>CM037152.1:8308102-8908102 GCA_020921065.1 Vaccinium darrowii
CCCCCCCCCCCCCCCCCCCCCCCCCCCCCCCCCCCCCCCCCCCCCCCCCCCCCCCCCCCCCCCCCCCCCCCCCCCCCCCCCCCCCCCCCCCCCCCCCGCCCCCTCTCTCAACAACCCCCCACGCACGCTGGTGCACCGGTTCTCTCCTCCTCCACCTTTGGTTGCCTCAAGCACAGTGACTGCCATCGCTTCTGCCCCTCACACCCACATTCACACTTCCACCCCTCATACCCTAACTTATCATGTGATTTGGTACCAGTTGATAAATGGAAGCTCAAATACTCTACAAGAATATAAAACTTTTACTAGGACACAAAGCTTTATCGCCTAAATTATCAAGAAAATTTTGGAGGGAAAGATAAAATTACAGCTCCAATGGTCATAGCCTGCAAAAGCCAATGAGTGTTCATCTGAGGCACAGTATACCACATGCATCATTGAAAAAGACATCACGGGCTCCAAACTTACCCAAGTTGGGAATACTTCTGCGGCAGCATTGAAGCAACCTTATCTGTGAACTGCAGGAGAGCATGTTATAAAAAGACCAGCTACAAAACTACGTAACATAATATTTAAGGGAAAATGGATCTATGACAGCAAAACCTGTAGAACTGGTCGGTAAACAGATGCTGCTAGATATATGCCTTGCTCTGATAAGACAGCTGCAGTTCCATAACCTTCTTGGAGTACATTTGGACCCCTTCTACTCCACCCTTGGCGAATAAGATCAGCCCCTGAATAACATGCAACAGTTGGTCACAACTTTAGTGTCTCTGAAATTTTCAAAATGCAATTGTTTCATGAATAAACAGAACAGTAGAGGAGGAAATTAAAAGGACAAGAAGAATGATTCATGAACAAGCTACCACGTCTACTCTATAATCATCCTCCTTATAAAGTAAATAGTCATTCTGCTTTCTTATCTTCCCATAATTCTGGGAGCAGCACAAGTACCAAGAGAAACACTTAAAGAGTGTTCCTTTCAATTGAACTTGTTAGCCAATCAATTTCAGCACTGACATGCCAAACATGCATTACATTTATGGGCAGTTGGAAATAGGTGAGGAAAGTTTTATACAATTAAGGGTAAGTACTTTTAACACTTTCAAAATATTGCCTTGTCTCCAGATAGGAAGAAAACTTCTTAAAACCCTAGAACGATGCGGCCAAAAAGGTCTAGCCTTGCTTTATGAGTTTTGCTCAGCAGTATTAACAACTCATTTTCCTTTGTTCACATATCAACCTATTATGACACCCTGCCAATTGAACTAGTCAAGAAGGTTATATTCATAGTTATTTGGGCAGTACAGATCACCCGCATCAAATCAAGTTATTATATGTCAACATGAAGCAATATTGCCAGTGATCATAATGGTTGTCCAATCGTGTAGCACTTTAGCATGATAAAAGTCCAAAGCTACCAGAACCACTTCAAAGAGTTGTCTTCCACGTGCCTCTTGTTTTGTTTTCTATATTTCATTGTTTCTGGTTTACTTAGAGATTCATCTTGATGGTAAAACTAGTTTTCTTAGAAGCCCTTGCTTGCAGATATCACATTAACACTTGCCCACAAAGTGATTTTATCATTTATCACTATAAGCCCTTGTCCTGTTATTTTTTCCAACAGGTGGCCACACACACAATACCTACGACTGTCAACACTTCACATCAAAGTACGTGACAACCAGTCAATTGGCTTGTTGCAGGAATTGACTCCTTTCCACTGTCTATTCGACAATTGTATTTCTACTCCAACCAACACAACCTTCCTGCACAAACCATTTGCAGCCAGTAGATTCTACTATTTTATGTTCTTTTACATTTAGTATCTCCTCTGCTGCAGAACCTCTACAAAATAAATGCAACTGGAAGCTTGAATTCAGAGCTTGTCATAATGCCAACCAAGGGCATAAATTCACCATTTTTCCTCATCATTTAATTTGATTCTATTTCTCCCTTGTAAACCCAAGCACAGACTCGTGAAAAAAACACACCAAAAAAAAAGGGATAGAAAATGGCATAGCATGAAAAACAAACAAACTGGCCCAACAGCAGCAACTGCAGAGCTAGTGCCTTGAGAGTTATAAAACTGATGAGTGTTTTCTACAGAAGGAAATATAAAGTTTCCCTGGTGACAGAAATAAATCCATAGATAAATGAACTTGCAGAAATAGAGCCCAGTGAATAAAAAATGAAGCAAAAGATAACATTAAGAGTATGAGAGAAATGAAGCCATTTACAAAAGTGTAGAACTATTCATCGTCATGAGAGACCTAACATATTCAGTGCAAGCATTGCAAAAGCATACTTAATGAGTTACCTTGGTTAGGAATAGATATTGTAGCATCTGTTAAGCGAAAAGCAAAGGTAAGACCATCCTCAGACCCATCCCTGCAACCCGGAAACAGAATGCCATCATTCTCCACCAATCAAATGTGAAAAGAATAACGTACTAAGTTTCCAACTTAGCCTAATAGAAAGATCCTAGATGTATAAATACACAACAATGCCATCTAGAAAAAAAGCAGAGACAAAACCACAAATCCTTTGTATGAAACACAAATTGCAGTGCATCATATAGCCTTGCTATTTAAGTAAAGCATACCTAAACTCACGGAGATCCTTTTGATGCAATACAATTTAAGGGTATTACTGTCATTTTAGTGTCTTTAGGGTTAGTAGGGTCTTGAGTCTATAAATAGGTTGTGAGAGCGTTTCATTTGGTAGTTTTTATCATTTTAAGAATAGAATTATCTAGAGCTTTTCTTTTGTATTCCATTTTGGGAGTTTCTCCCTCTACTTTATCTTATTGAAATATTCCAGTTTACATCATTTGGTATCAGAGCTCCTGGCTCGATCCTGACCCTTCATCTCGCCTGAACTTCGCGGGAAACCTAGACCTTGCCTGCAAATCACGCACGGAAACCATGCTGGAGTTCTAAAACCACTCCAAATCCACAAATCTACCCAACCTAAGACCCTAATCCTTGATTTCGACCCTCAAAACTCACTATTCAACCATTTTCACAACTGTTTTTGCGATTTTCAGTTTCGAGCTTGACCTAGTACTTTTCGGACCAGATTTGAGCTCGTTTTTTACTTTCAAGTTTGACCCAACTCATTTTGAACGAGATCCAGCCATTTCAAGCATAACCCAGTCCATTTCGACAGCATCCAGTCCCGTCTCGAACTCGAATCTCTCATTCTTGTGCTCGACCAACCATTTCGGCCCCTGAATCAAAGTTTTGAACCTCGATCTGCTGTTTTCAGAACTCGAATCAGTGATTCGAGCCTTGAATTGAATCACTCAAACAGCTCTAAGTTCTTTCATTTTGGACGTCGATTTGCCTTTTCGGAGCTTCAATCGGAGATTTCTAGCTCAACCCAGTGATTTTAGGCCTCTACAGTACAGTTTCAGGTTCGATTTCACTGCGATTTGCTACTATTTGCTTGGGTTTTGCGATTTTGCTTGGGTTTGCTGCGATTTGTTGCTGTTTGTTTCAATTTGGTCAATATTTGGAGTAGTTACAGTTGATTGTTTGTGGTTCGTTAAAGTTTGGGGTCCCAATTGATTGGTTTATGCTTGGTTGAGGTTGAATTGGTTGATAAAGTTGATTCAGAGTGTTGTAATGGCTCAAAGAGGAGGTAGAGGTAAAGGATTTGTGGTGAATAATGGTGAAGATGCTGAGGCCCAGTTTTCCAAAAGATTCTAGCACTCAGGTGCTAAAATCATGATTTTTCAAATCAAAAAATGAAGTGGTTCCGTGTATCGTTTTTCAATTTTTTTTACACCAAACTAAAGTACACGTGGAGTACTTTAATTTGGTGCGGAAAAAATTGAAAAACGATACACGGAACCACTTCATTTTTTGATTTGAAATATCATGATTTTAGCACCTGGGTGCTAAAATCTTTTGGAAAACCCAGTCTGAGTTTAGCAACCAAACGTCCAAACCCATGAGATCAATGAGTTGAGTAAACAATATACTACTTTGATTGAGGAAATGCATTACTTGCAACCTCCAACCAAATGCAGTGATTATGTTAAGAATACTCGAATTCAATTCTTAGTTAGCGCCGCATTGGCTTAGAGCAAAGTTGGGATATAATGAACTTCCCAAGTTTTGTGGAAGTCCACAAGAATTCGTCGATTGGTTGAACTCCATTGAGAGTATTTTCGAGTATTATCATGTTACCGAAGAAAAAAAAGGTGAAATTGGTATCTAGTAACCTTAAAGGGAGAGCTTCGGATTGGTGGACACAACCCAACGTTAGTCAACAAAGGAGAGGTAAAGAAATTGGGATAAGATGAAGAAGAAGCTCAAGGAGGAATTCTTCCCTTCCCATCATTATCCCAATGCCGATTCTTCTACTAGTTTTGGTCAGAAAAAGTTCTTGGAGGCTATCCCAACTAAAAATCAACCTTTAGTTGATACCTTGAAGGCTAGAACCCCACCACCAAGTAGAATATTTGAATACTTCAAATATGTAGAACCATTCCTTGAGTTGGAAGTTGGTGAAAGGGATTGTTAGCATGCTTGTAATGCCCTCTTTGTTAAGGAGGTGAGAGAATCATGTTGTGATGATGATTACGAGTATAACAATGTTCCCATGTTTGATGAATATCTAAGTGAAGAACTTGAAGGTGTTCTTGAAGGTATCCTTGAGACTGAGAACGGCTTTGAAGATTTACTCATCAAAGTAGACATCGGAGGTAACTTTGAAGATATTCTCATTTATGATTAGCATCCAAATGAGGTCATTGATGGCAACAATGAAGAAGGATTTGAAGACATTGGTGGTAGTCATGAAGAACAAGAAATGCTGTCTTTTGATCCATGAGCCTTGGGTGCTTTTGGAAGATAGAAAGCAAGTTATGACATAAGGATTGATGATCGTGACTTCGACATTGAAGATGACACACAACTTTACGAGTATGGGAATGGTTCGCTTATCAATCTTAGTTGGTCTTCCATTCTTCAATAAGGCACTTCAGGCTGATTCGCTTATCTTCCACATGCAAACCTCATATGTTCTAGCTGATAATTAAATCCTAGTTATACAAAAATCAAAGATTCAACGAAACAATTCTATTCCTCCTCCCCAAACTGCTCTTTGGTGCCAGTTTTCAAAAACTCCAACTTGGATGTCTACATATTACTCACCATGACTAATGCAGATGTTGCACCATCACGCCAACAAAAACTTCCAACACAACCAATCATCCCGGACAAAATTACAAAGAAAATCCTATCCCACGTATAATGCTACCACCGCCCACATACCATCATCTCCTCTGAACTATCCTAACTATGAAGCGAAGTCCCACATCGCTTGGGTACCAAAGTAATACGAAATATATAAGCGTGAGGGCACCCTTACTTCATGAGCTAGCTTTTGGGATTGAGTTCTACCCAAGACTGTGTAACATGGTATCAGAGCTGGCTACCAGAGATGGATAGGGTGTGTGTGTCTCGCCTGCACACAGTACCAATGATGGATAGGGTGCGTGTGTCTCGCTTGCACACGGCAGGTGCTGCTGAGTGAGCACGCTGCGCGCGAGGGAGGGTGTGAAGCGAAGTCCCACATCGCCGAGGTACCAAAGTAATATGAAATATACAAGCATGAGGGCATCCTCACTTCACAAGCTAGCTTTTGGGGTTGAGTTCTACCCAGGACCGTGTAACACCAACCACTCCTGACAAAAAGTTATCTACAACGTGAAACTAACACCACTATCTACACAATATCACAAGCAAAGTTGCTTGCCCATCAGTTTCCTACGAAGACAAAATGGAGAGGATCGAACTACCAACTCATTATTCCGAGGTGAATCCTAGAACACCAAAAGCCGTGGTATCTTATGGACCTAACGTATCATTTGTGTAGAAACAAGGATCCAATCAACAAGAATTTAATTCATAGAGAAAAGAGGGCCTTACTGAAACACAACAACAGGTATATAAGGTAGATGAAAAACAAATTATGAAGGAACCGGGAAGCGGGATATACTAATGCAACAAGTTTATGTTACTTGCCTCTTTCCTTTCGAAGGACCTTTCTTTGCAAGTCTAGCCGTTTGAACAGCAGCATCTGCAGATGCAGCTTCAGGAGTTGCTCGCATAATCTCACATATGAGTTGTTGGCATTCACTCTGTACAGATAGACATTCTTAATTGTATAAGCACTGAATAAGCATTAAGAAAAGAAAAAAAAAAAAAAGACCTCGCGAAAATATTTGTACTTGATAGGCACTATTCATCTCACGAATTTAACATTCAGCAGTTCAATAAATTAGCATCAGAAAATAAATGGACAAACATGACAGCAGACATGGCACCTGCAAAACTGTCAAGGTAAAGCCAATACTGTAACCTCCAGTATCACGTGATGCTTCAGCGTCAGGGTTCCAATTTATCTCTGCCATTGACTTTGGTGTGTTCATGTCAACTTGCTGCGAAGATTTTGATTCTAGAAGCTCCCCAACAAGGACATGGTTCTCTGAAATTTGTTTAAGTCGAGCTTAAATTCACCAAAGAGGGGAGGGGAACAAAAGAACACCACACAACGTAGAACTACATCTCACCAAATATCCGAACAACGGTGTCCAAAATCGAATTAAGAAGTTCCTTTGCCGCAGCCTGAGCTGTTCCCATAGGAGCCATCACAGGTGAGACTGGGCTGACTGCCAATAGCATTCCAGCCAATGATATTCCATTCTGACGCTTCTGCTTTGACAACTGGAAGCTCTCCAACTGTCCTTTTAAATAACGCAGACCAGTGGTCCCAGCTTGCATAGCCTGACCAATGCCAACCCTTGAGTAATTAGCACGCTCTGCATGACCTTTAATCTTTGCAGTGATAATATCATGAATTGTGGGACGCAATCTCTGGCTGTTAAAAAGGAAATGCGAGGAAATTAAATATTTGAAATTGTAACTAATGCACTATCACATCCACAGTTGAGTTTCTCTTGACCATAGTTGTCAATTGTGAATGGGAAAGTGAAGTGTAAAGATTTGGTGATAATATTAATACTAAGTGGAAATAGAAATCACTGCATTTATATATTATATTGTATAAGCTACGTAGTAACTAGGAAAAGTTTAGGCCAAAAACAATGAGAAGTTTTTTTCATGTAGACTAATAGGTGAGACGCTAACTCTGATAAGAAGAAAATAGGTAAGAAGCTGGGTTATATGGAAAGAGGTATGAATCTGAGGCTACAAGCCCCACCATAATCTATGACCGCCACATGGCATAGTAGATTATTTATAAACTATGAATTAGAGGAAAGAACAAAGACAAATTTACCCAAACATTCACTCATTTTGATATTACCCGCTAGAAGAGTCACAGTTGTTTGTATACACCAGTTATGGTTCAGGGAAAGAAAATAAGTAGTAGGTCCATTTGATTGGCCGCATCATATTAAACAAACCATGTTTATTTCACTAACAATGGTGATGGAGATGGGTACAAGTTATTATATGTTTCAAGATTTTTTAGAAGATGTACATTCACATCTGTAAGTAAACAATCAATCACCAATTGATCATCAAACTATACGAGTATCAGTTACATTTGAACTCCAATCCATAGTCATCGTCATTCTTTTTTCACACGAAAGAAGAGGCAAAAGAGGTTCTGAATATGTCGGATGCAGTGATTTCACGAATCACATGAAGCATAATTGGCGAATAGCCATGAACCAGTCTGTTGACAACTAGACAGTAAGGTTCGTCACTCATTTTATCCCAAAATGCATTCACCTAAGGATTCGTATTGATTTTGTAAGAATCATGAATCGATCGTAATAATAGTTGTTAAAGCATCTAACTATAACATTCCACTGCACGTGCAACCCTGACCCGCATGTGGAGAGGTAAACAACATATTCATTACATAGGGATCACAATGAACGTCAATGAAACACGGTGCGCTTAAGGCAAAAATAACGGAGCAAATAATCACGAGAGTCTTGTCCAAAAGCCTCCGAAAGCCTAGCTCTGATGCAATGTTAAAGCATCCAACTCAAAACCAATTGGCAGTGAGTGGAGAGGCCACTCAGGCTCATATACTAGCTTCGGAGGTTATAATTAACTAATGTGGGGCAAGCTCTTTAACAATAGTCTTCTTCAATTTTAAGCAATGGAGATTAACATTCATGTCGGCTCCACTTTGTCATGAGATATTGCATCCTCAACGATTTTGGGACATTGTAGACCATAAAAATAAAATTGCACTAAAATTGCAAATGGCCGCACTAAAATTGCACTATCCGAGTCCCTCAAGTCTTCAACTTTTGAATAATTTTCACAGCTCTATGACACTGATGACCTGACATTATTGTCAAGGCACAAAATCAGAATCTAGCAACACAGAGATTGCATGCATGCTTAGTCCTGATTCTTCTTTCCGAGGTTTTAATGTGTACAAACCATATCAATCCAAGGGCCCCACTGGTGGCAAGAGCAGAGATGAGAATTTGCCATTAAATTATGAGGAATGGGAATGGCAAAGAGAGGAACTTGTAGCACGTGTAATACCATTCAAGCCTTCCACTTCTTCTCTTCTTCCGAATAGGCTATCCAACTGGCTAACTTAACTAGACTCTTTAGTTGAAAGGACCACGAGCATGGAATAAATTTCCTATAAAGTTTTTCTTTAAGGTGGTAGTGGAGAAAGACTGAAGTTGTTGTTTGACTACTGGTGTGGGTGAGTGGTCCTTGACAATGTTCTAAAACTCACTAGGCGCTCCCAGGGCGGTCGGGCACCTTCTAGCTTCAAGGCCGAGTACTCGGGCGCCCAGCAATTACTCGGTTAGGGGTCTATTTGTAATTTTTAAGATTTTCTGGGGTAAATGTGATATTTTCTTAAAAATATTGGGGTAAACTGTAATAAAAATATTGGGGTAAAGGGTAATTACTGCAATTCACAGCTGTACAGAGTAGGAGTGAACAGCTGTGCAGCACTAAATGCTTACCTTTTACTGTTGCACCCATAAAAACAAACAGTAAAAATAGTGCACAACTTTTTCCATAAAAACAGTACAAACAGTGAAAACAGAGAGACGATCAGACCAAGAGAGAGAGAGAGGGAGATTACCAGATGATTGAAGTCGGCGATTGAAGAAATAACGATGAAGAAACAGATCGATCGAACCAAACCCTTCAGGTTAGTTTTATTTACATCCTAAGGCCCCCCCAAAACTTGCAAAATTCTCTCCATACCCCGACTTTTTCCGACTTTTCCAACTCGACAACTCGCCGACTTCTCCTGACTCGCCGGCTAGTCGGCGACTTTTCCCGACTTCTTCCCGAGTACTCCTCCGACCGACTTTACCAAACGACTACACCCTTCTCGCCGCGGTGACCCTCCGAGCAGAGAGTACTCGGCCGAGTAGTCCGACTTTTAGAACACTGGTCCTTGACCTCTAAGCTAGATGTCACTGGTTTAGTTATTTGGCTGTTGACAGTTACCATCAGTGAAGGATTTCTTACACGTTGCGCTAGTTGAATGGTATGGTGAAATCCATGGTTTCGGAGGCTTGTTTTGGTTTCAGATAGATGAAGAGTACTAGAAGTCTGATTCATCATGTCAAAGCTTGTCTCAAATTGGTTAATTATCACCTCCAAAACTAGCTAGGGTATACTCTCCACTCATTGTCAATTGGTTTTGAGTTGGATTCTCTACTATGGTATAAAAGCTAAGGTTTTCGAGGCTTCTCGACAAGACTTTCTTGACTAATTGTCCCGTTGTTTATGCTTACGTGCACCTTGTTTCGTTATGATCCCAATGGTCTAGATCATTTGCGCATCTCTCTAGTCTCCACATTCGAGTCAGGGATCACACATGCGGGAGATTGTCCCACATTGTTTAATGATCACCTCTGAAACTACTACACGAGCTTGGACAGCCTCTTCACTCATTACCAATTGGTTTTGAGTAGGAAACTTTATTGATCAAGAAACCAATCAATTTGTATTTCTATGTTTTTCCCGTGGTGGAAAATGGGGGACTTAATTTTCGCACCCATTTACATTTACAATAGAAGCAAGATAGAAGAAGAAAAAAAGTTAGGTATGAGCTATCTCGCCAGTTGGAGTCCAATATTTGTCTCAACTCAATAGTCAAGAGGTTCTTGAAATGTGTGAACTGTAATCAAAGAATGGACTCAGCCTAAAAACATACCATATCATAGCACCGGCTGCTGCAACTTTCCCAAGCATGCAGAGGCACTCGACCATGGTCTGTGAATACTTCACACTTAGTGGAGCATCACTCTTTCTCATTGCTTCCTAAAAGAAAATCCAAAGTCAAAATCTCAACCTGTGAGACAAGATAAAGAAGTACAAAATTAAAGATGTGACAGTATGTTTTCAACAGTGTCCATACAACAAATTCATCTGGAGTGGAACATGAAAGCCAAGTTGGGATTTGAGGAGAAACAATTTTCACATCCTTTGGAGTACTATCACCACCATTGACCCTTATTGCTGCAGTATGCTCATCTAATGTAGCTTCATCATGGATCTCCAAAGCACCATCTTCATCACGGCCATCAAATGAAGAACTGAAAAAGCAGGTTTAGGAAGCGAGAAAGAAAGCAGAAATGGATCTGGAGCAAAAATAAGTACAATAGAAAAAAATGTTGTTAAAGCATCCAACTCAAAACCAATTAGAAATGAGTGGAAAGGCCGTTCAGGCTAATATACTAGTTTTTGGAAGTGATTATTAACCGATGTGGAACAAACTCTATCACTCCCCCGCACGTGCAACCCCTGACTCGCACGTGGTTAGGCAAACAAATGATTCAATACATACAACAACGAGCAACCATCAACGACAAACAAAGGGGGAACCAACCATCAAAGATAGAGTCTTGTCCAAAAGCCTAACTCAGATACCATGTTAAGTTACCAACTTAAAATCAATTGGCAATGAGTGGAGAGGCCAGGAAATGGGCCCAAGAATGTATATCAAGCTATCTAACCTGGGGCGGCCTCCAAAGCTAGTTAACAACTGTATCACTAGTGTAAATTACCCTTGGTTTTCCGTTGTAATTTCAATATCATAGTTATAAAAAGTTAAATCATTGGATAGATTCAGAAAAAAAATCATCATGTCATCATCCATTAATGTATGTTCTTGTTTCAACAAGAAATTGTGTTGCAACTGTTAACTTATATATAATATCCCTGAAATATTCAGAACTTATTCCCAAAATTTGTTTTACACGGGTCTTATCCTTCTGTATTATATCCATATCCTCACAGCCACATCCACATATCATAGACCCACAATACTGCTTCTTAGCATGGGTGTGGGATGAACCAACTATAATAATATCATACTTGAGAATCAAATCCATATCTAGAGGGAATAAACACGATTACAAAGAGTGACTCTGGCGGGAAGGTAACACACTGAGGGCATGACCAGCTGTTAAAGTAGTACTAAAATGAGTTGCACCATAGCATTTGAGAAAGATGGCATTGTCCTACCTTCCGTCCACAGAACTAGGCCTATACGATCCATCTCCATAAGCACCAATCTGGTTGTCAACTTTCAGCAACCGGGTTCTTCGAGAGAAAGGTTGTGAATTGTTAATTGAAAATGCAACAGCGGCGATAGTTGGCACTTCATCGTCCCTTTCACTTAGTCTTGAGGATGCTATGCTGCAAAAAACTAATCCGCCTTCAGAACAATAAAAAGATGTACATTTCAAGAAATAAGAACACCATGATGAAAACATCACTACTACTTTTTAAATTGGAAAATCACAAAATAGAGCCCTTAAAATCCATTCTGAGATAGAGTCAGAGACACATATAGAGAGAGCATAGAGGAACAAGAAGAATTTTTTACGTAGTTTCCAATACGAATTAATAGAAGTAAACTGCATAGCAATTTACTTTGTAACTAAGCCCCTCGAGAAAACCCACAAAAAGTTTATTATGGTTGGAACGTGACCCAATAACTAAACCTGCCCTTTAAACAACTCTATAATCATAATACCAAGACACCATGTTAATCATCCCTTGTCTAAAAATAAGCACGACATAGAAAGACGATGACCAGATTTCAATTGGCCTACAATTAGAAAAATTTATACAGAAATGTATAAATACCTGTATTCGCCCTTATTGTAAAGATGGGCATGCAAATCCTCCAAAACTTTATAGAACAGTACTCCTTTCAACTTTGTCAATTCAGACCTTACATCTTGAAGAACGCCAACCTAGGCCAGATCAACCAGGATTAGAATTACTTGTATAAAGCGAACAAAAGCAGCTTTTCAAAATTCTAATGGGATGATTCTTCAAAATCTGGCTACGATAACCACCACTTGAGCTTTTGGAGAGTTGGAATCTGCATATTTGAGCTTCCATGTGTTGGCTCTCGAGAACTAAGTTCTAAAAGGACAAAGGTAAAAGTACGATTCCCAAGAAGTGAGGAGTAATATCGCATACAGCTAAGCCAATATCATCGCAAGTAGGATGTACTGGGACTTTAAAATGTACAATAGAATATCAGAACTTGGGCCAGTAACCTCAACTTCAATAAGTAAGTTTAAGGTTTTGCCAAAGATCTCCCCAGGAAATGACACAAAAGTGGAACTATTGTGTGTGTGTGTGTGTGAGAGAGAGAGAGAGAACTAACTGTCTGAAGACCCTCCCTCTCGAGCATCAATGTTGATTGGACATGTAATTGCACAGCTGCATATAGCTGCTTCTCAGCAATGAGTTGCTCAATACGATCTGGAACCTAAGGCAATTTAAACAAGGTTGATCAAAAATATACAGATGCACCACATTGCAGCATCAAAAATATTCAGAACAGTTACGGAACCAGGAGTAAAGTGAAATGGTCAAGGAATGCAACTTTTCGGGTGAAACATTATTGTCAAATTTTAGTTGAAGAAACGAATTTTATCTTCCCCTCAAGAGCCATTTGGGGTACTCGTATGATGGTTATTCTGAATCGGTGGTCCATGTGTTTGAGAGATGAAGAGTCAGTGGCTCATTTGTTCATTCATTGTCCAGACATCGAGGGTCATAGGAACGCTTCTTGTTTTGTGGGGTATGTCGTGTATTGCAATGGCGGTAGAGCTTATTATTGAAGAATGGTATGGGGTTAGAAGGAGACAAAAGCTATGGATTTTGATAGCTATGCTTGATGTGGTTAATCTAGAGAGAGAGGAATCAAAGCTATTTCGGCAAGGAGGATAAGCCTTTGAACTCCTTTGTATAGTTGGGAGTCGAAAAAGTGCAAGCCTATACTAGATCAATTCTTTGACACGTTATTTATTGGAATTTAGAGTGGTGTATAAATCTTTTCTTTGTTTGGCTTTTTCTTTTTGTTCCTAGCTTGCTGTTGTAAATGGGTGGCTTCCCCTTGATGCCTTTTCAATAAAATTTATTACTTATATAAAGAAAAAATTAAGTTCGTGAAAGCATCCAACACAGCTAAGTAATGAGTCTGAGGGAAAGAATAAAAAGGATCTCCACTTTAGGTAACTGTTTAAGTTAACAATTAAGATCCATATGCAGTGACCGCGGAGCGACTCTTGACTCTTTGAGCGTCTAACCAAACCACTGTGAAACAATATTCCAAGAGCAGGTTAATAATGGCTCAAAGTTGATCGCGACTTATCCTAACAGAAGACTCGCACCAAATTTTGAGTGTCTCATACTTCCAGAGTAAGTATGGATGACTCAACTTGTTATTGTTCAAGAGGAGATACAGGCATCTTGGAAGAAATACCTTGGTATACATTTTCATTTTTCCATTTTTTTTTGTGGAATACATAGATTTTCATTTTAGCGAGTTAAATCTAAGAAAAGCATAATAGAGCTGAACACTACATAGTCAACAAGGAAAGATGTAAGAAAAAACAAAGAAAATAGAGGACGTGGTATTTTCTGTAACTATGAGAGCGTATGACAGAAAAACAAGATCTTAAACAAACACCGTCTACATCTCTCCAACAGAAAAGAAGCAACAAATAAATTCTAACTACAATCCATCAATTATGAAGGGCAACAATTATAGAATAACAACATTTTAAGAAAACCTTAAACTATTCTTCTTTATTGCCGTAATTAATTTGATTGCAGCATCATAAACTCGTAGGTCTACCTATATGCCTCCATAAATTATTTGCACCTCATGGATCCATTGGCCAATATGCTTCCAGATTTAATTGATCTCATAGGATCTCAATCTATGAAGAGCTATATTCAAAGATACATCAGAATAGATAAATAATAATCAGCAATATGGGAATTCTTCCAACAGTATGCTTATGTAACCAAAAGAGAATCAAAATCAACTGATCAATGATCATTAATTGGATCAAGCATCCCTACATCTTTTGATCGTGTTCCCAAAGTGACTGAAAACTTCTTGTCCTTTCTTTGGTCCTCTTAGTTCTTTGCCAGAACACTAACAAGGAAATGTCTTCACTGTTCAAAAGGGGGGAGGTCATCCACAGAAAACAATGTTCCTTTGATATTCCACATCCTAGTTACATTCATTCTGTGAGGAACTCAGGATGGATATATCCCTATCACCACATTAATCGGCGCAAAAGATATACGAAGGTCACTGACTCACTCATTCATCCAAGATTTTCCATAATTTACTAGATAACGAGTTCTTTATTAACTCCTACTGAATTTCCTAAGGCCAAGAGGTTAGAGCATGATAAATTCTGCAGGTGTAGCCCTTAACGTACGTAAACCCATCTGTACTCCACACCATTCACTTACACTACGAGAAAAAGAAGACTGCAAAAGCCAAAAAGGATTAAAGCATCATGTAGAAATGGAAACATTGCAAACAAAAATAGTAATAGTAACAATCAGAAGTGTGACAAACAAACCTTTGCTATGCCCTCTATTTGATCTAACAGGGAGATTATGTGACGCAAAGTAACTGATCGGTACCATAACTGATGCAACTGCTTGTTACGGGCACCAAGAACCTTCTTTGCCTCAGCCAAATCAACCTTCAAGACAGCTACACTTTCGGCAGATTCGCTAAATAACCTCAAAATCTGGACAAAATTACTTATCATTTGAAAGCCAACCATAACCTAATCAAAGCCCCCAAGAATAGAAAAGAGGAAAGCAAAAAATAATGCTAGAGAGAGAAGGGGAGCCTTTTCTTACTTAAATGAATGCCAGTTGAACATAAAAAACCAAAGTGACAGGAGTTGTTCTGAATCTGCTGTTAAGATGTGCCATACAAACACATCTACTATTTTAATACTCACTTCATTATAGATAGCGGAACATTTACCATTCAATACCTCTGCTGGAAAGAACACGAAAAGGAAATCAAAGACGTGTACCAGAAATCTCCACAACCAAAAAATAAATAGAAAAACAAATACAAGTAAGTGAAGTGTTTGCCACTATAGGAATATATTCATCTCGAGACATCCATATGACATCAGCTCAATGCAAAACCAGTGATGGGTCCAGTTAAGCCAACCACTCTCAGCACTTCCAATACGGAAAGTAGGAATGTCCCCCTTATTGGGCTTCAATTGACTATAAGAAACTGGCAGATTGCAATCTTATACAAGGAAGAAGTAGGCTTGATCCTAGAAGCAAAAAAGCTCTCAATATTAATGCCTAGCGGCCAGCACCATCAAGTGGATTCTAGTTGATAGACAAGCATGTGGGAATTCGTCCATATTCAATTTGCCATTCAATTTTATCAAATCTTCAGAGTGAAGAGTGGTTATTCAATTGAATACATCTTCATGTAAGAAATGACTTAAGAAGGGGATATCTGCCATAATTGGAATTTGCATAGTCACGTAACCATATGTTGCCAGAGATGAAGCACGGACACTTCTAGTTCTAGCAGGGAACCGATCTCCCCAATACATATCCCTAAAGAATCTTCGGCTGTGTTTGGTTCCCATTCCTCTCTGTTTTGAGTTCTTTGACACAATCACATGGTTGATGGAATTTACTTTTGTCAAGTAAAAAATCACAAGAAGTCTACAACCGTATTTAAGAGAGAGTACTCCAAGTAGATTGCATCTAAAAATAACTAGTTATCAGTCACAGTATCTCCATTGCCCTGATTCCTAGCGCACTGGCGACAAGTGAAAACAATGTGATTTTTCCCTACTGCCTGCCGATTATCTCCAAGCTTCTAACATTATATGTACTCATTGATGTCTAGATTGGCTCACCAGCCCCAATTACATATAAGGATTCCGTAACAGCTTTCCTAATTGTGATTTGGGGATCCAAGATAAGATTGAAATGGAAAAATAAGTTAAAGATAAAACAAATAACCATCTCACCAAAACTAAACCCACCATACATATTGGAGATGCCAATTGTCAAAAAAATATGGTGAAACGGGATTATATAGCCTGAGATTTTTACTTCTTCATTTGTTGGTCGGTATGGACCCTTGAGAGTACTAAAAGATGATATTTTTAAAATAGAAATAATTTTTGGAACATCTTGTCTTGAAAATTCAATCGCAATGGGTTGGTTTGTTCGGGAGTTAAAACTAGTGAGGTAATATAAAAAATTTCACAAAACCAACAGAGTATTGAGTTATAAAAAAAAATTGACTTAGAAGAAAGATATCTTAATTTGAGCGGATTGAATTTCATCGCTGAATAGAGGTGCAACTCACAAGTTAACGGGAGGCAAAGAATGAATCCTCAGTTAGAATGCAATTTTGCTAGGGTATGTCCCAGATGAATTGAATCTTCAGTTTCAATAAAAATAAATTTGTAGAAGAAGCATTAAGTATTTTAACGATGATTCCTAAACAATACATTAAAATGCTAGAATCCCCCAAAAAAGTTAGTCAACTTGCGCATATCCTAGATAAAAAATATAAAAAAATTACATTAAGCATATATGCAAAGATGAAAAGCATAAGCATAGAGCCTAAATGTAAAGATAAAAGCGTTCAAAAAGTAAGGGCCCATTGGTTGTCCGAATAAAGTCAATAGCACTGCTTTAAATAGCCCATTAAAAATTGGAGCTTCTTTTGTATTTGCCAACTAGCGGGAGATTGTCTATAAGTGCAACGGGAATTGCATCAAATTGGACAATCAATCATGGGAGTAACTACACAAACCAATAAGCGCAACAACCACAAAATCCAGCCCCATAATTGGGAAGAAGCAATTAGTTATTGATCTTTGTGAGAATCGACCCACTAACCTCCCAATGGCACTAAAGAAACATGACAGTCAACAAACATTTTTTACGTAAATAGTAAAATAGCTTGGTCGTTTCTCTTAAACATGGAGACTCTAAAGTATGGACTCAACCTATCCCTGTCCTAACATGTACATAAAATCGAGTCAACTTGCTTAGATCACCCTAGATTTCGTAGAAGAACCGATGAAGTCTGCTATTTTTTAGGGAAAGGAAGTAAATAGGGAAAAAAGGTCGGAAAAAACCTGGGAATAATTTTGAATTGCTTTGTTGAAGCCACTGTGATAAGCATGCACCACTTCATCCACAACTTCCTCAACAACATCGCTCTGCTCCTTCAAAACTTGGACTTCGCCTTCCCGGTCTTTTGATGTTAAAATGTGGACAACATGAGGTAATGAATCAAAACGGGCAGCACACCAGCTCTCATCTATCCTTGAAAGCTCTTCCCTCAAATACTAAGTTGGGCATAAAAAACAGGAAAACAAATATGAGGAAAAACACTACCCCAATACGACGGCAGCGGGGGAAGACAAAATAGAGAAGCCTATCAGCTTATGAAGTACAATAAAAATAGCAAGGTCTGAAAATGAATTGGGAAAAGCTTTATAATTATTTTTTTCTTAAAATGACCATGAGTAGTTTTTGTTTTGCTAGGATGATTATGAAAAGAAATAGAATGGCCATTCACCTAAATTACTGAATGATGATCTATTTGCTATGAGTACGTTTCTATCATTTATGATATCCAAATGCCCGTGAAAAGCATCAAAAACACTGCCCTACTAGTGTCATTCAGCTGAATTACGAATAAACAAAAATTAAATTAAGGTATTTCTATTAGATCTGCAACAACAGTGGCATTACCTGTCAATACATACCCCCCGTACTTGAATAAAAGATTCAGTTATCATCACAGAATATATATCGCAGATCAAACACAGAGCAAATTCTAGAATTTAATGAAATGTCACAGATCAAACACACAGAAAATTCTAGAATTTAATGAAATGTACGCACCGCTTTTTCTCGGGAAATTGGTAACCCGTCAAAAAATCCCATATCCTACCAATCAGCTCACGGGAAGTCGTATAACTGAAAAGAAAACACAAGAAGAAACATTTTAAAAAACAGATATAGATCATGTTTGTAACCAAGATATTACATACACGTACATGCACAAAGATAGCTAGAGAGAAATGGACAAATTTTAAAAGTAGCTAGTATGATCAAAAGTAATTAAGCCTAAACCATTAAGGTATTATAGGTTACACTATCATATTAGCATTCAATCTCAGCATGTATATATACAGTCACTTGCCAAAAATTCAAACGGAGTAGTGGCTGATACACTGCAGAAGGTTTCAAAAGTATAAAAAGTATAACTTATAATTGGTCAAACGCTTTGGGGGAGACAAAAATCAAAAAGTAGCCAAATAAATTGAGACGGAGGAATGTAACTGATGAGATATTTGCTGATGGTTGGGAAGAAATACCAAAAATCTTTTCTTTTTTTTTTTTTATCAGAATACCAAGAATGCTGAAAACTGTGGTGCATGTTGATTGTTTTCATCATTCTGTATTGACACATGTGCATTCTCCATGTAAGATCTACTGGTGGACATACAATTGGGTCTTGCCCAATTTTGTCTCATGAGTATTAATATTGTGTCTTCACAATACTAATCCCTTTCCGATAGAGAGACTTTACCGTTGGCGAACCCTAAATTAGTTATTTGGGGTTTTGGGTAGGTCCCATTCAACTCCAATTTGTTGAATTGATTTCATGGAACTTCCTTACTGATTGCTCTCCGCATCTGAAGTTTTAGGGGTCCTCTTGATTTTCTTATGTGAAATCATCCTGCATAAGAATTTTTGCTCCTGGGGGGGATTTGATTCTGAATTGTGGAAAATTTCTCTCAATGGTTTGTGTCCCAATCTGGTAAAAAATGCCCGAAACCGTCAGAGAAACCGAAATGAGGAAAAAATGTTCTCTTCTGTTTTACCTTCTTGCTTGTTGCTTCATCAGGAGTATACTAAAATACAGAATGATGAAAACTGTAAATGTCGAAAGATATTCAGCATACTCATGATGAAGCAACAAGCAAGAAGGTAAAACATAAGAGAACATTTTTTTCCCATTTCGGTTTTCTGACGGGTTTCAAGCATTTTGACCTGATTAGGACACAAACCATATTGAGAGAAATTTTCCACAATTCAAAATCAAATTCCCGCCCGAATATTCACTCACTTTATGATACAATATCCAGGAGCAAAAATTCTTATGCAGGACGAGTTCACATAAGAAAATCAAGAGGACTCCTAAAACTTCAGATGCAGAGAGCAATCAGTAAGGAAGTTCATGAAATCGATTCAACAAATTGGAGTTGAATGGGCCCTACCCAAAACCCCAGGTAACTAATTTAGGGTTCTTCAACGGTAAAGTCTATCGGAAAGGGATTAGTTGGTGAAGGCACAATACTAATACTCATGAGACAAAATTGGGCAAGACCCAATTGTATGTCCACCAGTAGATCTTACATGGAGAATGCACATGTGTCGATATATAAAGCATATAACAATCAACCATCTTCTTCTCTCTTTTTAACTAAATCAACCATCTAGATTACAGTAAAATCGACACAAACACATGTGAAATTTGTTTGAAAACAACACTACCCAATAAACTATCAGAAGAACAAAGAGCCATGTGATTAGATTTGTTCAAGTTCAATCCTACTAGTTCAATTTCCTCGTTAATAAAGAAAGGGCAAAGGAATGTTAAAGAACAAAACATCATAAGTAGTGTAATACAAGCACAACCAATAGTAGCCCATCAATTTAACAGCTAATTCGAAACCAAAGAATCCATAACCTAGCTAGGGTAAGAGAGAAACCAAAAAAATTACAAAGATTGAAACAACATAGTGACGGAGATCGGAGATCAGAGAACTGGAACCAAATGAGGAACCCAGTTTGGATTTATTTCATATGTGTGGCCCAAGACAAGGGTGGAAACCGTGGAATCGAAACAAATCACAAAAATGGTCAACATATATGAGGGAGAATGGTGAATGTCTCAAACCTGATGAGGAACCCAAACTGAATTTGTTCAATTCCGGCGGCCAAATCCAAATCTTAGAACCGAAGAGAACAGGGAGAGAGGAGAAGTGGAGAACGGGGAGAGAGGGGGGTCGATGGTGAGAGCCAAAAAGACCACACTATCCAACAGAGAAGGCTAGAGGACTTGTACTAAAAGGGGTAGAAAGGTAGTTTCACTAGGGACCACGGACGAAATTTCCTCCAATCTCGCTTTGTATATGTCTTAATGAGGTGACAAATGCCTAATACTTGAGTTTTACGGAACCGGGGTGCATGTTGTCCGATCTAAGCTGTCCATACTCAGTGATGGATGACTCGGATCATATCTTGTCTAAACACATCCAAACTGTCCGCTACTAAACAAATCCGAGCCGTCCATTGCCCCCAATTTGAGTTTTTTTACGAGTATGAAACTCTGTGGTGATTTGGCTTAAAAAGCCACCTTAACTTTTTTTTTTTGGTTTTTATTTAATTTTTTTTTTGCGTTTGTTAGTTTTGCATCGATTTTTTGAATATTATTGGTTCGTCTCAGATTTTGAATAACATCGGAAAAAAGAGTAAAAAAACTGTCTTTTTACTTATTTTTGTCTTCATTCAAAAAAATTATGATTTTTTGGTTAAAAGGGGATTTTGGTTTCAAAATTGTTGTTTTTGAAAACAAATAGTGAGAACCACCACCAAACAGGGGGATTAACAGATCTTCATATCTAAAACTCAAATGAGGATGAATGTTATTGGAGGTTCATGAGAAAAATCCAAATAAAAAGAAAATCGAGAATTCAAATTCAAACAAAAAACACAAATAAACCCAGATAAAATCGATTACCAGATTTTTCTAGAGAGAGAGAGAGAGAGAAACCGGACCTTGCCAAAATCGATTACAGATCTTCTTCTTCAATCCGGATTTTTGCTTCTTTGATTGACCTCTGATCTTCGTTCGATCGGGTTTCAAAAACGAAAAAGAAATTTAGGGTTAAATCGATTTCTGCTTTTTCTATCTATCAAACGTTTGTGTGCGCAAACAGAGAGAGGGAGGGAGGGAGAGAGATAAACCGACCTTGGTTAAATCGATACCCAGATCTTCGGGTGTGTTTGGAACTTGAGGAAAGTGAGAGCAAAGAAAGGAAAGTTAAAATTTTTCCATCCTCTTGTTTTGTTTGGAGAGAAAGAAGAGAGAAAATAAAAAAATCTAAGTATTGTGAATAGTGTAATTTTCCTCCCACTTTTCTCTCACTTTCCTCTCATTTTATTTTCTCTCATTTTCCTTTCCCTTCCACGTGTTCCAAACAAACCCGAAATCATCTTCGTTTTTTATTTCTCCTTCCTTCGATCGATTTCTTCGTTCGATTCTCTCTCTCTCTCTCTCTCTCTCTCTCTCTCTCTCTCTCTCTCTCTCTGTGTTTGTTAAGCGCATGTAATAAGAGTAGGAGTCCGTAATAAGAGTAGGAGTCCAATGCTTTCCAAAAGCGACAAACCAAGGAAAAAGAGAGGATACGAAACAACCACAATCCATCATCAACAATACTAAGCAATGACGCAAGAACAGTAGCACAAGTACCACTTAGAAGCTGAATTTCGGGAGACCCAGAAGTTGGGATTTTTTTCCCTACTCCGTGCAGTACCTATTTTCTCCTAATGGGTAACTTTTGTCAAACAAGTTGTGGTTGCCCATCTTTTTGGTATTTTTTTTTTTTGGAAGACAAATTACAAAACAAATTATAAATTCCAAAAGACCAAACTAACCCCACCAAGTTATAAAACCAATGGCATTTTGGTCCAAAAGTGACAAGCCAACCTATGTTGTTATATATATATAAGGTTAGATATACACACACAGACACACACACATACATACTAGGGAATACCCGTGCCCGTGCCTTCAACGCCACATAATTTGACTCGACAAAAGATTAGAATTCATTTCGGACACCTCAATGTTTGCTTCCTTTGCACAATTTTGCATGACACCTTTGGACCCAATTGTTTTAGAAGAACATACGACCAGGCACGTTTTCCACTTCCCACAAAACAAATGGACAAATGAGATCTGAGCTCCCAACACATACCTGATGCCCCACTACAAATCTATTAACAACATCTGTGTTCCCAAGTAAACAACAACAATTGTCCCTAAGATCACTCTAAAATGACACACTACGCACTCCAAATAACTAAAAAAACACTTCAAATGATTGCCTCTATGATAACTTAAATTGAAAAGAGCAATTTGGATTTTGAAAACTGATTTGGAAAAAAAAAAAAAAAAAAAGGTGGTACAAAGGTAACCACTCAGGAATGAAGAATGCTTACACTTTGGTTTCAAAAAAGTTACAATGCTGCCCAATGGGTCCTCAAAGGTACGATGAGAGAGAGTTACCATAAAATAGCTACAGCTAAGCCCTCGTTTTCAAGTCACGAACCATGGAAATTACACCTGCAAAATCACAAACGACAAGCAGAATTTGTTCTTATTCCTATTGTCAGTTTGATCTAGGATGTTTTGAATCAGCATACGTACACTCAATAGATATTATCTAAAATTAGCAAGCAGAGTACTTATACAACTTCAATCAATGAATATGTGTCATGTTCTGTCAAGAGAGGGCTGCCCAAAACAATATCTGAAAGCTCCATGTGCATTATATTCACTTTTGTAGAGAACTCATTCTAATAAGAAAATAAGCATAATGTATTTATTCACTTTGTCATTTTTTTTTTCCAAGACGGTAAGAGTACTTGTGAGAACCATTTTTTAAACACGGTAGCAGTGCTTGTGAGAGCCTTTTCTTAACCAGTTGTGTTTGAAATGAAGCGACTACAGAACTACAAATTTAGGATCAAACGCATTCAAAAGAACAAATTAAATTGGTAATGGTCAACGCAAACCAACTTCCAAACAGAGAATTAGGGAAAAGGAAAATAAAATTTAAGTTAAAATTAACCAGTGAAAAAAATTCAAAACTTGACAGTAAAATCTTCAAGATTCATCATTAGCATCACCCAATGTAAAATCATCATGCATTTCGTCGAATACTAATAACGCATTTTGTCGAACACTTATAACGCATTTCAACGTAACACTAACTTACACTTTCACGTATGAGTCTACTGATAGTTTTGGTTGAGCATGTACTGTGAACCTTTTTCCCTCTTATGAGTGTATGAGGACCTTAAATTTAGAGGATTTAGTAGCTATTATAAACCCAAAGAAGATATTAAACAAATTTAAACGTGTAGGGAATGCCCGAATCACAAAAACCCATCGTAATAATAAACTCCTAAAAAATGGATGTTAAACGTGCATATACATACCTAGGGAGGCTTGATTAGGAAGCTCAAATAGACGGGTCACCTGTTAGACAACGGGAGGATTGATTTCTAGGTAGAAAACTCACCTAGGGACGAATAGAAAACCCACATATATGCACAAATCAGAAACCCCAGATTCGAAGTTGGGAAAAACAAAAACCCTATATTCACAAAAACTTCACAAATCGACATACCTGGGGAGGAGAGGAGAGGAATTGGTGTTGGTGCTATGGTTGGGGGAGAGAGGGAGGAGAAGAACAGAAAAATCGTATTTAGGGGGGAGAGAGAGAGAGAGATAGATAGATGTGAACGCTGCCACGGGACTCTCGACTTCGCCGTTTTAAAAATTCGATTTGATTTTTGTGGAGTCGCCACCCGAGTTTGCGGAAAATTACCCGAGAAACCATTTTAATGAAAAATTGTGACTTCCATACCATATTTAGAAAAAAGGCTTTGGTCATTTTAAAATGATTCTTGGGTTTGGAGCCAGGTTACGAGAGGCGAAGGGTTTTACGGCACCCCTCTCGCCCGATAAAATCGGTCTCTACTTTAACATTCATGGGATTTTGCAAAATATTTTATAATGAAATTTTATTCACATAATAAGAAAATAAGATGCATAAATGACGATGTAAAACAATAAAATGCAACAGAATAAATTTAAACAATAAAATGCAACAAAAACAACTTAAAATTGAAATCACTTAAATAAATTCTAATTTTAAAGAACCGGGGCGCCCTAAATAAAGGGAGCTAGGGCACCCTAGTTAAATTAATTTCTAAAATTCACTTTCCCCCTTTTTTGATTCTGACATTTTTGAAAAACAATTTTTGAAATATTTTCATTTTTTTGTTTTTAATGAAAATCATACTTTAAATAGAAAAATTATTATTCCTTCAAAAAGCAGAATGTTTAAAAGAAGTTATTTAGAACTTTGAGGAAAATAAATTATGGAAACTGTAAATTTATTTAAGTGACAGAAAGGGATAACTTTTTTTTATCCTATTTTTGTTGGTAAAACAATTTAACTTTTAAAACAAGAAAATTGCCAAAAAATAGAGAACTGGGCCGCCCTAATTTGGGCATAACTAGGGCGCCCTAGTTGGTTCATTTTCGAAAAATTCCATGATAATTTGATAAAAATGAATTTCATTCCTCATTTGACACATTTCCAGTACATTTTACTGGGATGTGAAGTTGAGGAATTTTCCCTCAGGATTCAACTCGAATTTTTACCTTGAAATTTGATCTTCGTAATGCACCTTTTTGGACTTGTTAGCAAGTGATGAGTAAGCTGTGGATATTTGAGGGTTGTGGAGATTGGAAAAGTTTTTGAAAATATTTTGGGATTATAGTAGAATGAAAGTGGTTCAAATTTTTAGGGTGGTAATGGAGGATTATGGCAGTAGAAGTAAAAAGAAAATGAAGTGAGAGAGCAACAAGGGGAATACTACCTCTAGATTCTAGGAATTTTCATGAAATTTTTGGTGGGATCTTCATGGAAATCAGAGTGGTGTAGCAACAGATCAAGAAGAGAGGTTGAATTCTTAAGAGAAGAAGAGCAAATGACAGCAAGAGGAGAAAAATAACAGAAGGTATCTTTGAAATTTACGTGCATGAGAGCCTATTTATAGGCTTTGAAATAGCAATTAGGGCGCCTTGATTCAGGTAGGCAAACCCCCTAGTCTTCCGCTGAATCGTATGATCAGAGAAGACCCCATGATGTTATTCTCCTGTAGGTTGACTCATGCCTTTGTGGAACTAGGGCGCCTTAGTTGAATTGGGGCGCCCTAATTGAACTAGGGTGCCTTAGCTGAACTGGGGCGCCCTAGTTAGACTACACTACAGACAAAACTTTATAGGACTACCCCGGGTGCTACAGAACTTCGTTTTGAGTGTGGTTTGAAGCGTTGGAAAGCTTATTGAGTCTACTTTCTAACCCAATTAGTTTGGATCCAAAATAATTTGTACATCAAAATCTATGACCATTTTACCCTCAGAAGGTCAGGAAAATGAGTCATTTTACTAAAACGTGAGCATCTCCCTCATTTTGGAATGGAATAAGACATATTATATATCGAAAAAGAGGGTTTTGAATGTACCAGAAGATGGTGTAGGCTTGGTTTTTTTTTTTTGAAAAGGTTTTGGTAGTTTAGGCTATGGAAGAACCCTTCGGGTGCATCTCAAGATTAATTTCAAGGTAATTATTGATTCATCCTCATCATCGGGAAAGCCAACGGGCCACAACTTAAAGGGTATTTCAAGGGTCCAAATTGGGGTGTCTACAATAGACTTGAGACAAAATTCAATTCTAGCCCTTAAAAAATGAAGGGTGAGGATTTATGTAGACAAAATGTGTAAATTTGAAAACCACTCTAATTTGTTTTATATATATATATATATAATGGATCAGTCCACTTTCAGTCAGGGTTTTCGGATTTTTAAAAATCCGGACCTCCTCTTTCCAGATCGAATTTCGACGATCCGAACCATCCAATGTGTTTAAAAGGTGTTTTTAAGGGTCCCCGCGAGAAATCAGCCAAAAAAAAAATACCAGGAAAGGCTTGATCCAAGTAGTTTTTCAAAAAAAAAAAAAAGAACATATACAGTTTTTATGAAAAATTGCTCGGATCAAGCCCTTCCCAATATTTTTTTTTTGTTGATTTCTCGCGGAAACCCTTAAAAACACCTTTTAAACACATTGGACGGTTCGGATCGTCGAAATTCGATCGGGATCTATGAGGTGTGATTTTTTTAAAATCCGGGATCTTGGACTAGAAGTAAGATGTATATATATAGGAATTATCTAGTCCGGGATCTCTAAGTCCGGGACTCATAGTTCTGGATCAAATTTTCATGATCCGAACCTTCCAATGTGTTTAAAACATGTTTTCAAGGGTCCACGAGAGAAATCATCCCAAAAAAAAAAAAAACCGGAAAGGCCTTGATCCGAGCAGTTTTTCAGTGTGAAAAAATGCTCGGATCAAGCCCTTTCCGGTATTTTTTTTTGACGGTTTCTTGTAGGGCCGCTAAAAACACTTTTTAAGCACATTGGACGGTATGGATCATGCAAAAACATGTTTTAAAACCTTCAAAACATCAAAAAATCTCTAGTCCGGGATCTTGGATTGGATAATTGGCATATATATATAAGTTACAGTGCAGGATTTTTCGTTCGAGATTGAATTTTGACGATCCGAACTGTTAAATCTGTTTAAAATGTATGTTCAAGATCCACCACGAGGATTCATCAAAACAAATATTTGGAAGGGCTTGATTCGAGCAGTTTTTGATAAAAATGTACACATACACATTTTATCAAAAATGGCTCGGATCAAGCATTTCCGGGTATTTTTTTTATTTACTAATCCTTGCGTTAGACCTTAAAAACACATTTTAAACACATCTAACTGTTTGGATCGTTGAAATTCGATCCCGAACAAAAAATCCCGCACCATAGAAAGTAAGGGAGCCCTTATTGGATATATACACTAAACTTCCTATCCAAACCCTTAAAATCCGGACTTCGTCTATACCTCATAGATCCCGATTGAATTTCGACAATCCGAACTGTCCAATGTGTGTTAAACGGTGTTTTTAAGGGTCCTCGCAAAAAATCAGCAATATATATATATATATATATATATATATATATATATATACAGAACATATCCTCTGAGGGCTCCCTCACAAAAAAAGTGCGGGAAAACAGTTGTGGGCCGTTGGATCCTATGCCATTCACGCGATCCAACGGCTCACAGCTGTTTTCCTGCACTATTTTTTGTGAGGGAGCCCTCATAGGAAACTTCTTGTATATATATATATATATATATATATATATATATATATATATATATATATATATATATATATATATATATATATATATATATCGGGAAGGGCTTGATCCGAGCAATTTTTCATAAAAACTGTATATGTTCGTTTTTATGAAAAACTGCTCGGATCAAGTCATTCCCCGTATTTTTTTTTGCTGATTTCTCGCGGCGACCCTTAAAAACACCTTTTAAACACATTGGACGGTTGGACGGTTGGGATCGTCAAGATTTAGTCTTGAAAGTGGAGGTCCGGATTTTAAAAGCTTGCGGCATCCTTGATAGGAAGTGGAGTATATTATATAAGGCCCCTTCCTATCCACACCCTTAAGTTACGGACTTCGTCCGCATCTCCTAGTTCCAGACCAAATCTCGACGATCCGAACCGTTCAATTTGTTTAAAACGAGGTTTTAAGGGCCCCGTGAGAAATTAGCAAAAAAAAAAAAATATCGGGAAGGGCTTGATCCAAGCAGTTTTTCATAAAAACGAACATATACAGTTTTTATGAAAAATTGCTCGGATCAAGCTCTTTCCCCTTTTTTTTTTTTACTAATTTCACGCGGGGCCCTTAAAAACACCTTTTAAACACATTGGATGGTTCAGATCGTCGAAATTCGATCGGGATCTATGAGGTGTGGACGAAATCCGAATTTTAAGGATTTGGATAGGAAGTTTAGTGTGCGTGTGTGTGTGTGTATTCACGCGATCCAATGGCTCATAACTGTTTTCCCGCACTTTTTTTTTTAGAGAGCCCTCATAGGAAACTTCTTGTGTGTGTGTGTGTGTGTGTGTGTGTGTGTGTATATGCCACGCATCCAATCACAGATCCCTAATTTTGCTTCCGTTCACACCTCACCTTTCTCGATCAAATTTTCATGTTCTAAACCGTCCAATGTGTTTAAAACATATTTTTAAGGGTTCCTACGAGGAATTATAAAAAAATGACCGGAAAGAGTTTGATCCAATCAGTTTTTCGAGAAAAAATCTGTAAATCTACACTGCTTAGATCAAGCCCTTTTCCAGTTATATCTTTTGCTGACTTCTCGTAGGGACCTTAAAAACACCTTTTAAACACATTGGACGGTTCGGATGATGAAAATTTTATTGGAAAAGTGAAGGTGTAGATGGAGTCCGCATTTTAAGGGTTTGGATTAGATCGTGTTATATATATATGCACTAGTGCATGCTCGTGTCCATGCCTGAAGGCACGGTTTGAGCAATCGACCTAATGTGTTCGTGTCCCTGCCCATTCTTTAAGGTCCTTCAAATTTCAAAGAGAGGGAACAAGAGGATGTAGTTTGAATTTCGAAAAGGGGAAGGAGAGAGAGAGAGAGAGAGAGAGAGAGAGAGAGAGTTGGCAGAGAGAGATGGATAAAATGTAATATGATGACTGACACAAAAAATAAGACCGGGATAAAAACTGCTCTCCGTTGTAATATAGATGTATTTATTTATTTTTCATTGGTTTATTAAGGCTCGTGAACAAGCTTGAGCTTGAGCCAAGCCTAAGCCAGCTCGGGTCGTTAAGTTTTCACTAAGTTCGAGTTCTTTAAAAACATAATAAACAAGCCTGAACACAATAAAGCTAGGCTCAACTCTACTCGTTTCCAACCCTACGCATGGCTACATAGGAGTTTATCGGTGCACAAAAATTCACCTTAATGTCTCATAAGTCTGGACTCGTCTTTATTTCAATTAAACACCTATCGATTATTAATTTTCTTAAATTTGGCTTTTGTCATTAGATTCTGTCCAATTTCTACGAAAATGGCTGACATGGCACCATTTTCACATGAGGTGGCATTTTTTTTCCCTTTAACATGACTCCTCCTTCAAGAAAAGCCCCTCTTTTTTCTCTCCCACCTCCCACCCTCCTCCCTTTTATTTCTCCTCTCTTCCTCTCTCAATCCCCATCCCACTCCAATTGTTGTGCACGCGAGCTCCCCAAGAACCCAACCGCAACCCAAGATTGTCGATGGTCAGGACAATGGAGAAGTAACAAACCAAACATATGAGGAAAAAGGGAGAAACCAAACCAAAAGCATAAACAAGTAAGAGAGACACCAAGATTTACGTGGTTCGACTTACAGATGTAAACCTACTCTACGGGTAAGCAAACGAAAGAAGATTCCACTATGTGACGAGAACATGCTTTGAAGAGCTACAATGGTGACATACAAACAAAGCTCTCGCAGGGGACACTCATCAACCCCAAATACAAGTTCTCTCACCAAAACCCCAATTGGAATCTCTCACCAAAACAAATTCTCTCTCATCAAGTCTCACAAAACCGCTAGGGTTTTTAACCAAGAGGCGCAGACGGAACGGAGTTCCACAGACGTGACCGGATGTCACACAGATGCAGATGATTCTCAAGATACCCAATGGTTTCAATCAAAAAGAATCGTCGAAATAGATGATCTTGCAGATGGCCGACGGCCTACAGAACCCACCAGGAACAGGACAACCAAAAAACAGATGAAGATCTTCAAAGAACCCTAAGTTCTACAGATGAGACCCCCTAAGGGCCTTTTAAAGGGATGCACTCAAGCAGCCCAAACCCAGATGGAGAGAGCAAGGCTACATTTATAGCCAGAGAATCCTTCCTAAAGCCAATACTTGCCCAATCGGATTTTCTTGCACCCCAAGACACATAATCAACAAGGAAATAAATCTTTAGGTAGTCCAAGCCCAAGTCAAAACATAACAAAATCGGCTAAAACCTGCACAAACGGACCCGGTCTGGACCAAGCCTTTGGTGGTCCAGACCAGACATGCTGCAGCCAAAACTAAACAACCAGATTCGGTGGTCTAAAGTCATACCCAGGGGTCATCCGCAGGTGGGAAATCAACTTTGCTACGATTTTAGTGGGTCGAGAGTATTTCAACCTTTCATGACTTAAAAGGAAATGCCCGGATAGACTTTGTGTATATTGGGTATGCGATGAGCGTTAAGATTGAAGACGGGTATTTCGGTATTTTGGTGTATTTTGTTCATGAAGGGAGTTTATCACAAAAAAAAAAAAAAAACGAAAGAAAACAAAAAGAAGAGATTTTGTGTCCATTAAAATGGAGCCAACCCCACCCCAAGACTCAAAAACTCGAAACCCAACCCGACTACATCATCGACATTAAAATGGAGCCATGTGGGTTAAAAAATGCCTCCTTATGTGAGCATGTCAGCTATTTCTGTTATAAATTGGACAGAATCTAACGACGGGTGCCGAACTTAAGAGAAATAGTAAACTTCATGTATTTAATTGAAATATATACTTAATGAGACATTTGGGTTGAGGTGTAGGGGTCGGTCATTTTGAAAATTTTCCTTCTCCTTTAGTTATATCACGTCGTAAGTGGGTTCTTTCGTTTTCTCTTATTTCAATTTAACTCCAAATTAATCTTCCGTTATTTCATTTGAAAGAAGTTATATGGTGAAATTGGAAAAACAATTATTGTATCAAAAAGTAGCGAAGTGCAACCCACCATCACCCACTGGCCCTTTTTTTTTTTTTTTTTTTAACTCTAAAGTCTAACCACACCCCAACCAATCAGTCAATCACAATAGATATCAAATTTACTCTCCATAGAATTTGACCAACTGCCATGGTTTCCCACGGTCTCTGAGTAGAATTTAATTGGATAACTTAAACCAGAAAATTCTTTATAACTTATATCGTGTTTTTTTTTTTATTTTGGGACAAAAAAAGAAAAAGAAGTGTGTGGAATATCTTGAGATTTTCTCATGAGATTTGAAAAATCTGATACAAGAGGAAATTATAAGAATGAAAATCGACCATAGAAGAACAAATTTGTTGTTGTCTGTTTCTCAACCCCTCTCAGCCATTGAATCCTTTTCTCTCCGGTTCGTTGATGAATTTGCTCCTCTCACAATTGACCAAGTTAAATTCTTGAGGCAACATCACATAAAGGAAATTTCATGTAAAACCTCTAATCCCAGCATGAATGACTTGCCTTTGACCGGACCAGGGACCAGTCTAGGCGAGTGTAACCTGGTGTTTGTACCATATCTGGACCCTACATGTGGCAGGATATTCTCAGACATGTGATCAACATGTGGTCAGTTTCCTACATTTTAGGAAGTTTTTTTTTTTTTTTAAATTTGGATTCCTTACTAAGCCGAAATGTGAGAATTTGTTAAGAAAGTGGATAATTATTTTCGGCCAAACAAGGACACTTGTCAATTATTCAACATGGGCGGGACCAAAGAAATTCAAAGGAGCAGGATTTAAGGGTCATAGTCCTAATTAGTGGATGGTTATCCTCAGCTGTTACAAGACTTATGGATTTCTATAAATACAAGTCATTGTGCAACATTTCAAGGGTCCACGCACGTACAAAGCTCACAGCAGCATGTTGTTTTGTTTCCTATCTATCTAGTTAGTCGATCTCCTTCTTCCTCAATCATATTTATCACTTCTCCTCTCCTTTCTTCTTCTTCCTCCTTTTCTTCCTCAATCATATTTATCACTTCTCCTCTCCTTTCTTCTTCTTCCTCCTTTTCTTCCATGTAATCTAGTTTCTCTTTGTTTGTTGAAGTCCTTTTTCAAGACAATCGAACCTTATTAACTTTTTAGTTCCTCTTTATAAAAGTTATCACTTTCGCTTGAAGGAGTTTCTTTAGATTTAGGCACATTTCCATCTTCATACTTGGAGATTTTATATCTCCTGGCACGCCCACTCACTTTTAACACTACTTGGTGTTGGCTCTACAATTTCTCCTGTCCCTGGAGAAATTCGTGTCAACACCTGGCCTAGACACGAGAACAAAAATCGACCATACGAGAACAAATTTGATGTTGTCTGTTTCACAACCCCTCTCAGCCATTGAATCCTTGCCTCCCCAGTTCGTTGGTGAATTTGCTCCCTCACAATTGACCAAGTTAAATTCTTGAGGCAAGGTTGCAAAAAAGAAATTTCTTGTAAAACCTCTAAGTAGCATGAATGGCCTGCCTTTAACCGGACCAAGGACCAGTCTAGGTGAGCGTAACTTGATCCAAACACCCTTGACCATTGAACCAAAAAAAATCTTCCCCAAAAACGCAAAATGCAAAAAATTGGGTGTTCAGCATAAGCTGACTCAAACACCCTTGACCGTTGGGGGAAAAAAATCTTTCCCATTAAGGCAAAATGTAAAAAATTGTGTAGCTGTTTCTAAAATGCAAAACCGGTTTCATATTTTGAGTCCATGAAACCTACCGAGCTGCATCGATTTCATATTTGACTCCTAAACATGCGTATGGAAAATATCACAAAAATATAAGCATTCGAAGTGAAGCTTCGACATGCAACCTTCCCAAATAGGATGTATACCAGTAGCAGCTTCTCAACACATTAGACTGTTTAACCAAATGGAATAGCAAGCATACTGGATTTGGCATTAGCACACCGTATGAGAATAATGAGATCATTTCAGCAAAATCCAACCCTATTGGGAGCATAGCCCTCTAGTTGTTCACTGCCTTCAAACTTGTCACAGGAATTCGTCTAATGATGTAAATGTAGAATCAGAATCAACCAGTTTTATTCCTCATCTAAATGCAAATTGGAAGCCAAATGGGAAGACACAAAAATATAACGAAGCCTGCCACTTTCACGCTAAAAAAAAGATCGTACCAAGTGCAAAAGGCTCCCACTTGCAGCAAAAAATTTTACCATATAATTACACTCTCTTAGAGAACTTCAGAAACTGAAATGTATTGTAACAGAAAGATTAGGATGCTACCAGTTCAAGCTAAACATCATCAAAGTACTTCTCTTCAGCATCCTGACTAGCCTCCCTCTGCCAGTGGTCGTCCAAAGTCTCATCCTTGTCGATTTTTAAGTAATCAAAATGCTGATGATCTTCCCCCGACATAAACTTTTCCTGCATGATGTAGGTGAATTGGTCCATTCGATCTTGCATCTCTTCCGGAGATAAAGTTGGTCCCTCTGACTCCCAGTGCCTCTTTGTGGTTGATTGGTCATTATTGAAGACATCGTCATTATCTGTAGGAATCTAAATAATTGAAAGAGAGACAATTAGGATAACAAGGCAAATAACTAAACTTTGAACATAACATGAAATTTAAAATTCTTAACTACAAAAGACAACACATACACAATCAAGGTTGTAAACACCATACTGGACATGGTACCGGTTTTGTATTGGTACGGTATGTACTGGTACCGGTGTAATACCGAATACTGTTTCAGATTTTTCGTTGGTAATAAATATGTATGTCTAATAACAAACTTAACCTTTAATTTTATAACCCAACACTAACAATGTTGAATACTTAAAAAATACATTTTGCAACTTAAACAATAGTAGGCTAATAAAAAAGACAAAAATACTAGAAGTAGGATAAAAGAGTGCGCTCTTAATACGCACCAACTATTCTCCAAAAGGTAAATCCCCTTTCCAATGAACTCTACTCAATTCCAGGGTTCATTTTTATCTTCCCCAAACCAGCTCCTTCCGGTTCTCTGGTCTTATTCCAAAGAAGGGGAGTATGAACTGTGGTAATACCAGTCCATGTGGTTTGTGTCACGTCACAGGGCTCGTTTTTAGTTGTGGGTCATGGGGCGGGCTTGGGCCAACAGCTTGGTCAGAGGGGCGGGCTTGGTCAAAGGCTGGGGCACGGGGTCCTGGAACTGTCCAGGTGCGAAGAACTCCGAAGGCCGGAGGTGACTGCAATGAGCAGAAATCTCATTCACCGGCCTAAACAACAACAAACACTCGAACTTGAGAATAAGGGATTACCCAATGAATGGACGAGCTAGAAGGAGGGAGGAGAGAGGGGGCAAGAACCATGCTTTCAGAGAAGTTGGCAGTCGGAATCTTATCTGAACTGCAAGAATAACTAGCTAAGCAGTGCCATAAGCGGTCATTCTCCAAATGGGAAGGGGCCAAGCCTTTAGTTGTTTAAGTAGGCTGGGGGACAGATCGGCCATCGGAGTACTCCGGGGTATAAACAAGGGCAACAAATGTTGAGCATACGACGATGCCATCCGTTTTCATTTCGTGGAAGTTCCCGGCAGAGGAAAGGGCTGTAGGTGATGGAGCGTTTTGTTTCTTATCGTTCGAGCCTCGAGGGACGCTGGAATCGTTCCTATTGGGGCACGAGTAGACCACAGAAGACTGAGACTGCGAAGACCGAAAAAGCCAAGAAGAAATTCAGTAAGAGTCAAAAGGGAAGGCCACCCCTCCTATGACAGACAATCCCTCCAGCATAGAGCTACTTGAGGGCTCTCTGTCGACGACAAGGGATTCAAAAAAATGGCCTGAACTGATCGAGACTCCATGGCTGTGCGAAAGCCTGACCCCCATCCATACCCCTTGACGAAGTAGAAGAAAGCCCTAATTCAAACAGGAAACGAGGGAAGGTATTCTTTTTGTTTCTCTCTCAGGGGATAGAACCACACTTAAGGCTCGAGAGACCTCTTACCGAATGGAACGAACTCACTCCAGAGGGGAAGGAAGGGTAAGAACTAAAATCATGGTATTATATTTCAAAATTTGTGTCAAGATGATAAGAGGATGGGGTGTCAGTACAACAGAGCTGTTGTTTTTGGTATATGAAAATGTAGAACATCGTCAATTTTAGCAGTCAAAAGCATCATTTTTGCGCTTGCTACCAGTGGTCGCCACATCTTAATCCAATCATAAACCAAACCAGTAAGGAAGCCTTGGCACCAAAGATGGAATTCTCAAAGAATGAAAGAAAGATACAGTCCTTTAGGCTTTATTTACACTGAGAGGTGAGATATAGGTGGTTTGGGGGCAGATGGATCTCCCTATCCTTGTATGCTTGGTGACATATAGCATTTGATGTCCCTATCAAACGCCCAACTAAACAAAGGCTTGTTCCATAAAGAAGTATTGACTTTTGATAGTCCAAGAAGACATGATAGAGCAACACCAATGGTTTCGTAACGTCCTATTGTGGACATAGAGGAGTAAAGGACCAGAGGGTACTCTCTCTAACATATCCCCATCAGGTGAGACCTATAACTGGCAAGGAGGACATCCAAGACTTGTTGCACTTCGGATCCTACAAATTTCAAGTTACTTCTATCCTATTATGGAAAGTTGGCATAGGCAGGAGTGTGACTGTCTCCTATCTCATCCTGATTTCATCCACTGGACAGTTGATGGAAGTTAAACCAGAATTTGAGTACATTAAAAGCATTAATGGCATTGCGTATGACTTCAACAGACAAGCAGGAACAACGGATGCACAACTGTGCTTGCTACACAAGACAGTTCTATGAGGTAGCAATAGAAGAACAACAAAAGCTTCAACCAAATTTAGGAATTGTTCTGAGGTAGTTTGGTCATGAATTTCTCTGGTAGGATGACCAACTCAAAAACTTGAATAAACAGCCCACCTATTGATTCTTCCAATCAAGTTGACATGGGGTCAAGGAACAAGAGAGAATACAGGATGGTCTGAAATAGAAAGTTTTCAACAGAGATCTGTTATGGTGAATTTCACTGCCACAGTGCCTCAAAAAAGTGGGTCTAGTAAGAGAAGTCCCCAGTTCAAAGTTTTAAACCAATGGGAAAAACTGATAATGACCTCATAATTTACACCTGTACACTGTAAGAAGGTTTCTTCAGAGAAGCAAGATTTCTTTCAGAGCTGCACCATATGTAATCATAAAGGGCGGCGGTTTGATGGTAACAGGCAATTTAGGAGGACCAGTTGAAGGCAAGAAGCCTGCGACATCAATAGGGAAAAGCCCATTTGTTTGGCCTTTTTTTTTTCATTTTTATTTTACATAGCATGAAAAAGTAACACCAAAACCTTAGCAAATAATCAAGTAAAGGGTTGTAGTCAGCAGAGACAGCACAAATGCACTCTACGAATATAAAAGATAGAATACATTAGTTCACAAAGGATATTCGTCACAATTAATAAACACAATATTGATGATTAAGAAACATAATGCTCACCCAAGATTACCTGCAAAGGATGGGAACTCTCATTAGCTGCACAAAAGTTTTCTTCTTTTTCTCCTTCATCCAGCTCCTCCTCCTCCTCCTCCTCGTCCTCCTCCTCTTCCATCTGATCTCCATCCCAGTTGCTCTGAGCCACACCTAATCTTTGCTGCTCCCTTCTAATCTTCTCTACCAAAATGGCCTCCTCTGACCACCTCATCAGCGTCTCTGACAACTGTTCCCCGGGTCTTGGCATGCTTCTCCCGCTAGTGTCCTGAAACTTCCCTACATACTCATGGTGCAAGTATGGCTCTCTCTCCCTCATGGCATCCTCCGAAAAGTACTGCCCATCACTTATCAACTTGTCCATGTACGCTCGTCTCCTGTTCTTGATTTTCTTAGATCTAGACCTCAATTCTTCTGTTGTTGGGCTAATCAAGGGCCGCAGATGATTTAAATGCCAATTGATTTCATAATCATCCGTCATGCTATCGAACTCTTTAAGCTCTTCAACTGTCAACTTTGCCCCATACCTTTCTGAATCCACAAATCAACAAAAGAGTCATACATACTGAATAAGTAATGGTTCTCTCAATATGCCATTCTGCGTACAATACATACTTGCAAGGCCACATCCACGGCTTTTTTGTATAATGGCAAAGAAACAAAGAATTATATTCCCGTTATAATGGTATGCAGTTATTTTTCTATTTGAGAACTGAACCAAGAAAACATTTGACAGTTAAAGTCCATTACTTGCGGAACTGAAAGTTCTAATCCTTTGAAACTATTACACAATGGTAATAAATACCAATTCTGAGCGACAAAAAATTAAACATGACAACAAAAACCACCTTATTCTGCGGTTTGCAGACCAAGCTTCATGATTAGCTTTCATTAGTCATTACCAAGAAGTACGAAATTCTAAAAGGCCTCTAATAGCTAAGTAGAACAAAATTAAAGATATCAAAAGTTGAGATAAAATACACTACCCGGTAAGTCACAGAATTTCATGATCCTAGCCCATAATCCCAGCGCGTAACCGAATCTCAATTGCAACACTATGAAAAGAATTTTGAAAATTTTAATGGGACAATTGCTCAAGTAAACTATGTGGAGGCAAAAGCCCTAATTTTTTCCTATAAAAGAAGCTCCAATCATGCCTACTTGTAAGAGTTTTTCCTGTTTACGTTCGTATGTATGAGAGAGAGCGAGAGAGTAAATAGTAGTACCTAGGAAGACGGGGAGGTCGCGGTGAAGGAGGTCGAGGAAAAGGGATTTGCGTTGGGAGGGAGTGGAGGCGGAGGGTTGTATGGCGCGAGGGAAGTAGAGGTTTTCGAGGTTTGATAATCTCTCTGATATGCCTTCCACCGCTTCCTCACTCAAACCGCTCTTCTCCATCGTCGTCATCTCTCGGAGTCTCAGACCGCTTGATACCTGGGGCCGCTACAGGGAAATACACTCGAGAGGTTCAAATATCCATAATCCAATTGAATGTCGGTTCACAAAAAATAGATTTAAATTTTCACGCATTCTGCACTAGCTGGTGCCTCGTGGACAATAATGTTCACATAATACTAGGCCCGATCAGATATTATTTTTGAAGGGTTAACCTATATTGATGTAATGTTTATTGAGAAGGATAAAAAAGTAGATGGTTTGGATGAGGGATTAAACAGAGGATAACTTTTGACTTGGTTTGGATAACTTAAAAATAAGAAGGGGTGGATGATGGAAAAAACTGTCAGAGGTGTATTGGTCAAAAACTCAGCCCTTTTCTCCCGGATAATTTTTAGAAAGGGTGAGGACAGTCCAAAAATTATCAGGGGGAAGAGCCTCGATGGGTAGAAGGTAAGAGGGGGTGAAAAAATATTAGGGAAGCAAAATGACTTTGCTAAACCATGGATAAGGGTGGGTCCCCTTTTAAGAGGGGGTGAAAAATTATAAGGGGGTGATATCTTCCATTCAAACAGGGTCTTAACAAATAAATAGTCATAAATACATAATATTTTGTCTATTTGAAGGGAAGGATAATGAACTTTTACAACCAAACATAAAGACATTGTTTGAAATTATGATTTAATAAAAGGATAAAACACACCCACTCTCCCTTTATTTTTGTCACAAATACCGACACTCCTTAAAAGAAGCTCTCTCACCCGAATTTGAACCAAAATTCTCTCAAACTATACAAAACTGCACTACGCTTTTATTGCGCTAGATAGGAATATCTTATACTATTCTGAGTATTCTCAACACAGACCACCATCGAATTGAATACCATTGATTTTTTAGTTTTTTATTTAATTTTTTTTGGCAATCATGTAGCGTTTTTTATCCGTTACTATGTGGTTTGGTTTTTCGGCACTTCCCTAGCGCTTACTGTAAGACATCGTCTATTTCATTAATTTTTAAGAATTAGTGATATTTCATTAATTTTTTCGATCGCAAAAAGTGGTCGGGCAAAGGTGGGGTGGTTGTTGGTCGGAGGTGGGGTGTTGATTTTTTTGAATTTTATGTTTGAAATTAGAATTTTTAAAAATTAGTGACATTTCACTAATTTTTTTGATCGCCGAAAGTGGTCGGCTAGAGGTGGGGTGGTATTTTTTTGAATTTTATCTTCGAAATTAGAATTTTTTAAAACTAGTGACATTTCACTAATTTTTTTGGTCGCCGAAAGTGGTCAGCAAGGGGTGGGGTAGTGATTTTTTTGAATTTTATGGACAAAATTAGAACTTTGAAAAAAATAGTGACATTTCACTAATTTTTTTGGTCGCCGAAAGTGGTCGGGTAGAAGTGGGGTGGTGGCTGAAAGGAGGTGGGGCGATATTTTTTTGAATTTTATGTTTAAAATTAGAATTTTTAAAAACTAGTAACATTTCACTAAATTTTTTGTATAATGGTAAAGAAACAAAGAATTATATTCCGGTTATAAAGGTATGCAGTTATTTTTCTATTTGAGAACTGAACCAAGAAAAACATTTGACAGTTAAAGTCCATTACTTGCGGAACTGAAAGTTCTAATCCTTTGAAACTATTACACAATGGTAATAAATACCAATTCTGAGCGACAAAAAATTAAACATGACAACAAAAACCACCTCATTCTGCGGTTTGCCGACCAAGCTTCATGATTAGCTTTCATTAGTCATTACCAAGAAGTGCAAAATTCTAGAAGGCCTCTAATCGATAAGTAGAACAAAATTAAAGATATCAAAAGTTGAGATAAAATAAACTGCCCGGTAAGTCACAGAATTTCATGATCCTAGCCCATAATCCCAGCGTTAAATACACGAGACCGAGACACAAAGACCAATCCTAGATAAACAAAGCTATCTGTAATAACAATTTATGGAGGCAAATCAAACTAAACATATTTACATATTTCCTGAATCTCAATTGGGTGCCCTTCGAAGTTCAATTGCGACACTATGAAAAGAATTTTGTCGCAATATATGCAAGTTTTTTCAAAAATTCAATGGGGCAATTGCCCCAAGTAAACTTTGTGGAGGCAAAAGCCCTAATTTTCCTATAAAAGAAGCTCCACCCATGCCTAATTGTAAGAGTTTTTCTTGTTTACGTTCGTATGTATGAGAGAGAGAGAGAGAGAGAGTAAATAGTAGCACCTAGGAAGACGGGGAGGTCGCGGTGGAGGAGGTCGAGGAAAAGGGATTTGCGTTGGGAGGGAGTGGAGGTGGAGGGTTGTATGGCGCGAGGGAAGTAGAGGTTTTCGAGGTTCGATAATCTCTATGATATGCCTTCCACCGCTTCCTCACTCAGACCGCTCTTCTCCATCGTCGTCATCTCTCGGAGTCTCAAACCGCTTGATACCTGGGGCAGCTACAGGTAAATACACTCGAGAGGTTCAAATCCATAATCCAATTGAATGTCGGTTAAAAAAAATAGATTTAAATTTTCACACATTCTGCACTATCTGGTGGATAATAATGTTCAATATTAGGCCTCGATTAAACGAGGGATTATTTTCAGGGAAATAAGTTTTAGATGGGATAAGATAAGAAAGGATATTATTTTTGAAGGATTGATCCATATTAATGTGAAGTTTATGGAAGGGAATAAAAAATTAGATGGTTTAGATGAGAGATTAAACAGAGGATAATTTTTGACTTAGTTTGGATGACTTAAAAATTAGAGGGGGTGGATGATAGAAAAAACTGTCAAATGGGGGTGTATTGGTCAAAAACCCAGCCCTCTTCTCTCGGATAATTTTTGGGGAGAGTGAGGGTAGCCCAAAAATTATCAAGGGGAAGAGCCTCGATGAGTAGAAGGTAAGAGGAGGTAAAAAAATATCAGAAAAGCAAAATGACTTTGCCAAACCGGGGATAAGAGTGGGTCCCCCTCTTAAGAGGGGGTGAAAAATTATAAGGAGGTGATATCTCCCATCCAAACAGAACCTTAAGGAATAATTAGTCATAAATATACAATATTTTATCTATTTGAAGGAAATGACAATGAATTTTTGCAATTAAACATAAAGACATTGTTTGTAATTATGATTTAATAAAACGATAAAACACACCCATTCTCACTTTATTTTGGTTACAAATACCCACACTCCCTAAAAGAGACTCTCTCAACCAAATTTGAACCAAAACTCTCTCAAACTGTACAAAATTGTGCTACGCTTTATTGCGCTGGGTAGGAATATCTTTATACTATTCTGAGTATTCTCAACATAGACCACCATCGAATTGAATACTATTGATTTTTTAGTTTTTTTATTTAAGGGCCACTTAGCCAAAAATCTAAAATATTTGACATTTTTAAAGCGAAGGACAAGGAACATTTGCAATCGAACATAAAAACAAAAAATATTTGACATTTTTAAAGGGAAAGATAAGGAACTTTTGCAATCGAACATAAAGACAAAAAAAATTAGTAAGATGTCACTAATTTTTAAAAATTCTAATTTCAAACATAAAATTCAATAAAATCTCCATCGCACCTCCGGCCGAACACCACCCACCTTTAGCCGACCACTTCCCGCGACCAAAAAAATTAGTGAGATGTCACTAATTTTTAAAAATTCTAATTTCGAACATAAAATTCAAAAAAATCACCACCCCACCTCCGACCAACCGCCACCCCATCTCTGACCGACCACTTCCGACGACTAAAAAAATTAGTGAGATGTCACTAATTTTAAAAAATTCTAATTTCGAACATAAAATTCAAAAAAATCACCACCCCACCTCCGGCCAACACAACCCCACCTCTGGCTGACCACTTCCGGCGATCAAAAAACTTAGGTGTTCCACTAACTTGTTTTTTGGTTTTTTGTTTTTTAGACCTTTAGTTGTAGTTTAAATCTACAACTTGTTCCACTGAAGTGTTTTTTTGGTTTTTTAGTTGTAGTTTATTGTAAATGGTAGTTGATTTTTTTGGGGAGTTTTTTTGTTAGTGGAATAGAGTAGTTTTTGAGTTAAAACAAAACTAGTTTTTTGGAGGAGTTTTTTGTTAGTGGAATAGAATATTTTTTGAGTTAAAACAAATCTAGTTTTTTGTTAGTGGAACATCCCCCAGTGAGATGTCACTAATTTTTAGAAATTCTAATTTCGAACATAAAATTCAAAAAAATCACCACCCCAACTCTGGCCGACCACCACCCCACTACTTCCGGCGACTAAAAAAATTAGTAAGATGACACTAATTTTTAAAAATTCTAATTTCGAACAAAAAATTCAAAAAAATCACCACCCCACCTCTGGCCAACCACTTTCGGCGACCAAAAAAATTAGTGAGATGTCACTAATTTTTAAAAATTCTAATTTTGAACATAAAATTCAAAAAAATACCACCCCACCTTCGGCTGACCACCACCCCACTTCTGGCCGATCACCTCCGGCGACCAAAACAATTAGTGAGATGTCACTAATTTTTAAAAATTCTAATTTCGAACATAAAATTTAAAAAAATCACCACCTCACCTCCAGCCGACCATAACCCCACCTCTGGCCGACCACTTTCTGGCGACTAAAAAAATTAGTGAAATGTCACAAATTTAAAAAAAATTATAAGTTCTAACATCAAATTCAAAAAAATCACGGTCCCAGCTCTGGCCGACCACCACCTCACCTCTGGCCAACCACTTTCGGCAACTAAAAAAATTAATGAAATGTCACAATTTTTAAAATTATAATTTTATAAAAAACATTCAAAAAAATCACGAACGTATTGAGTCACTTTATACATCTATTGAGATAATATTTACTCTGTTCCGACAACAGAGCATACCCGATCAAAGGTGGGTTTCTCTCAAGTCTCACCACCCATTGTTCAGGTAAGCCTACTTTGGTGTGCTTTAGTTTCTTTCAGTACCGCTTTTATACGCCAAGAGTCAACTAATGACATACATTGAGTATACAGTGACAATGGTACTCGAAATTTGGAAAAGCTTACATACGCTAGCAGGGGCTGACAATGACGGTAGAACCTCGTCATGATGTTTAATCGGATATCTAAAGGATTAGATTAACACTAACCCACCCAAAGCTTGACCTTTTAATGAAGGAGATGATGAAAATGAACTCCAATGATACCATAAACCTCAAATTATTTTGATCATTTCGGAAGTTAATTTCCAATTTCGGTAGCAGTTTTCAGGACTTGAGGTCTGATTGTTCTCCATTTTGTTTATGGAGAAGAACAAATAGATTGACAAAGTGGAGTTGATTCTAAAATTTTGGAAAAATATTGTGTCTTTGTGTTTCATTGCAAATGTTCCTTGTCTTTATGTTTGATTGCAAATATTCCTTGTCCTTCCCTTTAAATAGGCAAAATATTGTGTCTTTAGGTTTGATTGCAAATGTTCCTTGTCTTTATGTTTAATTGCAAATGTTCCTTGTCCTTCCCTTTAAATAGGCAAAATATTGTGTATTTATGACTAATTATTCCTTTATTTAATTCTTTTTGCAATCAGGTAGTGTTTTTTATCCGGTACTATGTGATTTGGTTTTTTGGCACTTCCCTAGCGCCTTACGGTAAGACATTGTCTATTTGGAATTCCCCCCCCCCCCCCCCCCCCCCCAACCTCTCTCGCTACTTGGTGCAATTTTTTTTACAATTAACAGTTTAGTTTTAAGAATTAGTGACATTTCATTAATTTTTTTGATCACAACAAGTGGTCGGGCAAAGGTGGGGTGGTTGTTGGTCGGAGGTGGGGTATTGATTTTTTTGAATTTTATGTTTGAAATTAGAATTTTAAAAAATTAGTGACATTTCACTAATTTTTTTGATCGCCGAAAGTGGTCAGCTAGAGGTGGGGTGGTATTTTTTTTAATTTTATCTTCGAAATTAGAATTTTTAAAAACTAGTGACATTTCACTAATTTTTTTGGTCGCCGAAAGTGGTCGGCAAGGGGTGGGGTAGCGATTTTTTTGAATTTTATGCACGAAATTAGAACTTTGAAAAAAATAGAGACATTTCACTAATTTTTTTGGTAGCCGAAAGTGGTCGGGTAGAAGTGGGGTGGTGGCCGAAAGGAGGTGGGGCGGTATTTTTTTGAATCTTATGTTCAAAATTAGAATTTTTAAAAATTAGTAACATTTCACTAAATTTTTTGATTGCCAAAATGGTCGGCTAGAGGTGGGGTAGCGATTTTTTTTTGAATTTTACGTATGAAATTAGAACTTTTAAAAATTAGTGACATTTCACTAATTTTTTTGATCGCGAAATTGGTCAGCTAGAGGTGGGGTGGTGGTCGGTCTGAGGTGGTTGGTGATTTTTTTGAATTTTATGTTCGAAACTAGAATTTTTAAAAATTAAGTGACATTTCACTAACTTTTTTTTTGTCGCCGAAAGTGGTCGGCTAGAGTTAGGGTAACGATTAATTTGGATTTTATGTATGAAATTAGAACTTTTAAAAATTAGTGATATTTCACTAATTTTTGATCGCCGAAAGTGGTCGGCTAGAGGTGGGGTAGTGATTTTTTTAAAATTTATCTTCGAAATTAGAATTTTTAAAAATTAGTGACACTTCACTAATTTTTTTGGTCGCCGAAAGTGGCCGGTTAGGGGTGGGGTAACGATTTTTTTGAATTTTATGTACGAAATTAGAACTTTTAAAAATTAGTGACATTTCACTAATTTTTTTGGTGGCCGAAAGTGGTCGCGTAGAGGTGGGGTGGTAGCCAAAAGGAGGTGGGGTGGTGATTTTTTTTGAATTTTATGTTCGAAATTAGAATTTTTTTAAATTAATGACATTTTACTATTTTTTTTATCACCGGAAGTAGTCGGCTAGAGGTAGGGTGGTGTTCGGCCAAAGGTGGGATGGTGATTTTTTTGAATTTCATGTTTGAAATTAGAATTTTTTAAAATTAGCAACATTTCACTAATTGTTTTGGTCGCCGGAAGTGGTCGGCTAGAGGTGGGGTGGTGGTAGGCCGGAGGTGGGGTGACAATTTTTTTGAATTTTATGTACGAAATTAGAACTTTTATAAATTAGCGACATTTCACTAATTTTTTTTATCGTCGGAAGTGGTTGGCTAAAGGTGGGGTGGTGGCCGGAAGGAGGTGGGGTGGTGATTTTTTTGAATTTTATGTTTGAAATTAGAATTTTTAAAAATTAGCAACATTTCACTAATTTTTTTGGTCGCCGGAAGTGGTCGACTAGAGGTGGGGTGGTGGTCGGCTTGAGGTGAGGTGACATTTTTTTGAATTTTTTTGTACAAAATTAGAATTTTTAAAAATTCGTGACATTTCACTATTTTTTTTGTCTTTATGTTCAAATTGCAAAAGTTCCTTGTCCTTCCTTTTAAAAATGTCAAAGCTTTTTTGCTTTTATGTTTAATTGCAAAAGTTCCTTATCCTCCCCTTAAAAAATGTCAAATGTTTTGAATTTTTTGCTAAGTGGCCCAATAATTAAGTTGTGCTATTAGCAATATATCAAAAGGAAAATGCTAATTACGCCCATTATGCAGTGGTAATGTGTAAAAAGTATATTGGTATTTCAAAGAAGGGTTTTAATATTTGTGAATGTGTATTGCAATTTGGAAAATTTATATTGAAATCCAAACATATTTTTTACTTTTCATAAATTTAAAATTTATATTGAAATCCAAACATATAAATTTATATTGAAATCCAAACTTAATTATCTCTATCCCCCCAACTAAAATCCCACCAACTAAAATCCCACTTTCATTAACTTTCGGAAATCCACCGAAGGCCAACTCAAATTGTTTAATCAAAGTTTATAAGAACTTGTTGGAGTTATGCTTGTTGCTAAATGATCCATCGATCTTCTTTTTAATCCAACTTCTTGGAGTTATGCTTGTTGCTCAATGATCCATCGATCTTCTTTTTAATCCAAGATTCTAGACAAGAGCCCCTTTAATATTTTATGATCCTAAGAGGAGTCTGAGTAGCGATATCATCTGTGGTAATCTATAAACCCTAACGAACCTCTTACTTGTGAGCTGCTGAAAAACAAATAAGTTGCTCAAACAAATCCCGTAGCCTATCGAGCACTGTCGTGAATTAAAGTTGACATACTCATATTGGAACCTTGATTTTTTTAATTAAAGTTGACATATATCGGAACCTTGATTTTTTGAATTAAAGTTGTCATATATCGCAACCACTTAATTTCCTTGATCTCCTTCCCTTATTGAATTTGTTATATACTTAAACCCTTAATCGTCTTGATCTCCGTTGATTTTCTTCCACCTAAACACTCAATCGTTCAATTACACAATATTGATTTCCTTCTACTTCCTAGTTAATAGTCTATTATTCCATTTTGGAATGTTCCAAAATGTTAGTCGTAGACACCCTAATTTGAACCCTCGAAATACCCTTAAGTTGTGGCTGTTAGGCTCCCCAATGATGACATGGACCAAAACATGCCTCGAAAGCTTCGAATAATACTCTTTGTTCTCAAAATCCAAACTAAAACCTCTTCAAAACAAACTCAAGCATACACCATCTTCTAGTACATTCAAAACTCTCCTTTATATATATATATATATATATATATATATATATATATATATATATATATATATATATATATATATATATATATATATATATATATATATATATATATAATATGTCTCATTCCGTTCCAAAATGAGGGAGATATGCACGTTTTAGTAAAATGACTTATTTTTCCGACCTTCTAAGGGTAAAATGGTCATAGATTTCGATGTACAAATTATTTTGGGTTCAAACCACTTGGGTTAGAAAGTAGACTCAACAAACTTTCCAATGCTTCAAACCACGCTCAAAACGGAGTTCGGTAGCACCTTAGGCAGCTTTGCGAAGTTTTGTCTGATGTGTAGTGTTCAATCTAGGCGCCCAAATTCAACTTAGGCGCCCAAGTTCTCCTGACATCCACCAGATTGTTCGGGCATCTTGCAGACGAATGTTATGATGTTTATTCGGGTTCTAACCATCATGGACGATTCCCTGCACCCCTAGACGCTCCCTTTTGTCATTTTTTACTACCCTACCTCTATATAAACCCCCCTCACTATCCATTTCTAAGCCTAGACTTCCATATACCTTAATCCCTCCCTCATACTCTTCCCTCCATCAGTCTAGCTCTCTTTCTCTTTGTGACAGCCCAGGACCTACCTGGATGCAACGGAGCTATGTGATATAAGAGAATAGATCATGCCCTAACTTGTACAAGGCCTTTTAAAGTCGTGCGGGCGTCAAAGCTCGTTGGTACTTCATGGTTAAGCGTGCTCGCCTTGGAGCAATCTTGGGATAGGTTACCTTCTGGGAAGTTCAAGGAGCTTGGGCGACCAAAGCGGACAATATTGTGCAAGGCATGGGCGGGGTCGTTACACTCTTTCTCTTATACACTCCTTTCTATTGTCTCTTTCAAACCAAGCCTTCACTCCCTCCATCACCCTTCAAAAAAACCCACCAAAAATTCATCAAAAACCCATAAAAAAATCATTAAAAAATCAAAATGTGTTCAAGTCTTATATATTTCTAGAGTTAGGTTTTATTTGTTCTCAAGGCATATTTTCAGCTCTTCCAATATCCCATCAACTCTACCATTTGCAAGTCAAAGTTCAAGAAATGAGCATTTTTCAAAGCAATTCAATGGTAAAAATTGGCTTCAAGCCTTTAAATTGGTCCCTGAGGGATCCCCAAAAACATATCCCAATAATCTATACTGGTAATATAACAAAATGGGGAATACATTTTCCATAAAATTAAAATTTTCAAAAACAAGGAAACTAGAAAGAACTTGAACTTGGGTTCCCAAGTTCAAACCTAATCAACTTGGGCACCCACGTTCAACTTGGGCGCCCAAGTTCAATTTTGACTATTTTGGTCAAAAATCCCATTTTAATGCAATTCATGGTTGAAATCATGTTTTCTTCAATTAACCTTTTCAAAATTCAATTAAAAACACCCTTTTTCGAATTTGGGTTGATTAGAACTTGGGTGCCCAAGTTCAATTGAGGTGCCCAAGTTCCTCTCCGATATGGGCAGTTTTGATTAATCATGGGACATGTTTTGTACATTTTGTACACGGTTCATTCATTCACGATATGTGCATTCCATCGATCATATAAATATTTAGCATGCATATTAACTATTTCAAGTCATTATGTGCTATTTTCTTGCATATGTGAACAAAGTTCGATAATAAAATATTTTTATAAAATCCCACGAACATTAAAGTAGAGACCGATCCTCGTGTCGGGCGAGGGGGGTGCCGTAAAACCCTTCCCCTCTCGTAACCTAGCTCCAAATCCAAAATCATTTTTGATTAAAATGATCAGTTACCAAGTCTTTTCTAAATAACGGCATGGAGGTCACATTTTTCAAAATAGGTTTCTAGGGTGACTGTCCACAAACCCGGGTGGCAACTCCCAAAATTAATCGAATTTTCAAATCGGCAAAGTCGAGAGCCCTGTGGCAGCGTCCGCATTAGTCTTGTTTTCTAAAAGTGGAAGTAAAAAATTGATGATTTTCCAAAAAGTATCCCTCGTAAGGGCTTGTACAACAAGCTCAATAAACATCCTCTTTACCCTATTTTACTGAGCCTAAACACAATTTAAATTTTAAACCCTACAACAGCCTCAATAAACTACCTATTATATATTTGCTACAGTCACTCAACAAAACTCAATATATTTGTTGAGTTACTGTTCACTACCAACCCATTATTTTAATATTTTTTTCCTTTGCGCGCACAAGTTCTCTCTCTCTCTCTCTCTCTCTCTCTCCCCTATTGTTTGAAGACCCATTATTATAATATTTTTTTCCTTTTCTCTCTCCTCTTTCATTAATATATTTTAATGAAAAATAGGTAAAATAGAGAGGATTGCTGGAGTGTTGAAAGAGATGTTGGTAATTAAAATAAAATGTGCACTGTTCACAAACCTTTTTGGAGAGTTATTATTGGGGATACTCTTAAAGTAAATATAAGTGTTACAAGGGAGGTAGCTAGGATACAGGGGCAATTGATAGAAATGATGTCACTAAATTTGAATTTAGCTACAATCATTGCATGTCCCCTTAACAAGTGGGAATTTCCAAATGGGACTATCCATTAGGAACAGGGGAGTAAATATAACTCGATAAATAAGGATACAAATAAATGTGTGTTTTGTCGTGCAATTGCCAAAATAAAAGAAAGACTTTGGCCTATGGTCCTAACAAAAGGAAAAAAAAAATACTAAAGTTTATCAGTTGGAAAAAGCTAAAGTATAAGTAGTTGGGAAAAGCTAAAGTATTTTTGTACTCTTGCTTCTCATGAACAGCGTTTGCTCATATGACAACTACATTACATTTTCAAACAAAATATTTTACTTCAGCTCCAACTTTGACAAAAAGTAGTAGTACATCAAGAAGAGTCCGCCTGATGCCTAGATTGGGTTTTAGGATTTGATGAGCCTAAAACGTGATCTAAGGTCAAATGTCTTTCATATGTCCTACTTTGTAAAGTAGCTTTATCATTGTCAATTAATTGCTTGCTCTATTATTTTCGTTATATCTTTTTTGCATATAGAAAGATGATTAGGACAGCCGCCAGCACATCATCATGACTAATCTCTGGTGATTATTCTCATTGTCTACTAATGGGTGACCATTTAAAGATAGAACTAAGTTCTCTATATAATCTGTAATCAGCCCCATAAACTAAGAGCACCTTAAAAATTTCAAACTTGAGACCTTTGCAGGGAGTATATTCCTAAGTTTCAGGGGTATACCCTTATGCTCCATGGGGCCATAGGCCATAGTAGTTGCTTTGCATCTTTTGGGTGGGATTAGTAGTCCCTCTAGACTATGAAAGTCTGGATCCGGCGGACAATGAAACGCAGAGGGGGCTAGGTCGTTATGTAGTCCAGTCCAAAGTGCTGAGTTCAAAATAACTGATGTATTTGTGATGGTATATCCAGTAAATGACGATAATGCCCCTTTGGTATATATTCCCATTTCATATCACAACCTCTAGCACACCATCAAAAGTTTTCTCACTCTTTGCTCTACGAAGAAGCCGAAACTTGCGAGCTCTATGGTGGAGATCGACTAGCCCAATTCTTCGACAAGGTACGTACCTAATAAAATTTCCAAACCGAATTCAGGAATGCTGGTCTTTTGGAAGCTTGTAGTTGGTTTTGCTATGGGATCTGCCATTGCCTTCTTGATTGGAATCATTTTCATGTAGGTATGTGGTTGTAATGGACAAATGCAGGTGGTACTTTTTAAAGTTTTCATGTTTTGGACTGCATGTTCTAGACTGTCTGGTTTTGGATGTGTTTGGTGGCATTCACCTTAATGGAACATACATGAAAGAATTGGTGAATATAACAAGACAAAAGAGATTTAAGCGAAATAATATTGATACTTGGGAACGTGGCCCCCTAAATAACTGGTAAATACAAGAAGGTCCTTGAAGGGCCAAGCACATGATGAAGCTCGTGGAGAGAATCGAAGATAAAAACTTGTTAGAGAGCAAATTAACATCTTCATCAAGTCTTAGACTTGGAGGTCTTGTGGAAGCCTTATAGATCCAATCTTCCCAGATTTGTTTTCTATGTTCACTTTCCTGATCCTCCAGGTTTTGTGAGAGCTTGCTCTATCTTTTATGAAACAATTTTGAAGTGGTCCTTCATCAGGAAAAGTTTCTATGCCATCTTCTGGTTGGCCTTCGAGGCGTATATCGAGCCTCGTCCCCCGTTTGATATTTGTAGGGGGTTTTTTTTTTTTTTTGGGTAATGATGTAATCTAGGGTTACAGAAAGGGAGAAACATATACTACAAAACAACGTTATCAAGAAAAAGACTAAATGTGATGGAAGCAAAAATTTCACATAGTTTTCACACGAACTAAAAACCCTAGGGAGCTAAAACATATAGTCGAAATTCAAACATTCAAACAAGCTTTGTAATACCACAACATTACCACAACATTGATAACCTAATGTAAATGTGGAATGAAAATCTGACATGGAAGTGACACAACTAACAACTTTAGATTGTGAGCTGCTTGACCTCTCCAATTCTAGATAAGTTGTCAAATATGTCACTCTCCCAACTTTTGGGGTATGCAACATTGCTCTAATTAAATTAGTCAATTGTGGCTATTCTTGTACACCTCCATCGCCTAGAGCCACATGTTCATGTTCCAAGTCTGCCCCATTAGCTTCCAGGTCTGCTCCATGATCTTCGATTGCACTTACAGATATGTTCAAATCTGGAACGGTGACGAGAACTGCTCGTGCCCAATGCAGAAAGCTCTCAAACGTATTGAAAACCCATGAAGAGCACAAAGAGAGTAACACGATAGTGGGATATGCATACCAAAAGAGTAGTTGCGGGAGAATAAGAGACGTCACCAACAAGACAAGAAGAGTGGTAGAAAACTCTCCGACTCTTACTCGTACATGCCATATATCAATCGGACAAGTAAGGGGGACCTTAACGGAGGTGAAAGAGAAGATGGTGAAAAGTGTGAAGAGAAGCCAAAGTTTGGACCATGCGAGATTACTCATCAATTCGTATGGATCCCAATCCCATGGGATGCTTGCTTGTGATTTCATGATATTTATCATAAGTATAATAGCATACCTTGTATCAAAGGACGACATTCTTGTTGGTTTTAATGTGTTGATTTTGTGCCTTCGTGATTTTGATCGGCAGTTTTCATTTATAGTGAGAGGAAACAAACAAAAAAAGCCTATTGAGAGACCCCATCTATTTGTTTATTAATTACTGCATATAGTGCAAGGACAATCTTCAAAATGAATGTGAATCGGGGGCTCTGCTATCCCTTAGGGACGGCAGGCCCTGTCAACCCATCTATACCATCAATCTCAACAATCAACGGTTTAGATGGAGAATGTATTATTACCAATAAGTGCTAAGAGTTTGTCTGTAAATCTAAACCGTTAATTGCAGAAATGGACTGGTCGGATAGAGGTGGTAGCGCCAGCTGTCCCCGTGAGACAGCAGAGCCCCCAATTTAGAAAAATGAAATGACTTTTTAAGAAATTTCTTGGTAATTATATACCTTATCGAAACAATGAGAAGGTCATTTTCAACTGTCCCAAAATCATCTCATATCTGCTTAATTATCCAAAATCCTCAACCTACAACTTACCAATTTGTTATTCAATAAAGTTCATTCTCTCTTACTTTCCTAATTTCCTTTTATCTCCCTCCACGCGTTAATAAAGTATGACGTTGACCCACAATTTTCATATAGCATTTTCAAATGCAAAATCAGATGTGGCTCAGCTCATCTAGTTGTACTTCTTAGTTCTTAGCTTCTATGAGAGATAGGTCTGGGTTTTGAGTATATAGAGACGTCGAGCTCCTTTTGGTTCCCCTCTAACCCCCACTGATACACATGATATTGGATAATAAAAATTTATCAGGTGCAAAAAAAGTGATTGAATTTGGGGGGCTTGTAGACTCACTACAGGCGTGTAGTGAGCAATCCTGCTCATTTAAAAGTATTTTGGACAGTTCGAATTTTAAATAAAACTCTTTCGAGGAAGAGAACTCTTCCGCGGAAAAGTTTTATTTAACATCCACACCGTCCAAAAGAGAATGAACAGCTGTGATTACTCACTACAGGCCCCAGGTCATGATTGTCCTCCCCGCAGTTTTTTAAGGGTATAATCACCACAGCTTACATTAGTGATGAGTCATGACTACCAAATTAGATGGAAAAAGAGACAAGTTTATGGTTATAATTGATAAATGTGAGTCATGTGACCCATTGTATGACATTGCAATTTGAAGCGCTTTTTCCTTAAAGCTCCAACTTTATTTTTAGTTTTTTACACTCTTCAAATATAAACATAAAGTGTGAAAATCTAAGCTTCTCAATAATGGAGAGTGATTTTCTTCCGGACTATTTGATGTTGTTCATCAATAGAATGTTGTTGCGTTGTTTAGAGAAGATAAAATCATGGATGACTTTCGAGATTGACATCACGAATTTTGTAAATAGGAAGTAACTATATTTTTCTTATCGAATATTTCACACTTGAAATTAAAATATCTGCAAGAAAAACATTAAAATCATTTTATAATTCAACCAACATGTCAATACGTAAAATTTTAGATATATGTTTTGAAACCCCATAAACGAAATCTTTTGGCTTCGTTCGTGAACTTGAGACTTCACTCGACAAAGGACTTGTTTGGACCCAACTCATTAAGTTAATTGGCTTCGTTCGTGAACTTGAGACTTCGCTTGACAAAGACTTGTTCGAACCCAACTCATTAAGTTAATAAATGAGCTCAAGCCAAAATATTATGCTTGTTTTTGTAAACAAGCCCAGCTTGAGCTAGCCGAAACTGGACCCAAGTAACTAGCTCGCAAACCCGTACAGATATATTAATGTAATTTATTTATTTATTTATTTCATTTTGATTTCGTAATATGTATAGTTTATGCTTATTTGATTTTTAGAGTGCCCGAGTTTAATCTCAGGCTTTTTCTTCTGAATTTGTTTGACCTAAGCTTGAGTTTCACAATCACAATGACACTAAGCCAAGCTCACCTAATTTTGAATGAACCAAGCTCAAATTAAATATATACTTCAAAACTCAGTTTGACTCGTTCAAATTTAGGATAAAAGTTCCTCTGTGCATAGTGTTTAATTTATTTTATTTGTAGGAAAGGGAAAAAGATTAGAAATAAAATACGGGAAATAGCTGCGTTCGACCATTTTGTCAAATCGATAAGGAAAATCAAACGGTGCAAAACGAAACAGATATTACCCACAAAATATATTTTTGTTGGTAATCAGAAATGATTAGGTATTTGTTATAATTATTTAGATTAACTTTTTTCTTTGCCTTAGGTGTAACAGCATTTTATAGTGCATGACCTGTGCGTACAGCACTCTCCCAGAAATAACCCAACCCACACAATGCTTTGGACAGGGATGAAACTCGTCTCAGAATCAAACTTAGTAGCATAGCTACAGATTGGAATTGGGGATTCAATAAAGCGGAGCCGCACTACAGGGTTGTAGTGCGACATCCGAGCCGGCAAAAAAAAACTACGACCACTTTTGATGACTACCACTAAAATTGTTCGTCAATCATAGTTCTTTCGATGCCGTAGCTAGAAAAAACTGCGACCACCAAATATTTACTTGTTGGATTATTGGCACCATCGGGCTGGAAGACTATTCTCCTCTAAATTCTGATCAAGGTCCCTTAGACCATCTCCAACTATCTCGCCATCGCTCCGGCGAGACTTTGGCGAGGTTTTCTCCCAAAAATTGCAGCCAACAGCCTCGCTCACTGCCTCGCCATTTTGGTTTTTCACTTTTTGGCTCGCCTGCCTCAGCGAGGCACTGTAGCCCTTGCCCCAACACCGCCACAACAGTGCCATCGTTCGACTCCTCCGGCTGGTGAAAAATCAACAATAAATGGTGGGTTTTGGTCAGAAAAATCGTCAGATATCATGGCAGGGCAACCCGGAAGGCCTACGGCCAACCGTGGTTGCAACCATGGCGGGAGACGATGATGATATTTATAGATCTGAGCCTCTGTGTGTGTGTGTGTGTGTGTGTGTGTGTGTGTGTTGATTTTGGCCAGATTCATGGTCGATTTTGAGCTGGTGATGGTGGTTGCAATGCGGTGATGGTGATGGTGGTCTGTGTGTGGTCGGTGATGGTGGTGGTGGGTCAGTGATGGTGGTATGTGGCGGTGATGGTGGTCGGTGGGTGTGGTCGCCGGTCTGAGTCCCACGGCGGGAGGCGATGATGATACAATTCTAAGCCTTTTGAATTTTTTCTTTTTTTTCTTTTTAGTTTTTTTTTTTTTTTGTTGAATTAAATGGCTAGTCTTTTGGCTAGAGGTGAATTTTTTTTTTTTGCCTAGCTATATATGTGTATGGCACATTTTCTAGGTAATTTCGTTGGATCCAGCTGAGGCTATTGGAGATGCTCTTAAAAACATTAACACCTACAGCAATTGTCATTTTCTGCTTTTGAACTTTGACAAAACCTTTCCGAACCCCACGCAATTGTCATTACAAAAATTTTAAAATCATGAAACCCATTATAAATTAAAAGACAGAGATAATTTAAAGCATAACACAAATGTCAAAAATGTACCAACAAATATAGACGAAGGGAGTAACAATATTTAATCGTGCAATCCCTTCCATCCATTTCATAAACATTCATCGTCTTCAATTTTCTTTGTCCACCGTCCTTGAACAAAAGTTGCTCACTTCCATTATCTTAAATTCTTAATACAAAGCTTTTTTCCCCTTCAATAATTTCTACGACAGACAGTGCTAAAGAAACTAGAATAGAAGGGCCAATTCTATAAGAGTGAAAATGATACTAGAATAGTTATGAAAAAGATGAAAATGACACTTTTCTAGCATTGATTAGCTCCAAAGTAGAGGAAAGTGGATTTTCTTGTACATTCTTGTTAAAGTAAGCATTTGAAATCCTTCTGGTGATGTGTTGTTTTCCGAAAAACCTATAGGTACCAACCCATAGGTACAGAGAATGCACAGATCGTGCTCGGAGATTCACGTTTGGGTCCCACCCGAGTGATCCGGACCGTTCATTCTTCTTAGAACATTTTTACGAGTGAGCTCACAAAAATTCAGCTCAATTGGACGGCTAAAAGTGGTCGAACCAAAGTCCCACCGTTTCAATCCAAAAATCGTCCGATTAAGCTGAATTTTTGGGAGCCCACTCGTAAAAATTTTCTAAGAAGAATGAACGGTTCGGATCACTCGTTTGGGAGCCCAAAGTGGATCCCCGAGCACAATCTATGCATTTTTTGTCCAATTTTATCTACATGTGTAGCAATGTCCGTTGTTTTTGTACGTTTACATGTAAGAGCATGTGTCATTGATACGAGTGAGAGAAGTTGTTTGGACAACGGGATTGTTGTTGCCAGAAACAGGGTTAATTCATTGAGTTTACCCATTGCAAATAAAACCAAAGGGAAAATTACCAAAAAATGGCATTGAGCAAGATTATTCACCACTTTGGTAGTACCGTGTTACTTTGGCCATTCCCTGTTAATTGTTTGATACTTTGATATGCTATCAGGGGGCCAGACCAGGCGGAGCCCTGTAATGAGCCGAGCTCGCTACAGGTTGTAGTAAACTCTGTTTGGCCATTCGATCGGCAATCGATGGTCCGGATAAATGAAACATAAATTATATGTAAAATGTTTATTTATAGTGCAAGATGATCCGAACCGTCGATCGCCGATCGGGTGGCCGAACCAAGCTCACTACACTCTTTAGTGAGCTCCTCACTTCAAGGCCCTCGCTCCCGGGCTAGACTATGCACTAATGATTGGCGGAGATGAAGCAAATCCATTTTTGTGTGAGTAGGTGAGATTTTTTTTTTTGTTTGAGTCTCCACTAAAATCCCATACACAGATTGTGTGGAAGGATTGGGGATCCACTGAATACCTGGTATGGCTATGGTTCAGACACCTGACCGTCGAAATTGCACAAATTAACGACCCAAGTTTGATAGAAGACGTAATAGAAGTAGGAAACTCTGGGGAGAACAAATGAAGAAGAATGAAAAAGAGGGAATTCTATTAATGGAAGAAGATGACGGTTACAGAGCTGGGGAGAGTTTCGTCCCAATCTTATCTCGTTACAAATCAATGCCACGCTCGTTACTCCAACCCAACTCTTATACAACTAAATTAAAAAACGAGAATTAACAAACAAATTGAAATAAGTCAAATAACAAACTAATCTTCCTGCCAACAACCAGTTGAGCTCTAAAAACCTCTAACCACCCCTCACCTGCCAATGACCACTCGAGCTCCAAAAACCTCTAACCTCACGCAGCTCTAAACAATGACTGTCAAGATGGAGCTCATGGTAGTTCCCGCCCAATAGGAGTCCCACGCATACTTGGTTGCGTAAAATTCCCTCCCCCATGTAGAGCCTTGACCACAAGGTGCAAAATGTGGGAAGTTGGCTGGAAAGTCTTCCTAACATTCCCATGTAGCATCCTCCAGATAAGAACAGGACCATTCAACAAGAACTCAGATCGCAAATTTTGTGCACATTCCCTCACAAAACCTCAATTCATGACTTGACAGTGTGTCCGGTACCCTTGAACAGCGGATTGTGACAAAGGTATGGACTCTTACAACTAATGCCTAAGGGCATATAAAGTGCTAAATCATCTTGGTGAGCTTATAGATCTGTGAAAACTTTTGTGCCTTGGCATACCTCTTTTTTTTTTTATCCCTGCCTTGGCATACTTTACTCTGGTATGCTCATAGGGTTAAGAGGTTTGTCCTTCATTCTTTGGTTGGCTATGCAAGGACGACTGAGTACTAGAGACAGATTTGTGAGTTGGAGGATCATATCTAATGGCATATGCTCTGTCTGAAATGCAGCCATGGAAGGTCATTCCCATTCATTCTATGTATGCAACTATTCTACCTGGATTTGGCAACTTCTGACTGAGAAATGGGGGGTTCTCTGTAGCTCCTAAAGCACTTCCTGGGATCAGTGCCTGGGCTGCAAGGGTGTGCAAGTCTAACACAGTCAAAAGCACAAACTTGAAGCTTAGTTTTTGGCTGCTGTCTAATATGTATGGGGGGAGAGGAATTGCTTAATATTTCAGAGGAAGGCTCTGGCCAAGGAAAGGGTTGCTATTAATGTTGCTAGAGACATTGGAGCTCGTTTATTGCCTTGGAATAAGCTGCCTCAAATGAGGAACTTAAGAAAGTCTTACATGAATGGCACATTTAGTATTGCAGTAGGTTTTGTTTGTTTGTCCTCTGTCGTTCTCTGGTGCCGTCTATAGAATATTTTTAGTTTGATGTTTACTTTGGAGCATCCCCTTGGCCGGCGTTGTTGTGTGTCGGACCGCTTTTCCACCAACTCTCCTAAAACCAATTGGTATTAGGAAGGGCTTCAATTAAGTCTTTTATGGCATTCGACATCGCACCCGCAAGTCTGTTTTTAGAGCGGTCGCAGGGAGTGACATTGTGTAACCAAATCCATGGGGGCACTCCGGGCCCAACATTGTGTTTGGCACTGTTCTTTGTACGTAACAAATTTTCACTTACGGGAAAAAAAATAATGATTAACATTGGAGAGAAATTTGATAGTGCAAAACAAAAATCTTAAACTTCATGATCAACTAATTTACTCATAAATAAGTCTATAATGGGACTGTTGAGCGTTACAAAGCTCGTCTGGTAGCAAAGGGCTATACCCAAACTTGTGGTGTCAATTATGCGGAGACCTTTTTCACCGGTTGCCAAGCTTAGCTCCGTTCGGCTTCTCATCTCTCTTGCTGCCAATCTTGGTTGACCCTTATATCAGTTGGATGTCAAAAATACCTTTTGGCATCGCAATCTGATTAGAGGTTTACATGGAGCAACCACCTAGGTTTGTTGCTCAAGGGGAGTCATCTCAGGTATGTCACTTTTGGAAAGCTCTTTATGGGCTTAAACAATCTCCGAGAGCTTGGTTTGGCAAGTTCAGTGACAGTGTATTGTGATTTGGCCTGAAGTGCTGCCATTCTGATCATTCTATCTTTTCTCTCAAATCTGATCAAGGAAAAATATTATTGATCGTCTATATAGACAATATTATTATTACATGTGATAATCAGAAAGGTATTGATGATTGAAACTTTTCCTACAGAGTCAGTTTCATACCAAAGACTTGGACAAATTAAGATATTTCTTGGGTATTGAGGTAGTGCGGTCTAAGGATGGTGTTACCCTATCGCAAAGAAAATATGTGTTGGATATTCTAGATGAGATTGGTTTACTGCGGTCGAAGCCTGTTGAGACTCCTATGAATCCTAATGTCAAAACCTGTGTTGATCAGGGAGAGTTGCTTTCTAGTCCTGATTAGTATCGTCCCTTGGTTGGAAAGCTGAATTATCTTACCATTAATTGTCTAAATATCTCATTTGCAGTAAGCTTGGTCAGTAAATTTATGTCTCTCCTCGCCTTCCACACTAGGAAGTTGTTCTAAGAACTGTGAAGTATCTTAAAGCCCACCTAGGACGTGGTTTGTTTCATTTAGCTAGTGGACACATGCGTGTTGAGGCCTTCACTGACTTTGATTAGGCAAGAGGACCTTCTGATAGGAGATCCACTATAGGATATTGTATCTTTCTTGGAGGAAACTTTGTTAATTGGAAAAGTAAGAAGCAGATGGTAGTTGCACAGTCTAGTGCCGAGGCCGAATATAAAGCTATGGCTCACACAACATGTGAGATTGTGTGGATACATTCATTTCTTGAAGAGATAGGGTTCCCTGTGTAGGTGCCTATGAATCTGTATTGTGATAATCAAGCTGCAATTCACCTAGCATTCAATCCAGTGTTTCACAAGACGACTAAACACATTGAAATGGATTGTCACCTTGTACGAGCGGAATTGAGTGGAGGTGCTATTGCTACTCCGTTAAGTTCCCAGTTAGTCGATATGTTTACTAAGCCGTTGTTCATGCCACGGTTGGAGTTACTTTGTGGCAAGCTGAGACTTAGTAATATTTATTCTCCAGCTTAAGGGGGAGTGTTAAAACAGTTTGTGTTAAGTCCCACATTGCTTAGTTATATTATGTAACAAGCTTAGTGATAATATAAATAAGAATCTTGTGTTAGGATTAGTAAACACCCTATACACTTCTTTCTCTCTCAAATAACAGAAACCATGCCATCTCCAATAAGAGTAAAATTAGAAACTTGTGTTACCTCTTACGCACGTTGGCGGAAGTAAATGTACAAACAACGGAAGTAAATGTACAAACAAGAGCTTCTTCTTTCAACGAGAATTGGCAAATGGATTTAACATACCTTGCTCAGCATCCCTAAATTAAAAAGTTGGAAACAAATATATAAGAAATCCAAAAAAAAGAAAAACTGATGAAAAAACATAGACAAAAGCATAGACAAAGCCATACTATTTTTGGCCCAATCACACTGATAATTTAAACAAAAAAAAAACTGACGAAAAAACAAAATCACATTAGTAAAATCAAAGCCAACACAAAGTATTAACAAAAAAGAACAAATGCGAAAAGATCCAAAATACTTCCTTATCAACATAGAAGTCAACTAACACAATAATTTGCACAACAAACTGATGTAAAACTGTTATTCACCCAATTGCCAATCATGTAGTGACATATCTGCATGTTCATTTGTGGTACAAATTGTACACCTTGTTGTTAGTAAAGTTAATCTAATCAAAATCACATGGAACACATTATAAAATTACTTGAAAAGCAATGAAAGGGACAAACTAAACTAAAACAGTGGCAATAAACAAAAAAAAAACACTTCCAATTGATAAGGTAAGAATCATCAAGTGACAAAAAAAACCGAAATCCAAAAGATATTATGGGCTAACGAGGGCTCACCCAAGATACACCAACCAGAAAGAACAAACAAAAAGAACTGAAATGGGGCCGGCCCAGATGATGGAGCCCTAATGAGTTTAATAGATACATAAATTTCACTGCAATAACTTTTCCTAACAAAGAGCATGAATGAGAGGATTACTCCGGATTATGAATCATTACCAACGAATTTATCTCAACTATCAGAAGATTCAGAACCAATTTCAAATGAGCAGTGACTCACTTGTTCAAGAGAATCACACCAACTTTCACACAGTTACAAGAAAATGGCACCATTTCATTAAAGCTATTGTGCACAAAGAAAATGGCAACATTTCTCAACAAAAATTCAGTTGGGGAACACTCAAATGACAAGGATTTTGTTTGAATTCAAACCAGCATTATCCAAAATCTTTTAACACTCTCCCGCACATGCAATCCCTGGCCTGCACATGGAGGGATAAACAATGGATCCACAACATTGGGATCATAACGAAACATGGTGTACTTGTGGCACAAACAATGGGGAAATAACCAAGAGATTCTTGTCCAAAATCTTCTGAAAACCTAGCTCTGGTACCATGTTAAAGTTTCCAACTCAAAATCAATTGGCAATGAGTGGAGAGGCCGGCCAGGCTCATCTACTAGCTTTGGAGGTTATAATTAATCAATGTGGGACAAACTCTAACAACTACGACTGGAATTTATGAGGAAAAAAGAAGAAGAGAAGAAACAGAGGGATTCAGAAAGAGAGAGACAACGAAGCTTTAGACCATGCGTTTGGGACAATTGTTGGTTGCTGGACAGATTCAGTAATGGCTAACCCTCTGTTCCTCCTAAAGCTGTGCAATAACGACTCAAAAACTCTGTTCATCTTCCGTGAACTACAACCGCCGCCGGCGTCCTCAATGTCGCCGCCGGCCGAACTGGGTTGTCCCTCCGTTGACAACCTCCGCTTCAAGAGCAGAGTAATAGACTGAATTGACCTCACATTTTTTTGAAGCTAAGAGGGGGAGGAGAGAGAAGAGCGAGCGGCGGCCACGGCAGCTTCAATGAGGGCCAATTCTTCGTCGTTCACGATTTCTGTTGGGATTTCAGGGAATTAATTTGTTTTTGTTGGTGGAACTGGTGGAGGTGGGTTTTCTAATTCGATCTTGAGGAGAGAGAGTGGGAGTGGATGATGTTGGCTCTGCCATTTTGTGAGGTGTTATTCAGCCTATGACGACGAATTGAGAAATGATCATGGATTAGTGGAACTATTGATGGAGTATATATAATATGGGCTGACCCTTTTACCGTTTGTCAACAAAAGGAACTAACAGGGAGTTAACAAAAGGACCACATGCACTTCAAGGGTGATATTCATGGACTACTTAAAGGATTTTGAAAGTTCGGGTACGAAGTAGAGAAATGAGTGATAGTTTGAGGGACTTTTCGAAAAAAAAACTCTTACCGGCATTGTAGAGCATCCTGGCAACCTCAGAAAAAAAGGGGGAGCGAACTTTGAACGTCAATAGTTTTGTGAGCAGATTTCATAGCAATGGTGTGCGTCGTACAATGTCATCGTGGTCGAGACCTAGTAGTGGCAGTCCTAAAATTCCAGTATTTCGTTAAAACGTTCACCACCTTTTGAAAAATGACTAAGCCTGTCCATCTAAATAAGATTATTCTCTTCACCTGACCTTGTTACTAAACAAAAGTAGAATATAATTGTACTTGGCTTCGCAGTTTGCTTCATCTATGCAGAAGCATGACTGGAGATCTGTTTTCAATCAGATTCTTGCTTTTGTTTTTCTTCGCTATTGCTCGGAATCTTTCTATGGTGCCCCAATGTGGTATTGGGGCACCGGTGCCCCACTAATTTTGGACCATTAGATCTGCCATAAACGAATCTCAGCCATTGGATCTCAAAAAGCAAGTGGTTTTGACAAAAAACGAGGTGGTTTTGCAGTTTTTCCGCCAAAAAACTCGCATTTTACTTACCATGAATACTGGAAATATATACCACCAAATAGGCTAAATATTACCACAAAATAAAGCAACACTTACCACGCAAAAAGGGAATACTTACCACAAAATAAGACGACTGGACAATCCGGTAGCAAGTCACCATTTTGAGCGGGAAAATCTAACTTTTTGGGGTTTTATAACACCACACCACTTTTTACTGTTTCCAGTCCAAATTTTGTCCTTTAGGTAAGATTTTTTTGTAATGGGCAACATTAGAAAATGAGGTAAAAAAGGCTTTAGTTAAATTTTTTAATTTGTGTATAATATTTCTTAGAACAATTTTTTGAAATAAAAATATTAATTGTATAATAATAATAATAATAATAATAATAATAATAATCTCTAAATTACGTTAAAATAATTTTAAATAGTTTACCTTTAAACAATTATTAAATATATGGTGACCATGTGATAATTTGCAAAAATAATTTTTGTTTAAACACACGCTACAATAATTGTAATAAAAATGTTAAATGACGAAAGATAAATCAATAAGTAATAAATATTAAATAATTCAGTAGGACCTTCCACTGAATTAAGATAAAGTATTTAATACAATTAGATTTAAATGCAAAACAAGAAATTAAATTTATTTTTTCAGTTGATTAACATGATATTGTATCGATTAATAGTTGCAATTGACATTCGGAAGTGCTCGATTGACGATTAATCACAATTATCGATTATAGTCAGAGTCACTCGACTAAGAGTTTAAGTGATTGATCAAACAATTTTAAAATTGATCAATATAATATAAGTTGCAAATCTAACAACTAATAATAAATGATAAATATGGTTGATACAATTGGTTAATGTAGTAGTTAATAAAATTTGACTAAAATGAATTGGTTAATTTAGGTTGATATTATCAACATTATTACTTAATGTATTACTTCACAGTAGTGTTGGTTGACAGAGATCAATGAGTGATTGGTACAATTGACTAATGTAATAATAACTATTAATTACTATTGATCCATAATCCCTCATTCAATATATTATTTAGTTTCATTAATTATTAAAGATAAATATGTTTCAAGTGCAAGATAATACAAATTAAGTACAATTAAGAGACATCAAAAATATTGGTAGTTATGTTCCCAACTACCGTTACTATAGTGCATTTATGTTACATAAATGTAAACCTACCCGTCATTAATGCCATAGTTACCATAGAATAAGGCTATAAATACCACGCATTTGATTCTTTTACCACCATAACAAGTCGTATGTTGTGTGAACATACTACGGTTTCTAGTAGTACTTACCTTTCGGAAAGGAAATACTTACTACGTATTCAGACATTTTATAAAAGTGCAACAAGTCTAAATTTTGCTTACCTACCACACATTGTGCTATTAATGGAATTAAATTTCTCCTACCTACCTTAAACTACTCAAAATTATTCTCAATCAGATTGTAGCAAGTATTTTCAACTATTCCATACATCTTCCTTCTTGTCTCACAAGAAAGCATAGATCTTCATTCAAAAAGCTATGAAAATTTGAAGAACAACAAATTGAAGAGTTTCTCCAAGTAAGTTTCTCCACAATAAGAAAGTTTCAATCCTAGATCTTGATCTCAAATGATATTTTTGGCATTTTTTTCAAATGATACGCTAACCATTTGTTAAGTTCATACTTACCATATTTTATGGAAATATCTACCATTAGATAGGAATATAGTTACTAGTAATTTTGTTACCAAGTTGTATTGTTTTTTTCAAATGATAAGTAACCATTTGTTAAGGTCATACTTACCATATGTTATGGAAAGATCTACCATTAGATAGGAATACAGTTACTGGTAATTTTGTTACCAAACTGTAATTTTGTTAACGGAAGAAAATGTGTATAAAATGAAATTTGATTTGCCGGAGGATGGAGAAAGTTCTTATAATGCATATGCCAAAGTGAAAGGCTTTAGTATCCGAAAGGATAATATTCACACGGACAATGAGGGGAAAGTAACGTCAAGGAAGTGGGTTTTCTCAAAAGAAGGACATATATAGGATAAACACATGAAGAGAGAAGATCGAAGTAGAGAGCCGACGGCACTAACTGGAGTTGGATGTCCTGCTATATTTCATCTCAAACTCGAAAGAAAGTCAAGCAATTGTCTCACAAGAAAACTTAGATCTTCATTCAAAAAGCTATGGAAATTTGAAGAACAACAAATTGAAGAACTTCTCCAAGTAAGTTTCTCCACAATAAGAAAGCTTCGATCCTAGATCTTGATCTCAAATGATACATTTGACATTTTAATGTAGGCATTTTTTAAGTTTGACAAATATGAGATGCATTTTTTTCAAATGATACGTTAACAATTTGTTAAGGTCATACTTACCATATTGTATGGAAATATCTACAATTAGATAGGAATATAGTTACCGGTAATGTTGTTACCAAACTGTATGATTTTTTTTTCCTATTCGAGGTCATATTTACCACTACCTATAGTCCTTTTTTACCAAATTTCGAAAGATGGATGATAATGACGTGATAGACATTGGTGACAACTCTAGCAATGATGATGCATATGATTTTAATCGGTTAGATGAATCAACAAAAGAAGACGATGGAGCTGCAGCCATGGAAATCGACTTAAGATCAGATCTCTCTCTCTCTCTCTCTCTCCTTCTCATTCTTCTTTTTCTTTCCGACTTGTTCCGATTTCATCCGACTTCATCCGACTGATCCGATTTTTTCCGACTTGTCGCTGACTAGATGCTGACTAAGTCGCTGAACAACTTTTCAAAACGACTACCCCTACATCGGGTCGGTGAGGCCCGACCTAGTCGCCGACTAGGCCAACTTTTAGAACACTGTTCTAAAGTGCTACCAATAGCTATAGTAACTATGTCCAGATTTCAGTAAGTAAATCCTCTATTAGTGGTAAGTACGTCCAGAATCTAGTAAAAACAACCATATATCATATCATAAAACAGCCACCCAGTAAGACATCATATTTCACAAAAGGCTACCAAGCCATATCAAGTTTACAAAAGGCTACCAAGCCATGTCAAGTCTACAAAAGGCTACAATGGTCTACAAAAGCAGCCATATATCATTTTAAGATACACAATAGTCATAATGTCATCAACTCTTCCTTCTATCGCAATATTTGTCTTGAGCTTTCTTGATGAGAGATGTCCTCGTCTTGTCATTCTTAAAGATGATCAACTCCAAAGCCAATTTCCCGTATAGATGCCATGTTCTCCTCTTCTAAATTCTTGTTCTCCTTATGCATATTCCATTGCTCTTGGCTGCGAACAAAAAATTACAAATCAAATTGAGTATCATTTATCTAGGGCCATTAAAACACAAAGCCCCAAGAAGACATACTAAAATTTGGAGGAGTGAAATTGTCTGTACAGCGTTATATGGACTAAGAATAAGGCAAATGCACTTAAAGCTAGTTTGATTAAATTGGAATTTGTCAAGATTCTAGTGGAGCTAGAAGATCAAACTGCCAATATTAAAACGGGAGGCTTAAGCATATCGAGAAGTGTTATAATATCATAACTGTATTTGGCATCATACAATTACAGAATTTGGAGGAGTGAAATTGTCTATTTTGATTAGGCAACTAATATCACAAATTCACCACTTTAATTTAGAGCTTTATCAGGTTCTCATTGTTTACAACGAGTGTATGGTTTAGCACACTAGCCATTTTACCAAGCATCTATTAAAAATTAATTTCTCTCTCTTCCCCTATTTTCGTGCTCCATTTATCAATAGAAATTGGTATACATTTCAAGACTTCAACAAGTGAGTCATTTCTTTACATTTTAAGACTTCAAGACAACATTTTGCTTTCCTATACGACTGATTGCATAACATTGGAAGGTCCCGTTGTTCTGCAAATCCATCCCGGTTAAAATCCTAAAACGCCAATCATTAATTTTTCCAATCCATCCCACTGATTGAATAACATAAATGGAGTTCAATCACTAAATCTTCAAACCCTAAAATCTTCTTCACACTTAAAATCACCATAAGCTAGACAGCTATACAAATCCCCCATATTTTGTCTAAATCAAAATCAACCCAGAAATAGGAAGAAAAGAGGCTCTATAGCTGCTGTTGCTAGAAAGATTTATGGGACACGAACATACCGGAGAGCTTCGGAAGGGAGAGAGTGCCGGAGGGCAGAGAGCATCCACTGGAAGTTGTTTCCCCCCTAGTGAGAAATTATACCTCGAATCTGTTGAAGTTTTTTCCGCTAAAATGATCGGAAAACTCTCTTTTGTCGGAGAGAAAAAAGCCGTCGACGAGATTTCTCCCCGTAATTCTTCGTTATTCTTGTGGATCTTCCACAACTAGAGAGAAAGAGAGGTCTAAACAGAGAGGGTTTTGCTAGAGAGAGGGTTGAAATCATTTGGGTTCCATTGTTTTACAACAATTTAGAGGGTTTTGCAAGCTTGAGAGGCGTGAAAGAGAGATGGTGAAGTGCCAATATTTTTTTAGGGCTTTCAAAATTTTCAAACCGGCTTACCCAGTGATAGGAGAGAGAGTAGAGTGGCTGATTGACGGCTAGGATTGACTTAGGAAGATCCAATGGCACAGAGAAATTGGGGGCACCGGTGCCCCAATACCACTTTGGGGCACCACAGCCGGATCCCTATTGCTCGTGCTTGGATTTTATGGGATCCACTCGTTATGCATGTTGGAACTTTTAACTATAAAACCACATGATTGTACTACAAAAATTAGCACACCTGGTTATAACCTAATTTACAGAAGAAAAAAAAACCTCAAAATAAACTTGTAATATATATAGAGTTGTAGATCATGGAGCATGAAGATCTCGGACGTATACATGGCATGTGTACGCTATCCAATTATTCAGAAGACATCAATCCGATCGCACTCTGATAGAGTTGTAGGCATCAACATATTTTCCAGCTGTGTTATTCCAGCTATTATCGATCTCCATAATCTTCTGTACAATATGATTCCATTCATCTGGTTCTGCATTAACCAAAAAGATCAACAAAATATAAGAAAATTGGTCACTAGCGATAACTGCAAACTAATCCTTGCATCCGGGAGAAATCAACAGACCCTTTCACCCATATGACTATCTTTCAAATATGCGCGTCATAATAATGCATTGCCGAAACCACCCACCGCCAATGAGAATATGGGAGTATTACAAGATGTACATGAATTCAAATACTATAAGCAAATGCAAGCAATGAGGGCTTCAGGTAATGAAAGGCATTTGTATAGCTTCAAAATAGGGGAACACCAATTATACAAGGGAAATGCTAAGGTACCCCACCTTATGTTGTGCCAATTCATGAAGTTTATGCTTTTTCGTAAAATGTTATGCATGTTATGATGAAAATGTTGTGCCTTTCATGGTAAATGCTAATAGCACTTGTGGTTTTTGTCATGCCATTTTTGGTTTTTTATTACGTTTTCTCGTGGTTGAGCATTCTTATGTTAGGAGTCAAGGGGATTCTGGGAATATAGTTTCCCTAGACAAGGCGGGGGCACCATAGCACAACAGATAACAAACTTATTAGACAAAAAAAAAAAAATAGCCTCTCAAAACCCTGGATTTTGCTTTGGAAATATTGTAAACCTTGAATAAAGTTTATCCATAGAACCATAGTTCCCTAGATTAAGTGAGGCAAGAGAGTAGAATAAAGAAAGCACGTACAAGAATACAGGGGAGAAAAAAGAAAGAAGAGAAATTTTTCCACACATCATGCCAAAACAAAAACAAAAAACAACGGAAATTTAATCAAAGTCAGTTGTACTTACTCTCTCGGTAGTGAGAAAATGCACGGTCTAGAGCCCAATTCTAGGATCCTTCATCAATTCCTTCAAATACAAACCTTCAAGAAAGAATGAAGGCATACATTGCATCAGTTAAAAACTTGTGCCCCATAAATAAAAAGAGATATTTAGGCAATGCATTTAGATGACACCACCATGATTACATTCCAAACCAGCAGGCGAGTTTTGGTCATAGAAAAATAAACAAAATGGAGATTTCAACTTACGAATCTGTTGTATGACACCCTAGAACGTTCTGCTTTTGCGATCTCCCTCAAAAGCCACATCATCCATTGGCAGGAACACCCATTGACCGAAATCGTCTATGTCAGAGGGACAGTTGTAACCTGAGTCAGGGTATGATGCAACCTCTAGTGAATTGTTGAACACGTCAGACTTTGAAAGCGTAAACTGGAATATGAGCCCTTCGACCAGCGTGAAAAGCCTGAAGAAGATGAGCAGCTGATGGTATTTTGGTACTAGGGTTCTATTATGGAGTCAAGGATCTAAACCAAGTTCTTAAATGGATCGTTACTTAAGGGTTGTAGTATGTTTAGAAGAATCTTAGCGATCAAAGAGTCAAAGTTTCATGTTGTGAATTAAAATCATAGTTGGAGTAAAATTTTGATGAAACTCAAGCAATTCCAGGAAATTGTGATGGTGCTTTGCATGATGGTCGACCTTGAGGTAAGCCCAGGGTCTGCCAAGAGGGCTAGCCAGCAGGCGACCTAGAGCCTCAGGAAATTTTCCCAGTATGGCCCCCCACTTAAATAGTTCTTCTTAGGCCTTTAAAGTTAGCTTCACCTTATTGAAATTATGTTTTCAAAATCACTTCGGGTCCCAACAACTCAGGGCCGGCCCTGGGTAAGCTCGTAGTTCTTCTGCTATTTTTCTGCTGGCAACTTCCAGCACATTATCTGCAACCAGAACACTGTCTCAACCCTAAAATGATCCTTGAGCCTAACAAAAAAGGCAACATACTGTACTTGGGCACTGTTCATAGCCCCAGAACAGCTCTAAACTTCAACCCCACTAAAAAATCTTCCATATCAAGACCTAACAAACCCAATCCCTTTCGCCTATGACCTTTTTTCAACACTAAAAAAAAAATGTGGACATCTTCAAACCCTCGAACCCAAAATTTGTGAAAATCCTGCATACTGTCTTTGAAATCAAACCAGTTGTGCCTAGCCTATCACTTTGTCACCCCATTTATAAGTCCTACATATTTCGGTATTCAAAGGTGTCCTACATCAGGCAAGATGATAAACGGGTATAGGATGTGCATGTGACAGATTAAAGGAGAGAAGAGCTAATATATATTACTAATAATCGGAATACAAAACTATGAAACTAATACATGTTTAAATAGAGAAAAGCTACGCCAAAAAAAGGAAAAGATTACAAGATTTGATCACGAAACGATGTGATCTCGATATACTGCCTAAAATAGAGGATTGCATCAGAATACATTCACAGTGCATCTGACATCGGTGTCTATGTGTACTACATTAGAAACTTGTGGGAATAGGTACCTTGATGAAATAGTTGCTTACAAGGGTGTTGTCTTACCTGACTAGGTAAAGATCATTGAGAAATAGGAACATTAGCCTCATAACCTACTAACCTAGCATCCTCGGGTTTTGTTACTCATGCACCCAACACTTCAACTGTTTAACAAACCACCCACAGGTAACACTGTAACAGTCAACTTGCATATACTCGAGTGTGCCGACTTGCACAACTTGCTACACAAGTAAACACAAATATAGATGCATACATGAAAATTTATTCTCAATTGCCAATGAATTGTTTACAACAAACGAGTAGTCATATTAAGTTGACATCAGAAGGCCAAACAGAAAAAAAAGAACTGAAAGAATGAGAAACAACATGGAGAACTATGACTATATCCATTAAATTTTTTGAATGGAGTTGATAACTAGCGAAGAAGCAACCTTACTGAACTAGGAATCATTAGAATGTCAAAAGGATGGGCTTACCCGAATCAGATAGCTCAATGTATGAATTGATAGAGAGATGGTGGCTTGCATTTTTTACAGTAATAACTAAAAGTTTCATAAAAACAATCAAGTTACCCATTGGCCATCTCAGTATTTGACTGGTCATCCATATCAAAAACTGTATCAGCAAGACCGCCAGTCTTCCTGACTATTGGGACCTGAAACGATTAGTAGAATGCCTTGTCTCAGTGTTTCTGTTGACCAGCAGTCTCCATATATAACATGTGACTCGTGAGTACTGTATGAGAATACCTACCGCCACCAAATCAAGTCCCAAGCTTCAAACAAGCCATACTCTTTACTTCTGAATGAACTTTATCGGATACCAACCCACTTCCTAAAGTTTCGAACATCTTCAATCCTCTTGCTTTGAGCCTCAGTTCTAGCACTAGATGCTTTTAAGTTCCTATAAAGATCATTGTGAAGCTTTAGAAACTCAACTTTTAACCACCACTTGTCGATATACATGCCATGCTCCTTCATATACCCAACAACCTCCATCACCCTCTCAAAATAACCACCGCGAAGAAAATTCAATAAAATGAACTCGTATAAATCCCTATTAACCACTAAGTTTCCACTCTCCATATTCCGTTTAATATCCCCCCACAAGATTGTGATTTCCCGATACATCTCCAAAGATGAATACCCAGAAACCATATTAAAAAAGGTTTCCACGGTAGGCCAGATCTTCATCTCTTGCATTTTTCGGTATGTCTTCAAAGCATCACCTGTCATTTTAGCTTTCCAGAAGAAGTAGATAGAAGAATTGAGCTCATAAACCATCGAAGCCACAGTTTTCTCCTCTTCCATTTCTTTGATGAAAGACTCAGCCAAATCTGCTTTCCCAGTTGAGGTAGTTCTTTCCTCTGAAAGAGTTAAGGACTCATCAGCCATATCTTTGGACAAACCAGCTTTCCTGATTTGCTTTCGCAACACTTCCACTTCTCTAAACATATTCCTCTCATTGTAAGCCCTTAACAGTGATAAATATAAACTGTTGCCCATTGGATACCCTGCCAACTCCATGTCATCCAAAATGTCATGAGCAATCTCCAACCATCCCACAGTAATGCAGGCATCAATCACTTGAGAACACAAACTTTCTTCGTTCATCGAACCTACCTTCTGAATACTTATTAAAAGCTTTGATAGTTCACTTATCCTCCCACTTCTCTTGTACTTTATAACGAGCTTAGTCATTCCTTTATTGTTGAGCACAATTTTCCCAGTCTTACAAATCACAAGCTCCTCTTTAGATTCCACTTTGAGGACAGAATCCTTTTGGATCAGCTCAGGGAATATCTGTATTTTCAAGCCTGCCCTTTTATTTTGAGATCCAATTGAGACAAGAAAAGGCTTCTGTGGATCTTTTATATCTTTTCGGCTATGAATAGATTCCTTACATCTATACATATCAAATATGAGTTCTGAAGCAGCATCGACATCATTAAACTTGAAATATAAGCTCAGTAAACTATCATAGAACTGCATGTAATGATGAACCAAAGGAACTGAAACCTGATCAACAGCATCTTTAAATTTCTTCAACTCGTCCCTCTGACCATTCATCTCATGAATCCTAGAGATAATAACAACGGTGTGTGCATCCGCTGCTACACCTGCATCTGCCATCAGTTCTATAATCTGATAGCCCTTGAAAGATGACTTGTACCTCATACAAGCATCCAAAACAAGGTTAAAGATCATCGTATCAGGTTTTATCAGCCTTTTAGAAGCAGATCTATTTGCACTTAATTTTTTAAAAAGGTCACAAAGCTCGATCAAGATATTAGATGAAAGATATGTCCCAACATCAGTCTTCACCATATGCAGAAAGACCGTCCTCAACATATTCAAAGGTGGCAACCACTCTTTCTCAAGCATTAGTCTCAAAATCATCGACGTGGGACCAGGCATTTGAGCTCTCGCCATTGAAAGGGAGAGCTTAATTAGTAAGTGAGGGCAAAGTAAATCAGATTTCTCCTTTCGTACTAAAAAAACTAAATCACATGCCCTCTGAAGCCAGTAGGTATCGGATGAGTAGGACAGCTCAGTCATAAGTTCGTTCATGAGACACTGGTTCGGAAAACCATACAACTTTTTGAAATCACTGTAAGTTTCCCATGCCTCATCAACTCGATGCTCCTTCAAAGCAACTCCGAGCTTTCTGAGCAGAATTGTGTGAGTGGATCCTCCCCAGCATATGCTTTCTGTCTTAGTACTTGTAGAGTAATGTGGGAGAAAGGGTTTATGGCATGTTTTGAAAACTATAATGTTTCTGAAATGGTAGCTGTGAACAAATCCTCTAGGGTTTATCGATCTTATGTCAATCTTCTGTGTCGCTAAACAAAATTTGTAGCCTGATGTATAGCTTCTTATTAAAACATGATTAGAAAATAGAGCTTTCTTCAATGATTGCGCCATTCAGATGCACTTTCGAAAACCATGCTAATACAAGAATGTCATAGCAATCAATGATTGTGCCATCCTCTTTTTGGATGACGGTTTCGACATGCCTACATGAACTACTATTTGATGACACAATTACCCCATTTTCAGTAATCCACATAAGCTCCAATACTGGGTCACCAACATCTCACAAGGTATCCTTCTCCATGCTTTTATGTGACACATTTTCGGTAATTACCTGCTCAAGAATAAATACTAATAAGATTTATGGAACCGTGCATATAACTGCATCACTAACACTGACCCCATGAATCATAGGTTCAGCGTTTAGCGCGCGAATATGATTCGGAGTACATGATACATATGTGTGTGTGTGTGTAATGTGTAAACAACTATACATAAATCAAATATATAGTATGACTTATCTTACCATACTCCTTCTGCTACCTACGATGCATAAAAGTGCTTTAGCAAAAACTGTTTTCGACATTTATGAGTAGGCATAAAGGAGGAAGGCAACAGTGGGTTCATAAGCAGATAAAAAAGAAGACACTATAAGAATCAATTGATATCATAACTATTAGTACAAAGTTATATATCCCCAGTACAGAAATTATAAGAGGTTTTAGTAACAGAAAGCAAAACCCCTAAATAATTAGTATCATCTAATCCGGGGCCGGCCCTGACAAGGACGGAGCTGTTGAGTGCAGGGAGGCGGCGCTTGCCACCCCAGGTCCAAAAAAAAATAATAATAATCCCAAATAGAACAACAAAACTTGAAAGTCTTCATCCCAAGTGTTCCAAAGCAGAAAAAGTAAAATCTTTGGAGACTCGACGGCCAACTACCCCAGCCCCCCTTTAAACTATGTTTATGTTGATTAAAATTAACTGAAGACTTTTTTTTTTTGGGTCCTGAGCAGAGGCCTAGAACGCTACCGCTTTCAGGCAGGGTCCAGTGAGTGTCCAAACGGCTTTGTAAATTGGCTCCGTCCAGGGCCCTGAGCAGAAGCCTAGAACGCTACCGCCTTCAGGCAGGGGCGAGTGAGCGTCCAAACGGCTTTGTAAATTGGCTGTTTCTGATGTAAGGTCTTCGGACACACACACACACACAGAAACTACGACCACGAACGAGAGAGAGAGAGAGAGAGAGCAACGGCGAACAGAAAGAGAGGAGAGGCACCTGTTCTTATCGACGCCGGAGCCGCCGATAGTTGCCGGAGCTGATGGCTTTGTTCGATTTTAGGGCGGTCCACTGGTTCTGATTCTGACCGGTTTCTAGGCAGACGGAGGCACAGGTTTTCCACATTTTAACCCTCCTATTTTTCCGATATAATCAGTTTTACACCCAAAATAACTTCTAGGCAAAATGTTACTTTACGGCAAATTATATAGGGTTCATTACACATATTAATTATGACACTTTTTTCTATCAAAATTCTAACAATATTCTCTATGTAACATATCATCAATAATTATATACATTCTTTAATCTTTCTCTTTCATCCTTCCTTAAAAAAAAAATATTTAATTTTATTTGAGGAAACAGAGCAAAGAGAGGAAAGGGGTGAGAATAGAACCCGGGAGTGCTGGAGAGCACCCCTGCAGATTGGCCCTGTGTTTGGTTCTTTAACTTCTTTGCAATGAAAAAATAATTATGTGCAAGCGTGCCAGAGAGAGTTTCAATCTCCTCCCTCAGATTAACTTTGGGAAAACCAAATCTAATCAGACGATTGTGTTTTATTGGTTCAATTACCTCAACTAAGAGGATTTTCTCAACAAGTGAAGAAATGTAAACCAACAAACTTAGGAAATCGAAAAACAAATAGAAACAAGATACTTCGATTAATAAATCAAAAGTAAACTTACTTCAAAATTGTCTCCAACTTCAGATACAAGAACTTCGAACAGGTGATTGTTACAAGAACAACCGAGATTAATCCTAAGTACTTCCTAATCTACTTCGAACTGAGTTCGAAACCTAGACTACTTTGCCAATGAACAAACCAAGCATCAGTTTTTTGATAGCTGTTTGTTGAAGATTTGTCCGGGGGTTTTCATTCTTCAATTTCTTCTATTTATAGACGCTGCTTGCAGTTTGAACTTTCCGCTCAATAAATTTGAACTTTGGCTTGCTTCGAACTCTAACTTCTACTTCTTCGAATTAGCAGTTTCTTCCCTCCCCCACGTCTAAATTTGAATTCCTTAAATTCTTCCTCCAGAAGCTTTGATCTTGAATCTACACAACTGCTTAAACAAACTCAAATGATTATATGTTAAGATGAATAACTGCCTTTCGATAAGTATTCCACGTGTTCTAACTGCCAATTTGCCTTGTTTCCTAAGTTCACACGTGGAGTTTGTGTGTTTGGCAATTAATATCATGGCTTCGAAGTCAATCTTTTCGTCAACAATGGCTTGTAACTGCCAATAACTGCTTTTCATATTTGAATACAATACGACATCGTATTTACTCAAATATATTCCCTTAATCCAGTGTGTCTTTATCAACAGGTAATTGCCAACGCTTGGCATATTCGATTACGTGTCAATTAATTATTGGATTTGTTAATTTTATATGTAAACACCCTGGTGTGCGGTATCAGGGCCGTTAATTATGTTTTCAACGGCTCGGATTTCATCTCGGCATTGGACGGCTCTAATAAACAAAGTGCCAAAATAAAATTCGAGCCGTTAAGAACACATTCGGCGGTCTTGATGCCGCACACCAGAGCCGATCTCTAGGGAGTGCTCTCCAGCACCCCCTCCTCCGTGAGGAAAATAAATAATAAAATAAGCAACAGTGATACATATTTAGAAATGTACCCAAAATTTGCCAATAATTTGAAATCAGTGGCTCAGATTCTTCATTTGGAATGAATATGAGCCAAATGAAGAATCTAAGCTACTGATTTCAAATTCTAGACAATTTTCAGAGTAAATTTTAAAGGTATTTAGAATTTTCCTAAAATAAGTGATAAGGGTATTGTTGGAAATTAATGAATCTGTTTGATGTGAATGCATTTATTAAATGCAGTTATTGCATGTTTGCTTAAAAGGCTAGAATTCTCAAAAGTAACCAGCAATTTGGAACGGACAAAGTAAATAGCATCTCAACATATAAGGGCATATTTGACCTACAATTCATTAATGTACTTTACCTAGTCATTTGTTGAGGCTACAGATTTGAATCTTTTTATTTGATTATTTTGAGTAGCTAAAATGCCTAAATGAACACATGTAGCTAGACTCCTGTGCTTGTAATTAGCGAGTGATTTAAAATTACAAGAGGTATTCTAACAATTCTTGTTTGAAAAACTAATTCTTTAAGTTCTCCAAAAAAATTTAGCAACCAAGTTGCTAAAATCAAGCATGATTTTATCTTTTGAGGTAGGGAGGTGATTTTTATCTCCAATGAATCTGGACATAAATATATCCAGATTCATTGGAGATAAAAATCACCTCCCTACCTCAAAAGATAAAATCATGCTTGATTTTGGATATATTTAAGTTGCTAAAATCAAGCATGATTTTATCTTTTGAGGTAGGGAGGTGATTTTTATCTCCAATGAATCTGGATATATTTATTTCCAGATTCATTGGAGATAAAATCACCTCCCCACCTCAAAAGATAAAATCATGCTTGATTTTAGCAACTTGGTTGCTTAAATTTTTTTGGAGAACTTAGAATCTTGAAAAAATAAGATTTCACCATAAAGGAGGAGAGAGGAACATATTGAGAAGAAATGATAATCTTGTCGGATTATTTTTTCGTCTCTAATAAAAAAATTTGCCTTTTGGTGTCATCAATTTGTTGTAAATTATTGTCTCAATGAGAAAATTTAAAAAGTAAAAATATTATTATCAAATCTATAAAAAAAAATTCACTAAAGACAAAAATAATCCATACCATGCAGACATAAATTTGCCTTTTTGAATTGTTTTTGTTTTTATTCAAAAAAATAGATTAATTTATATTTTTTACTTTTTTATTTACCTTATCGATACGAATCATTAATCCAAAAAAAAACACAAAATTAACAAATATGAAAATATTTTTTTTAATAGATACAAAAAGTAATCATGCTTAATTGCCAAGCCAAAACACCGTTGACTGAATAGTTCCTCAATTAAAGTAGAGAGGTATTGTAGCTAAAATTAGAGTAGCTAGCCTTCTTTATGCTGGTGATGCCTTCAAATTGAGCATGGGATAGCTTAAGGGCAAGTTACCAGCCCATGTATTCTTCCCTTTTCGTCAGAGAATAGATAGCCTAAGTTGTTTAACTCAAGAAACATAAGAGCATCCTTATCTGGTGCACCAAAATTTTCACCAAATTTAACTTCAAAAACATTTTTTATAAATTAGCAAGTCACTTTATCAAAAACTAACAAAATCAGACTCTCTATTTTAACTTTACTATACTAAACTATTCCCCTCAAATCTAAAAAAAAAAAAAAACTCCCTACACACAAGTCTACACCTGGGGAGAAGTTTCGGTCCAAAAAAAGGAGTGGACCCCGCCACTAACCCTCCTCCTCCCCACACACAAGTCTACACGTGTATGCGGCTGCAACAGTAACCAGAAAACAAAACAATAAAAAACTAATTGGTGCGTGAACAGTACCGCACCAAATTTGGTGCGATACTGTAGCAAAACTAATTTGGTGAAGTAAAATAGAGAGCCTAATTTTTAGGGGATTTGGGGGGTTTGGCTACTCAATTTAACTTAAAGTTAAATTGAGTAGCCAAATGAGGATGCCCTAAGCTGCAACAACCTCCCTTCAGACTCGGTAAACTAGTTCTAGCTACAGTTCCTCGCGTGCTTCGGCGAATTACTGTACAGTCAATCGTCTATATTTTATTGTTTTTTCCCCAATCATCAATGTCCAGTGTCCTCTTTCTTCCCTCGTTCTTTCTTCGTAGCGTGCTATCTCACTCTTTCTAGTTATATATATGTATGTATTTGTGCATATTTGACATATAGATTAAGCCTCAAATTTGATGAGGGCTAGGTTCAAAATTTTCGACAATCTCTCTGGCTCTCTAAAAATAGCCCCTGAGCATCTCTAGCAAACTAAGCAAAAATTTAGCCATTTTACCTTAAAAAAGTGTCATATAGTGAAAAAACTAACAAAAAAATATCAACTCTACCCAATTGTCTAGCCATTTGGCACAAAAAAAATAAATTATGTATGTCGTCTTCTTTCTCATAAGGGTGCGTGCAAGGTCAAAAATAAATTATGTATGTCATCTTCTTCCTCATAAGGGTGCGTGCAAGGTCCCTGGAAGTCCTTTGGCTACGGGTCTTGCGCCAATGGAATCGTCTCGACGAGAGCTATAACCCCATGTCTCAAAACAATTTGTGGATGAATTTTCTGACGACCCATTTTTCCCGGCGAGGGAGCGTTGGGGGGGGGGGGGGGGGGGGGGGGGTGACGACTTCGTCTTCTGTGGCGAGGTACTGTAGCAGCTTGGAAGTTGCCGAGGATGTTGGGCGTGTGTTTTGGGGTTTTCAGTTGCCATTTTGCTGGAAAAACTCCAGCTGCCGAGGCTGCTGGAGATGCTCTAAAAGTTGAATCCTAAGATATACACATAAGCCAAATTGTGGTCCATTTTTCACTCATAGAGAGGATATAGCACTCAATAAACTAGCAAGAGCATTCTCTATTTTTTGAAAATAAAATATAAAAAGTGTGGGACCCATAAATTGATAAGTCAAACGCTGTATTGCAAAATCTCTAATTTTTTCCATTCTCCCAAAGGATCCCAACGTCTCTTTTTTTCAATGAACTGGGCTAGCTATATAGAACTTGTTTGTTCTATATAGTATATTCAATGCATAAATCATTGGTCTTTTAATTTATTGGTACTACTCAAGATGGAATCATGAAATATTATGGAATCATGAAATATTAGCACTGTATGAACAAATACTTACAAAAAATAAAAAAGATAAATACTTCTTTCCTGTAATTCTTGTACCTATTTAAATAGTTAAATATTGAGTTTTAAATTAAAAATGAAGCATTAAGGTATTTAATGGTTTATTATGAAAATTTATTTTTGTCTTTCTTTCTTTCTTTCTTCTCCGAACAGTGAAAAGATTTTTTTTTTCCCCTTTTCCTGTAGAATCATTAAACCAATAAACCATCCCAAAAACAAAGTAAAAAAAAGATACTATATAAATACTAACAAAGTCTTCCCCTGCCCATTTTTTCCCTTCTACCCAGGTTATGGCATCTCCAGTGATTATGACACCAATGTAGTGTTATATGACACAAAAGTGTAAAAAATGAGTCTCATTTTTTGTGTTGTTATGATAATTTTGTTGTTAAGATAAGAAGTGTTGCAGTAGTATTTTTTTTTTTTTTTGGAACCACAAACATAAGAGATATATATATTAACCAGTAATATTACAAAGGCAACTCCGTGCAAGATTGTGAGTAGACTTCACATCTTGGCGGGTGGCCTTGGAAACACTAGCAAAGTCAAAAAAAGATACAACATCCAAAATATCAAGCACAATATTTTTAATAGATGAACTAGCATCATCAAGCTTGCAAAGGGCATGGACAACTTCTATACTATCCGTCAAAATTTGCACCATTTTGATGCCGCAAGATTTTGCCCACCTAGGAGCTTGCAAAACATCCTCTCTCTTTTTCCTCTTCCTCTCTACTCTCTCCTCCCCCTCTGGCACCACCAGAGGTCTCCTACTTTTCCTAGCCTTTTTTTTCGATTCTTTCTCTCTTTCTCTCTCTCTCTCCCCTCTCTATTTCCCTCTCCCCCCTTGTGTAGTTACCTGCACACACACAGTTATCAAGCCCAATATTTCTTACACAATTTTTTCTGACTCTAACATCAAGTTAATTACACTATTGGGACGTATAAAAAGGAAAAAGTTTTCTAACTGGTCTAGTTCTTACACTATTATCACAACTGGAGATGCCCTTAGTTCATCTGTATGTCTAAGTTCTTTGTCAGACGAGAGCTCCTTTGAAGAAGAGAGACGGTTTCCCATCGACATCGTAAAAGAGTTCAAAAGATTTCTTCCAACGGCACATTTTTTGAACAAAATCCTTTATCTTTTGAAAATTCTATACTAAAAACGATTTAAAAACTTTGGGTCCCACTTTGAGTTAGCTACAATGCTACCTAAATTTAACTAATGCGGTAGGAGCCATGCCTACAAGCTACCCTTAGAGCATCTCCACGCCTTACTCAGATTTTTATCCAAATTTGAGTAAAAACTTGATTTGGTATGGAGCATTTCAATGGGAAAAAGAAAATCTAGTGATATCAAATTTGATGTTGGATTTGGTTCTCACCAATTTGGTGAAGAATTTGAGTAATATCAAATTTGGTGAAGGAGTGGAGTGAGATTTTTAGTGATTTTTACTCAAATTTAAATTTGATGTAAGATTTGGGTAAAGAGTTGAGATGCTCTTAGGAGTTTGTATAGAAAGCTAAGACAATAATTGAGCAAATGACTAGGTAAATATTGGGTGAAGTCTCACCTAATAGCTATTTTGAGAGCCATCCAATAAGAGCCATCCAATAATATTTGAAACAAGTACAATGTTAGGTAAAGTTTCTGCATCAAAAGTTTAGTTGGTGTACTTAGAAGTTTTCAATTTCTTAGAATGTGATTAATAGTGCTATGATGGAACTACTTATGCAACTATTTTAGAACTCAAAACTCCTTGAGGAAAAAAAATACTAAGATTTTTAGTGTTCATTTTTCATGTGGAAAACAATCTAGTTGGAATATGCATATTTTCTATTTTCTCGATGCGGGAGTTTTTTTTTTTTTTTGAGATTTGTCGGTCTATTAAATCAATCAATAAATATACTAAGAAAATCTGTTTTGTCTTTAAAAGCATCTACACCCCAATACTAATTTTCTAGAATTTTGAGTTTTTTTTTATATAAAAATATAGAGAGATAACCGTGTGGAGGAGAAAGAGTAAATTGAGAGAGAAAATGGGAAGTGAGATAGGGGGAGACGTGGGGAAGTGTGTGCGCCAGAGAGAGATCTGGGGACGAGGTGTGAATACGGAGGAACAATTATTCTATGAACTTGGGGTATCATCACGCCGTGTTCCAAATTCATTTTCCACCATACGTAAGTTTTTCAGTACATAGAATTCTGTTCGATACAAAGGGACGGGGAAAAAAAAAACGCAAATGTGATTTTTGGTCCCGAGCATCAAACGAGTACAACACTAGTTTAGATTAAACATTGGCAATTTGGTAGAATGTCGTGGCTGAGTAATATTCTTGGAGCCGCCCCTTGGTCAGAGAGCAAGCCATTGGCTATTTTTTGGTTCTTTGAGGAAACCTTTTTCCAATAACGGGTAAATTACCTTAATTTCTCCTGAGGTTTCTTACAAATACAAAAACATCCCTTGTGGTTTTGGAAATTAGTCTAACCTCCCTTGCTTTCTGAAATAACATACAAAGATCACCCCTCCATTAAATTGGCGTTAAAATCTTGGCCAAATCCACTGATGTGATCAGTTTTGGGTTTCAAAATGCCACATATACCCTTTTGTAAGTATCAGAAAGACAACCAAATAACCTACATGTGTTGCCTAGCAAATTTATAAAAGGGCTCCCGTATAATTATATAAGATTACTTGTATTTTGGTATTTAGTAAGTTATTTTTAAAGTAAATTTATTTGAGCACTCTTTTTTTCCTCGAAAGACACTATTTCTTTATTTATCACAAGGTAAGATAGGTGTATAACATACCTATAAATGTTGCGCAATGAGTAATTTTTTGAAGTTCGCCTGAAAACATAATAATATATAAAGCAAAAGATCGGAGAGCGTACCAGTAATAAAACTTCAAATTTTATTGCACACTGGAGAAGGGTTTTTACAGAGGAGAGGGAGAGTGAGAAAGAAAAGGGTTAGAAAGAAAAGCCTACCTTCTACTTACAAATAAAGTCCCTTTTATAAGGATAAAAGACTACTGTAGAAGATAAACATAACTTCTACTGTTTTACCTAATATAACTATACAAGATAATATCAGATAGCAGATAAGATAACGTCGGGTACTGCTTTGGGCCCCATCGACACGTCTGCTCTTATCTCCAAATCTGAAAACGTCATGGATGACGTAGGACCAAATTATTGGTGTCCTTTCTTTTTGATTTGCTCAGTGAGTAACTGAGTGATCCCATCCCAATAGTCTGCTAAGGTAGCACCATTAGGGTTTTCATCCTCATAAGGATCTTGTGACTCTCCACCTAGGCAGGTGAATGGATTATCATCTTCAGTTGATTTTGCTGACGTCATGCACTCATCATCTCCTGGAGGCTTGAATGTCTCAAACAATTGATTCTTCATGAAGTCCATTGTCTTGATGACAACATTGTCTTCAGATAAAGATGGATTTTCTTGATGAATTTTCTTTGAAATTTCTAGGAAAGGATTTATTGGCTTCTTCTCCTGGCTTTTGACTTGTTTCTTGAAACTATCATTTTTTGATCTAACCTCATTGAGGGTGGTATCAGTATTCATACCACGTGTCCACCATTTGTAGTGGAAAGTTCTGGCCAAAATTGGTAGGCCTAAATTATTGTGCTTAATTTGCACATCCCATCGCCAGATCCATGGGAGACCATTCTCGGTCATGAATAATAGAAATGATTTTCCTTCTGGCAAATTGCTTCCTCGAATTTGAGGATGATATTGATTAAAATTATCAATTTCTTTCTGGATTGGTTCAGGAAGATAATCCTGTTTGGGACCAAATTTATCCCACCATTCAATAAACCAATTTGGAAAATTGTTTTCCATTAAATTTGGGCATAGTTTGAAAAACCATGAATGCCTGTGATCCTCATTTTGATAATAAAATGCGTATGTCCAGACATTAATTTAATCCCAATAATTAAAATAAATTGGATTGCCATGAGGGGCGTTTTCTCCTGGATAGATTGTCCTCGATCTTTGAGGATGAGTTCCCCATCTTTCTGGAGAGAGAATTTTCTTAATAATTGTTTTGTTGTAGGTCATTGGACCGTTCTTCCCACTTTCATATTTGTGGGTGAATTCAACAGAACCAGTTTGTTGAAGCATTGCTTCATATTGACCATAATTGGGCCAATTATTGGTGAGGTCAGATATTCTACCTCTTTTTGAAGGATCTCAGCAGCTGATGAGGACCCTTCACCATAAACGATTTCATTGAGGGTAGGAAATTGGGCTGCCTTAGCCTTCAAGTAGGCTTCAACATCTGATTGAGTAATTCTGGGGATATTACCCTTTCCTCTTCCTCGGGGATTATTGCCCCTGCCTCCTCAGCTAGGATTTCTGCTCATTGAGCCATAATTCTTAGCCGTCTCTTCATACGCCCTGAAATACGTTGAAGATAATAATAATTATCCATTTCTTCTTGGGATATAATACCCATTGTATCATGAATAAATGATAAATGTTTATCAAGATATTTTGTCCATTGGACTAAATCATGTCTTGTATAATAATAATAATAATAATAATAATAATAATAATAATAATAATAATAATAATAATAATATACAGTGTTAACTTATGAATGATAACTAAAGTTATTTATCATTTTGCCATTAGAAAAAAATTTCACCATCATTAATAATATGTTTATGAACAAGCCATTGATCCTTTGTATGTTCTGAATGCAAAATTACATAAAATACTATTGGAGAAGAAATCATGTGAGTGGTAGGGTTGGAGGTATGTGGAGGGAAGCGTGACAATGCCACCCTCATTTCCAAAAAAGAAAACTATTTTACATTAAGGAAACTTGATTTGGTATTTAGCAATATCCGAACAACTTGATCTTTTTACACAAATAATTACATAAATTGTGATTTAACAAATAAAGAGTTCAGATCACGGAAATAATTTTTCAATTACTTCATTTTAATGACCACAAATAATTGAACTAAGTCTTTAATCTTTTTTATTTTAAAAAACAAAGTCCAGATCAAATAAGAGCCTGACTTTTGCAGGAAGAGTTGTACTTGTCTTCAATTGTCAAAAGAGTAAAATAAGCACTTCAGTTAACGTCATTCAATAGACAAGACTGACAAAGGAAGTAAGTGCAATTTCTAAAACTATATGGAGGTTTTTGAAAACAAAATCAGCCATTCAATAGACAAGACTGACAAGGGAAATCACTGTAATTTCTAAGGGTGTGTTTGGATGTTGAGGAAAGTGAGAGAAAAGAAAGGAAAATTAAAATTTTTCCCTCTTCTTGTTTGATTTGGGGAGAAAGAAGAGGGAAAATAAAAAATTTAAGTATTGTGAATAGTGAAATTTTCCTCTCACTTTTCTCACATTTTGCTCTCACTTTATTTTCTCTCATTTTCCTTTCTCTTCCACATGTTCCAAACAAACCCTAAAACTATGAGGGAGGTTTCTAAAAATTCGGAAACCTCAGAGGAGGTTTGTATAATTGGTTTAAAACAATTGGCTTAACCCACACGTCACTCGACAAATTCAAAGGACTGGGCCCCGATCTCAAATGAAAGAACAACATTTAAAACGTGGATGAGCTAGTACTTGCAAAAATATCAGCCACCAGAGATTTTCCCCTTTTTTTTTTCCTAGGAAATTTCTAACAATTAGCACGAGATAGTCGTTAAGGTTTAAAAAATATATTAAAAGGAAAGTGTATTGAAATATGTAAAAAAAATACATATAAAAATCTGTGAAAATATATTAACAAGTATAAAAAAATGTTTTGGAGTACACATATTTTAATTTTTTAACATGCTTATTGTCAGTCCTGCGGACTAACAATACAGGAGGAACCATTTTTTTTTAATTTTTTTATATCCACTAAATTTCAGTAGTACTATGATCTTACGTTATTTCCAACTCACACGTTTACCTACTTTCTAGAAAAAGAAAGAAACCAGCTTCTATCCGGTACTCACAAAGATCTTGACTGAGCAGCTGTGAGAGCGTGACATCATTAACATTTGGACCCGAACACATGTACAGATTCAAACGCACAGAAAACGTATAGAGTGTGCTCGGAAACTCACATTTGGGTCCCACACGAGTGATCCAAACCGTTTATTATTCTTAGAATTTTTTTCCTAGGGGCTCCACAAAATTTTAGCTCAATCGGACGGTTAGAAGTGCTAGAACCAAAGTCCCACCGTTTGGGTTCCCGAGCTCGATCTATGCATTTTCTGTGTGTGGGGGTCTGTACCCATATAATTATTTTAGCTCTTGAATTGTAGGAAATATTTTTCATATTAATTATTACTGTGTGAATCCCTATTGATATTTGTCGATGCAAAGCAAGGAAAATAAAATCAACGTTTTGAGAATAAAAGAGATTAAGGGCATATTGGAAACTTAATAATTATTGTTGGGTCGCATTTAGAAAATAAATGAATTTGTCAATATGGTAATTAGATTGTATGAAGTAAAAACTAAAAAGTAAGATATGGATAGAATTCGGCTACTACTTACAGAATTTGCCTGTGTTTCTCTTTTTATTTTTATTCATGGAAATTTAGGATATTATGTTTGAATGTAAAATAATAAACCCACGTAAATAAAAAAGGAGTGCGCTATCTCCTTAATATACTCCTGTAGTCCTATATTTTACCAATTTTCTTTAGCTGTGTACACGAGTTACATTTTGTCACGAGTCACACTGCCGACAACTCAAGGAATTTAGGGGGTGTTCTAAAAAAATATTTTTTTTTCAAAAAATCAAGACATGGCATTCTTTAATAATACATTACATAAAAAATCGTAAAAAATCAATTTTTTTAAAAAATATCTTTAGCGGAATATCCCCTTAGTTGGGTGGTTATGAAAAAAATAATACTCGTAATTGTTCCTTTTTAAGGTTATATGTTTTATTTTTACGGAGGCTAAAAATTCAAAATTTTCGGAGCTTGGACAAAGATGTTTATTTGCAGAGTTCCGAAATTAGTTGAGTTGTGCATGAGATGAGCCTGACATCCTTTTGTAAAAAATCAATAAATAAAATATGCACGACTTTTGGTTGCTACAGCTGACAGAATATATAAAATGAAAATAATTGACGCTATATATCCAAAATAAATCTCTCTCCTCTCTCTCTCTCTCTCTGTGTGCTCCTTTTCGCTGCTGTTGGAAGCATATTGCGATACGAGAGTTTTCATTTTCTCTCTCTTCTCTCTGGTCTGACAAAAGGGTTTGTTGGGTGAGAGTTAGTTTCTGTTGGAGAGAGCTGATTTTCTGGTTGATCTGCTAAGTTTTAGTTGATTTGACTCGGGTTTGCTTCAAATTCTTCTGGGTTCTGAATGGAGAGGGATTTCATGGGTTTGAATTCTAAAGAATCTGTGGTTGTTGTGAAGGAAGAGCCTGTTGAAGGGGGTAAAGAATCAGGTACCTGTACAGATGCAAAACAATTTTTGTTTTCGTTGTTGTATTTGACATCGATTTCTATTTTTAGTGGTCTGGTAATTGGTAAAGCAAAAAAAAGGGAAAAAAAAAGGAAAATTCAATCGGTACATGTATGAAGTATGTAGATTCGGCTTATATAGCTTAAGCCAGAGGTATCAGTGTGGAGTGGGTGTTCTTTAATGTACCATGGAGTATTTGCTTTATATAAAGCCAATTTAGAGTTACAAGCATCCATCTAGTTCGTATTTTGGATACCTACATAACCATCAAAGGCTGTTAAAGTGACTCATTCCTAGAAATTCGGAGGCGTTAAGAGCAAACAAATTGTTGGTGTTATCTTTTCTATCTAGCACCATAGTTTGAAAATGAACTTGGTGTCTAATTGGAAGTTTTCCCCATCCAATTATGGACCACCCCACAAAATTGTATTGATGTGTGGTGTCTTTGTTGGATCTCTCTCTCTCTCTCTCTCTCTCTCTCTCTCTCTCTCTCTATATATATATATATATATATATATATATATATATATATATATATATATATCGACCTCTTCTACTTTGGGTGTTTAATTTTCTTTTTTTAAAGTTTCCAAGGAAATCTTGCATCTCAACATTTAAGAGCCCTGTGAAGAAAAATTTATGGTTCTCACTAATTACCACAAGCAAACATATTAATGAGTAATGACGAGGTTCAAATTGGACTGAAGGGAGGAGAATTTTATACTCTGATCTTCCTGGCACTCCATCAGTGACTAGGGCTTTCGGATCGTAGAGGAGGTAGGATGGACAGCTGATCAGATTGATTTTCGTTTAATTTTTACTTGTATAGGTTACGGAACCGTATTTGGCAAAATTTGTTCAATTTATGCTATTTTTTTATTATGTTGACCTTTTTGCGGGAGTGAATTTGTTTTACTGTTTTGAACACCAAGTTTCTGTAATTTTTTCCTTCTATGGTGTAGTTGAAGTAATTAGTGTTGAGGTTCTGATTTGGGTTCCAGTAGCAACACTTGTCTTTTATGGGTTGTTCACCTTGTTCGAAAAGGGGGAAGAAAGATGTGAGGACTGACCGATGCTTAATTCGTAATCTGTGTGAAAATTGGCTGCAGTAGCAAAAACAAAGCATGCGATCAGCGGAACATCATATGCATGGTTTAACTAGCCATCACTAGCCAAGAAAATCAGTGCTGGACGTTGACATGTTTCTCAAAGCATAGTGGCTATCTTGGTTATGTTTCTAAATGTTTCCTTTTTCAATCATTTATCATGATTTTCCTTTGCTTATAGCTTTATACCCTTAAATTTTCCCTCAACTCTAGCATTAAATGAACTTGGCTAAACGAGTTTGTTTCCTGTGACAACACCCGCACCTATGCTATAAATTTGTTGCTTTTAGCAGCGGCTGCCGCAAGTTACTGATAACATGTATGTGATGTACACATCTGTATGTAGATATCTTCATTTATTTATGTATTTTACCAGAAAAAAAAAGAAACAAGTTGCTGTTATAACTGCTTCTAAGTTTTCTGACTCTACATTAAGTTCTAACTGCAGCTTGGGGTCAGAGCATCGGCCTCTTTGATAGCTTAACATGAGTGCTATGTATGATAAGTAGCATTTAGAAACGTGCACGATACCTGGAACAATTTCTTGGATTTTCATAATACTAAAGGCCCTTTGTGTTTGTGATTTATAAGAGAAAAGTTCACATTTTTCAGTTGAGTTGTACTCATTGTTGATCGTCCCCACAAAAGTTATATAGCAAATTTGTGTTGATGCATAACCAATTGATGCATAACCAATCAAGTACTAAGTTTTAATATTATGGAATAACACCCTCCCATGTACCAGTAAGTCTATTTGTTCGTGGCTTCATTTTCTGCTTTGTATTAAGTTGTACCATAATAGATATTTTTTGTGAGTCTCTTTCATGCAATTGTGTAGGAAATTTACTATTACGATTTGTTTGCTATCTTCCCCACCATCCCCCCCACCCCCCCCCCCCCCCCCCCCCCCCCCCCCTCTCTCTCAATAGATATTGAACCTAACTGGCGCTGTTCACTTTTTCGGATTTTTCAGCATTTCTGAAAGGTTCAGGAGTTCAGTGGCCCACTTCTTCGGTCCCTCATTTCATAACCTTTAAGGCTGCTCAAGAGGAGAAGACAGCGAAGGTCACATCTGACCCTGCTGCTTCTGGATTCGTAGCTACTGGTGATGTATATGATGCCACTCCAAAACGCCCCTCGGGTGAAATCCAGGTTTTGTTTCTTTCCTTTCCTTTGAACAAACATGTAATTGCATTTTTAGGGTAGCAGGGTATCATATCTGAATTGAAAGCTTCGACATTGATCACTTGAAATTTTGACAAGTTTGTCCTTTTTGTGAAGCCTTTTTCAACTTCCGTTGCATTCCTTGGATTTTATAAGAATGGGGAAACTGAGATCATTACGTGTACAATTATCAGTGTTGTGATCTTTTAACGGTGTTGTGATATTCTTGTTCCATGTTAAAGGAATGCTATTAATTAAGATATGTTCTCCAAAGGTTTTTACTTGATCAAAAAAGTCTCCAATTGTCAATTCCGTAATTTCTTACTATCTGATGTCTGATCTGTAACTAAGTCAATTTACCTTGGCTTAGCTACTTATAAGAAGGTGATTTGATCTCTGCACCACCTATCGAATTTAAAGTAACAATATTATGTTCTGAACAGGTGATAGTTTGATACATTTAAGGACCGACGTGTCCATCGCTTAACGCACATAAAACACATCTTAAGTTTGAATAAAAAACTTGGGAGCTGATGATGTAAATTAAAACCCTTTCATCATAGGTACTTCAAAGTCTAAATTTTTTCTCGGTTTCGGTTAAATAGGTATGAAATAGAGGACTTCCTTTCCTCAGATATGTATATTATGGAAATGAGATCTTTTCATATAATTAAGTATGAATGTAGCAAATACTGCTAAATATTGAATATTTGAAAATTCTTAGTATGTTGATATCATCTTGTCTCCATGCCGCTTGTCCATATAGAGATGGGCTAGTTTTTTGTTGTCTTCAATGATTTTCACTTCTTTATATAGAAGTTCATGATGGACGTTAGAGCTTGTCCCACATTGGTTAATTATCACCCCAAAACTAGTATATGAGCCTTTTCTTCAAAACCCATTTTGCTGCTGCTGGTCAGAATTTTGCAGGTGCTACCATAAAGCAACAATTATTTGGAGGGATTCCTCTCACTCTGGGCTCTGTTGCAGGAAGCACTGGACAATGGTACTGAATAGTTTCAGGATCAACTTCGTCTAATCATTTGATAAGAACTTTCACAGACATAAAGTCGTGAAATTGTGAGCATTGAAAATAAAGGGTTACAAAAATAGAAAGTTTGAAAAGATAAATAACATGAAATAGTATAGTAAAACCTAACTCGCATAGTTGTTTTTGTAGGTTCAGTTCCAAGGCCTCGGGGGCTCCTGCTCAGTTGACCATCTTCTATGGGGGTAGGGTCAACGTGTTTGATGATATCTCTCCAGAGAAGGTCTCTCTCTCTCTCTCTCTCTCTCTCTCTCTCTCATATACACACAAATACCGACGCATTGTCTGGGCTATTAGTTACTCCTTACGGCCCATATTCTCTGTCCTTTCTCTTTTGGTATGTCCAAAGATATTGTCAATTTCAAAAATCCAAGCTTAAGTATCAAACTTTCCAAAACTATCTATTATAAGTATCTACAAAATATATGGAAAAGTAGGAAGAAGTGGGTGCAAATTAGAAAATTATACCATTAAATTTTGGAGTTCAGATCCTTTAATCGCATGACCCCTTAGATAGTTGGAATTCTGAAAAGGAAAATGAATATGTGATGGTGGGAGTACAACTCTTGTCTTATAAACATGGGCTGAGTTTTTCTCCCTTTCCTGAGAGAACCTCATACAGGCTCAGGCTATTATGTTGCTGGCTGGAAACTGGTCTGTCAATGCTTCGAATATGGCCCAACCAAGAGCTCAGGTTCATGTGCCTACCATCAAGAAGGCTGCGGAGAACGGTGTTCAAGGCAACCAGCAGACTAATACACCAGCTAGCTCTGCTCTGTCGAGTCCTATGTCTGTTTCTTCCCATCCAGTTGGCCAGTCTGGTAGTGGGACTTCAACCGATGATGAGATGATGGCATTCAAACCAGCTGGGGTTATCAGCACTTCAGTTAGCAAAGTTGACGCTCCTAAAATAGCGGTTTCCCGAGGACCAATTGCTGCAACTACCATGATATCTTCAGGTTTGGCATCCTGATAAATGTGCTCTAGCGTTTCTGCCGTGATTTTGAGTATATTACTGCTTCTGCTTTGAGTTTGTCTTGTACACAAGTTCGTTGTACCCCCTTAGTTTGATGTGATATGGATAACTGTGCTGCAAGTTGTCTTTACATTGGGTAGTTTGTTTTTCATGATCAGTATGTTGTCGACATGCCTCTTCATATTGGCTATTATCTTAATCTGTCCTTTGCAGTTTGTATTCTATCGCAAGTATCCATCAATTTCTCTTACGCGAAATTATGTCGAGAGTATCCATACATTGATATGTCATGAATATATACACTGCAGACATATTTTGCATGTGATGCCTATTTTTATCTGTGCCGTAGTTAGATCACATACATTGATATGTCATGAATATATACACTGCAGACATATTTTGCATGTGATGCCTATTTTTATCTGTGCCGTAGTTAGATCACACAATTACCAGTAGGGGATCAGGGGGAGTTATGCTGGAAATCTTGAACATATTGGCTTCCATGCATAGAGAGTATCGCCCATTTTTATACTGACAGTCTGACAGAAATTCACTTTTTTTTTGAATTTTTTTTTCTTTTAGTACTTTTTTGTTGGTGGCTTCAAACTAGGTTTCTTTTGGTTGTTTTTCTCTTTCCTCTTTTAGCCAGTTTATGGTTTTTTAATCAAAGTTGGTCTGGTCTTATCCTAATTTTTAATCATGAAACACACCAGGTAAAGGACGATTCCCCAACTCTGCATTTTATCGTTGTACTTGTTTCTACTTGCTAGTATCCTGGGTGGATTTTAACGGCTGTCAACAGACAGAAAGTTTTATTCTCTAACGTTAGTAGTCTCTTTCTGCATCAACAACATAATAATCTCTGGCTTTCTGAACTTCTGGTCTTAATATTATGGAACATAAAAGAGAGTTTCATTTTTTCTTTTATGGTTAAAAGACTTCTTATTAATCCCATTTCTTCTCTATAGCCACAGGAAAATGGAGAAATTTCACATCTGACTTGCAATTTTACCGTTACTGAGATTTGAAGTTGTTCCAATTGGCTTGTTATTTGATTTTCAACTTGTTCATGCAGCTGTTCCTCAGGCCCGCAAAGCATCCTTGGCTCGTTTCCTTGAGAAGCGCAAAGAGAGGTAGGTTGTTAAACCTTGTCTCTGAAGTAAACTAGTGCAATATACGTTGCAGAGGGAACTGACAATAATAGGTTCTTGGACTTGGGTCTCAATTTGTTGGCAGTGCTTTGGGTTTCTTTCTATACTGAAGACAGTTGTGGCCTATGAAGCACCGACACTTCAAGAGGTCTTTGTGTCCATGTATCGGACACCGGGACACCCGTGTCCCACACGGGGACATGTATACGTGGCGCGTCTCTTAAATATATTCTTTTTTTGGAGGGGGACAGTCGAAGGACATGACATGGTCATGCGTCTCCCACACACACTCTCTCTTGCTGTGTACCAATATATGTACTAGTATATAACAGTGTAGATATCTTACGTATCAAAAGAAAAGTGTATATCTATGTATATAAATTGTTACTGCATACATACATGATTTATTTATATAATTAATTAATTAATTATTTTTCCGTGTCCCCTGCCATGTCCGTGTTTTAAAAAATTCACGTGTCCTGTGTCCATATCCGTGTCGGTGTCCATGCTACATAGGTTGTGGCTTTTACAAGGGGCGCCTCAAGTTATAGCCTGTAGGCTTTGTTTGATGTGTCTCTTGTTTGTTGGGTGTGGGGGAGGAGCCCGAATGCCCGATCGAGGACTCTACCATATTAGGTGTTTGCGACTTGGATATAGAAGGGGATATGTTATCCGAGGATTGTATATCTGGGAGAAGCTGGAAATAAAATACTCAGCCTCTCCCCTATCCTTTTATATCCTGATGCCTGTGTTGAGTGACCATTACCTCAACCTTCCCTCAACCTTCCCTCTTTATCCATTAACACTCATGAAAGTGCAACAAGGAAATTGACACATTTATTCATCATCCACCCAGTCTTATCCACCCAAACCAATTTCAAAAAAAACCAAGCACATACTCATCCTACTCCTATGTGATACCTTAAACGAACCATCTATGCCTCATTCCCCCTTGTACCATACGTCCCCTTATCGTAACGCCATTATGCTATGTTCCCACACTTGAACTCATCCTCCTGACAACAGCCCTTAACGGGCAATGGGCTGCAGCCTACCTCATACTTCCAAATGCGATATCAAAGATTGTGGTATAGTGTGTACTTTGCTTGCAGTATATACATCAGTGTATGGTAGAAAAAGAGATGGGCTGAGAAACCACCGAAGCTTCTAAGAAGGTGGTGATTTGTGGTGGAGATGGAAACGACAGGACGCCGTTGAGCACTTGATTGTAAAACTATTTTACAAAAGTTTGTGATCTTGATTATGCTTCCTACACCTAAAGAGCGTGTCTATCTACTAGGCACACTCTGTGACATCAAAAGTGATCCGAGAAATCCAATTTTACAAGAAAACCAATGCACCTTTATAGTCAATTTGTACAGATTTTCATCCTTTAGACTTGGAAAATTAGTATTCCATTAATTACTTCTGTTCTTTTGTAACTATATAGTCATAGATGGCATACATAAATAACAGTTTACGAATGTAAAACAATATATCTTGCTCTAGTCCGCCAAGTGTGGTGAGTCCATATTTGAGTCAACATTTCGGAGTGTCGGTGTCATATCACATATCTGTGTCCATGGTCTTAGGAGATACGAAAGCCGACGTTGCCATAATGTTTATTTTTCCTGACGAGGTTGCATTTGAATGCATACAGGGCAATGAACTCAGCACCATATAACCTCATCAATAAATCTCCTGAATGTGCTACTCCGGGATCGAATGATGTAGGTGCTGGAGCAGCTGCTTCTCTCTCTACCAACCAGGAGAGGGGCTATGATCTCTAAAGACCAATTCCAACGAAGAAATGGATGAGAATGTTAGCAGTGAAGTTATATATGTAATGGATGTGTTTACTTGTCCTATTTTGTGTGATCCCAAATTGTTTAAGACTTTTAATTAGGACTATGTTTACTTGAACTTGTTCTGGTGTGTAACTGAAAGTTCAGAGGGCTCTTTTGTTGGTACTTCTGATATACAGTCAGATCTAGGACACTGTAATTATCAGAATTCGTTATGGGAATTAGATGTCCCTATAATTTATGTCTATTCTTTGCTAATGTTCCTTTATTTTTATTTTATTTATTTTTAAAACAAGGAAAACGCCCCAAGGGCTACAGACCACCATCCAGAGCCCTAGGTCGGGAAAATCAATCCTCAACTTTCGGGTTATCTATGTGGGGTGCATAGGTTAACTTCGGGGATATCACCGGGGTCACAAGGGTGTACCCGTAAAAGGGTGTAGAAAGTTTCACGTTGGGAACAATGATCTCACAAAACGGAGATAGACAAAAGCAATAAATAAACAAGACTACAAAAAGATAAAACCGGGCTTCGGAAATGAGGCCTGACGTCCGCCGCAGTTCTGGCCTCTTAGTGCCGGAGTAAGAGCTACCCCCTCTAAAACTCAGCTGAGGCCCTCCTGAGGTTTGGATCGGAGCCGATGGGAGCGGATTTTGACCCTCCATAACTGAAGATGGCGGAGGTTGGATAATGGAGGCTAGGGAGGGTTTCGACGAGCCAAGGTTGAGGGGAGTAGGGTAGGTTGGCGCAGCTTAGGGTTTTTGGAGATGGAGGGGCGACGGCTGCTTTAGAGAGAGAGAGCTCCATTCTTGGCTATTGTTGGAATCCAACTACTAGAAATAGGGTAGAGTGGTGGTTCTCGCATCTTAAGTTTAATGTCAAAACTCTCTTAAAAATATTTGTAAGGATAAATTCATGAATACTCATGTGCAATGATTTTTTTGGGGAGAAATATATATACTGTCGTGCATGAGTTTATGAATTTTTTTCATTAACCAAAAGATCTCAACTAGTTTTTTAACTTAATTTCTATTTAATAAATGATACGGTCATTGTAATTGACTAAGATTATGAGGATGGAATAGTAATGGCCAATGTAGAAACCTTATACAAAAAGTCTAAAACTAAAAACACATATTTGCACAAGCCCATACATACGCGTAGGGCTGCAAAACGAACCGAACTGCTTGTGGCTCGACTCTTTAAGGCTTATCTTAGCTCGGCTCGTTTAGTAATCAAGCCGAGTTCGAGCTCGAGTTTCATGTTGATTTAGTAAACGAGCTCGGTAAAAGCTCAGCTCGGCTTGTAAGAAGGATTGTTAAGTAAATTATCTTGGCTCGGTTCATTAGGAGCTCAGAATGAGCCAAGTCGAACTTGATTTTTTGTTCGTTAAGTAATACACGCAGGGATGGAGTCAGGGAGGGCTAGTAGGGGCAGTCGCTCTTGCAAGAAGAAAAGAACTTCTACTATTATATAGAAAAAAAAATAATTTCACCCCTGTGTAGTGAAATTCCAAGCTCCATCCCTGCATACATGAGATCTCATATTGCATTATAGACACCAACACTTAAACCAATAATTACATAAAATCTCTCACATAGAGTTTGTGGGTTCCATGTGAGATGTGTAATTATTGGTATGAATGTTTCTGGTGGTAGCAGCAAAGCAAATCTGCATGAGGTTTGTATTTGAGCAAGCTCGATCATGAAGGTTTTTGTGGTTCTACTTCTATTATCAACACCGTCAGAATGTGTGTACCTTATATAACTACACGCGCGATATACTACACAATTTCCACATGCACGTACTACCATTGGAAAAGATAAGAACGGATGTCTTTTTGTTGTTGTCCTTTTCAAGAATTGAATGGGTGTAATTATTCTCATGTTTTTTTCTTCACCCTTATCTTACCAGCATTCTTTTGACAGCCTAATGAATTGTCAATAACACAATAAAAATAAGAAATTTATAGTTTTCGATGCATTTTTAACCGTTTTTCAAAACACTTTAACACATGTGTGTGACTATATAGAGAGAGAGTGAGAGACGAAGGAGAGAGAGTAGGGTTTGCTCTGTTCTTTTTTTCTTTTTCGTTCTAGGTTTTCGATCAAAAAAAAAAAAAACACTTTTAACACATTGAAACTTTTCATTTTCAGGCCACCAACAACTCATTCAGTGGCGGAGCCAGGATTGAGAATCCGGGAGGGCTGAGTTTAAGGGCGGCTCTAGGATTTTCATCTAGCACTGACAAAAATCCGCAGCGTATTTATGATGAAAGTTGTATGCAAAGAAGTCGTCTAATTCTTTTCAATTTTTTAGTGTTTCCACATTAAACCTAATGTCAAACAACTATTATCCTCATATGTTTATTATATATAGGCTTTCATAAGTGGGCCATGCTTGTTTTGTTTTGTTAGAGCTATAACAATTTGGCTCAAGTTTTGTTGGAAACATTTATTTTAATTTCAAACTAGTAACCATGCGCTGAAAATAGCAAAAAAAAAAATTTATATCTAAATTTTAATTTTTTTCAGTGCATTTTTTAAACTGCGGGGGGCCCAAGGCCAACCCCAGCCCTAGGCTGGCTCCGCTCCTGAACCCATTGAGTTGTTTGTAGCATTTTCCTTATTTTAGTATATACTCCTCTTTGCTTTGAGTCAGGGCGGTATCAAGGGGTGCAAGAGGGACTCTGTCCTTGCAATACTCTAAGTATTCTTATGCATTATACTAGTTTTTCAAGTTAATTATGAAAAATTCTATGAGATTAGCCCTTGCAAGTGTCTTGAGTGAAAAAGAATTCTTAAAATTTCCATTTGTGTCGGGTAAAAACTTCTAAAATTTCAAGTTATCAATCATTTTTTAAGTTTCTTTTCTAAAATTAAACGGTGGCTACACACATGCACACAATATTGTCTCTTCTTCGGACCTCGCTAGTGGCGATAAATACTTACAAAATATTTTTCCTATGAATAGAAAAATATACGTGTAATTTGGCCCCTGCTTAATTCAAATCCTCCTGCGTCCTGTTTACATATAAAATTAACAAATCCAATAATTAATTGACACGTAATCTGAAATGCCAAACGTTGGCAAGTATTTGTCAATTAAGATACACTGGATTAATAGAACAAAAGTAAGTAAATACGATGTCGCATTGTTTCTCAAATTGGAAAAGCAGTTATTGGCAGTTACAAACCCTTGTTGATATAAAAATTGACTTCGAAGCATGATATCAACTGCTAAACACATAAACTCCACGTGTAAATTTGTGGAACAAGACAAAATGGCAGTTAGAACACGTGGAGTATTCCTTGAAAGACAGTTATCTCCTCAACTCATAATCATTTGAGTTAGTTTAAGTAACTGAGCAGATTCAAGATCAAAGCCTCTGGAGGAAGAATCGGAAGAATTCAAATTCAGACATGGAGGAGGGAAAAAACTACCAACTCGAGGAGTAGAAGTTAGAGTTCGAAGCAAGCCAAGTTCAAATTCATTGAGTGGGAAGTTCAACTGCAAGCAGCGTCTATAAATAGAAGAAATTGAAGAGTGAAAAGCTCCAGACAAATCTTCAACAAACAGCTATCAAAAAACTGATACTTGGTTTGTTCATTGACAAAGTAGTTTAGGATTTCGAACTCAGTTCGAAGTAGATTAGGAAGTAGTTAGGATCACCTTGATTGTTCTTATAATAATCACCTGTTCGAAGTTCTTGTATTTGAAGTTGGAGACAATTTCGAAGTAAGTTTATCTTTGATTTACCAATTGAAGTATCTTGTTTCTTTGTTGTTCTTTGATTTCCTAAGTATATTGGTTCACATTTCTTCACTTGTTAAAAAATCCTCTTGATTGAGGTAATTGAACCAATAAAACACAATCGCCTGATTAGATTTGGTTTTTCCAAAGTTAATCTGAGGGAGGAGATTAAAACTCTCTCTGGCACGCTCGCACACAATTATTTTTCATTGCAAAGAAGTAAAAGAACCAAACACGTCCGCCACTGCTTTGAGTTAACATTAATGGATTATTTCAATCCCATAATAATAGTTTTTAATAGAAATATACTACTACGAGGCTTTATCAAATTCAGGAGCTCGAACACTATCGTTTCTAGGACACAAGTTTTTTTAGGTCTAAAGTCTATGTCTGGACTGCCAATGAGATTTATTTTCTCATCATTTTTTATTTTTTTTGAAATTTTCATTTGTTTTTTTTTTTCGACAATAAAATTTTCACTAGATTGATATAATCTAGAACGTATGAAATTGTGACCAGAAGAAAAACACAGCTCACTAGAGTAAAAAAATAAAAGTTCAAATTTGTCTGTCTTTTCGATTTTTCTTCAATTTTGATTAACATCACACTTTTTCTGTATCTCATCTCCAGACAAATGGCTAATTCTGAAGATTTTGACAAAAACTTAACAAACAATTCACTACAATACCAACTGTCATTATATAATTCTCGTTCTTGCTGCTGTTAGTCTTTTTTTTTTGTTCTGTTACTATTTGTTAATCCGATGTACCAAAAAAAAAATCAATATAAGAAAAAAACACCTTAATTTATGCGAAAGAGACTACCACTCTATTTTTCAAGTTTATCACATTTTTTTTAAAAGAAAATGCGAGAGACTAGTAGACTACAAAGTAAAGTAATTTGAAGTAGAATTTTGACTTACACCCCTTGTACTTTGCTTGATTTTGAAAAAGTAATTTGAAGTAGAATTTTGACTTACACCCAATGTACTTTGATATTGAAATACACCCCCTCAACTTCATTTTTGAATATTTACGCCCCCTCAACTTTGGACCAAATTGAAACTGTTAGTTTTTTCGTTAAAACTAACACCTATGCGTACTAAAGTGATTTGGCGGCAAATTTCCCTCCAAAAATCATTATTTTTTCACCCAATTGCCCTTAGAACACCTTATAAAGGTTCTAGAGACCATTAGGTCACCTAGTCTCCAAAAAAACCAATACACCCACTCTCCATTTATTAGTCCTATAGTGTCATGCTTAACTATTTGAGAAGCAACTATGCTATAGACACAAACAAAATTACAATAAACTCGCAAACACTCACATGAGCTGAAGCCCCACACACTGCACCGTGCAAATTGCAAGAGTAAGTATTTCGACAAACAGGTAATTATCAAATAAAAAATTTTCAAAATCAAATCACTCTTGAAAAAAAAAAAGCAACAATATTTTATTTGAAACAGACCTTAAAAATATAATGAAGTGGGAAACAAGCCTTTAACTTAAAAATATGTCCATAAAAAGTTTGGTACCCATTCTAATATACTTGAATCACTTCCACATTCACAGCGCATCACCCAAAAGTATACTCTCTCAATGCCAAAAGATTGTCTAGTCCACAAAACAACAACTAAAAGAAATGCATTCTTATAGTGAAAGATTAAATGTTTTCTTTTTTTTTAATTATTAATCTTTGAAAACGGATTACAAAGATTAAAGGGAGCCAAGTGCAAAAAGCATCACATCGTGAAATGACATCCCAACTAGGTTGGCACCCCACACCACGACAATCATATGCCTGGCAAGGTTCCAAGAAGGAGATAACAAAGGGATTAAATGTCTTCTTGATAATTAAAAGAACTCATTGGTATTTAGTAACTAGTTGTAAAAGCTTTAAATTTTTCTAGGCAAAAGAACATTAGTTTTAAGTTCTCATTTTGCAGGCGGGTGGTAAAATTTTTTGGGACGGAGGGAGTACCAAATTTATCTTAACCCAAAAGGCTAAAAACTAGTACCTACACTCCAATTGCCATTGATGGAGAGTGAATATGTTGGTTTTCTTTTGGAGACTAGAGTGACCTAATGGCCTCTGGAACCTTTGTAAGGTGTTCTAAGGGCATTTGGGTAAAAAATAATGATTTTTGGAGGGAACTTTGCTGCCAAATCACTTTAGTGTGTAGGTGTTAGCTTTAACGGAAAAGTTAACAATTTCAGTTTTGTCCAAAGTTGAGGGGTGCAAGTATCCAAAAGTAAAATTGAGGAAGTATTTTTCGAAATTGAGCAAAGTAAAAGAGGTGTAAGTGAAAATTACCCTTTTCTTTATTACATTGTCAAGCTCATTAAGTCATCTTCTCTCATCACACGATTTGTTATGTACTGTCTTTTTATTTCACATGAAATCAAAACATTGGTGGCGGACCAAGTCTTTGGGTTTGACACGTGAAGGTGCACGTTAGTCAATTGCTTAAACCAATTAGGTGAAGGATTGTTCTGTTTTGTGGTCACATTTATGGGGTTGTAATATACTTCACACTAGTGGGATCACTTTCTTTACTTTTGAGTTGGATGTGACTAGATTTTTGGAAAGGCCCATTTAACACCATGTTTGTTTGATTATAACCGATACAGAAAAACAAAGAAGTCAAGGACACATTAAGCTCCTGTTGGGTGCAAACGAGCTCAGCCAAGTCGAGCCAGTTCTAGAACTCAGTTACTAAATGAGTCCAAAACTTGAGCTCAACTTGTTCGTAAATGAGTTGAGACCTGTTCATTTACTAAACGAACCTATAAAATGGGTCGAGTTGTTTCGAGACGAGCTTTTAAATGTTGAGCTTGGATGAGCCTAAAACTTGAGCTCAAGTTTTGGCTGAGCCGAGCCCTTAAGGAGTAGAGCCTCGAGCTACTAATGAGCAACTAGATTCGTTTGTAGCCAAGGGCAGATCTAGGACACTAATCTACTTGAGCCAACCCCAACTTAAATACATAAATGTTCAAAAATACACAAAAGAAAAGTATAAAAAACGTACAGTATTGAAGTTGGACTTTACAATGTTTTAGGGAGTATGATTCATCTATTATCGAACCTGGGTCGATATTTTCAACAAGTTCTCTTCCAATGAAGCTAATTATTGAATCCCCAAAAGAGTTTTCTTCCACTTTTTTTTTTGGTTACTCCATTATATTTTAACTCTAAAAGGGTAAGATTGTAAGTACCCACATTTTAAACCAGTTTAAGCATAGCAGCTAGTGCTATGCATTTAACAACATAAGTACAAATCTAAGCACACCAACCATTTAACAACATAAAGTTGTCCTATGGACATAAGCAAAAAGAACTTTGCTGATTTCAACATGTTGAGTTGTTCAAAGGAGATTGATTTGTGGGTAATTTTTTGAATAAGTGTTCATTTAGAAAAAGATAACACATAGTTCACAAGTGTAGTGCCCTCCCAATTGGTCAAAAATGCATCCGCAATCTAGACAATTGAAAACACTTTTGAACGGCTGTCCATAAAAACAAAAACAAAAACAAAAAAGCAACAACATTCTATTTGAAACAAACCTCAACAATATAATGAAGTGGGTAACAAGCCTTCAACTAAAAAATATGTCCAGAAAAAAGTTTGGTAGCCATCTAATATACTTGAGTCACTTTCACATTCACAGAGCATCCAGCAAAAGTAAACTCTCTCAGTGCAAAAGATTGTCTAGTGCACAAAACAACAACTAAAAAAAATGCATTCTTATAGTGAAAGATCAAATGTTTTCTTGATAATTAGAAGAACACATTGGTATTTAGTAACTAGTTGTAAAAGCTTTAAATTTTTCTAGGCAAAAGAACATTAACTTCAAGTTCTCATTTTGCAGGCGGGTGGTACAATTTTTTGGGACAGAGGGGGTATCAAATTTATCTCAACCCAAAAAGCTAAAAACTAGTACCTACACTCCAATTGCCATTGATGGAGAGTAAATATGTTGGTTCTCTTTTGCAGACTAGGGTGACCTAATGGCCTCTAGAACCTTTGTAAGGTGTTTTAAGGGTATTTGGGTAAAAAATAAACGGAAAAGTTAACAATTTCAGTTTTGTCCAAAGTTGGACTTTACGATGTTTGTAGCCAAGGGCAGATCTAGGACACTAATCTACTTGAGCTAACCCCAACTTAAATACATAAATGTTCAAAAATACACAAAAGAAAAGTATAAAAAATGTATAGTATTGAAGTTGGACTTTACGATGTTTTAGGGAGTATAATTCATCTATCATCGAATCTGGGTTGATATTTTCAACAAGTTCTCTTCCAATGAAGCTAATCATGGAATCCCCAAAAGAGTTTTTCTTTCACTTTTTTTGTTGTTGTTACATTATATTTTAACTCTAAAAGAGTAAGATTGTAAGTACCCACATTTTAAACCAGTTGAAGCATAGCAGCCAATGCTATGCATTTAACAACATAACTACAAATCTAAGCACAACGAGATTGATTGACATAAGCAAAAAGAACTTTGCTGATTTCGACATGTTGAGTTGTTCAAAAGAGATTGATTTGTGGGTAATTTTTTTGAATAAGTGTTCATTTTGTTTTTGGGTGGGTGTTCATTTAGAAAAAGATAACACATAGGAGTAGTTCACAAGTGTAGCGCCCTCCCAATTGGTCAAAATGCATCCGCGAATCTAAACAATTGAAAACACTTTTGAACGGCTATGATGGGTCTACAACTCTAGCGCCCTCCCTTTGGACATTCCATTTTCCGTGGAATTCATATCATGACACCATTTGACTTGTCAAATGGCCATGCACATTTTGTTACAGGAAAACTATTTCCCCTTTGTATGGGATAAGTCACAACCACGAGAAAATTTTGGGTGCAAATAGGATAGGGTACACGTGGTACCCCACCACGTGGTACCCCATTTGCACCCAAAATTTTCTCCACAACCACACTACCAGATCCCTTTTTTACACGCACAGACCAAAAGATAATGGGGCGCAATTTGACAGTCAATTGGCCTTCTTTTTGCTTGTAGAAGCAATCCCAACATCTGCCATTTCTTTCTTCCATGGGCCGAGCACATGAGTTCCTCCAAGCCGAGACAATAAAAAATGGGCCAACTTTATAATCAAAATAATTGGGCCTTAACTCAACAAAATAAAATTAATGTGACCCATTAATTTTACAAGTGAATTCAGCCCAATTCGTTTTAAAAATAATACTTTTTGCCTAAGTATGATTTTGTGCTAAATTTGGTCATTGCCCCCAAGCCTAAATTGTTATAATTAGAAAAGACAAAATTTGGCATTCAACCAAGCCTTAAAGTCCTGTTGATTTTCACCCCAAAAGATAAGCTGCCTAGCCTCGAACATTTAAATAACAGGCCTTAGGCATTTTTAATTTCGTATTTGTTGATAATGGCTTGTCTTCAGGCCCTAGCTACCCTTGGTATCTATAAAGTCCTGTTTGATATTCACTTGCTTGATGACCTCAACTTCTACACCTTTTGTCTAATCGCCCTAACATATGTTCAGGCCTTTAGGTATAATATCTGCTTCTCAAGTCTGACTTGGTGGTGGCCTGAATTTTAGGCCTTTATGACCCTTAATATGAATGTGTCCAGACTCTTGCTTCTTTTATGATTTTGATGGTGATTTTCACCAAAATCCCCATCTCTCACATAGTAGGATAATAACACTTGATGAATTTTCCATTTGTGGTGTGTTTATGCGTGCCACCATCTAAATCCATCGAGAGGTAAACATAACCTCTAAAAGACAAGTAACATATGTTGCCGTGCGAATGAAGCCAGCCTTGAGCATTCTCTCAATTTCTGTCTTCACTTGGAGTTCCACCTCTATGACATCCTTCTAGGAGGCTATTGAAAGGCGTGAACCCTGGCTGAATGGGATCTATGTTCCACCAGGTCCTTGAAAGGCTTGGCATCTCATCGTAATCCCAAACAAAACAACATTTAAACTCCCTCAAGAGCTATACGAACTTTTCCTTGGTGTCTCCTGACAAGATCTGAGTTACATAAACAAGTTTGGAGTAATAAGTAGTGCCCAAGTTCACTTCTTCCAAAGTATCTTGCACATCGGCTTTCAGATCATCGAATTTGGCTGGAGCAGCATCTAAGTCCTCCATGTTGATCACATCCTGGTTCTCATTCAGGCCTTCATCTTCATCCGATCCTTTGAAAGGCTTGGCATCTCATCATAATTCCAAGCGAAACAACATTTAAACTCCCTTAACATTTAAACAGGCTTTGGGGAGTGGGGGCCTAGGGTTAGGTGGTGAGTGGGGTGTTTTTTTGGTTGCCATATGGGTTGTGTTTTGGGGTGTTTGTGAGTGAGTTATCTTTTGAGGGGCTGGTTCTCTAGCATTTTTTCTGATCATCATCCATTTTGTTAGGTGTATTTGCTGAGGTTTGTATGGTTTTCTGAGGAGTGTATGGGTGTGGCTGGTTGATCTCTTGCCAACCTTCTATACCCCTTTTATTGTATCTATTCTATATGGAGCAATAAAATTTTCCTTTTGCCGTGCAAAAAAAAGAAACATTTAAACAGGCTTGGGGTGATTAATAGTGCCCAAGTTCAGTACCTCTTCCAAAGTATCTTGCACATCGGCTTTCAGATCATCTAATTTGGCCGGAGCAGCATCTAAGTCCTCCATTTTGATCACATCCTTGTTCTCATCCAGGCCTTCATCTTCATGAATAAATTCAGCTGTATTGGTCGAATAAGGATCTTCTTCATAGAGCTGTAACATCCTTTTCTCTACCAGGTAAGCTCCAAACCTGGAGCCATGACCTTTTCGCATGATTTGTATCGAACAAGATATTTTCTGTTATATACTTTAAGATCAGATCCTTAATTAATCCTAGCACTCCGTTATTTAACGTAAATAATATCAGTTAACATCAATACTATTGCTATTCCCTTTATTATTTGATTATATTCAATATTATAGGGTTATCATGGTTATTATTGCTTAGTTCATTACGTCTATGAAATATTTGACAATGTGAATTATTAGTTGATATTGAAACATGGTAAGATAATGTGGAAAGTGGGAGTCGTTCCCGATATTTTGTTGTTAAATTAGCTAGATATTTAATTCTAATACCTGAAAACGCAAAATTTTCGATTTTGTAATGTGGGAAAGAATTTTATGGTCTAGAATTTAAGAATAAAATATTAAGATATGTGCCTTATTAATTTCTTGCACAAATAATGTAGTTAAATGGTAGGATAAATTATCTACTTGCCCCTCAAACTATTGAAAAAATGTTTACTTCCCCCTTCAACTATCAATTTCATTTACTTGCCCCTCAACTATGTAAAAGTTAATCAATTGGTCGAATCCATTCAAAACCCATGTTAATTAACAGAAAAAGAAGGAAAAAGCCCTGACCGTCTTAATTTGCTGCCAATTGAAGGGTAAAATAGACTATTCCACCAAACCCACTCGATCCTCCCAATCCTGTATCTGGGGGTATGTCGGCAGCGCTAGTTTAAACTCCTCAACCTAGTTGATCAAAAAGAGACAGAGACTCAGTATTTTTGATACTGTTATGGCTGAGTATGCCACCTTTTGCTACTTTTATGGCTATTCATGCCTTTTGCATTTGTCATGGCTATTTGATGCCTTTTTGGTACTGTTATAGCTGAACCTAGTGCAGATTAATGCCTTGTTTCATTAATGGAGACTTGTTTAATGCCTTGTTTCATTGATAGGGCTGTATTGGATACTAAGTATTGGGTTTAATAGGACTGTTTTCTTATGTTGCAATTGCTGCTACTTGTATAGGCTAATGCCTATTCATATGCTGCTTTCTAATTTATTTTTTTCTTATTGTGGCTGTGATGACTGGAAAGTTTTTTAAGTTTAGTTTCCAGTTTTTTTCAATCATAGGGTTGTTTCATAGGGTTATTTCATTTTAGTTTTCTTGTAGCTTAAAAAAAATGTTAACAGTCTTGCACTTTTTTAGGAGTACTAGTTTGGTTCTTATGTTTTTTTTGAACTCAGTTTGGTTCTTATGTTGTGGCTTCATTTAATGAGTGTGGTTCTCATGCTTGTTGGTATGCTCTATGTTTACATATGGAATGCTCTTCCAATTCTAGTACTCTGTTTTTATTTTTTTGGTTTTGGATTGCTTGTTGGAAGTCTTGTAGGAAGTCCCATAGGATCTCCCTTGAGGAAAAAAAAAAAAAAATGCTACTACATAGGAAGTCCTGTAGGAAAAAACCCCAAGTTCTGTAGGATCTCTTGGGAATGTCATTCATATTGTGTAGCTTGATATATATATAGGGCCCACACACTGCTGTAAATGTTGTAAAACAAATGTCTGCTTGCCTTCACATCTGCCAAATAATGAACTCTCGTTTTGTTGGAGCGATATCTTCCATTGTTAAAAGACTTGACTAACAACTAACGCACTTACATGGAAGCTAAAAAAATACAATGTATGAGATTCTTTTCCACACTTAGAACATACGCTCTATAAATAAAAATAAATAAACAAATAAGCATACAACTCGATAAAAAGGATTATAAATAAATGTGTGTTTTGGTCATGAATGTGTCAACAAAAAAGGGAGCTCAGCTTTGGAGCTTACAGTATCCAACCCGAAAATGACACGGTAACCCAAAAATGACACAGTTAACCTACTCTGGAGTCTGGACGTGTCAATTCATGCTGTGTCAACTCGAACCTGACGTGAAAATGACACGGGTATTGTGTAATTGTATCAATTCATGTCGTGTTCGGGTCGACACATGTAATTTCAGGTTGAGTTAGAGTTCAGATTTTTGACACGTTTAAGTAAATAGGTTTTTTTCGAATTGACACGTATTGATTCGAACTTGAATACGAACACGACCCAATCCCCAGCCCTACCCAGGAGCGGTGATATAGGGAAAGTTATGTGTGCTCAATGTTGTGGTCCCCCACGTGACAATCCGATCCCTTACAATCCGATACCGTACAAAACAGGAAAGAAAAGAAGCTAAAATAACCAAAACCAATACATAAAAAACTTAAAACCTCCGCCTGAAAGTTGTTCATGTGTCCATTTGCGCAATATACGAGCTTTTAGTCAACTACTAAAAGAATTCAGTGACGAGTTGGTACGTCACGTGGTGTCGAGCGGCAATCTCGGCCGGATTTCTCTCCCCTTCTCTCTCTCCTCTTTATTTTTAAATTTTGACTGTTCAAAACATTTTTAGATGGCTAAGATTGCCGCTTGGACACCACGTAGGATAGTATCCGCTCGGCGTTGAAAAATCTCTCCCATTCTCCGGATCAGCAGGATCCACTCTCGGGAATAGATATACCCGGAGCTTGGGCTGTGGGTTTGCAAACTCATTAATGAAAGGTCCATTAGTCGAGATCAATAAACGAAGCCATCTCGACCCAATTATAGGAAAACGTGAGTTTCAGATTAAACAAACGCCAGCTGATCCAAAAAAATTAAAAAACAAACGCCAGACTTTGAGAGAAATTCAACGCTCAAAAGAGAAAATTTGGTGGAGTACTTGAGAAAGAAGGGATTGTTTTTCCCCATTTGGAATTGTTTTTTGTCTGCTCACATCATTACCCCATTTAGAAGTGGTTTCGTGTATCGTTTTTCAAATAAAAAAATGAAGTGGTTTCGTGTATTGTTTTTCGATTTTTTTTGCACCAAATTAAAGTACACGAGACATGTTGGAATGGCATGGAAAAGGCTTTGAATTTCGCTGATAATCAGGTGCTTCGCAACTCTGGTTTCGTGCTCACGGACCTGCTGAATATGTCTTCCCTCCTCCCTCTGCCCTTTGGTTTTTCTTCTTACAACAAGAATAAATAGAAATTGCCTCTGACTTATCGCTCACCCATGTTAAGCATGATCAGAAATTACACTTTTCACTGTTGTAGTTGAACTTCTCTCTTAGGTTTCTCAAATTTCAATAATCCGCATGATGTATCCGAAGGATTACTGTATTTCTGCATGCTTTACTTCCTTTGGCATAACTTTTTTTACTTTTAAGCTTTGTTTGTTTCGACGTAAAATATATCTTGTATGAAAATATTTTTTATGTAAGACGATTTTGTGTAAAATGATTGTTTGTATTTTGTTTTCCGGTATTTAGATGCATTTGAAAAGTATTCACAAGAAAAAAATAGGGAATGTACGAAAGCCTCTTACTCGCAATTGTAGTGAGAGAGTACGGAGTTTGTTCATAGAACTTTGTTACGAAATTGAGAGAGTCGTTCACTGTTTGTGAACAAGTGGGGCGCCAGCAATTACCGGAATGCACTGCGGCAGTTTCATTTCGAGACAACAAAAGCTACAATAAAACAACTTCCGACAAATTCCCCGGTAAGCATTTTACGTCATACAATGGAAAACATTTTTGAATAACAAAAATGGATCTTTCTATTATCCGCCCACTGGACGGACGATAAAACACAAAACAATCATAATTCTTACATGGAAAAGTTTTCATTGTTTGAATTCTTACATGTAAGAATTCAAATTCTACACACTTTATTGTCCGTCCATTGGGCAGACGGTAGATTAATCCAAAAAAAAATTTACTTGTCATTTGTCCAACCAAACATCAAAAAATAAGTAAAATTTTTTTGAAAAAAATATTTTACGTCGAAACAAACAGAGCCTTAATCATTTCTATTTTTCCAATTGTTTGCTAGTTTGATAGTAAATTGTGTAAATTTAGCATTTATCTATACGAGCAGAAACTGTAAATAAATTTCTTGAATTATTTTTTCTTCTTTGAATTTGTTGTGAGTTTCGTTGGGATTTTTTTTTATGTTTTATGACTAGTGCCAGTTCAAAAAATTAAAAACTTTGACCCAAAAAAAAAAAAAAAAAGCACACCAACCACAAAAAGAAGTCACTAATTATGTAAGTTCAAACTCCACCGCAATAAACTACACTGTCCCCCTCCTAAGTATTCCATATCACATTTTGGTCCATTATAAAAAATGTGTTTTCTGCTATATAGCAAGTTTACTTTTACTGATGTCTATTGTCTAGTTAGGTAACTAACAAACCGTCAACAAAAGGTCTAAAATGTTAGATCAACTTCGTGGCGATAATTTTTTCTATCTTCTATATAATTTTCACATTCTGATTTTTTATTCAAGCTCTCCGAAGCTGTATATCGAGTAATATAGGTTAAAAATCATTACCCTTATATTAATTGATATCCAATTAACATTATTTTGTGAGAGAATGATTTTGTTCACCTTCATTAAATGAAAGTGAACGTTGCCCTCACTCCGATTGGTGAAAAAAGTGAGTTCTACCACAAACTAATCCCATTATTACCAATAAATGTATTGATCCCGTGCATCATACACAATTTCCACCAATCAAAGTGAGGTAACATTCACTCTTTTTAGGTGAAGCTGAACATTATCGGACTCGATTTGTAATGCAACTAATGGGTTGACAAGATCTAAAACATAAAACGGTTCTGATTATTTAAACGAAGGGAAGACAGGCAACTGTCTTTAATTGGTCGTGGAATGCAAATCGTTAATTAAATACTGCCTCCGTCCGTGTTTGTTATTTTTTTTTTTAGAGTTTGTGAGAACACATCTTTGGTATCCTTTTTATTATTTATTTTATATATAGGAGTATATTTTTTGAGATTGTAGGTATACTTCACCTAAAAGAGCCAAAAAAATAAAATAAAAATAGAGAGTGTCAATATCACAATGGAGAGTGTCAATACCAATTCCCGATAAAAAATAAAATAAAAAACCTTAAAACCTGCTCCTAAAAGTTGTTCATGTGACCATTTGAAACAATATACGAGCTTTTAGTCAACTCCTCCACTACCCATACTCCGGACCAGCAGGATCCGCTCTCGTGAGACTTGGAACAATAGAGGAAATTTAGTAGAGTTGAGAAAGATGGGAATTTATTTATTTTTTTCCCATTTCGAATTGTTTTTTTTTTTGTTTGTTTGTTTATTTAGAGAGAATCCAGATCCCCATCCTCCAATCCTTTTGTTTGTTCTTTGTTTATTCAGATTTCAAAGAGGATCCTGATCTCCATCCTCCAAGCCTTCTGTTTATTCACATCATTACCCCATTTGGAATAGTTATTTCCCACTCCTTCTCCTCCTCTATGCATTCCTCATATCCGTCTGAGGAAAGATTTATAAGACAATTCTGGGCCTCCCTGTGTTCATTGATTTGTTACTGAGTCCCAGAACCCACTCTGATTATCATTTCAGAATTGGTTATGGGCAGAGTAATTGTAAGAGTTGCGAAAATGGTGAAAATCAAAAGCGCGAGCAAACCCATCGTCATAGGCGGAGCAGGGGTGGCTCTGTTAATGCTTTGGACTTTTTCACCTTTCCAAAGTTTTCCTACATTGTTAGATGTAGCTAAGACGACGATGTTACCAGAAAAAGACGGTGCAACTACGATACATTGTGCCACTGTGAGTGATCAAGGCGTTAACTTGGGCCACGACCCGGTGGACCAAACGTTCTACGATGACCCAGCCCTGAGTTATTTGATAGGGAATCCATTCAAGAATTGGGACGAGAAGAGAAGGGAGTGGCTGAAGCATCATCCGTCGTTTGCCACTGGAGCAGAGGATTGGGTTTTTATGGTGACTGGATCGTAGCCGTGGCCGTGTAAGAATCCAATCGGGGATAATTTGCTCTTGAGGCTTTTCAAGAACAAGGTGGATTATTGTCGGATCCACAGCTACAATATCTTCTACAACAACGCCTTTTTGCACCCGAAAATAGTAGGCGTTTGGGCCAAATTACAGCTTCTTCGGGCAATGATGTTGGCCCACCCCGAGGCTGAGTGGATCTTTTGGGTTGATTCGGATGCAGTATTTACTGATATGGATTTTAAGCCACCGTTGGAGAAGTATAAGGACTATAACCTCGTGGTGCACGGATGGTCTTACAATGTCTATGTAAGGAAGACGTGGAGCAGGGTTAACTCCGGGGTGTTTTTCATTCGAAACTGCCAATGGTCAATGGATTTCTTGGAGGTCTGGACCTCGATGGGCTCACAGACTCCAAACTTCGAAAAGTGGGGTCAGATCTTGACATCCACGATGAGTGACAAGATTGACTCGGAAGCTGATGAGCAGTCGGCTTTGGTTTATTTGCTATTGACAGAGAAGGAGACATGGGGGGTCAAGATTTACATAGAGAATGAGTACCAATTAAGTGGGTATTGGCTTGACTTTGTTGACTCATTTGATAATACTAGTGATAACTACGCTAGGATAGAGAAAGAGGTGCCAGAGTTGTAGAGACGGCATGCGGAAAAGGTGAGTGAGCACTATGCGACGGCAGGGCCGGCCCAGGGGTAAGCCCAGCAAGCCCACGGGCTTGGGCAACCCCCCTGGGCAAGGGCAACCAAAAAAAAATTGCTTATATATAAATATAATTAAGCTTTCCCGCAATATGCAAAGGCATTGATTGCCTCAGTGGTCGTAGGCTAATGCCTTGCGTGCGTGAGAGTATGGGTTCGATTCCCTACACTATTATTTTTCAGCCTTTGGTGGAATCTGGCATGTGTTTTCTTTCCCATTTTTCTCTTTGTTATTTTTGGCACTTTTTTTTTTCCCAATCCACAATTTTATAAAAGTTACACCATTCAATTATACTTTGTTAAAAATTTACATTTAACAAACACAACAATGTAGAAGTGATACTTTCTTACACTGAATTAAAAAAAAATTCTTATTTTGAAAAATTAAAAAAAAAATGAGTGAACTAACACGGTTTATTATTATTTTTTCACAAGTCAAAGTTAAAAAATAAAGCAAATTTATTTTCTTCATAACATACTCTTACAATCATATCCTTTTACATTTATCTTTGTATCCTTTTTGTTTTATTTTTTGTATTGTATAATTTTTTTTTAAAAGAACTCTTGAAGATTTGGGGGTCCAATATCGGGAGTTTGCTTCATACAATGAGAAGTTTTCTTTGAATCGGATCTTGCTCATCATATAGCACTATAACTGAGATTATGTTTTGATTGTGATTTTTTGAAGTTATTCAAGCTAAAAGTCCAATGTAAACTAGAATTTTTTTCTGGATTGTATGTCATTTTATTTTATTTTTTTGACTTAAAAATAAGTGGGCAACCAAAATCATGGTCGGCTAGGGCAACCCAAATCTTAGGGCCGGCCCTGTGCGACGGTGATGAGGGAGACATTTGTCAACAAGGGCGGCGATGGTGGTGGTGGAAAGCGGCCGTTTCTCACACATTTTACAGCGTGTAAGCCGTGTAGTGGGGTGCACTATGGGTATACGGATGAGGCATGTTGGAATGGGATGGAAAAGGCTTTGAATTTCGCTGATAATCAGGTGCTTCGCAACTATGGTTTCGTGCGTCCGGACCTGCTGAATATGTCCTCCCTCCTCCCTCTGCCCTTTGGTTTTTCTTCTTACAAGAAGAAATAGAAATTGCCTCTGATGTATCTCTCATCCATGTTAAGCATGATCAGAAATCACACTTTTCACTTTTGTAATTGAACTTGTCTCTTTGGCTTCTCATGTTTCTATAACCCGCACGATTCATTTGAAGGATTACTGTATTTCTACATGCTTTACTTCCTTTGGCCTAACTTTTTTACTTTCAATTATTTCTAGTTTTTCGAATGTTTGCTGGTTTGATAATTAATTGTGTGAATTTAACATTTATCTTAACGAGCAGAGACTAAAAATCAAAGCAACTGAGCATCCTTATCTGGCGCACCAAAATTTTCACCAAATTTAACTTCAAAAACACCTTTTATAAATTAGCAAGTCACTTTATAAAAAATTAACAAAATCAGACTCTCTATTTTAACTTTACTATATTAAACTATTCCCCTCAAATCTATAAGAAAAAATAAAAAAATAAAAACTCCCTACACACAACCTGGGGAGAAATTTTGGTCCAAAAAAAGGAGTGGACCCCGCCACCAACCTTCCTCCTCCCCACACACAAGTCTACACGTGTAATCCCTTTCTCCTCTCTCTTGTTCCAGCAATCCCTTTCTCTGTCCTTTCTCTGTTTGACGCAACAGTAACCGGAAAACAAAATAATAAAAAACTAATTGGTGCGTGAACAGTACCGCACCAAATTTGGTGAGGTACTGTAGCAAAACTAATTTGGTGAAGTAAAATAGAGAGCCTAATTTTTAGAGAATTTGGGGAGTTTGGCTACTCAATTTAACTTTTAAGTTAAATTGAGTAGCCAAATGAGGATGCCCTAAGACCAAAAGTGAGATAAAAGTTCACTAAACACAAATAACTGAAAATTAATAGATTTCTTGAATTATTTTTTTTCTTTGAATTTGTTGTGAGTTTCGTTGGGATTTTTTTATATGTTTTATGATCACTGCGAGTTCAAAAAATTAAAAACTTTGACCCAAAAAAAAAAAGGCACACTAACCAGAAAAATAAGTCACTAATTATGTAAGTTCAAACTCCACCAAGTAAAACTGCATTCTCTAAGATAAACTACCTTGTCCCTCTCCTTATATAGTCTTCTATACCACATTGTGCTCCATTATAAAAAATGTGTTTTCTGCTATAAAGCAAGTTTAATTTTGCTGATGTCTATTGTCTAGTTAGGTAATTAACTAACAACCGTCAACGAAGGGTCTAAAATATTACTTCTCCGTCCCATAAAGTTTGGTCCCTACGAAACTACGTGCAATTTTCAAGCTAAAAAATAACGTGCGTCTGAAAATAATTTTTTAGTCAATATGGATCTTGTTTGATAGATCTCATCGAGAACTTTTATACGGTGCAAAAAAAATTCAAAAATTATTTTGGTAAATACATTATTTTTTAGTTTGAAAATTGCACGTAGTTTCGTAGGGACCAAACTTTATGGGACGGAGGGAGTAGATCAACTTAGAGGCGATGGTGATCTTTGGTATTTCAATTATTTGCGTGGGTACGTATCTTCTCCATCTAGTCTAGTATATAACGGGAGAATACATCTTTGGTGTCCTTTTTTTATTTTTTTTATTTTTAAGATTGTATGTTGATGAAGTAATTTCCATGGCTACACTGATGTGGTGTTAGCCAACCAACCTCCGATGCCTAAGTCAGTCCGTATGTCGAATGAAGTAGATTGTTGCACAAGTAATTGATTACGAGAACAACATACCTCTTCTATCTTGGCGTTTTGATAGGCGTTCATGGTGGTTGAGTCCTTTTAGGACTTGGAGTCTTTGGCTTCCAACTAATCATACTTATCTTATTCAGTTCCTTTGTACATTAGACCTCTTATCTTGATAGAAATTGGACCTTTATCGTATCTAGGAATCGAATGGATAAATATCCGGGCGATTTGGGCTTATCTTAGGTCGAGATAAGTCCCCTTGGGGCTTCCAACCCCTTAGGGTTCCGAATGATGATCTTCTTTATTATTTCGCTATGCTGAGCTGAGCTTCTTAAGGAGTGTTGACCTTACGTGGTCAGTCCGAGCTCAATGACCTCTTCTGCAAATGATCCAGGATTACCCATATAAAGACCTACTGGCCAGGTCAGGACATTATTCATGATGTTCATTCTGCCTTGTCATGGTCTTGCCGACCTCTCCTAGGAGACCGGGTCTCACCGAGCTGCCTTGGGAGGTCAGTTCATCTCTGTCATTGTTGGGAAACGAATCCCAGAACCTAGTAATTACGCGTACAGATTAAACAACAAAAATAAACACAAACCCTACAAGGCGGAATTAGGGTTTTCCTCTCATCCGTAGACACGAACGCTGGTTGACTTGTTTATTTTAGAACTTGACAGACCCAATTACTGTATGCAACAAGTTTTGCTCGACAGTACCTCATGATCTTCTGCCATATTCCCTTATATCTCGATCATGTAGCCAAGTGTGGACTTCTGCGTGATCTCTTTGTTCTCTCTCTCACAGCCTCTATTCTAATTTTCTGAATGACTGTTGTAAGACCTAGAGAACATAACGATATATTTATAGGGCTAGAGCAGGGACTTGAAAAGAAATAAATCTGGGCTCCTTGTGTAAATAAGAAAACCTAAACCTACCCGGATTCTATTTTTATTTCACAAATTATAATTCACACCACTAAAGAATTATAATTGCACTCCCATCTTTATCTCGATTATATTTCGAACTCCACGTTATTAAATACTTATTAATCTCTCCACGTTAAGATTATAGATACCCGTTGATTAAATGTCGATTACTAACAGTCATATGTGTACTTTTTTAATTTAAAAAATTATCCCTAAACTAACCATTTACTAAGACTCGACATAAATAACTTACCCACTTTACCCATTTGTCCGCGTTCAAAACAACTCATATATTCAGTTCTCACCTTCTATCCCTTTTTTTTTTTTTAGAAGAGTTTCTCCCACATTCTTTCCCTTCTCCCATTGGTTAAGTGGATCTCCAATATTCTCCATCAACTCCTACAAATTAATTGAGCGCCTTTTCCCTTCGGTTCAACTTGCACACACAACGCATTGGCCTGGCCTCTGTAACTATTAATTCCATCAATTGCTGAACTTTTTTATTCAGAATTGGTACCCGAAAAAAAATACTCCTATAAATAATGCGTGCACCATAATTAGGAGAGACAACGAGCCCTGGGTTTGTTTTTGAGTGGTTTAGTGGAATCCTCGATCCTTGCGTATCTTTGAATAAAGGAACGTCTTAAAAGGCTTCACCAAGAATTTAAAAACGAAAAACTTTATTTGATTATTTCTATGTTTTACCAATACCCCACGTCCTGAAATGCAGTAATTTTTGCAAGTCTGGCGTAAGATTAGGCGCTCAGTTTATGTAGAAAATTGACATAACTATTATTGTATTAAAAAAAAGGTGCCAAGGAAACCGCTTGAAAAATCAGAATTCATCATTGATCTATTCATCGACCTCAGACCTCCTATAGATGAGTTCACAAAATGCATGTTAGATCAAAGGCAACGGGCAACCTATCAACCTACTAGTAAGCAAAGAATAGTGGATTCCATGTTAAATACTCATATACATTAACTACCATCCACATAACTCAACATGTTCGTATATAGTTCTTGATTCGGCATCACTAAGGCTTAGTTTTTCGTTTGATTTTAGCAACAGAACTCAGTTGCTAAAATCAACCATGATTTTAGCAAACGAGTTTAACAGGTGCTAAAATAATGATTTTGAAGTCAAAAAATGAAGTGGTTCCGTGTATCGTTTTTCGATTTTTTCGCACCAAATTAAAGTACTCCTCGTGTACTTTAATTCGGTGTGGAAAAAATCGAAAAACGATAAACGGAACCTCTTAATTTTGTGATTTGAAATAGCTATGATTTTAGCACCTGAACTCATTTGCTAGAATCATGGTTGATTTTAGCAATTGAGTTGCTAAAATCAAACGGAAAACTAAGCTAATTGACAATGTCAAAGTTAAATGAATAAACAATTAATTTATACTAGCCTCTCAGGTTAAAGGAAAATAAGTGAATTGTAGTGAAATACAGTTTCTAATCTAAAAATGTTCATTTCAATGGGGTTCTTAAACTGATCCTTTTAATATATGTACTTGCTACATATCATCCACTTGTTTTCCTAAGGTCACCACCTCAATGATGGAGTGAATCATTCTATCGAATAGCAACAAAACAAGTGTAGGACATAATAGGTGTGACGCTCAATCAACACCCATAGCCTAGAATATTGTGGGTCTACAAGGGACTGAATAAAACAAAACTCACAGCCTCTGGTTCATTAACCATTAACGTGTTCTTTCTAAAATGTTACCTAGGTGACATTAAATAATATCATATGTGACATTAATTAAATAATAACATTACCCAGAATAATAGTATGCAAGAATGTAATATAAAATGTCAAACAATTTATTAAGATAAATAAGTAATTTGTTTTTGAGGTATAGTTCTAACAATCTCCCACTTGTTTTCAAATCTAATCACACACGTATTTGATAACCATCGTCTCTACATGCTTCTCAAACACCTTCTGAGGTAAAGCCTTTGTAATTGGATCTGCAGCATTTTCAGCTGGAGCAATCTTTGCTATTGTGACATCTGCTTTATGAATAATATCTCGTATTAAGTGAAATCTCCTCTCAATATGTTTTGTTATCTGATGAGCCCGAGGCTCAATCGCATGGCAAATAGCTCCAGTGTTGCCACAATAACTAACTATTGGAGATTCAATTGTGGGAACAACACCCAGCTCTTGAATGAATTTAATCCAAACAGCTTCTTTCGCAACTTCACTTGCAGCCACATAGTTTGCTTTAGTTGTAGAATCTGAGTTGTATCTTGCTTACGACTTCTCCAACTTACAGCAACCTTTCCAAGAGTATACACAAATCCAACAAAACATATTGAGAATCTGAGTCGGTACAACTAGATTTTCACAACTAAACAATAGTGTCTAGTGCTCTTCAAATACTTGAAGATATGTTTCATCGCTCTCCAATGCTTTTGGACTTGGATCAGATTGATATCTATTCACAATTCTTGTTGCGCGATTAATATTTGACCTTGTACAAAGCATCGGATATATGAGGCTTCCTACTGTCGAAGCATAAGGACAATCTCTCTCTCTCTCTCTCTCTCTCTCTCTCTCTCTCTCTCCCCTTATATTTTTGGTGACATTTTCTTATAGAGATGAATTCCATGTCTAAAGGGTACAAACCGTTTCTTGGAATCTTGCATGCAAAATCTAGCCATCAATATACTTGTTTGTCAAATACCTAGTAATCTTTTCTTTTGTTCTTCAAACAATTTGATCACGGATATATAACTAGCTTCACCAAGGTATTTCATTGCGAAGTGATTAGATAACCACAGTTTTACCGATGACATTGCCCCTACATCAGAGTAGTATGCCATCAACATAGATGACCAAAAATATATTGATGCTCCCACTGATCTTCTTGTAAACACAAGGTCCATCCATATTTCGCGAGAAACCAAACGATTTGATTGCCTCGTCAAAATGAGTAACACCATCCCTCATATTGGTGGGAGTACAAAGAAAAGTTAATACTCCTTTACTTTTTTGGCTACAAATATGTACTGTGTATAAAATGTTAAATTCTCGAAACAGAAGCAACAATTTTTGATGGAGAGAGTACTAATTTTCAATCCTTCTACAGGAGTACAATCTATTTCATTAAAAACATGTACTAAAATACTACTTATACATGTTTCATTTCTACCTCTTTCATAGTCACCAACAATTCAGGAATTCTAGAGAACACGGAGGGAGAGATAAGAATTGGGATTTGAGCAGGGACTAGGTAAAGCTAGGAAGTCACTGTGGCAAAGGGTATTTTAGAGACTAGCGAAAATAGCTGTTAGTATTTTTAGCTAATAATCTATTCCCTCTGTCCGGATTTGTTTATCCACAAACATAATTTTTCAAGTCCTAAAATATTTGTCCATTTTCAAAAGTCAAAGAATCAAGTATGAAAAATTTATTTTTTTGCCCATTTCCTAAAACTTAAAATAACAACTCAAAAACTAATTTTTTTTTTAAAACAATGTGTTTACATTTTTGTAATTTTTTTTGGCACTGTATTAAAGTTCTTCATGGCTGGTTCGCTCGTTGATTTCCCTCCTCTAGCTTCTGCTGCTCGTGTTTCCCCTAGCCCTAAAACTCACTCGATTGTCCTAGATTACTCTGGTGCGGTTGCGGTTGAGTCTAGGGTTTCTGAGAGTTCTAATCGGAATGTTGCTTTTGAGTTACTAGATGAGGATCTGTGTCAGATTTATTCTCACCTGCAGTTTGATAGCTCTGATGATCCGACAGCACGGCAAATCAAATCCCTCACTGCGGAGAATCTAATTTTGCGTCAGAAGGCTGAGGGGAATTTCTCTAAGTCGGTGCTTGAAGGTAATACTTCTGCACCTGGTTCTATTCCATCTAATTTGGATAATTCCTCTACTCCTTGGAAGGACTTGCTTGTTAGTAAGGATAATGAGAGTGGTGTCATGGAGCTTCAGTACTTTCCTCCCTCTGAGGTAGATGGTAAGATTCTTGTTACTCCTCCCCCTTTTGTTGGGGAAATTGGTGTTAAGAAATGGCAATCCAGCTTAGTTGGTTATTTTTTGGATAGGCAAATTCCTTTTATGGCTGTCAAGTCCATTGTCTTCAAAATTTGGGCGAAATTTGGCATTACAGATGTTCTATCTAATGATAATGGCTTCTATTTTTTCCTCTTCAATAATGATGATGGTTATAAACGTCTTCTAGATTCTGGTCCTTTGCACATTGGGGGTCGTTTAATGGTTTTGAAGAAATGGGAACCTCAGATGTGCCTAGTCAAGGATCAGTTGGTTAAAATACCTATCTGGGTTCAGTTGTCTAATGTACCGCTTGAATATTGGACTGCTCCTGGTCTTAGCTACGTTGCTAGTGCAATTGGGAGGCCCCTTTATGCTGATTCTGTGACTAAAAGGTGCACCAGGCTTAGTTATGCCAGGGTCTGCGTTGAGATTGAGGTCGGTGCTTATCTTCCCTCTTCTTTTTGGCTACGACTTGATAATGGGAAGGACGTTGAAATCACAGTGAAGTATCCGTGGAAGCCTCTGCAGTGTTTGGATTATAAGGTGTTTGGTCATAATGAGGCGGGTTGTAAGAAGAATATTTAGCCTAATGAAGTTGTTCCTCCTCAGGTTCCTCTTCAGATTCCCCAGCAACAGTGGGTGGCTAAGCCAAGGAAGGATATAACTGGTGCTATTGACTCTGGTTCTGCGAAGGCTATTTCTGAGGAGTTGTTTCAACAAGCAAGTGTTAGCCCTAGTAATAGATTTGCTGCGTTGGTTTCTACTGGCCTTGACTCTGATGCTACTCTAGGTTTTGTGGAGTCTACTGAGTTGTTAGATGTGGTTAGTGTCTCTACTGATGCAAAGGTTACTCAGCTTGGTGATCAGGTTTCTGAGATGCCTTGCTGCCCTGTCGCCGCGAATATTGTGGTTCATACTACTTCTCTAGTTGGTTCTCCTAAGGCTGAAGCCAACTTGAGTTTTTGTCCCCATGTGGATCAACAATTGCCTAGTTCCTCTCATGAGAGTAATGTGAACTCTACTATTGTTTTATCTCCTAAAAGAGGGTGTGATCAGGTTATTGATTTCGCTGTCGAGCAAGGAATTCAACGGGTTGATAAGGCTGCTGATATCTCAACGGGTTTGAATGGGGGTCCTGAACCTCCTGGGCAAAAGAAGAAGCCTAAGAAACCTAATAAGAAGCGATGATCAAGTTCGGGTCGTGGAATATCAGGGGCTTAAATGATCCTTCCAAACAAGTGGAGGTTAGAAAATTTATTTTTGATAATAGTTTATCCTTGTGTGGGGTAGTGGAAACTAAGCTCAGGTCCCAAAATCTTGATGGTACTTTGGGGAATTGTCTTCCTGCTAATTGGGAGTATATTCATAACATAGGTTCTGGTTTGGTTGCTAGAGCTATTTTTACTTGGAATCCTGTTTTTGTCAAGGCTGCCTTAATTTCTAGTAGTGATCAACAAATTACTTGCAAGATTACTCATGTTAACACCTTGCATCCTTTCATTGTTACTCTAGTTTATGGGCTGAATTTTGCTGGCGATAGGGCTATGTTGTGGAATGAGCTTCGGGGTTTACATTTTTCTGTGGGTTCTGATCCTTGGCTGCTTATGGGCGATTTTAATGCTGTAAGGAGGTTGAATGAAAGAAGCAACCCTGATAATTTTGACTATACTGCTGCAACTTCTTTTAGTTCTTGTATTGCTGATATTGAGATTGATGATCTTCCAGCTAAAGGTTTCTGGTTCTCTTGGTCAAATAGAAGTGGCGGTATGGGCCTAATCAAGAGTAGGATTGATCGGGCCATGGTGAATCATGTGTGGCAGGATATTTTCATAGAGTTTGAGGCAGTTTTTATAGCTCCAGGCATATCTGATCATTGCCCTCTTTTGGTGTCTATTCTCCCTTATCGGCATAGGAGGAAACCGTTTAAGTTTTTTAACTTTTGGATGTTCCATCCTCTTTTTTCTAATTTGGTTCAAGAAGCTTGGAACCAGAATAGGGGTACTCACCCTATGCAAAGACTCTCCTATAAACTTAATTTTTTGAAGGGCTTGCTTAAGAAGCTCAATTCTACATGCTATAATAAAATCAGTGACAGGGTGGCAGTTGCTAAGGCAAATCTGGTCAGTATTCAGGAGGAAGCTGCCTTGGTTTCTATTTCTGATGAGCTGATTGTGCAAGAGAGAGAGGCCATGCTTGTCTATCGTTCTTTAAGTGTAGCTGAGGAGGCCTTCAAAAAACAAAAGTCTCGAGTCCAGTGGCTGCATTTAGGGGATAACAACACAAAGTTCTTCCATAAGAAAATGGCTGCTAATCGATTGAGGAATAAGATTCTGTCTATTAATGATGGTAATGGGATACGATTAGAGGATCCGGCTGCTGTTAAGAGAGAAATTTTTTCCTTTTATGAGAGGCTTTTAGGCACCAAAGCTCCTAATCGTATTGAAGCTGGGCCTACGTTGAATAATATTGTTTTTACTAAAGTTCCTATGGAATACCATGCTGATCTTACTAAATTTGCTTCTGCTGAGGAAATCAAATCTGCTATGTTATCCATTGGGGGAGATAAAGCTCCAGGTTCGGATGGTTACAATGCTGTGTTTTTTCACAAAAATTGGGAGTTGGTTGGTCCAGATGTGGTATTGGCTGTCCAGTCTTTTTTTGTTACAGGTTCAATGCCTAAGGGGTGGAATGCTACAGTGCTAACCTTGGTTCCAAAAGTTCCAGCTCCTACAAGTATGAAGGAATATCGCCCTATTGCTTGCTGCAATGTGTTGTATAAATGTATCACCAAAGTTTTGGCGAATAGGATGCAAGGTATTCTGCCTCTTATTATAAATCATGGTCAATCAGCCTTTGTTAAAGGCAGATCAATTGCTGATAACATTTTGCTTATGCAAGAGCTAGTCAGGAACTATCATAGGGACTCGGGACCACCTAGATGCACCATTAAGATTGACTTAATGAAAGCCTATGATTCGGTAGCCTGGGAATTCTTGTCTGAAATGATGATAGCCAGGCAGTTTCCAGTTCAATACATTAAATGGGTTATGTATTGTGTATCTAATGCATGGTTCTCGGTGGCTATCAATGGGGATCTTGAAGGGTTTTTCAAAGGAGAAAGGGGTTTACGGCAAGGTGACCCAATTTCACCCTATCTCTTTCTTATAGTAATGGAAGGTTTCTATGCTATCCTACACTCCAAATCCATTGCTAGTCCATTTACTTTCCATCCTAAATGTAAAGATTTACAGCTCCATCACGTGGCTTTTGCAGACAACCTTTTTATTCTGTGTGGTGCTGATCAAGGGTCTTTCTCTACAGTTAAATCTGCTTTAGATGACTTCCACTCCTTCTCTGGTCTCAGTCCTAACCTTCAGAAAAGTGCTGTCTATTATTCCAGAGTGAGCAGCGAACTTAAAGTGCTATTGGAAGCTATTCTCCCTATTCCTCAAGGTAACCTTCCAGTCAGGTATTTAGGAGTACCCCTCATTACTTCTCGGCTTTCCTATTCTGATTGTGTTCAACTCAAAGAGAAGATCTTGCAACGGATAAATAGTTGGACAACTAAGTTGTTATCGTTTGGGGGTCGTTCCCAATTAATTAGCTCTGTGTTATGGAGCATGCAAGTGTATTGGTGTTCTATTTTCATCCTTCCTTAAAAGTTGTTAAAAGATATAGAGGGTTTGCTCAGGTCTTTTCTGTGGACAGGAGTTCAGCTTCGGCAAACAGGGGCTAAAATTCAATGGGATTGGGTGTGCACTCCTAAGGATGAAGGCGGATTGGGGTTTAAGCCTCTTAAAATATGGAATAAAGCAACCATGATTAGGCACTTGTGGGCCTTAAGCAAGAAATCTGATTCATTGTGGGTCCGATGGGTTCACTCTTACATCATTAAACACAAGTGTCTTTGGCAGATGAGTATTCCCCAAGACTCTTCTTGGACGATTAGGAAGCTTTTCAAGCTTCGAGAGGTTGTGCAGCCACTTATCAAGTATGTAATTGGCAATGGGAACACTACTTTTCTTTGGCTGGATTATTGGCATGATGCAGGCCCTCTTTACAAAGTGTTTGGTGGTAGTATAGTTAACCATGTGGGCAGTTCTCTCTTGGCCAAGGTCTCATCTGTTGTTCGTGATGGGAATTGGCACTGGCCTAGACAAAGAAACCGAGCAGTTATGAATATTATAAGGAATACTCCTCCAACTTTCAGACCTAATCCAGAAATTGATGATTCTGTGATTTGGATGCCTACTTCTAATGGCAAATTCTCAATTAAGTCTGCTCTGGAAGCTCTTAGAACTCCCATTCCTAAAGTTCCATGGGCTCCTATCGTCTGGTTCAAACAAGGTATACCTAGATGGGCTTTTATTATGTGGCTTGTTTGCTGGGGTCGTCTCTCTACAAAGGATAGACTTCTCTCTTGGGGGATGCAGGTGGATCCCTTGTGTGTTTTATGCAACTGTAGGCATGAGTCTCATTTGCACCTATTTTTTGATTGCTCTTTCTCAGCCTGCCTATGGGGTAGAATACTTCAAATGTTTGGCATTTCTAGGAGGCCAGTTGAGTTGGGGCGTGAGATAAGTTGGGCTATTCATCATGTAAAGAAGAAAGGGTTCTCCTCTGCTCTGTACAAGTTAGCTATGGCTGGAACTGTTTATTACATTTGGAAAGCTCGTAATGGCTCAGTTTTTTGCAACAAGCGGTACTCTACCGATGCCATCTTTGATATGATTGTCAAGGATGTAAGGGACCGTGCGTCGTCTTGGAGGAAATTTGGTAAAAGTTCTGCAAATCTAGCTCTTTGTAGGGCTTGGAGTATTTCCGAGAAGATTTTGTAGCTAGCTTGAAGTTTGGCTTTGTTGTAGTTTCTTTTTAGGGTGTTTGCTGGTTGTGTTCTGTGGGTTTTTACCCATGTTTTTCTTGTATTCCTTTGTTCTTTTTGGTAATAAAATCCTTCTTTACCAAAAAAACAAGATCTACATTGATACAAAAAATAATTTTTGTAACTACATTATTTTTGAGTTGAAAATTGCACGTAGTTTCGTAGTGGACTATCAAATTGGAATGGAGGGAGTATTAAATGGAGGGATTGAGGGAAAAAAATAAGAGATTAACAAACTCAAAAGGTAATGAAAAAAAAGTTGGAATCCCAAAATGGACCAATAAATCCGTCCGGACGGAGGGAGTATTACACTTGCCCCAAGAGTGGTGACTAAGGAAGGGTTATGTATGCTCAATGTCGTGGTGGCCCACGTGACAATCCGATCCAGTGCAATTTTATCAGTTTCCTGATCATCACTTGGGGAAGTCATTTACTTGAAAAATACTATCTGCTCCCAAATATTACCCTGAAAGTAAAAATAGTGGTTTAGATAAACATTCAAGTAAATATGAACTACTAATTTCACTTTTGGGATAATTTTCAGGGTACCTAAGCATTGCTCCATTTAGTTGTCTCCCCATGAAAGAAGATAAATAACCAATACCAATAGATAAAGTGCAAGGGTGGTTTGACAACTTCACCTAGTAGTAGGGATGACAATTATCTCTGCTCCGACCTCCTTGCTCCGATCCGAGCGGGTAATCTCCGATCCGATAAGCAAACGGGGCGGGGATGGTATTTGCTTCCTCCGATCCGTTTTAACCCGATCCTACTCTGATGATAGTTATTACTAATTATTATATGTGTATATCTATATATATTTCGTTATTTTTGTATAATAAGAGCAAAATACCCGATAATAAATCACTATTTTGTATCTTTGTTTACTTTGGTAATATTTTTTTAAACTATCATTACTTATCAATATCTTGTTTCTTGTCAAAATGTTCTAAATAACAAAGTTATCGAAAATTTGTACAGTAAATGGGGACCCGATTTACCCCGAACCCGACACGTCTCCGATTTTCCCTACTCCAAGTCTGCCTCCAACAAGAACGGAGCGGGTACGGGGGAGTGCCAATATTAATTCCCCTTTTATCTATACCAAAAAAATAGATAAAAAAGAAATTGATATTGGCACTCCTCGATTTGATATTGCCACTCATTTTTTTTTTGTCTCTATTAGGTGAAGTTACTAAACCACCCTTCCACTTTATCATTACATTTGTCTCGTGCTCTCAAAGTACAATAGTGCTTTGGTAACTTCACCTAAAAGAGACAAAAAAAAAAAAAAAAGAGTGCCAATATCACAATGGTGAGTGTCAATACCAATTCCCGATTTAAAAAAAAAAAAACCCTTAAACCTGCTCCTAAAAGTTGTTCATGTGACCATTTGAAACAATATACGAGCTTTTAGTCAACTTCTCCACTACCCATACTCCGGATCAGAAGGATCCACTCTCGGGAATAGATTCCCCCGGAGCTCCAGCTGCGGGTGTGCAAACTCATTAATCAAAAAGTCCAACAGTCGAGATTAATAAACAAAGCCATCTCAACCCAGTTAAAGGAAAACGTGAGTTTAGATAAACAAACGCCAGCTGATCAAAAAAATTAAAAAAACAAACAAACGGTCATGGAGAGTTGTATTGTATGGGGTCAACTGGTAGGAGATGATGGGAGGGAGATGGAACGTGAGAATAGCTGTTCAGGGATCGAGATTTGGAACAATAGAGGAAATTTAGTAGAGTTGAAAAAGATGGGAAATTATTTATTTTTTCCAATTTCGAATTGTTTTTTTTTGTTTATTTAGAGAGAATCCTGATCCCCATCCTCCAATCCTTCTGTTTGTTCACATCATTACCCCACTTGGCCACTTGGAATAGTTTTTTCCTCCTCCTCCTCTCTGCATTCCTCATATCTGTCTGAGGAAGATTTATAAGACAATTCTGGGCCTCTCTGTGTTCAATGATTTGTTACTGAGTCCCAGAGTTGGGTTTGGGAAGAGTAATTGTAAGAGTTGCGAAAATGGTAAAAGTTGTAAGTCCGACCATACACATCTTTATAGTCGGAGCAGTGTTGGCTATGTTAATGCTATTGACTTTTTCACCTTTCCCTAGTTTTTCCAACTTGTTAGATGCAGCTAAGACGACGATGTTGCCAGAAAATGACGGTGCGACTACGATATCTTGTGCCACAGTGAGTGATCAAGGCGTTAACTTGGGCCACGAACCGGTGGACCAAACGTTCTACGACGACCCGGTCCTGAGTTATTTGATAGGGAATCCAGTCAAGAACTGGGACGAGAAGAGAAGAGAGTGGCTGAAGCATCATCCGTCGTTTGCCACTGGAGTAAGGGATCGGGTTTTTATGGTGACTGGGTTGCAGCCGTGGCCGTGTAAGAATCCGATCGGGGATAATTTGCTCTTGAGGCTTTTCAAGAACAAGGTGGATTACTGTCGGATCCACGGCTATGATATCTTCTACAACAACGCATTTCTGCACCCGAAAATAGTAGGCGTTTGGGCTAAATTACAAGTGCTTCGGGCAACGATGTTGGCCCACCCAGAGGCTGAGTGGATCTTTTGGGTTGACTCGGATGCAGTATTCACTGATATGGATTTTAAGCCGCCATTGGAGAAGTATAAGGACCATAACCTTGTGGTGCACGGGTGGGCCTACAACGTCTATGTGAGGAAGAGTTGGGGCGGGGTTAACTCGGGGGTGTTTTTCATTCGAAACTGCCAATGGTCAATGGATTTTTTGGAGGTTTGGGCCTCGATGGGCCCGCAGACTCCAAACTTCGAAAAGTAGGGTCAGATCTTGACATCGACGATGAGTGACAAGATAGAACCGGAAGCTGATGAGCAGTCGGCTCTGGTTTATTTGCTATTGACAGAGAAGGAGACATGGGGGGTCAAGATTTACATAGAGAATGAGTACGAATTAAGTGGGTATTGGCTCTATGCTCTTGACACATTTGATAATAGCAGCGAAACCTATGCTAGGGTAGAGAAAGAGGTGCCAGAGTTGCGGAGACGACATGCCGAAAAGGTGAGTGAGCACTATGCGGCGGTGATGAGGGAGGCATTTGTCAACAAGGGCGGCGATCGTGGTGGCGGAAAGCGGCCGTTTGTCACGCATTTTACGGCGTGCAAGCCATGTAGTGGAGTCCACTACGGCTACACGGATGAGGCATGTTGGAATGGAATGGAAAAGGCTTTGAATTTTGCTGATAATCAGGTGCTTCGCAACTATGGTTTCGTGCGCCCGGACCTGCTGAATATCTCCTCCCTCCTCCCTCTGCCCTTTGGTTTTTCTTCTTACGAAAAGAATAAATAGAAATTGCCTCCGACGTATCGCTCATCCATATTGTTAAGCATGATCAGAAAATACACCATTCAATTTGTAGTTAAATTCTCTCTTTGGTTTCTCAAATTTCTGTAATCCGAATGATTCAAAGGATTACTGCATGCTTTACTTCCTTTGGCCTAACTTTTTTACTTTTAATTATTTCTATTTTTCCAATTGTTTGCTTGTTTGATAGTAAATTGTGTGAATTTAGGATTTATCTTAACGAGCAGAAACTAAAAATCATAGCAACTAAGAACAAAAGTTAGATATAAGTTTACTTAACACAAATATTTGATAATGAATAGATTTCTTGAATTATTTTGTCTTCTTTGAATTTGTTGTGAGTTACGTTGGGATTTTTGAAGTTTTTTGACTACGACTGAATTTTCCGTTTGATTTTAGCAATCCAGTTGCTAAAATCAACGATAATTTTAGCAAATGAGTAGATAAAATCAACCATGATTTAATCACATGGTGGACTCATTTGTTAAAATCATGGTCGATTTTAGCAACTGGGTTGCCGGAAACTCAACCTACTGCGAGTTGAAAAAATGTTAAAATTCGCCCCCCCCCCCCAACAAAAAAAAAGTCTTCTATACCACATTGTGCTCCATTAAAAAAAAATTGTCCTCTGCTATAGTAAGTTTACTTTTGCTATTGTCTATATTATTGTCTAGTTATAGTCAACTAACAACCGTTAACACATCTTTAGTATCCTTTTTTTGTGAGATTGTACGTCTACGTTTTTTAATTTCAAAATTTACCCCTAAATTAAACTAACCATTTTCTTAGACTTAAAGAACCGCATGGGGACGAAAATGACAACGTACCCACTTACAAAATTGTCCTGTTTATAACAACTCCTCCCATATTCAATTTTCACGTCTTTCAAAATTTGTAACCATCTCTCACCTTCTATCCAATAAAAAAAAAAAAAAAGTTTCTCCCACATTCAGTTCCTTCTCCCGTTGGTTAAGTGAATCTCCATCAACTTCTGCAAATTAATTCAGCGCCTTCTCCCTTCGGTTCAAGAATTAACGTGCACACGCAACGCATTGGCCCGGGGCCTCTGTCACTATTAATTCCATCAATTTCTGAATTTTTTTAATCCAGAATTGGGACCTAAAAAAATACTCCACTTTTCCCGCCAATGAATCTCACGGTGGGGAATGGCAATGAGTCATGACATCTTATATACTACTGTAGACTCCCCAAAATGAGACTTTCATATGCATTTTTATCCCCGATGATGAAAAGAAACTTTCGGAAAGCCTCTTGGAATGAAATTCTTCAAGTCAACTTGGTCAACAGTGCCGTACGGCACTCATCTCTCATGTACGGTGCTCCAACAGTCATGTAACTCCTTTTTGACATTAGCGGTGGAAGTGTGCCGCATGGCACAGTTGGTGTACCGCATGGTACAGTTTGTGTCGTACGGCACTGTCATACATCAGTCGACTTTTGCAGAGCTTCCAGCAACTCCCTTCTTTGACAAATTGTTTCTCCTCCATCATGGTTGCTTGTAGAGAGGAAAGGCTATCCCCTAGCCATCATCATTTTGTGTGGGCATCAAGGATACGTAATGACCAAGTCGATTCCTATGCCTATATATATGCCGATCGGTTTTGGAAGAGAAAACAATGAGAAAAATGATGAAGAACCCGTCTTGAATTCTGTCTACAACCATTCCTATATCCTAAATCACCTATTACTATTGTCTTCCACTCCAGAAAATTACTCTCAAAGCTCCACCCAAGAAAATCCAATAAAAAACCAAGTAATCTGTTTTCGGCTTTGAATTGAAAGCGTGTCCTAGCCACCCCACACATACTTAGTTCCAAGAACCAAGTATCCTTGTTGCTGTACCAGAGTGAAGTTCGAGTCCAAAGAAGGTCCAAACCCGATAAAAAGTTCCGGAGGCATTCTCATTCCGTAAGGTTCAAACCGGAGGTATAATCCCGTTTCGCCAAACTTCTTAGCTTTGGTACCCTGAAGGGAGGGGTACCAAGTGTGGAATGATCTTCCATATCATCTCCACATTTGGTATGCTCATGTTACCTCAAAAATCAGTTTGATTCATGACCTCCCGGTTGCGTCATACGATGAAACTTACGCGTTGTATGGAGCAATCCAATGAGGAGGAACAATTTCTATTCAAAACCATCATTTTCCAATTCAAAGTAATTAGTTTTGATCAAGTTTTGATGCCTTGAATGTGTCTTCATTTCATTCTCCATCAAAAACCAAATTTCAAACTGTTTGTGAAAAAAAAAAAAAACAGCGCCGCACGACACTCCTTTTGTACCGTACGGTACACTTGGAGTGCTGTACGGCACACTTTTAAAAATATGACCGTTGGATTAATACACAGTGCTGCACGACACACTTTCTATACTGTACGGTACACCTTGTGTGCCATACGACACTCTTTTTGAAAAATTGAAATTTTAAATCGTTTCCTTTTATGAACAGTTTGAGAAATTGGTTTTCATTTTTATTATTTGCTGTCATCGCATTAATTGTTGTTCATTTTGATATTTAATAGTTTATTTTGCATGATAAACTGTTTATTTAAATAAAGTTTGGCATTAAAGTATTTTTTAAAAATCCCACAAATGTTTAGTAAAGACCGATTTTTAATCGGGCGAGCGAGGTGCATTAAAACCCTTCCCCGTTCGTAACCTGGCTCCCGAATCCAAAACGATCTCCGGTTTTCAAATTATTTTCAACCGCGAGAGTCACGTTATTTTCTAAATCATTTTCAAAACGGTTTCTCGGGTCCTAAACAATTTTCCAAAAACCCGGGTGGCGACTCTATTTTAAACAAAACAAGTTTTTTCTAACCGGTGGAGCGACGTCCACAACTACTCCTATAAACCACCACGATAGGCAGTTACGTTCTTCGAACTTGACGTCAAATTTGACTCCTGCATTGTCGGGGTCTGTTGCACGAATCTCTAATTCTCTTAACTTCTTGGTAGGGTGCAAACGAGTCGAGCCGAGCTTTGTTTAGCAAACAAGCCAAAAAACCGAGCTCGGCTCGTTTGTAAATGAGCCGAGCCAAGGTAAAATACTTAACGAGCCTCCTTAAACGAGCCAAGCCTATATAAACGAGCGAAGCTTTTGCTGAGCTGAGCTTTACCGAACTCGTTAACTAAATGAGCCTAAAACTTGAACTCGAGCTCGGCTTGATTACTAAACGAGCCGAACCAAGTCTTGCCTTAACTAGCCGAGCCACGAGCTGCTCGCGAGCAGCTCGGCATTTTTGCAACCCTACTTTGGGTGTTGTCTTGCAATGCAACGGCAAGGCGAACAACCACCAGGAATAGTGCGACGCCAAGGCGAACAAGAACAACCACCAAAGGAATTCGCCACTTGATCACCTGGAACATAATAATCGTGTAGTAAATGAAGAATATAATTGTAGTCTATGTCTTTCCCTGACACTTTTTTCCTCTGTTCACATTCACTTCTACTAGAACCATAAACCCAAATGGCAGAGTCACTCGGTGAACGACCACTAGTTTTCATCTCGCCAGTCGCCATCACTATTTTCGCCTTCTGGACTTATAATGTTGCGAAAGTACGAAACGACATACTCGGTGAGTAATAACTTCTATCCCCCGGAATCTTATCGTAGGGGATCCAACATGAAGAAAGAAATCTGGTTCTCGAAGAGTAGCAAGTCGTGTTTGACAATGTTGGCTGTCAAAATGTTATCGAATGGATCCAACTTCTGTTGTTTGCAGCCTGATGTTGCTGCCGTGCTCAACAAATGTTTGCTGGTTTAGTTGTTCGATTTCCCTTACAAGCAACTCTTGGGGCCACCTCACCCTCACGTGTAAACGTGTGAAACAGCTGTCGGAGGGGTTATAAAGATTAATCCGAAGTGTGCGCAAGCTGGCTCGGGACACCCTACATTTTCAAAAGAAAAAAAAAATTGTGTGAATTTAACATTTATCTTAACGTGAAGAAACTAAAAATCAAAGCAACTATGACCAAAAAATAGATAAAAAGTTTACTGAACACAAAAATAATTGACAATGAATAGATTTCTTGGATTGTCTTTTTCGAATTTGTTTGGGATTTTTTGAGTTTTATTACTACGAGTTCAACTAATTACAAAAAAAAAATGTGTAAGTTCAAACTCCACCAAGATAAACTACATTGTATCCCTCCTCAGTCTTCCATACCACATCGCGCACCCTTATCAAAAAAAATGTTTTATGTTATATGGCAAGTTTACTTTTGCTGATGTCTACATTATTGTCTAGTTAGTTAAACGAACAACCTTTAACGAAGGAGAAAAAACTTGTATGTTGAATGAGTATCGTCACGTGGTATCTGTTGGAGAAAATATAGTGGCAATCACAGATCCAAAGAACAATTCTTCTTATAACATTATACATGAACAAAATGTAATCAAATTACATGAACCGAAAAATAATAGAATCGAAACAGAGATACAAACAGTAGATTGGAAACTGCCGAGTCGTGTGTAACCACACTCTCCTTAACAAAGATTCGCCGCCTACCGTGGGTGTTGTAGGTTGAACCGACGTCTTCGTCCCAGGATACAACGGCTAGAACCACGAGCCGACGAAACACCACCGTCGACCGCCTTGGCGAACTAACTAACGCCTGTCTCTCTTCCTGACTCAAATGAAATTTGTAGGAATGAATTGGATTGTGTTGTTATTCCAAACACAATGAGGAGTGACCTATTTATAGGAGAAACTCCAAGTGTGAAAGAGGGATAAATTAAGTAGCCCACAATGGTGACTTCTAGTGTGAAATGAGGAAGATTAGGTAGCCTACAAAGGGAAGCCACCCATGTGCACAATTCATTCACATTGAAGCCACCCATGTGCACAAATTCATTCACATTGAATTGTCAAAATTCCAACAATCCCCCCCATGAATGAAATTGGCATGCATTCTAATGCAAACTATAATGCTGACCTAGAAAGAGAGACAACAGATAGATCCTGCATAGGATAGGTAGCTTTTGGCCTTGAACCTTCCCTTGTGATAGCCTATCGAGTTTACTGACAGACCAGTGTGCAGTCCTGCTTTGAACTGTTCCGTCGCTGGTGTAAACTTAGACAACAGACGTCACACAGGACTTCTCCTGACGTAGTTCAGTTCTCACTGTTGGGTTCATTTCGACCTTGACACCCCCCTTCCTGGTTCTGCAAGTATTTTCTCGAGAATTTCGCCTGAATTCTCATAGAAGCGGCCCCACTTCATACTCACATAGGTGACCTTCTTATAAAGGGTATCCTGTTATACCCCGCTCGGCATCTCCGACGCATAAGAGTCATTAAAAGCAACGCTTAACCTTTTCCACTTTACAGGTATCACTGTTCTACATCTTATACAGTAATGGGTAGGAGACCTCGTCTCCTCAGTGATCGTCCTCGAATACACGCAAAAAGTAGTCTCATTGAACCTAGATCTTGGGATCTCCAGTCAGCTAGGTTGGCTACCCTCACGGTAACTATGAGCGTATTGGCTTTAGCCCCATTCCTCTCGATGCTTTCTCAACTAGCTCTCGAGATAACCCTTTGGTTAGCGGATCCGTAATATTGTCCTTTGACCTCACATAGTCAATTGTGACAACCCCACTTGAGAGCAGTTGTTTAATGGTATTATGTCTTCGACGTATATGTCTAGACTTACCATTATAATTGGCACTCAAAGCCCTACCAATCGCAGCTTGACTATCACAGTGGATACTAATAGCTGGCACTGGTTTTGACCATCTTGGAATATCTTCCAGAAACTGTCGTAGCCACTCGGCCTCTTCAGTTGCTTTGTCTAAAGCAATGAATTCAGATTCCATTGTAGACCGTGCTATACACGTTTGTTTAGAAGACTTCCAAGCAACTGCTGCACCACCAAGCGTGAAGACATATCCACTCGTGGATTTTGAGTCCTTCATATCCGATATCCAATTCGCATCACAGTACCCTTCTAGTACTGCTGGATATCTGGTATAGTGCAACCCCAGATCACGAGTATACCTTAAATAATGTAGTACTCTGACTATCGCCTTCCAGTGATCATGTCCTGGATTACTCGTGTATCTGCTCAGTCTGCTTACTGAGTAGGCTATATCAGGCCTTGTACAACTCATCAAGTACATGAGGCTCCCAATTATCCGAGAATACTCTAATTGGGACACCCCTTCCCCCCCATTATTGGATAAATGGAGACTAACGTCCACGGGGGTTTTTGCGATGCCTGTGTCAGACTGATTGAACTTTTCAAGAATTTTGTCAACATAGTGTGTCTGAGACAACGCAAGTCCATCAGATGTTCTGGTGATCTTGACACCTAGTATCACATCTGCAAGGCCCATATCCTTCATGTCAAACTTAGAGTTCAACATATCCTTGGTAGATTGAATGACCCTGTCATTACTACCAACAATGAGCATATCATCAACATAGAGACACAGAATGACATATCCTTCATCAGTGTTCTTGACATAAACACATTTGTCACATTCGTTGATGCGAAAGCCACTAGACAACATTGCATAGTCAAACTTCTCATGCCATTGTTTTGGAGCTTGCTTTAGACCATACAGAGATCTAACAAGCTTACAGACTTTCCTCTCTTGACCTGGCGCGGAAAAACCCTCGGGTTGTTCCATATAGATTTCTTCTTCTAAATCGCCATTTAGGAAAGCTGTTTTTACATCCATCTGATGTATCTCAAAGTTTCGCAAAGCTGCGATAGCAATTATCATCCGAATGGAATTGATCCTTGAGACTGGTGAATAAGTATCAAAGTAATCTAGGCCTTCTTTTTGCCTATAGCCTTTAATAACAGGCCTAGCTTTGTACTTATCGATCGACCCATCTGCTTTCATCTTCCTCTTGAAGATCCATTTATAGCCCAGAGGCTTACAACCAGGTGGTAAATCCACCAGTTCCCACGTATGATTCTGTAGAATGGAGTCGATTTCACTTTTAATGGCCTCTTTCCACAGAGGACCTTCAGGACAGCTAACAGCTTCCTTGTAAGTCCGAGGCTCACTTTCTAACAAATAAGTTAGAAAATCTGGACCAAAGGACGTTGATGTCCTAGCACGCTTACTACGTCTGGGTTCAACATCAACTTCCTTTTCTTGGTCTCCACTGCTATGGTTAGCAGGATGCAAAGTCCGTTTCACTGAACTAGACTCCCCAATGGATCTATACGGAAAAATGTGCTCGAAAAATGACACATTTATAGACTCCATGTAAGTGTTTTTGTGTATATCTTGTACTCCAGACTCATACACAAGGAACCGATATGCACTACTATTGTGTGCATAACCGATGAACACACAGTCAACGGTCTTCGGTCCTATCTTCTCATACTTAGGAGGAGGTATTGCTACTTTAGCAAGACATCCCCACACTCGCAAGTGCTTAAAGTTAGGCTTCTTACCTTTGAGCAACTCATAAGGTGTTTTGTCTAACTTTTTGCGGGGCACTAAGTTCAAAAGATAGTTAGCGGTCAACACCGCTTCACCCCACATGTTCTGAGGCAACCCAGAACTAACCAACATAGCATTCATCATTTCTTTTAATGAACGATTCTTGCGCTCCGCAGTTCCGTTCTGCTGAGGCGAGTAAGGTGCAGTGGTTTGGTAAATAATACCGTGTTTAGCACAGTAATTCCCAAACGGTGTTTCAAATTCACCACCTCGGTCACTTCTCACCACCTTAATCTTACTGCTAAGTTGGTTCTCCATCTCATTCTTAAAGAGAATGAATTTATCCAATGCTTCATCCTTGCTTTTTAGCAAGTATACATAGCAATATTTCGTGCTATCATCAATAAAAGTAATGAAATACTTGTTTGCATTTGGCGTTTGGACATATTTCAAATCACACACATCAGTGTGGATTAGCCCCAATGGTTCGGTACTTCTCTCAACCGATCGAAACGAAGTTCTAGTTAACTTTGCTTCGACACAAGTTTCACACTTGTGATTTGTATCAATATGAAAAGCTGGAATGTGGTCCAAGTTAACTAATCTACGCATAGATTCATAATTAACATGACCTAGTCTACCATGCCACAAAATGGAAGACTCAAGCACATAAGCAACTGGGGCAGTTGTCTTATTAATAGTAGGGATAACAGTCATTACATTCATTTTGAACAGCCCATCGGCCATATAACCTTTCCCTACATATGATCCAGCTTTAGTCAAAATGACCCTATCTGATTCAAACACCATGCGAAAGCCGTGATTGCTCAGCAGAGAGCCAGATATCAGATTCTTGCGAATGTCTGGCACGAACAACACTTTGTTCAGGGTCAATGTCTTCCCCGAAGTCATCTTCAGGACCACTGTTCCTTCACCAGTAATATCTGAGGTTGCTGAATTCCCCATAAACAGCTTTTCCCCATTAACCGGCTCAAGTGACGTGAACATCTTCTTGTCACAGCAGATATGGCGGGTAGCCCCAGTGTCAATCCACCACTCCCGTGGATTTGAGCCCACCATATTCACCTCAGATACCATAGCTGAGAAGTTCATTTCAGAACTACCTCCCGAGGCTTCTGCAATATGCGCTTTCAAAAGTACTATTCATGAATACGACACTATTCACGAATACGGTACTATTCACCCATATAGTACGGGTACTATTCATGAATACGACACTATTCACGAATACGGTACTATTCACCCATATAGTACTGTTCACGTATACGGTTACTATTTGTACATACGTACAGTTGCACCATACATTCCAGGTGTTGGCCACACCGGATAACTTTCTCTGCTGATATCATGGATGACATCACCCAGACAATCATCCCCTCTGTTCTTGAAAACACTTCCCCGAAAGTGTACTCATTTAATAATTTTTTTATTTTCTTTTTAAAACATTTGCTTTGTTGAATCATTCAACAAATTCCGACAGATTGGTGGTCAAATGAGCACTACTTACTTTGAGAAAACTTTTTGCCAGACAATGAAACATGTTGCCACCGACTGTGACAAAAAAAGAGAGCTTTGGAGAAAACTTTAAGAAAAATAAAAGACTTTTGTCTTCTCTTTTACTGTTTTTCCTCTAAAACAGAAGCTTTGTTAGAGATTATTTTCTCCATTTCGTCTCTCTCTTTCCTCCTTCTGCCTTCTTCGCTCAGCTAGAGAGGGGAAAAACCAGAGATGCGAAGGAAAATTATCAGAGCACCTCGGCTCTACTCCGGCGCCCGGAGTGTACACTTCGGAGATCCGTTCTCCGCACCGTTTTCTAAACGGAGGCCTGCCGCGCACGACAGCCTAAGGCCGTAGCCATCGAGATTATCAAGATCTCATGTCAAGCCACGCATGACCGACAAAGCCGAAGCTCAACAGGTTTGGAAACAAGCAAGTAGCCTTCTTTACAGATCCAAGAATCAAAACTTGATTCTCGGTTTTTTTTTTTTTTTTTTCTCACGAGCAATCAAACAAAGATTGCTTTCATACTTTCACCAGAGACTCCAATCGGTTTGATATAATCTGTTCTGCAACTCAAATGTCAGTATAAAACAGAATTGTTTTCTGGAACTCGATTGCCAATCGATAAGAAAAAATCTTTGTTAAGACTGTTGGAGAAAATATAGTGGCAATCACAGATCCAAAGAACAATTCTTCTTATAACATTATACATGAACAAAATGTAATCAAATTACATGAACCGAAAAATAATAGAATCGAAACAGAGATACAAACAGTAGATTGGAAACTGCCGAGTCGTGTGTAACCACACTCTCCTTAACAAAGATTCGCCGCCTACCGTGGGTGTTGTAGGTTGAACCGACGTCTTCGTCCCAGGATACAACGGCTAGAACCACGAGCCGACGAAACACCACCGTCGACCGCCTTGGCGAACTAACTAACGCCTGTCTCTCTTCCTGACTCAAATGAAATTTGTAGGAATGAATTGGATTGTGTTGTTATTCCAAACACAATGAGGAGTGACCTATTTATAGGAGAAACTCCAAGTGTGAAAGAGGGATAAATTAAGTAGCCCACAATGGTGACTTCTAGTGTGAAATGAGGAAGATTAGGTAGCCTACAAAGGGAAGCCACCCATGTGCACAATTCATTCACATTGAAGCCACCCATGTGCACAAATTCATTCACATTGAATTGTCAAAATTCCAACAGTATCTGTTGGCGCATTTGAGCCGTTCACGCATGTTTTGGACGGCCCAGATTTGTTGGAGTAAATTTGCCTCCAAAATTTACAAAAATGCCACTCTTAAATCAGGGTCGTCCAAAACATATTTGGACGGCTCGGATGAGCCGACGGGTGTCATGTGATGGTAGTCATTCGGCATACAAGTTTTTCTCTTAATGATGGGTCTAAAATGTTAAATCAACTTCGAGGCGATGATGATCTCTAGTATACTCCCTCCGTCCTTTTTCAAATGTTTTACTTCGTAAATCTAACTTATTAAAGAAACATCATCATTACATCATTCACATCAACTTTTTCCTTCACTTTACACTTTTCACACCAACTTTTATCTCTACTTTCCAAAATTATCCTCCACTTTTACTCATTAACTCTTTACCCACTAACTTTTCAAACGGGCAAACTGATAATTATACAAACTTTTACCCATTAATTTTTCAAACCACGCACTTATTTAGGGACAGTCCAAAATGGAAATGACTACATTTAAAAAGGGACGGAAGGAGTAATTAGTAGCGTGGGTATAGATATAATTTATCCCTCTTTACTTCAAGTTTAATTTGATCGTCACCTCAAATTGTGTCTACCCACATTTTTCATGAGCTCTACACCTGTTGTGGCATGCCATTTTGTTTGTTCGAGTTTTGGGAGTCGCCACATAGTTTGTGAAAAACTAAGAAAACAAAGATAGAGATTCCATTGGTTCGAGAGCTAGGGTATGATGAAGGAAGAGGTTAGGCACCTCTCATCGCCTAACCTAAACAGTTGGCCTCTACTATTTTGATTTAATGGCCTTTGGAAAAATATTTTTCAAAAGCATAAAATCATACATGTACCTTTTAATTAATATTTTGCAGCAGAACATCCCGGTAGCTCCTTAGTTCTTGAAGGTTTAGGGGACCACTATCTCAGTTGTAATTTGAGAGCAGCCACTTTGTGCATATTGTCAAAGATTAGCTCTGTCTGTAATCATCCCCGCCCATATCCCTAACGACTGGGGACTAGATGAGTTATATTATTGTTATTGTTGTTGTCTTTTAAGGACGAAAGCAGGAAGTACGTAAAAATATGTGAAATTCCATTTCGAGCGCAAAACGGAACCCGCGGCCTTGCAAGCAAGATGGTCGTGTAATAAACTAACGGAGAAGCTTGGCTTTGCTATGGAGAAGCAGGCCGTGCTTCTGTTTTATGACAAAGCCACGATTGTTACTGTTGGGAAACGAATCCCAGAGCTCAGTAATTACGCGTACAGATTAAACAATAAAAATAAACACAAACCCTACAAGGCGGAATTAGGGTTTACCTCTCATCCGTAGACACGAGCGCTGGTTGACTTGTTTATTTTAGAACTTGACAGACCCGATTACTATATGCAACAAACTCTGCTCGACAGTACCTCATGATCTTCTGCCATATTCCCTTATATCTCGAACACGTAGCCAAGTGTGGACTTCTACGTGATCTCTTTGTTCTCTCTCTCACAGCCTCTATTCTAATTTTCTGAATGACTGTTCTGTGACCTAGAGAACATAACAATATATTTATAGGGCTAAAGCAGGGACCTGAGGAGAAATAAATCTGGGCTCCTTGTGTAAATAAGAAAATCTAATCCCACCCGGATTCTATTCTTATTTCACAAATTATAATTCACACCACTAAAGAATTATAATTGCACTCCCATCTTTATCTCGATTTCGAACTCCACGTTATTAAATACTTATTAATCTCCCCACGTTAAGATTACAGATACCCGTTGATTAAATGTCGATTACTAACAGTTACTGCGACGAAATGGCTCCGTCTTCATCATGCCCCAGAATTTCCAGAAAAGAATGACGTCAAATTGTAATGAGGAAATGATTCTACAGATCTTGGGCAAGCGAAAACGATACCACGGCCGTGGTAACAATGACACGGCCGGATCCAGGTGCTAAAAAGGAAGCTCGGACGTGGCTTTGTGACATACCAAAAAGGGGTTCACTCGGCTGTTGCAAACGTGGTGAAACGAAAACACGGTCGGGGAACAATAAGTTGATCGTGATTATGATGAGATGGCCGTGTGAATGATGAGACGGCCGTTCTTAGATCTGAGGTTTGCTATGAAGATCCTAAGGAATAGTACCCTTTCATGTAGGCTCATGTTTTTGTCATAGCTCCACTGGGGCCTTACCCATGCTGATAGGGGGTTAGCTTCATCATCGGGAAACTCAGTTAATTTACGTAGTGTCTACAGTTGCCCTACTTTGACAGAACTCAATAGCAACTCGTGGTAAGAGCGAATGTCAAAGTCGAAAGAGACGACTCGAATTTGACGCAAGTAAATTAATGCAAGCGAAAACACGCGCCGCCTTAGCAGGAAAAGCATTTTGTCTTGCTCGAGCCAACGTCCTACATATTCCTCTAGGGAAATCAGACCATGTGTAGTTCAAGGGCGTAATGAAGAATGTGGAGCGTGTTTTACTCTCAGCCATTGGTTTCCCTGGCTTAGATGGAGTGTCACAAGTTGTGTCAATATTTGTGTGAGGGGAACCAGCCACCATATATATATATAGATGGCAGATTTATATTCTGTAAAGGACATAAGTTACAGCCATTCCAAAAGACGAAAAGAAAAGAGAAGATATAACCAAAAAAACCGTCAGCAAGCTAAACATATGTTTGAATCACGAGTAGAAAGCAACTTATGGGATAAGGAAGAAGATCAGGGGAAAAAAACTCACTTTGGAACCTTGATTAAGAACAATCTTTCAAAAACAGAAACATGAAAAATTACAAACCAATTGATACATTCAGCTTTACATTTGCTAATTGCTATCATATTACAACACCATGAAATAGGTTCACCTCTAATTTAAAACTGTTCTAACAACAGTCATTAGCCATGATAATACAAACAATAGCAAATTCCTCTTCTCCTGTTCTCATTATTTACAAACGACAGTGAATCACTTCCTTTTTGGGGGGGAGGAAAAGGAGAGTTCATATCATATAGGTAAAGCAAAAGATACAGCAGTGATCACCAAATAGATGTCCAGAAATAGAGAACACACATTGAACACTACATCAGCAATACAAAGAAACTACAGAAACCTAGCTAAGAGCCACAGGAAGATGACTCAGTGAATTTGGAAGCCTCATTATCTATGAAGCATTATGAACCTGCTTTTGGTGAGTAGCAGCATAAATGGAAGAGTTGGAATCAATTTTTAGATGGGAAAGAAGATGCTGCACGTCTGGACGTAAGTTCTCCAATGCTCTTCCACAGAGTGCCAAAACTTCAGGTCTAGGTTTGCTGTTAGTCTGTACAGGTCCTCCTTGCCCTTCGTAATGGACAACATGGTGGCTGTGGAGCACATTTCAAAAACATGTAAGCACTTCATTTGGATGGTAAAAAGAAAAAAGGTTGCATTTCAAACTTGAGGAGACAAAGGGAAGGAGATGAAAATAATACTAGTAATTTTCATTCATTACCCATGGTTGGTTGTTAGTTGGAAGGGAAGAGGAAGAAATAAAAGAAAAAAACAAGTAATTTCTCTTACCAATTTCATTTCGTTTTCAATACTCTCTTTCCTCTTTCCTTCGTTAGATTAAAATTATTTTTCCCATTTGTGAAAAAACAAGCAACTGGAAAGTTATTGTCCTTCTCACTTAATTATTTGCTTTTGCAAAGCAAATGAAGAATATTTTTCTCAATATACTTTCTCTACAATTTCTGTTGCAATTAAAGAATAGTTATCTCGCTATAATGTCCCTAAAGTATCCGCAACAATTACTGGAATATTTTTCTCCCCTTCCACAAAATCCTTAACACAAGGGAAAATACTAATTTAGGCTACAGGTTGGATTAAGCTCAAGGACAAGACGTGATCTTACAGGAAGTCGATGAGATCAGCGATATCAGCAGCTTCAACAGGAGTTGATGGTGTCGAGTTCTTCCCAAACACGTCGACCATTATACTTAAAAGCAAGGACAACGTCTGGAGATGATTATGAAAATATTCAATGACATTAGAAAAACACAATTAAGCAACTAATTCATGAGCTAACAGTCACCAAACAAGAATAGCAATTCCTTGCATAACTAAACGAAATTCATTCCCAACAGTAATGAACTGGATAAACCCACAATATCATGGTAAAATGAAGTTTCTTCTGTCTCGCTACAGTAATTAACTAATTTTCCATTCTTAAAATGTTAAAAAGAAAACAGCCACTATCAAGTCACCCAAATTAGTGAATATGAGATTGTGATGAGTATCTTGTATAGAAACTGATAAGTTGTGCAGTAAGGCTTTCTGTAGCTTAATGTAGCAAGAGTTTTGAGCTCAGAACAGAGAAGCATAAAAATGATTGGTGGTAGATAAAATACAACGCTGAATACCAGAGCTGAAGTGGGGGGGGGGGGGGGGGGGGGGGGGGGGGGGGTGGGGGGCGAAGGTAATCTAGAAGACGAAAGTGAATTGAATGGCTAGCATACCTTACTGAAAAGAGCATGTGCATTGACCAATCTAGGGAGCAACGGCCCAATAATACGGAATGCTATTCTTAACACAGCAACTGATGTTACCGGCCTGAGATGCTTAATGATGAGGTGTGTTCCATCTAGCCATTCTTGTGGAAGATTACTAAAGAAAGAGTGAAGCAGGGCCACAATATTACCTAGCAATGAGACAATTATATTACAGGATTAGAGGATCAAACAGTAATACAAGAAACAATTGTCCTTGAACACGGAATGCTTCAAGGTGATGATCTTCAATTAATCAGTTCTAGAAGAACACCAGCATGCCCATTGCCCACGTCATACAAAGAACATCTATTAGAAAGAATAACAAGTCGTATCTCACTTCCACAATTCTGCTTCAATCACGAGAGAAATTAATACTCACTGCTAATATGTTTTAGAAGAAGACTTAAGCCCTAGATTGTTTCCCTGTGAGCTAAACTTGCGACTAGAAGAAAAAAATATACTCCCTCCGTTCCATATTAATGTTCCACTACGAAAAGTCGTGCCATTTTTCAAATAAAAAAATGAACTACTTCCGTAAATCATTTTTTGAATTTTTTCGCACCGAATTAAAGTACTTGACAAGTACTTTAATTCGGTGCGAAAAAATTCGAAAAATGATACACGAAAGTACTTCATTTTTTGATTTGAAAAAAGGTAAGAGAGAGAAAGTAGGGACATTATTTAGGAACGGAGGGAGTATTAATTAGGTGTCCCCCACTGTGTCAGTGTCCATTTTTATAGAATTCCCGTGTCCTATGTCTGTGTCCGTGCTACTTAGATATAGAAAAGATCAGTACAAAACCAAAGTAAACAAGAAAATACCAATGGCAGTTGATGTATTGTCTTGGGCAGCCCATGTTGGATCCAGCAAAGCATAGCCAATGGCAGAATCTAGTTCTCCAAGTGACCTTTTCCCATCAGTAAGCCACCAACTCTCTTTTATTATTCTTGATGCCTCCATATAGAGTTGTATGTGAAAATCCATCGGGAGCTGAGCCAACAGAAGACCGCAAGATTGTATGAGTAAACAAGATAACTGCTGGCAGGTATAGCCACTTCGAGAAACAAAGTTAGAGGTGTTTATTCCTGAGACTGAAGGAGTTGATCTACTTGCACCCATGGAATCAGTGCTGCCTCCAGAAGGGGAAGTGGGTAAAACAGAACCTTGGCCAACACCATTGGGAACACCATGAAGACCATTGCTAGATTGGATAAGTGTTGGTTGTATGTGCACAACAATTTGAACTAGCGATGATACAATCTGAGAAGCAGTTACAGGAAGGGAGAGTATTTCTATGACTGCCGTTTCAAGGATCAGTTGAGTATGTGTGCCCGGATCCTGGATTTGATAGAATGCTCTCTGGCCTTCAGAAGAATTTGTGGATCCGGCCTGAGAAGTTGCTGATGTCTTGGGTGCACGGAGGGAATTACTTGATGCATCCCCCAGTGAGCCAGATTTTGAGCTATTATGTATAGGAGGAATAACATTATTGACAAGTCCTAATAAAAGAGTCGCGAAGTAGTCCAATGGTGGGCAAATGGCAGCATTTGATAAGTTAATGTGCTGAGGAAATGACTCAGAAAATGGGATCTGAGAGAAAAACAGAAAGGAATGAATGAATCAGCATTAACCAATCAGTGCAGAGAGAGAGAGAGAGAGAGAGAGAGATTACCTTTTTAAGATCCAGTACATTTAGCAATCGGAGAATCAGCTTTCCTGGAAGATGACCATAAAAATATGCAAGAATATCGCGCACAAAAGTAAAATTTAGAGGATAGTAGTGAAGAAATGCAGAATACAACTGTAGAACTCTGTCAGCAAAGTCTGTGGCGTCATTTTCAATAAGTCTGTAGATGATTACTGGAATAACCGGAAGCAAACGCGCTACAATATCGTCAAAGAATACAGGATACCTACCCAGAAAAAAACATTAAAATAAGGTCATAAAAAGGGCATTCACAAACATTAAACAAAAATATCCCAGGGAAATACTAAACTATGCTTTAATTCACAGTAATAGACGAAAGGGACCTTTAGTGATGTAATGAGCAGCTAGAAGAACGAAAAGTGTCCCTCACAAATCATGAAGTCCATGTCTCTTCGAAGTTTCCCATCTTCCCATGAAAGATGAAGGTTACTGATTAAAATGTATGCAGAGTCACTTGCCAAAAAGAGTCTCAGTTCACTCTTCGAAGCTCTCTCAATGCATTTCTTTTCCTATTTACCGATTGTATATTTTTATCTGTGTGATATATAAAGTTTCTTTTGCCGATCACAAAGTAAAAACTGGGAGGGCACGAATGTTTCAACCAAGAATGGAAGCCAAATCACTATATCAGTGCACATAACTATTGGACCAGACCCTCAAATAAATTATAGGATCATTAAGCCTCAAACAAGCCAACATGAAAGCCAAACAGCTGATTCGTTCATCAAAACCAAAAGCCCAACAGTACGATTCTAGAATGGAACTTCTTTAACACAGAGGTCTCTAAAAACAACACTTATAGCAGATCTTAAGTTTTCATACTTTCCTCTTCACGTGTAAAGAGGAGTGGCACCAAGTGAATCAATGAGGAACAGGGTAGGATAGGAACCTACTCAAGATAGCAATGGGTGGTAATACAAGGGGAGGTAAATGTAAATTTAGCAATATTCCTTAAGGGTATTTTAGTGTTTTCATGTTCAAAGATGACGTGTGAGGTTTTCTTTGACGGGAAGGGAATCTTAACAATAGTTTCAAAAGTAAGAGAGGTGACAATAATTTTCAGAACCAAAGGAACTGTCAGTGTATTAGTCAGAAACCTTATGAGAACTTAGTATAATTTACCGAACATTTTATACATGCATACAAGCAAAATGCAAACAAGAAACAAATGCAGATGGAGAGGCTTGAAGCCAACACCATTCAAATATCAAAGCTCCGACACCATGCTAACTCATTCATTGCCCCAAAACTATGGGCCTAACAAGCAAGGCCGGCCAAGGTATTTGGGTGCCCTAGGCCCAATCGTCAAGTGGTGCCCTATATATTTTTACAATTAAACAACAATAGTGGAATAATTTGTCTATATAATTATTTTCGTCCACATTTAACAATAAACATGCTTTGGTTCCAATGGTATACAAGTCTCCTTTGGATGTCTTTGACACATTTTAAATACATGGTAGCTCCAAATTCATGAACTTGAATATTTTTTGACAAATAAACACTTAAAACACTTAAAAAGAAAGTGCAAGGACAAGATTCAAACTCAGAAAAAGAGGTAGAATATTTATATATGCTGCCAAAAAACTAATATTTATAACTATTCCTGGCTGGTAACCTCTTTTTTGGCACAAAATCCGAGGCCCCCAGTTCCGGGCCTCTTGGGGCTTGCCCTAGAGCTGGACCTGCTAACAAGGTATGTCAAGCCAAGCAACGCCACATTATTTTATCCATTTGCAATAGATTGCACCATTGGAAACCACATTCTTCATTCACCAAAAAAAAACCTTAGTTCCGTTATTCGTCAAATTAGCACCTTGACCTTCACAAATCCATTACCAACACTACGGGGTTGCCAAGACCAGCAATATTGATTGCACTAGTACTTTTTGCCCACGTAAAGATAATCTATTGCCAAGGACCATAATCCAGTCACAGAATCACCATACAAACTGCCTACAATCTTCCATACCCCTATATTTCTTATAGAAAAAGGGTTCCCCAATAAAGGAATTTAATTAAAGAGGGTGAACATACCCACCCTCCTACTGGTTGAGATAGTGTGGATCCCATCAAAAAGTAATCTCATCCTTATCAACAAGTGTATTGCAAGGGTGGGGCCTACACTGTTTCAACCAATAAGAGGGAGGGTAATGTTCACCCTCTTTTAAGGAGGGTGAACAAAATCGCACTCCATGTAAAGGCTAGTGCATGACCTTCATCATATCAAGCAGTTAATATTTTAAATAGTTTTGCAAATTACATAACAGCTACAAGACGTCACCTTTCCTTCCAAGAGAGGTGATTTCCAAGAGCCTTTTGCAGTTCAACACGCTTAAACATGCCAGAGGAAAGCCAGTGCTCAGGTGGACCGCGATTTATAACGTAAAATTTCACTCTTTGTTGAAGCTCTTGTCTCTCAAGTAGATTGATCTGCAAAATTATCATAACATAATATAATAAAGCCAACTCTTGATACGGATATAAAGAAAGTTATGAAGATACCAAACATAAGGCATGAGCATCCAACATATAATTTGAATTGACTTGAGAAAGTTTTGAAGGAACCTCAAGGATATTATGGTACTCAAAGTAAACTTCCATCAGCACTTACCAACACAATCAAAATCATTGAAAATCAATTGTTCCTAATAAGAGAATGACGCAATATGGAGGGTGGGTCCCCACAGCAGAAAGGCTAATAACACTAGAGAAATAAAATTAAAAATGGAACTGAACTCCAAAAGGTTTGCAATCTCATCTTCTGTCTAACAATCTGTTTCTTTGGTTGAAGGATGATGGCCTCTGCACTCATGTTGTGCAGCAGAACCTCCCAAAAGCACAAGCTTCAGTGCTTTGGCTGCTCAAACAAAGAAAGGTACCATCTCTTTTATGCCATTGTCACACAAAAATGTATCCGAATCTTGGTAGAAGGAGTTGGAAATAATCTCTTGAAAAATCCTAGAGCAGTACTTCCATTAGGCATCGCAAAAAATAAAAATAGCTATATCCAGAAGGGAAGTAAGTCAAGATCGATCCTCGCATCGAAGGCCATTCAACTCCCAATACATCGAAATTCGCCTCCAACACTTCATCAAATTTGTTCACTTAATTTTTTCTTTTGAAAAAAAAAAAAAAAAAAAATCCTAGTGCCAGAAAAATAGTAAAATTATGATGAAACGCTTTATAACTCCAACAATGAATTATTCCTTCTTTTAATAACCAATAAATTAAATATAGCACAGCATTAAGGGGATGTCAGCCATGTACAAAAGAAAGGTCAAGTACAGAAAGGTCCTATCCATCAAAAGCATAAAAACAAATCTGACCAAAAACATTTGTACCCACTATACTCTAACAATGTCTTATCATATGAAGATTTTTTACTGTGGCAGGATTGCACTCCATCGACTCCAACTATGCAAATGAGAAAACAAAAAGACTCTCAAGTGCAAACATAGGCCCCTCCATCTGCTCTTGAATCAGCTCTACCACCGAACATGGGAAAACCCATGACATGTCCCACCATACAAGGAACATAATACAGAACTCCCCCGCAACCAGACCTTGGTTGGAGCACGAGTGCGGCAAATGGCTTTTCAAGGAAAGTGAAAGGGGTGTAAATGTGCCCATTAACGTGCCCATTAACACCTCTTAATTTATTCTTGTTACATCCATTTATTGTATTATTTGAAGTTTGATACTTGTTTCTCTTGTTTCAGGACTCAAGGCTGATTGTTGGATATTTGGAGTTAAAGGCGAATGATATGCATACAATACTAACGTCAAAAATAATCTTAATGGTGGGCCCATTGGTGATTTACGAGTTCGGCTTCAATGCTAATATCCTTGTGAAGACATGGCAAGGGACACACCAATATAAATATTAATATATGTAAATATTATTTAAAAAAATTAATAAAATAAAAAATTTAAAGATTAATTATTACAGTTTGACCCCAGAAAATAATAAAAATTACAATTTGACCCCCTGGAAAATTAAAAATTTACAGATTGACCCCCAATTTTTTTAAAAAAAATTACAGTGTGACCCCTTCCGTGTCCCCTACAAAAAATTCAAAAAAATGGCGTGTCCCGTACGTGTCCCACTGTGTCCCCGTGTCTGATACTCCGATACGGCAACCTCTAGAAGTGTTGGTGCTTCATAGGTGACGACTCATAGCTCGTTGTCGGCCAGGTTAATGGGGAGTACAAGGCTGAAGAAGAGAATATGGGTAAGTATATGAACCTCGTCAAGAAATTGGTCAAGAAATTCAAGTAGTTCAGTATTTCTTAGGTCCCAAGGGAAGAAAATACTAAAGTTGACTAGCTTGCCAGACTTGCTACGGCTAAAAAGGACTTCATTCCAAAGGGCGTGCTGATACAGTACTTGGAGGATCTAAGCAGTACAAGACCAGTTGCTAAGGTGCAACTAGTAGAATACGACGGCTTTTGGGCAGAGCCAATTGTCAAATATATCCAGCATAGAATAGTCCCTTCTGATAAAGACCAAGCTCGGAGGCTTAGAATCAGAGCAGCCAGGTACACTCTCATTGGAGATATACTTTATAGAATTCTGATGTTTTATGGTGAATGATAATGAGCCCTTAGGTCAATTGACTTGTGGGCTAGCAGTGGTGAAAAGAGTGTGAAAAGTGGACCCGTCAAAAGCACAGGGCATTGAGAGGTAAACACCGGTCACAGAGGATGGAAGGGAGTATTAAGATGTCCGTGAATCTATATGACAAGTACATTATCACTCATTTCACTTAATGAAAGTAGAGATTTTATCATATGATATTTCAAGTGGTTTTCACATCCTAAAATCCTTCTCGTTTGCCGCTTATCTTTTGTTGATGATGCAACTTGAAATTACTGTGTAAGCATGTCGGTGTCTGTGTTGTGACGTACTCGCGTCGTGCAAGTATATGTGCTTCTTAATTCTTCCCTATGTTACATGGATTCTGGTGCAGGTGATGGGTGCATGTGTGTCCAAGTGTCAGGTTCATCCAATTCTTAGGCCAAGGAAAAGTGGAAAAGGCCAAATATTTGTAGTCCTTGATGTGTTTATCTTATTTCCTATGGAAAAATGGCCTTCAAAGAGTTGCAAGTGAGCGTAAGACGTATAATTATGAGAGTTTAAGTCATAGTAATATGAAAACTCCTACAACTAAATACGCTTGTAAAATGTATTAAGAAAGGGAAATCCTAGTTATTGTGCTATGGCTGTATGATATGGTGACCTTTCTATCAAAGAAAAAAAAAATCTCAGCACTTCGGAGACGACACTATCCTTTGTCTAGTTTCTACACTGAATCATTGATCTGCTGTTCTGCAAACCAGATATTTCTGTATAGACACACAATAACTGAAGAAACATCAAACGAAACCAAAACATCAAATACAGTCTCATGTGGAAAGATACTACATCTAACCAATATGATTTTGGACAAGCAACTTGAACACTAAAACAACACACCAAAAATAAGTGGTACAAAGAAACAGAACCCAGAACCATCATCTGATACACACAAGATGAGTATCAAACTTATTCAATGTACGATAAGTGTAATTAAAATGGAGTAAACTTATAGCTAGGCGCCAAGGACATGCACAAATATGTTGATGGTGATACTAATGCATCCACAGAATTTAAGGTTCAGGACAGAAGAAGCAATTGGTCAATTAACGTACCACAATGCGCAAAGCATGCGGGTCATCATCCCGGTCAATAAGTGCTAGAAGCAAAATATCCAAGGGAAGCAGCTCATTAGTCCAAATAAAATATGCAAGGTTTGTGGAAGCTTTCAATATCAGCTCCTGAAATATATTACCAACCAGGAAACTGTAACATACACCGGAAAAAAAGAGCATATACCATTACGTTTATCTTGAATATAAATCAAGAGGAAAGAACGAGCATAGAATGGAAAAAAGAGAAAAAGGAAAAGAAGGGCACAATGAAAGACCTGCAATGAATGCCCATGCTGTAGCTCCAACTGAATTTGATGGAGGAGGACATCAACCATTGTATATATGTTATCTGTCACTTCTTCTGGGGAAAATTCTCGTAAGACACGTCCCTGCATTCATCACTCACCCAAACACGCACACAGAGAGGGAGTTTAACATTTTTTCCAGGGATCCACAATGAGAATGATGACAAGTCTAAAATATTCATTGGCAAATTAGGATAAAAGGAGTGTGAATTTACCAGGTTTGCATTATTAATGTTCTCAGGATGCCCATGCATAAGTTTCCACGCCCCAGCACAGAGGTACTTTCGGTGTTCGGGAAAACTGTGACTGAGGTAAGTCACAATATAAGAAGGATCAGCTGATGGTGAAAGAAGCTGAGTGCACTGGTGAATCACAGTAGTCTCTGCCTGCCAAATTAAATAACAAGTTGGATTAAGTGTACTCTGCACTATAAGCTTAAAAACTGGGATGAATACAAATTGAAGAACTTTAACTGGCTGTATGCAGCTCATAAAGTTTTCTAAATTGCTTCCATTTTTCAGATCTAGAATTTAAAGATTCCCGGATAATGTAAATGTACTGTCGACAGACTTTCCAACTCCATGTAAGGAGGGAAAAACCCTTTTTGAAAAAATTTTACTTGTTCCTTATTAGAGCTCAGAAGAACATATTAGCACACTAACTTTTTCGCCTTTCTGCAAGCTCAATTTAACGTCCCCAACAAGAACAAAATGATAACCCCAAAAGTTCTAAAAATAATAATAATAATAATACACCATGCCCTAAAAGTAAACAAAATCATCAGCCCAACTCTGAAGTCAGTTTAACTGGCAGCTCGAGATGAGTAGAGCAGTTGTGCTCAATGCTCTATGTTATGTTTACCAGGAAACCAAAAAGAATTTTGAAAAGGGGAAAAATGAAACAGAATTATAATGTAAACATAAACTTAGTGGTTTTACTCTTCTTGGAGTTGGAAACTAGAATATTCAAACGCGTTTTGGAGCACAAAAGCATTTGAGAGGGTTCGTTGCTCTGAATCTTGGACTACAACTCCAAGAAGTATTCAATTACTTGAGTTCACTTCTAGTGGATTTCTGGAAGTATCTCGAAAGGCTTGAGGATTCAAGGCAGAGTCAAACACTTGGTGTGGTAAACGAGGAGTCGACAAATAGATCTTGGGTCAATAGGTGAGGAGTCACTATTGTGTTAGAGAGATCGTTTTGTAATAATACAACGTTTATTTATAGTGTGTGATTCGTTCCCGTGGTTTCTTTTCAGGGGGTTTCCTCATAGATCCAGTGTTCATTTCGTTCTTCAATTCCTTTTTTCTTTAGATATTTAAATAAATATATTGAAAACAAGGCATAAAGGGAATGCGCCCATGTACAAAAAGAGACGATTACAAAAAGGCCCTACACCCTACCATTGGCATATCAATGATCAAACCAGTTATAAATTGGTGAGAGAAGAATTATGTTCCCCCTTGCCCCAACTATACAAGCTACTAGTCAAAAAGCTCTTGATCCTAAACAAAGGCTGCTCCACCCCTTCAAAACATCTCATGAACGAAAACAAAAAAAATCCGTTCTTCAATTCTTATTACTTGCTTGTTGGTTGGTTGGGTTGCAAAATAGGACTTTCAAGTCCTAAAACACCCATTGGCATTGACTGCACAGGATCAAAAGACTAGTCTTTTTAGAAGAATAAGCACATGAGGAAGGATAGCAATTGCATTTAAAGCATGAAAGAGTCAACTCAAAGTCTCCCTGTGACTGGAGAATCTTTGTCTGGATCTGGGTTTTTTTTAAACGGCTATGTATGGATCTGGTTGTCATCCGCTATTTGGACTCACACCTTCGCCCTAGGGGAATTAGAAAAGGGAATCGACAGTCCTCAAAGAAACAGGAAAGCCAACCAATTCTATGGTTCTAATTTTTTGTATAGCCGGCTACAGACGAAGAAGCACCACTCCAGTAAAGAACCATAAGTAGGAGTGGCACTTTAAATCCGTCTCTTTACTAATAAGTTGATGTGGTTGTGGAAATGAAACTACAACTTCTCCATCCAAATTCACCGGCAATTCCGCCTTCTCTGACATGAAACTAGACGCAACACATGATCATGTACCACTGGAATTGTGTCAATTTCGATAGGTGTTATCGTAGTAATTGACTACAATAATAGATCAAGGTAAGTAAGCTAACATAGAGGATTCATTAGCATCCACAACTCAGAAATGGAGATTGAAACCTATTTACAGCCCACAGGCAACCCTCGTCTTTCTCATTTACATCAAGTGCATTGAATGCCACATAATTAGAAATCAAAGTGGGATCGGTAACGTGTAGGCATACGCTCACCGCAATTCACATCCTTCATATGATTTCAGCAGTAATTTGAGAGCTCAACATTTTTAGTTCACACATGAAAATCAATAAATTCTCACGATGACAAAGGCAAAGACTGGGAAAGTAAACCATCCCAATGGCATTGGAACCAGCATAAAACTAGCGGATTCTATAAAATTTAGATCAAAGTGAAGCATTTTAGTAACCTGCTGCCATGTTTGGATTGCAAGTCCTCTCTTATCTATCCGTCCACTCAGGGCATCCCGTAGAATAGGAGGGAAGTAGCGTAGAGTCTTTTCTGACCATGTATGCTGACTGGTTGCTAATATCTGGTCCACCATGGTTGGAAGATAGAGCACCTGTTCAGCCTCAGCAATCCCACGCGTCTTAATGATGATGGCAAGCGTTGTTATGGTAATTCGATTCAATGTTTCTGTAAATTCAGCAGGACCCTGAAAAGAAATATATACACTTAAAATTTCAAATCCCTCAGCAATGTGGATTTTGGATTTAAGTCCATATTTCCTACCTTCCCTTCCTTCTTTGCAAAAAACAACTCTCTCAATGAAAATATAAGATTCATGCACAAGTTTTCAGCCAGTCTCAAAATGCGATGGTCTCCACGTTTCCCTTTTAGGGTGGAAATTATTTTCGTGATATCATACATCAAGTTCTTGCTTTTCCCTTGGTACCTACAAAGAAAAGATAGGTAAAGTCACAACCTTGCGTTTTTACTAAGTCAATAAAATCGACACATTGCAAAAGATTCCATGGCAGCTGAAAGCCAGAGTATCCTGGAGATAAACATCAAAATACATTATTATTTTGTTTGCCATAAACGCTTTTCATCTTATTCTGCTTTCAAAAAGCTCAAATGGAAGCTCTTTTGCATACAAAGCAAGTAGATCTGACTTCTGAAAGCTGGACTAGACATTCAATCACCTGTAGAGTGACAGCAAACGGTAGTTCAGAATTTCAAGCACCAAAAGAGAAGCTCCAGGCCTGTTCAAAAGGGCTGGATTCCTCTGTGACAGATGCTGCAAGGAAGTGCAAAATTAAGGCAATTGTCTAATACTAAGCAAAAGCATCTCAGATAGAATGAGGGGAAACAAGATAACTAACTTCTCTGGACATGATCGCATGAATAATGCAATAATAGAGACACATAAGTGCAAAATGACAAAGCAAGGTGACTCCAAAGTGTCCAATAATAACCAGGAATGAATTGGATTAGCTCTCAAAATGTAAAGATAGAAACCAGCAAAGACCACTCTCTTGCTATAGATATCAGAAAAAGCCCGTAACCGTTGCATTGTTTATTTATTTTTATACGATGGATTGTAGGAACTGCCACAGCTACAGACGGGCTGAGAGCTACTGCCCAACATATAGAGACTGCATTAGCAGCAAAGGACCCCACTGAGTAGTAAGAGACTGAACCGGCACATCCAATGGGTAATCACCTCCCCAAGGTATGTAATGCAGAGATGTTTGAAATACCTAACGAATCCAACACTAGTTTGAACTTGCAGCAAGATGAAAGGTCATGTAAGAAGCAAGGACACGGTCCACAAAGTTTGATGTCTGACACATCTAAGTATCTAACATATCTGGAACAAAAAACAGCTGAGAATATGTTCGACACGCCAAAATAGGTGTCCAATTTTTTTTTTACTATAGTTTCCATAGTTGGATACAGTTGGGACATGCTTGGACACGCAAAGGACATGTTAGGCACACGGAGGTGTGAATGTATCTTTGTGTATCTTCTATTTAAAGATTAGATAAGGCATATTTTGATACTCTATTTATGGCATAGATTAGGCGTAATCATATCTCATGGTAATCTTCTATTTTAGGTATAGATTTCTAAGTTCTCTCTATTTAAGCTGGTGATTCGCATTTTAACTTGATTATCAATAATACTTCAGTTTTCTTCTCTTTATTTTGTCATGGTATCAGAGCTATAAGATCTAGACCTATAGGATATTCGCTCTCTGGCAGGGCAGCCTAAGCCTCAGCCTTGCCGCCATCTGCCAGCCACTCCTATGAAAATTTCCAGGATATTTCGGGCAGTAATACATCAGTTTTATTCTCTTCTTTACTTTGTCATGGTATGAGAACTATAAGATCTAGGCCTCTAGGATATTCGCTCTCTCGCAGACAGCATAAGCCTAAGCCTCGCCGCCGCACCAGACACTCATATGAAAATTTCCATGATATTTCGGGATCTGTTTCTCTGATTTCGCATCTCTGTAGTTCTGTCACTCTGATTTTGCATCTCTGTAGTTCTGTCACTCTGATTTCTGGCCCTGTTTCTCTGGTTCTACACAAGAAATCTGTAAGGCACTCTCTTTCTTCCTTCTTGAACATCATCCAAATCTCTATTTCTGTCACTCTAATTTCTAGCTCTTTTTCTCTGGTTCTACACCTGAAATAGAAATAAAAAATCTGTATGGCACTCTCTCTTTCTTTCTTCTCGAATGTCATTCAAATCTCCTTTGCATCTGTATCTTCTGAATTTGCATCTGTTCTTCCTCTATTCTGCACCTGTTTGCATATGTTCTGGCTTCTCAGCTTCCTGCCTCAACATCTCTACTGTCTTCATCATCTCACCCCACACGTAGTTCACTGTTCACCAGAACCCTAGCATCTCCGAGGACCCTATTACAAGCTTTGGTGATTCTGTTAAATCTTCGGCACCCTCTGTTTGAAAAGATCAAGTCTATTTTTGCAAACGCTCCTTGAAAAAATCTCATTGCTCTCTGCTCTCGCATCCTGAGTTTGATGGGGTGTGTGAATGTATCTTCGTGTATCTTCTATTTAAAGCATAGATTAGATGTATCTTGATACTCTATTTATGGCATAGATTAGGCGTAATCATCTCTTTGTAATCTTCTATTTTAGGTATAGATTTCTAGGTTTTCTCTATTTAAGGTTGTGATTAGCATTTAACTTTATGATTAGTAATACATCAGTTTTCTTCTCTACTTTTATTTGTTATAGGATTAGGAGGTCAGAATGAAATTTTAAAAGGTTGGGATAGGTTCAACATACAAATGAAAGCTTAGTTCTTGAATACTAATGTAGTAACTTTGTTGAAGAACCAATGCTAATTTATTAGTGTTTTTTGTCCCTAATTTCCAATAGATAATTTTGTCTTCTATAAAAACTTGACACGCATACCTATAACTATGTTCGGTATATTTAACGTGTTCATGCCCATGTCATTTCCTCCTGTTGCCTTCTTCATGCTTTTATACGGTTATCCTCAAGGTACCCCCCAAAGAATATCAACTTCAAGTATTATGTAACCTTTACCACGAGGCTAAACTATCATAGTATAACCTTAAATGACATCAACAAACCATATTATTCTACATTACAGATAGTCTGTCAAATGACTCGTATGCTTTACATTAAACCGTCCAAGTCAAAACCAATTGGCAATGAGTGAAGAGCTAAGAAACACACTCACTCTCCCGGGGTGCACGAATCCGTATTCCAGACATATCGGACACGGATAAGCTCAGATACGTTCCTCATACATGTCTGATAAGTTAAAATAGGGGTGGAAATATTTTTTTATTTTCTCCCGATACACTCGGACATGTTTTCTGATACACTCAGACACACTACTGATACATTTTGGGACACAGTAAGGTCAAAATACAATTTTAAAAACTTGAAACGGGGCAAAAACTGTAATTTTTAAATCTAAATAGAATAATAAAGCAATACCCAATAAGGGGTAAAAAGTGTAATAACATAGATCACACAAATAAATATCTTCTTCTTCTCCTCTCCTTCAACGTTAAACCCAAATCAGTCTCAAAAACATCCGCCCGGGGGGGGGGGGGGGGGGGGGGGGGGGAGGTGGATCGCACGCACGTCAAGAACTCAAAATCTTTTTGTTTATGCTAAATGGTGTACTTCTCAAATACTATGAAGTGAAAATTGCCATAGATGCTTTGTATTTTAATGTATTTTTTTAAGGTAATATTTGAATTTAATATGAAATATGTATATATATACTTACATGCATACTAAATCTTAACTTAATATTACAAAACGTCGTGTCTTAGTTTTGGGGAAAATCGTGTATCCGTGTCGTGTCCGTATCTGTGCTTCTTAGGTAGGGAAGCTGCCCAAACTCATATACTAGTTTCGGGGGCCTAACACTGTACATCTAACAGACGATTACTAAAGCAGGATGCAGATACTGGTATTCAAAGATGGAATTTCAATCCAAGTAGATACAATGAGGGATTGTTGTTTGAAAAGGTATGAATAAGTGCAATACATATTGAAAACTATGCTAGTAAGTAGCAACAGTTCAACTCATCAAAGTAGGACGAGAAACTATGTTACATGGACTCAAACACAAGTATCTGGTGCACGTGCAAGTGCAAATTTCAGACCTTCCCAAACTTAATATTCGAATTGTTGGATGTGTCCAAAACTAATAAAAAAGAACAAGTATTTCCGTGTCGAAAGGTTAGAAATGTTTCCTTTCTAAGAATGTGACCTTATTTTTCTCCACATATCATATCATATAAATTAAATGATTCTGGTCTCCATACTGCTGGGAGTAGTGGAAACGTATCGCACACCATTGCAACCGTGAGTGTCTGAAATGGGCACATAAATATATTTACCCGAGCCTACATTGCATAAACAAGAACATTGGTTGAGGTGGATCAAAAAGGACGTGGCTATGTTAAATTTTACCATGGCTTGGGTTTTCATCAACTAAACAAGAGAAAAATGATAAATCAAGCAGACCCCACGTAATAGTACTCATCTCATTCTCTACCTCTCATCATTTTCGTTTTGCCTAATGCTGATCGTGCTTTTCTTCCTCCCCTTTTCTTTCTATTTCTCCTTTCCCGGCTAAAGCTGTTATTTGCTTGATCCTCATCAATTCAATGAACAGTTGCAGGTACTTGCCTGGGATTTACTTGCTGTGAGTTAATGGGTAACATATTCCAGCAAAACGATCGAAAGTAATTTGCTGAAATAGGAATCCACATGATTGGTTTGATTTGGTTTAGGAATCCACATAAAAGAGGGGAGGGTTAAAGGAATGCAACTTTAGGATGTAATGTGGCACCTAGATGATAACATTGTTCAAGTACTTTAGCCTTTAGATGGCCAAGTTCCTTACAAAAGAAACAAAATAGTCAGAATCTCCCGAACCATTGTTCAATCTGTAATTTTTAAATTTTCAGGGGTCAAATTGTAATTTTCAAATTTTGTGGGGTCAAACTGTAATTATTAATCTTTAAATTTTTTATTTTATTAATTTTTTACAATATATATATATATATAAATATTTATATTGCCTTGTCCCCCACCATCACGCCATGTCCGTATCCCTTTTTTCAGAATTGTCGTGTCCGTGTCCGTGCTACTGCTACATAGGTCAAAATAATACCAACTTTTAGAGCTTGTCCCTCATTGGTTAAGTATAACCTCCAAGAACTAGTATATGAGCCTCGGCCTCCACTCATTGCCAATTGGTACCAGTGCTAGACTTTCGAAGGCTTTTGGACAAGACTCTCTTGATTGATTTCGCCATTATTCATGCCTTAAGTGAACCTTATTTTGTTGTTAGGTGCTATCCCTATGTTTATGGATTCGTTGTTTATCTCTTCAAGTGCGAGTTAGAGGTCGTGCATGCGAGGGAGTGTTAGAGGTTGTCCCACATTGGTTAAGTATACCCTCCAGAAACTATATGAGCCTCAGTTGCCTCTCCAATCATTGCCAATTGGCTTTGAGTTGGATGTTGAATTTTGAAAAAGAAAAATAAGGACTATAACCAAAAATTTCCTGGAACGGCATTAACTCACTAAATGAATGAAAAGAACTTTAAACACTTCCTTGTCATGGATATTATTAGGTCATCGAATGTCTGAAAACTAACTTGGTAGAAAATATTCCTATAAGGGATATCAAGCTATTGAACCCACTCCCTCATGTGCAGCCCGTATCACACATGGGGTGGCAAACAGGATGAACTGAACAAGTCGCAAAAACGTATAGAACGTGTGGGGGCAATAATTTATAAATGGGAACAACCATAGGTTACGAGACCTAAACCCAGGACCTCATCCAACCAACCTCCGTCACCGTGTTAAGTCACCCACTGTTAACAAATCTTATGCTAATAGGATAGCAGCCTAAAATGTATATCTAGCTATCAGAAACGATTATACAAACCAAATATCATAGACAATATTAATTTAAAGTGTTAGGAGATTCCAATGAAGGCTTCCACATGGACTGAAGGCTTCCACATAGACTAGATTGCTGGAATGACTTCTTCATTGGACTAAAGCCATAAATTTAGGCTCCACAAAGAGCAGTCTTCTCTAACCAAATGATGACCAGAGCATAATGTTCTCTCCCAGTAAGAATTTGGTTTGAGGTAGGAAGAGACAACCAAATCACTGATTATGCTCTTTACTGAATGCAAAAGGAAGCAGAATTAAGAACAATGGAACATTGAAACAAAGAATCACACTGCCATTGGGTGAAACCAAAAAAAAAAAAAAAGGTATTCCATCCCTTATTTGGGATGGGTTTTTTTTTACATCTTCCTCACGGGTGGATTTCTCGTTCTCATATTTCCTGTAGTTTTTTTGTGAGATGTCAACAAAACCTTTTGAAAGTGTACATGGACATCCTTACAGGAAAGAAGGCATTCCTTGTACAGTTAAAGATACTAATGGACCCGCTATCAACTTCCCAGTCTACAGAGAAACCATATTCCTGCCTAGGACTCTAATAATACTCTCCTTCCCTGGACCATACCGCTCCCTAATAAATTAATTGCAATGAAAAATAACACAACAAATATAATAACCATACAGAAATAATAACCAAAACAAGGTGGAAGTAAATTACACTTAAATGTGATCGGAACAATGAATGCGGTGCAAGGAGAAGCAGTCTAACATAAGTCTCAATCATTCCAATGCTAGGCACAACCTGCATTAAAATGTTGAAGTCAGAAAAAATCAAGAAGTTCGGTAATCATATTCATGGACTCACAGTACATAAAACTGCTGCTCATTCAGCCCTTGCAGATGAAAATAACTTGTTCAAAAACCAAGCACCCAATCAACTGCTGCAACACTTTTGTGAACATTCATATATACTGTTCAAACTCGCTATATGCAAAGTTCATTATGTAGAAATTTCGGACACTTAATTATTGCAGTTAATGCTATAATAGTAACTAAATAAAAAAGGATAGCAGAACAAGATGAATGAGGACAGAACAACTGAGAAGGCTGGATGAAGTTCTATTTCTAATTGTGCTCATCCAATTTGGACCATCTATAACAGAATATTCACTTCCATTTTAGTACAAGGGGATCAGATATCTCTTCTGGACATGTTCCTTGAGAATCATTTATTCAGATGGTATTTTCCATCCCTTTGTTTACCATGTGATATCCATACCATCATATTAGAGAGCGAGTGTTGTCACTTGGCTACATTGTTGACCATAAAGGTCTTGAGGGTCAAACTAGATATCAGGTAATTCAAAGTCAGAAATAATCTATAAAAAAAGAAGAAGAAGAAATACTCCAGCTCTTAGGACAGTCTACAAACAAAGGATCGTAATATGGATTATGGAGCATTGCTTCAAGTTAAATCAGAAGTTAGAGGCTAATAAACTCGTAGGAAAAATAACAACCACTGCATCAGAGCAAGACGGACTAACTGACCAACTACACCAACCATGTTGTTCTATTCCAGAAGCATAGTCAGGTTTACAGAACAGTTGTACAAGACAGTCACTATGCGTATACAGTATAATGGGCAGAAATACAGAACATGCCAGAAAAGTGCGTTGTTCACCGAAGTATTCTTGAAACTTAAAATGCACAGCTAGCAGCAAAGATAGCATTAGAGAAAAACACCTTTGAGGATATTGGGCAGTTAGGAATCAATATGGTAGGGATACGCATAAGGCCACCGGAAACAGAAATTTTCAATATATAAACTTACAGACAAGGGGAGACGGGGAAAAAAGAATCATTTATTTATATTTGTCACATAGGTGCATATTCTACAAACTTCATCCGTAAGATATTTCAGTTACACCACGCATCTGTGACCAAATCCCATACAAGCCCCACGCGTATAGGGTGAAGTCACACCAGTCAGAGCTTCAGAAGTGGAAACACTAGAATATTAAATGAGACGAATCTGCTTGAGATAATTTAGTCATTTGCAAAAAAAGCAGCACTGGGAAGCTAAGAGGAATTTAGGGCGTATCATTATAGAGTTCTTTGAACAAAGTTGCAGTTACCACAGGACGATATGCCCATGCTGGGTTCAAGGGTTTCAGCCATGAGATTGATTACCCAATTGCCTAGTTTGAGACCTACAATATAGCCTTAAATGAGTCAATTGAAGGTAGCCAACAAAAGAAAATTGTTTATTAAGAAGCTTGTTAAGTTGACTCCAGCATATGCAAATCTATGTGACTGACCTACGAAGACATGAAAGATCCGTTGGAATTTTTGGAGGGGTAACTACTTGCCATGATAACTCAATATTAATAACCTACTACATCTTCACAGTCCATGCATACCAAGAGATCCATTGGCTTTATGTTATTCTCTTAACATTTAGAGGACAGTATTTTCAAGCTGTCATACAGTTTCAATTGACCTACGTATCCAGATTGTAGATATGTTATATATCTCATATGCAGAAATAGTTCCCTGCATTTTCAAGCATCAGTCAGAGATTGTACTTCAAATTGAATGTGTATTGTTTGACTTTTTGTTGGCTAAAAGTAGAACACTGAATCTAACTCGCCTTTATGGTGCATGACTATTTGATATCACAACTCTAATGGCAAGTTAACCATAACCTTGAGGCATTCATAAACTATCAAAGCTACAGATCCATATTTCATTCCCCTTTTAGTAGAATGGAACCTGTTTATCGCACATAAATATATCTTGCATCCCTTCTAAAATTTAAACAAGCACATATGCAACTTATCACTTTCTCAGGAAACAAGCATAACATAAGTACCTATCTCCAGATGCTAATTCAATCACAAGCAAGTCAACAACGAGAAAAGAAAACTAGTACCTGTCCAGAAAACATTGATTCTTCCATCTGAAAAGCCAGTTTCATACACAAGTTGATTGAAAACCCAGACAATAACGAAACTGGCAATGGACAAACTTCTCGCATAACCATTAGTCTGTCATTGGACTGTACATTTGATCCAGGTAACAATTCGGTAATTCCGGCCGAGGTCAACCAATTCATCACTGTTTCACAAGCTGGCTGTGCCATGGTATAAGAAACAACCCAAAACATTCCTACAGATCTGTCATCCAGGGTCATGTAATCCATCATGCGATCCCCTGAAATAGAAATGAAAATTCAAATTGTAAAGCTTCCACACCAATGGTCTAAACATTTCCAGGAAGCTCTTGGTATAGGTGATAACCAAGAACGGAGTGTCAACTGCTGCTCCTCAAAGTAAAGAACAAAAGCAATAAAGATTCAGGGAATTTAAGTCATTGCATGGTATGGTTTACTCTCAAAAGATCAAAACTAAAGAAGATGAAAAGAAAATCCTAACCCAGAATCAGGCTAAGGAAACTTCATAGTTGGAGTAACTCCATCTATAACTTACCCCTATACCACTCACACTTACAAGTTTGAATAAAAAAAATGTATTCATAAGCAATCTAAGAAGCACATTTTGCATGTACAAGTGCGAGCACGTGTGCTGGTACGATACAAGTATGTCAATACGCTGAAACCTATAAAATGTAGGGTGTGGGGACAGCTAGGGTACGACTTAAAAATTGAATGAAATATACGACTTAAAAAATGAATTTCTATAAATTTAGAACAATATATTACATGTAAGAAATTACACTTCAAATATAGGAAATAGCTAATGACTTGAGCGATCAAATAACAGTTTAACGCCAAACTTAAGGTAAAAATAAGAGTTCAACACCATTATACTAAAGAACCTATGGACCAAAATCGTCATCTACAATCATCCTAAGCATAGAAAAAGGATCTAAAAAACTTAGCTTCATCTCTTTGTTGGGTATGGCTTTATATGTATTCGGGTACTTCTAGGTTATAGCAACAGTTGTGGAGATATCTTTTGCTGCATATTTTGTGTACCTGGTATGTATTTAGAACTACCATGCAAAGTATCGGTACCCGGTACATCACGATACGAGAGTGTTCTAGAATTACCCATGTTTTGTAGTAAGCAATTTTGGTCCATAAACTATCTTTAAGGTATGAAAACACAGAAAAGTTTTCACTTCAATGCGGACATAGATGGAAGTGCACAGATCTAGACAAAGATGCGTCTGGAATAGGCCAATGTTGTAGGCCCCACATCACTCTAGTGGGATCTACATGAATTGAACGGTTCCAGATAAACCCACGTTTGAATATGTATGCCTCCATCTGTGTCTGTAGCATTGACAATTAGTAATGCATCCAACTCAAAACCATTTTCCCTACCATTTGTCTACTAGTGGAGAGCCCATCCAAGCTCATATATCAATATATCGGAGGTGATTAATAACCAATATGGTCCAAGCTTCAAGCCTTGAATATTCTCCGACAAGTGCGAACTCCAATTTGCACGTGGAGATACAAAAAAAGGATTCAAATCTTAGAAATTACAATTTACAACGAAACAAACTCAAAATGCAACTACAAAACAAAAAAAAATGGGAAATCAATCGAGAGAGTTTTGCGCAAAATCCTTGAAAGCCTAGCTTTGGTACCACACACTAAATTCCCAACTCAAAGCACGTTTTCAAAGCTAACACTAACTAGAAGCTTCAATCATTAACAAAAATGTCAAAACGTTAAACACATCTTTTTATATAGCACCAATCATTGGTCCTCCCTCTCTTACCAACACTGCGGGTAGGATCTCTCTCCTCCGTGCTGTAGAGTCGTCATCATACATCTGTCATCAGGGTTGGCATCATCGTCTGTATTTAGTAACAACTCTAATGACAACCTCTCTCTCTCTCTCTCTCGGGTTTTCTATTTGTATCCTCTAACATTTTGGTAAAATCAGTAATCATCATGTTATTGCAATACCATCAACACATGTTATGACTCATTCAAAATTCATGGCGTTATCTGAGCTATTTTCTGCAATACGCATCGACACAACTAACCCTTGCAATTTACAATCCACAATCTTGCATTTAAATGATCATGGCTTTGTTAAATGTCTTTATTTTCTTTCTTTAGATGGGCCACCACTAAGTGAGATTATTGTTGAGCAAGGGAAATTTTTGTTTGGATGTTCGTGAATAAGGAAAAGTTGATGTGAATTTTGATTCTGAATATGGAAAAAATTGAGATAAATGTTGTCATCCATGCGAATTAAAAGAAATTATGAAATTATTGTCGGGAAAACCTTTAGGCATGAGCAATCTGCTAGATGTGTATAAGCAAAACTGCAAGAGTGTCCACCATAACATCAAGTATGCAGCATAAGTTGAACATATAAAACAAGATGGATTTCATAAAATTACAAAGACGCATACCTTTGCTTACTTGTCGCCACCACTCATCTATTTGCTTTCCTTTCAGAAGCTGCTCATTATTCAAGTATTCTCTGGTTGATGTGTTCAGTGACCATATCCGTAAGTTTTGACAACTGCTTATAAAATCAAGCAGGATACTTTGGGGATTATTAGGATCACTTCTATCTTCTTTGTGAAATGAAAGGATCTTTCTGGTTGTTTCCACCTACAGATAAATTGAAGTACACAAGGACTGACTGGCTCGAGCATAAAATAAAATCATGGGGATTACACAACTGATTCGACATGCATATTCTCATTATCTATGGACAAGCACTTGATATCAAATACATTATATGAGACCAGTGATGCAGTATCCGGGTCAAAAGGAGAGAGAGGAATAACATATGCAAGGAGTTGAATGATAGAAAATATAAAAACTAAAGACGCACCTTTCTTGAGTCTGAATTTAAAGCATTCATCACCAGCTCAACCCGTATAATTTGTGCAAGCAACCACGTCACATGATTCGTCCTGAGAATATTTAGGTCACCCTCTGCAAATCTTAAAACTAACTTGTCCACAAAATCAACAAAATCAATGCACCCATTCTTCATGAGAAAATAGAACACGTCTGAAAAGATGAGCCACTCTTGCCAGCAATTTACCTCTGCAAAAAAATTAGTCAAGTGCAGATTGACATTAGCTTCAGAAATAGCTTTTCCCATATGAAACTTTCCAAAAATTATACCACAAGAAAGAGGCCCAACTACGACCTTCTTCCTCAGTTGTGTTTGTAAATGTAAAACGGATTAAGAGAGGATTGATCACCAATTCTTGCATATTATTGTGGCCTTGGGCTTATGGTGTGAGATGAGTATTGGTTGGTTGTCTCATCTTCTTCGGTCCGCTTGCTTATCACATAGTTTTGGGGTTTGATATTAGCAGGAAAGTTTGCCTCCTTGGACGTGTAGTTTTTGCAGCGTCCAAACTTTTTGGTTATAAACGAAAACTAGATTGTTGTTGGGAAAAATTAAAGAACTAGGGGTTTGTGGTCCAATCATAAAAACAAGTTTCTAGGATACAATATATTGTTTGATATTACATGGGTCTGAGTGTATACCTCCATTCAAGATCTACCATAATCCTATATCGGTAAAAATTGGAGACAATGTATCACAACTGACATGTAATGTACTTCAAAATAATTACTTTCCTTTTTGCAGTGGGCCGGATGGCATCTCACTCCCAGATCGCCCAAATGGGCCCAACTTGAGGAGGGCCTAGGTAGCCCAACTGTCAACGCCCACAAACATTCCTATGGGTCGCTCGGCCATAGCTTTACAGGCAGGCCATGGCGTCATGTCGGATCATAGAAGATGAAGCGAAGTTGATACGGAGGCACCCCATTGGCTAGAGGACTGGTTCAGCCAAGTGGCTCGGAAAATTGTTTCCAGCTCCTAGCCCGCTAGGCACAATTGTCATGCATGATGTAATAACGTGAAACGGTTATTTGTGATGTCACTAGGAGCACGAGCTCGGCATGAGCTATCTTGGCCTCCAAGGCAGGGCACTCCTTATATAAAGTACGGTACTATGGATGTACGCCCTACTTGCATACTTTGAGCTCTATACTTTCCTTCATCCTCAGAGACTGACTTAGTCTTAGCCATCAGAGTGCCTGCCGGCTGCCACAGCCGGCTAGGCAGCACTTGTTAAAGACGAGTAATACCTAGGGAACAAATCCCCCCAGTCCTCCCTCATGGATATGCGAGGTGTATGTCTATCTCAAAGCAAGCTTATGAGAAGTTGCTAGACCAGTGTAACTATTCCTCCACTAAGTATGTATACCAATTAAGGAACCCGTGGAAATTAGCAAAGAACAAATAGAAGTACAAAATACAATAAAGGAGTACAAGTATACGTACGGTTCTCCAAACAACTATAAAATTAATATAACGTCACGCCCTTAAAAGCCGGAGACACTTCAACCCAAAAAACGCCAGATAACAAAATCTGTCCCTTGAGTTCTCAATGTCTTCTATCTTATCCAAAAATTTCACGGAAACTGTGAGTGTCCGCAAAAACCGAAAGCTCAGATTTGCCACTTTTCTAGTGAAACCAAGAGCCATGACGCCACCTGAGGCACCCCAGCCATCATAACTAGAGAACTAGATGTGGGAGCTAACATACAAACATGGGAAGGTGTTAGGCAGCCAATCTCACCCAACCTTATGAGTGCACTCTACTCGGAGGTCTTTATTTTGAACTTTACAAAGGTGACACAGAGGAAGGGAAAGAGATACGGGGCACTTGTACTGAAAATAATGCAGAAAACATGTGAAACACACAAATAACACCATAAATTGCTGAACACATAAATGGAAGGAACAACATATACCTCGGCGCTTCAAGTGGCAGCAAAGTAGCAATCAAGAAAGGACTAAGAAAGCATTGTATGGACATCCTATCCCCTAAGCAGGGACGGATCTACATAGGGGCACGTGGGATAGGGGCACGTGGGGTCACGTGGCCCCATTCAAAACTAGAGAACGCAATTAATTCTCCTATGTATTTAGCATAATTATATGAGTGTCCAAATATATTTACATAGACACTATATAAATCTCGATAATAAAGATACATATTTAATTTAGGCTTCAACTTTCATTGCTTGCTTGATTTTATGGTTATTGCTTCACAAATTGTTTATCTACTTAGAACATTAGTTTTTATTCTCTTTATTTTTAACCATTGAGGAAAAAATTTCAAAAGAAAGCCATCAATAAAAACTTCTCTGTCGTTCTAAAAACTTGTCAATGTTAATGTAAAACAAACTCTAAAAATTTGGTGTAAGATTTTATGCTCATTTTTTAATAGGTTAATGATTTCCATGCTCCCTTTTTTTATGAATGCACTCCACTTTGTCTTTTAGTGGAACTTTTCTGTTGTAGAATTGGGAATTATATTGTTCTTGGTCAACAACAAAGAACATAGCACAAAAATGAACAAGAGAAAATGGGAGGACAAGTAGATGAGACAAATGACCAAAAAAGGAAAATATAGAAACCAAACTAGAAATCACAAACGACATTGGAGCTACTACTATAAATCAGAAATAGAGGTACTCCGTTAACGAGAGGAGATCCAAAGCCCAAAAGGAAGATGAATAGCAAATATTATCTCTTAGGTATGATACATATTCTCTTCATCAAAAATAAAAAACAACATATTATGTCTCCAACGATGTCCTCACAAATTATTGCATTCCTCACCAACCAAACAACCCAAAAGAAATGCAAATGAGACCTATGAAGCAATGCTACTTCCAAAACCAAGTGGTAATCGCACCCTTACCAGATACTGGTGCTTCTGCATGCAGTATGCAAAACGCACATCAGTCTTTTTCTTCAGTTTTTGCCAAATTCATACCCATAATGTACCCTAGCCAGAACAGTATTTTCTTTTCTAATAGATGAACTCTACTTGATGAGATTATTTAATGCTAATTAACCATATGTTCATTGATTCTTTAATGTAATGGACATTACAATTTGTTTGTACCTTATTTTTGGCACTAAACTGTAGTTTTTAAAATGTTGTTGTCCTAAATTAGGTAACCCATATAACTAATTCCACTAAGTATTAAAAATAAGTTAATTCCTTTCGATCACAACTACCATATTCCGTACGGATGTATCCCGATCTTAGCCGTACCCTACTCTTTTAAACTTTTTCATCTACACATACCTGTATCGTACCCAGCGCCATGTTACCATTCACAATCCGCACCTGATTTAATCAAAAGTCCCGTCTCTCTCTCTCTCTCTCTCTCTCTCTCCCCCCCCCCCCCCCCCCCCCCCTCCCCCCCTCCCCCCCCTTAACCTATCAGTTCTTTCTTCTCCTCCTCCATGCCCAGTTTCTTCGTCTTCGTCTTTGTTTTCGCCACTTCTTACGGTGGGGCTTCCACCGATTTTCATTCCTGGGTGTTGATCTGTTCGGCTTAACGGCAAAGTCTCATGGCTGGAGGTGGTCGATCTTGGAGATTCCGTTCGGCTACTGGCTTAGGCGTTGCGTCTCCAACGTCTCTTTGCCTCCAGAGGTTTTCAGCTGCTGGTGGCATGGCGGTGGGATGATCGATGGTATCTGCGTCAGTGATGTTGGTAGCTGGCTGCAGATGATTATCAGTTCTGAGTCTTTGGCTTTGATCTGATCAGAACCTTCGAGTTTTCTTGCAGGTTTCTGAAGGTGGTTGATTCGCTCGGTTGTGATGGCTGCCAGGAGGGGTTGGCTGGCTTTTTGGGGCGGCAGCGACAGATTTGGTTCTGTTAGGTTAGGGTAAGGTTTTGGTTTTCTTGGGTTGGGCTTGGCCCTTTGTTTTTGGGGCTCTGCCTTTTGGTGTTTACGCACTTGACCCATTTGGTGTTTGGGCTCTGCCCCTTTGGTATTTTATCCAATGTTTCATTGGATCCTCGATGTACCTTTATCGAGTTCAATAAAACTATTTTGCCAATCAAAAAATAAGTCACGATTCATGATCTCTAATGAAAGCATAAACATCCCTCATTCTACTGGTAATCCTCCGGGTCCCACCGTGATCCAAGTTTTCAGAGAGTAACCTAAAAACATTGAAGTGTCCCCATACAAAACCAATTTGGAAAAAAATCAACACAAGCCCCTAAACATCCAACAGACTTCATTCGCTTTCCAACAATCGGGGCCATATTACCACCATTGCCGTCCATATTTCAAAACTGACACTTAGAACTCCACCACTATGTCTAACAATATCTGCTCTCTCATACCCAACAGTTAGTATGTCTACTAATCTCCCACGTGAAGGTAAAGCAGACCACAGAACTTTCGGGCTATTCCTACCTGATTCTTCTTTTTATTTCTAGAACCACGCCTATAAGGTTATAATAATCTTCGTTAGGAGACAACTCTACCCAAATGACCACGGTGTTCACCATTGCTTGAGTAATAACCATTGAGCTCATGAAAATAATAAAGCCCAAAGTCGTAAAATGCCGTTGCAATCACGAATACAGAAAACAAACGGAAGAGAAAGAAAATGGAAGTCTCGTCACAGACTCACAGCAACTTCAACTATTTCATAATGACTAAAAAAGAAAAGAACTGAGAAGAGAAAGAAAACAAAACAAAATGCATTCATTAGCACAATTTATGAAGACAAATCATATGTCAAGATCCCCATATAGCAATAATTCCGAAAGTTGTTCCAAGGTCCACTTCCTAAAAGTTATTCTAAGAGCCACTTCCTTGTTCTGGTTCATCTTTCATCTTTTGGGATTTGGTTTCCAACATCGGCACAACCATTAGCTTCTTCAGGGTTCATAAAATACTTACACAGGTATCACAAGATGTTGATAAAGAGGACCTAAAGAATTAAGGACATCATAAGGCAAAAATTCACAATATGCCAAGCAATAACAAACTTGGTAATACTTACAAGGAGAGGGTATGGGATACAAACAAAAGAAGAATAAGAAGAAAAAGAAAATTCCAAACATATAGAAATAGTTATTACCAATAATAGCTACTGCTCTCTTTTGTTGCTTAAGTTTATATAATTATTGCAGCATTGTAGTTTGCTCTCCATGAATGAGATATTGTACCATTAACACAAGCACCAACAACATGCCACTGAAGGGGAAAAGAAAATTACAAGAGGAAATATAAAACCAAAACAAGTTCCAACTACACTATCAAAGGAGACAGGAAAATATTAGGTACGAGAATATTGCCTGAATTTGTCAACCTCAACAACTCAACGATTCTATCGATTGTTGCCTCACAAATCATTTCAGAAGTAAAAACAGCACCAGGAGTAGGTCCTTGGACATGATTCCTATAGCAAGGAGCCACAATAAGCACCCTTTTCCACCAGTCAGATGAGGGAGTAGTACGAAGAGCATGCCTGATACATCGCAAAGCTCTCTCCCAGTCTAAACTTCCCCTTTGAATAGAGGCTGCAAGATCCTGCAACCAGAAAAATAGACTTTTAAAAAATTACTTTCAGAACCTTATTTGAAATCCAATATTCAAAGGAATATGACCACATTAAACTCTCCTAACAATTAATTACTGGCATGTGTTTCTTGTTGTAGGGTCTCTAGTGTACAAAATACCATATGTTCCAAAGTGCGGGGGGAAGTATAAAGACAGTTAAAAAAGGGACGAGAATCAATCAACGCCACAGACACCCACTATAGATTCCGCAAGTCTTCTCTACGTTAACCTAATCAATTTCAACAAAATTTTCTAATAGCAACTATATGTGAGTGTCTATGTAAATGCATAGAAATCCATCCACGTGGAGTTGATTCATGTCTATGTGTATGTGTTCATAATGCGTATGCGTGCACAATGTTTACAAAGGCTATCATGATGTTCCAATCGAAAAACCAGCTCAAGGCCATTGTATTTGAGCTTTACCGTTTAAAAGCGCATGCCTTGTTTGTGGGCGCATTTGAAGAACGTGCACCGTTTGAGCATTTTAAATTTTTAACGCATTTCAAGTGAGGTGTATACTTTTTGAAACATAGCTTATAGATCTTAGCACTCTCCCTCTTTCGTAACATGAACGTCTTTACTTGAAGTAATGGAGAGAAAACTCTTTTCTATCAGAATGGAGAGTACATACTTGATAGCATACAAAAATAAACTAGGTGAGAGAGAAATAGAGAGATAAGTGCCAGAGTCAACAGATTCATCATATACGGTATGGGCATGGTTTTCTTACAAAAATTAGGTGCACTAAACAGAGACAGAGACGGTTTAGCTTATTAGAGCAAATGAGCAAGATGCAACACATGTATTTCTAAGTTTAGAGGAGCTTTTATAACTTTTATATAGCATTTTTTTTTCCTCTTTTTCAGAAATTTTATAAAATTTACCCGATTATCAAACTCTTTGTGCTTATATACAATGCCTCAAGGCGTACACCTTACCTCAAGAGGGATAAAAAGCCTTGCATCGAAAATTTGCCTTTAACAACATTGTGTGTGTAAATATTCATTTATTCACGTGTGGGGGCAATACCCACTTTTGATCACAAGTATGAAGTATGAACCATTTGATCATAGTCACCTCTGCTAAACCCAATACAAGCCTTCAACGCCCTTGGGTGTATATAGCTGTCAGCTTTTGGACAAGAAAAGTGAGGCCTCTCCAAAAAATATAAAGATCTTCAGTGAACATATTGTAATAGGTGTAAGCTGGCCGCAAGGTAATTTCTGGCACTTCGCAAAGGACTTTCTAAAGGAAGGTCAATAAACCAAAGGGAAGCTGATGAAGTTGTTGAACAAGGCAATAGTAAATCTACGGTGATTACTTTCTAGTTTCTGGTGCCAGGGCGTTTTTTCCATCAAAATGCCTGTCTAATAAAGGGCCGAAGTAATAGAATGAAGCTTGGTGTTGCTGCTATTTCTTCAATCAATTGCTTAATTTCTGTGTAAAGTATTATTTGGTTTCGTGTCCTAGTTGTTTCCTTTTCCTTTTTCTTTCAATGCCCATTATCCTAGTGCAGCTAGACAAAAGAAGTGGGTGCAAATTGATTGGTGTTTAGTTAGTGTAAGAAGTGTTTTAGAGTTCTTTTTTATCTTTAAAGTAATACTATGAAACTGGGACCCCACACCATGTTGCACCATTTTCAACCATGGATGCTAGCTGGTTATAGGGATATAACATCTCTTTTTGTTTCTTGGGCATAAGCCGCATAACATTTATGGAGTTTTGAGTGTCTTTGGAATTCCAGATAATCTTACCTTTCCAAAAATCTTAAATTGGCTTAGTTCTGGAAACATTGAGAAGCAATTGGCACTCCAGCCAACAATAGAATCAAACCAACTTTATTAGTGATGCAGGACAACTAATGAAAATAAATAGATCAAGATAAAAACTAGGCATCCCTGTGCCTTAGGACCCTTAGACATTCTTGTGCCTAAGGAAGTAATGATTTCTCCGTATCAAAACATAATCAAACTCCAATATTCCACAAACTACCTTCAACATCAAATGTAGAGTCCTTAAATAGGTTCTTCCAAGATAACAAAAGGATAAGGATAAGAAACCTAACCTAGACTCAAAACAGCATAACTTTTAAGAGAACAACTTATACTAAGGGAAATCCTAAAATCTCAACAGATATTTAAAACATAGGGAAATCCTACACTCTAAATAGGCAATCATGACAAAATCGATATCCTCCAGGATCAAATACGAATAGCTTGTGGGGCCCATGGAATTCTCCACCTGTTCCCTATCAATTTCACAGCCCTTCACCTTTCGGATCGTGATAGAGGAGCAATTTTCACATATAATACTAAACGGCATTTTAACTTTGTCCGATTACTTGGAAACAAAAGCTAAGAGTACAAAAGTGAAATCCAGCTCATTTTCAGGCCTTCAAGATGCAATTTGTTTGTATTCTATACTGTCTACTGATGGTCAATTTGAGTCTGTTGCGAGTAGCACAATGTCGTATTCTTTGGATCATAGCACCAGTGATGAAACCAGTGTGGTCCACCAGTCCCTAAAGGCTGACGGCAGAAAGAAACCTAGATCAGATACAAGATGGCCAATCTTTAGACAAAGAGTGATGCCCCAACTCTGCAGTATATTAAATTCATTTAACCCTCATGAGAAAAAGAAGGATTGTGTTAGGCTTTTACGGGCGTTAGAGCTTCCCTGTTTGGCTTTAGTTCAGTGGTTTGTAGCTTGTTAGTATTTCTTACACAGGATCTGTTACCCTTCCTTATGTTCTCTCATCATTTTGCTTGTCGATCAACGAGTGGCTTTATCATTCAAATGTTTCACATCATCAAGTTTCGGAACCAGTTAAACGAAAAGTCATTACCTCTCCATGCAAAGGTTCTCCGAGGACACTTGGGTATGTGATTGGCGCATGCCTCATATTTGTCACCGGTTCACCAGATACATTAGCAGTGGCGTGATACAAAGGCCGTTGAGTCCCAAAAGTAGGGCAGTGAAGGTGTTGATCTAACATCTGCATGTGCATAGCCATCATATCACGCCTCCTATGGATCTCCAAAATAAGCGTAAATAATGCTTCGTCATCTGGAATATTTTCTAAAAACTGCAAGCCACTCCGCAACAGTTCATAAAAAGGCACACGACATTTATCATCCTCAACCAAAACCCAAATCACATCCAAACAAATGTGAAGCCATTCAATGAGCCCTTTATCAGGCTTCCAGCATTTCGCACCATCAAATTCATCTAGCCCGTGTTGTCTTGGGTCCCAATTGACCAGCCAATTCAGCACGTAGTGGAAAATTTCAGCATGAGTTACTGGTTTTAAATTCGACTGGAGACCGGTTAAGATAATCTTGCAACATAACTGACGTAAACTACTTATAGCATTATCTCTCATCGATAAATTGGCCCTGGTTGTGGATTGTTGTCCTATGCTGGTGACATCAGAAGATTTCATTGGTGATAAAGTTACAGAAGATGATGGTTCATTGGCAGACTGCGCAGGGGATCCGATACCATGAACTGAAGGCAACGGAGATGCGGGATTTGAAGACTGAAAATTTGAGGAACTGGGTATTGGGCTTGAGGCTGGTAACATGCCAGACTGTGGTAAACTTGCAGAAGATACAGCAGCCACGGACTGACTCCCTTGACGAATTGACATTTCTGCAGAGGAAACTGAAGAAAGAAGAGAAGGCAAGAATGTATCCCAGCGTATGAAACCTATACTGCACAAACTACGTAAAGCAAAAAGTAGAAACTCTGCCCGGGGTGCATGACTACTGCACTGAATAACCAGAGAAATAAGCACGGACTCAGTCACAACACGCAATTGCTCCTGGTCCTGAAAAATAAGCCACAGTGTTTATAAAACGCTCAGTGTTGTAGCATTAGTTAATTAAAAAAGGAGAAGGAAAGAATCAACAGAATCAAAGGTGTATTCAGCGAAGTTACATTCAAAAGCAACACTTACAGGAAACTGGCTCTGGAGCTGTTCAAAATCTAAAAGAAATTGCTCATTCCGAGGAGGAAGCTCTCTGTTAAGAGCAGTTATACGCTTCTGTGTTTTGTTCCTGAACATTATGAACGTCATTATTGTTCAGAACATAAATAATTGAAGACTACTGTCGTAGAACATAAAAGAGCAAACACGAAGTTCTAACTCATGTGAACACAACAGAAGCCCATTACAAGATTCGTACACTTTCACAAAAGAAGTACTCCCAGAACAACACGAATAGATATATTTCTCAATACTACCTCTGAGACCATTGGTCACAACACTCCTAGTTAACTCTCACCCAGCTACATTACCCTTGTCAAAGTCATAAAGCCTCTAGTTTCTGAATTACAGATCAACAACTTTCAACCTCTTGGGCACTACGAGGGTAGAGTAATTCAGCAGACATTCTGAGTTCATGTTCACTTAAGCTGAGTTCATTATATATGCATATAATGAAGTCAAAACCTTTTTAATTCAAGAGAATGTTTCCACCATTCGAACATGTGGGGAAGTTTATGATAATAATACACCACAATTGGTAATATGAATTGTTGCAGTAAAAAAATAGTCTCCCTTATCTACAATACGACTCTTCAACCTCTTGACCAAAACCACGAATTGACATGATATAACAAGAGACCACCTCCTACCCTAAGACAGTTTTGTACCAAGATCTGGCGCAAGCAGAATTTTCTGTGTCCATCTCACCTGGTGGGCTCCACAAAATGGCTCAAGCCATCTCTCTACTACGATTTGAGAAACCAATGGAGATGCTCTAAGATACTAATCCAACTTTCTGTCTGCTTGAGCGTACACGTGTTTCAACCTCATCAAAAATTCCAATTCCAAACTAAAAAAGCAAAAGCATAAACCCAACTGGTTCGAGAGTTCCAATAGGATAAACCCAAATGATAAAAACATAAACCCTAAATACAGAAACAAGTCACAAATTCAAGAGTTAAAAAGGCAATCGTTGATAACAGAAAGGAAAGATTCAGACGTACGGAGGTTCACGGACTGAATCTTCGGGTTTCTGGCGGCCACTTCTCTGCAAAAATTCAGGATAAATGATCAGAATTTGAAGAAGGAAATGGAAATGGAATGGAAGTAGTAGGTAGGTACTCCTAAGTAGCGGTTGAAGAGATCGAGAATCGGAGGTTTGGCCGGGTGGAACTGGGAAACCCTTGACGGCGTCCTCTGGCTCTGCCCCTCCATTTGGTTGCCGGTGGTGGTGGCGAGAGTCTGCTCTCAACTTCTCAGGTCTCCACCCAGTTCTTGCGTAAGTTCAAGTCTGCACTTTGCATGAAGCGTATAAAGTGTAAGGCCTTGTTCGGTTAGACATAGTTTAGTTTAGTTTAGTTTTGATGACGTAAGCAGGTGTAATAAGTGGAGAGATAGAGAAAAAAGTGATGATGTAATCAAAACTGAAATAGTGCAAAACTGGGGGAAAACCCTCAAACGAACACAGCCTAAAGCATCTCCGATCCTAACCCAATTTTTTTTTTTCCTTTTTTGTTACTTCTATGTAATTTGTGTGAAAAAAAACTGATATTTTGGGTACGGGTCATTGGCAAAATCCCATTTTTTACTCCCAAAAAAAAATAAAGGGGCTTACAATGGCAACATTAGTTACTAGGAGATGCAAGATTTGCCTTGAAAAAATAGTGTGAAAAAATGGGTAGCATACTCAAGACCAAAATATTGCTAAAGTCAACAATGTGTAAAACAACTCATTTAAACTCTAATGGGTACCCATTAGAGTTCAAATGGGCATTTTTTTTTCAAAAACCATTTTTTCAACTGCTTCTTTTCTCGAAAATGATTTAGTTATTAAAACTGAATGAATTTTTTAGAAAACTTTTTTCCTGAAAATTGTTTGCTTTTTAAAACTGATTTTTTTTCTTTCAAAAACGGTTTTTTCTAAAAATGTTTAGTTTTTCAAAAAAAAAATTTTGGAAAATTGTTTGTATTTTCGAAATTGTTTTAAAAAAATTTTGAAAAGAAAAACATTTTTGATTGAAAATGCGGTTTTTTAAATAATTTAGTTTTTCAGTTTGAATAGGTGATATAGCCGGTGGTGGAGCCAAGATTTTGACCCTAGGAGGGTCGACTTAATGACATTTTTTTTTTATTAAAAGCAAAAGGTGTATGATATAAGGTGTATATATATATATATATATATATATATATATATACTTAGATAAATTTATCAAAAAACGTCATCAAAAAATTTAATCATGTTATTTCAATAGTAAAAACTTGAAAAGTTTAGTGATTTTTGAGAGTAAATACCCATTAGAGTTGCCTATCAATATATATAGAGGATCAGGATCCAGTCCACACCCTTATGTCCAAACCTTCATTTCCTAGCCAAATGGGCGGGATCCAATGTATTTAGCAGGTGTTTTTAAAGGTTCACGTGAGCAATTAGCAAAAAAATGACCGGGAAGGGTTTCATCCGAGCAGTTTTTCATAAAACATATATACACACAGTTTTTCATAAAACATTTTTAAGAAACACTGCTTAGATCAAAGCCCTTCCCGGTCATTTCTTTTGCTGATTTCTTGTGTAAACCTTAAAAATGCCTTCTAAACACATTGAACGGTTTGGATCATGAAAATTTGACCAGGAAATGAAGGTTTGGACGTAAGGTGTAGACATAAGGGTGTGGACTGGTTCTTGACAGTTTCAGATATTAACTCCCAAAAAATGTTAATAAATTCAGATATTAACTCCCGAATTGTTTAGTCAATTTTTTGAACTCTAATGGGTATACACACACATGAAGTGCGGAAGAGAGGGTACATGTTGGTGGTGGTCGCGTTATTGGGGTGGTTAGTTAATGGTGAATCAAAGAGGACGGAGGGAGGGGGTTTTAAACTTTGGGGAACAAAAAACATTGTAAGGACATTTTTGGAAATTTAAGGATTTTTTATGAAATGTATTCAGCAAAAATGGAATTTTGCCACCATATCTGAATTTTATGTAACAATTGGGTTATTTATAATATAGCAAAAAAAAAGGGATTGCGAATAGAATCACCCAAGCCTTTAACCACTAATCAATCATACAGACCCCTTTTTGTTTGTTAAAGATCTCGTTATAAGCGGTATGACAATGTACATTGAATTTCTTGTCACAATGTTTGTGGCATAGAAACAGTGTCTCTGGGCTTGTATTTTGAAAATATTGCATAGGCAAGGGCCAACCCAATGATTTGATTATTGCATACCAAAATATTTTTTTCAACAACTAGGTGCATAACACTAGTTTACATGCATATCAACTAATATCTAGGACCCTAAAATTAACCATTGGACAAACCCAAATCGCTCCAAAGAAGGGAATGCAGAACGAAATAATACGATGATGCACCATTGTGATTTCGTAAATGTGATTCTATAAAACGTTTGGTTTGTCGAATTTTTCATCGATGACCAAAAAGTAAAAAGAACAATACATTCACACAAAAATAGACTTGCATAAACATTCTTGATATGTTAACCTAAATGTTATTGCACACACACCTTAGTAGAAGTGGCAAACGATTCAACATTACAAATTACAATCATCTGCTCATTCCGTATACAGTTTACATTAGACAATTTAACGTACAGAATACAGATTAAAAATGTGCACATAGATAGAGAGGAGAATTTAAAAGAGAGCAATATTGTAGGTACTTCTACATGTTCCCCTTTTATCTGCTCATCCCTTCTTCAACCACCGGTGCCATTTCCACTTCGCGTTTTTGTTTCTCGACATTTCCATGCCATCCTAAGAAAATTTTACAAAGAAAAACCACCAAAATGACCATCAATACTTTCATCAGTTCAATACAATCCCATAAACAATTCGATATATGTACTTATTATCGCTTATACAAATGCGAGTATCGATATTTATCGTAAACAATTCGATATATGTACTTAATTACATCATAAATATTGCTTATACAAATGAGAGTCTAGATATTTATCGCAATAGGGTCTTGCAAAAACTTAAAAGATACCACAAAAAATATATTGTTAAATACAAACGGAGTATTGTTTAATACAGGATATCGCAAAACAATATACTGTTAAAAAGACACCACAAAAAATAGCTTACAACTGGACGTAATGAATATGAATAGAGTGAATAGCTTGCATTTTCAAATGTGCCTATTAAATAAACAAAATCATGAGTACGTTCCATAAAAAATATAAATATTGTGAGCCGCGAAATGGAAGCTACTAGTGCCAAAAAGAAAACTATCCAAATGGGTGTAGAAATTAAGACTTGGGAGACTCAATTTCAGTTTTTCATTTTCAATTTTTTGCCTTTTTTTATTAGGGTCAGAATGTATTTTTAATATAATAGAATGTTTGGGGGAGATGTGCAGAATGTATTTTACAACAGGAGTAGTGTCTGGGAGATATAAGCAGAATACACATTATGTAGGTCTTTTTGTTAACCAAAATGAGAAGAGTAAAAAATGAGAAGTCAAAAAGTTCCTCTCATCAAAACACATTTTGAGAGAATAAGTTTTTCATGTTCCAACCAAACAACCAAAACTAAAAAATACGAAAATGAAAATGTAAAAAGTAGATTGCCAAACAAACCCTAATGGTTTTGTTCTTCTTAATAGCTCATTTCAATTCAAGGCCGGTTAATGGTGTCAAGTGAACAGAGAGACGAAAGGATAGGATTGTCATATACACCCTCAATTGTTTGGCAATCACTATAGTACCCTTAAAATCATGGATATTTCTGTAATACCTATGAGCATTTCTAAACATATAGCATGAGTGCAATTGTTTCCCGTTTAGGCAATAGGTGTAATTGAAATTTACTAGTAAATAATACTTATTTTAAAATATCTTTTTCAAAAGCTAACCTTCTTTTCTTTGGTAAATTTTGAATTTCTGACTTCATACTGCGTGACCCCATCACTTACAATGTGGCATTGTACTTCATATATGTTTAAACAAACATAACAACAGTGCTAAACCACAAAGTATCTTTAACACGTACCCACGGGGAGGTTGAATCCTCGATTGGTGAGCTCACGGTACTCTTGACACAAGGCGCACGACTCACAACAGCAGTGAAGCAAGCAATCACCACAAGGGGATTCATGAAGAGAGAATTGTTGTCTCATCTTTGCACGATAGAAGCAAGAGTAGAAACAAGGACACCCAGTTACACACGCTATTAATGTGTATAGTGCTCCACTTGTCCCACATGCTGCATGCATTTATTGTAAAAATCGTTAGAGTTATATGATGATCAGTATAGCAAGAAGGGGTGCAAAAGAACCGAATTACTCAATTACACTCTCAGAAATACAAAACGTCAATTGTCATTTTCATTTTATGTCCAACTACATTTGGAACAATAGCCTATTAAGTAAAAAGATATTTCCTCATATAATCACCGTTATGTGAAAGGAGTGATCCGCAGGAATGTTTGGAGGGAAAAAAAAAATCACTATTGAAGCCTAAATGACCTGGGTGAGTTTTTACTAAAAATACCGTTATTCCACTGTAGTCAAAAGTGAGTGTTGTTTTCGTTAAATTGTATTTCTGCTGATGTATGTCAGGAGAATGACTTATGGAAAAATTCTAAAAGTACTATCAAAACTACCATAGTGGAAACTCAGCCTCAATTAGGCTTAATAATGTAGAATGTCAATTGTCAATTGTCATTTGAATGTTTGGTTTTATGTCTTGTTTATGTGTAGAAAAAATAGTCATTCATGAATCTTTTTTCACAACTCTAATGTAATTTAAACAATTATTCAGATTAGGCTCATCAAATCAACTGATAAAAAAATGTGACATCATCAACCATATTAAGTTAGATTTGATGTACTAAAAAAGAGTAGAATGACCAAAATTTTGATGGTATGTATGAAGCATAGAAATTTCAAGATAGGTCCTGTAAACGTATCGGATATGAGACTTATGAGTACGCACCTAATGCGTCCAGATACATATCCAAGACTCTAAGTATGCAATAAGTTTTTGTTTTTTTACTTTTTTGAATTTGGTATACGGCGGAAATATGGGAGGCTCCATTTTAAAACTTTTTGGGGGGTATTTTTGGCTTTCATTTATTATTTGTTACAAGTTCTACCATGGTAACTCTAGTACATGATAAAGTTGTGATCTATCCTTGATTGTCGGTTGCTTCCACATTTTATCCTAATGTTTTAATTGCTTCCAAACTTAATTTTATCTCTAATATGTAATATATCATGAAAAATTGTAAAAAGAAATATTGGTACAGATGTATCCTATCTAGCCATATCTGTATCCGGGTTTTTTGAGTTTTACAGTATTAGAGGTGTCAAATGGATTGTGCCGTGCCAGTCCCACCCATTTAGTTCCATGCCAAACGTGCTTCGAGCCGTGCCTAGCCCGACCCATTAATTAGTCCTGTTGTGTCGTGCCAGTCCATTTTAGAATATGGTCGCTCAGCCTATTCCATGGGCACACCTAACTCCATCATGCCTTTGCCAATTCGGGTGTCGTGCCGTGCTCATTTGGGCATTTTTTAAATCAAGTTTCGTAAAGATTAAAAAAATCTTTGAGACCAATTTTTTTTCCAAATAGGTATACTAAAATAAAACAACAAAACTAATGCCATCTTCATGATAATGCAGAAAATTTCATAATAAAAACATTGAATTCAATTAGGATAAAATAAATTTTGATATTAGGAGACTCGTAGAGGTGTTCAAATTAATTTGCAGTTGTGAAAAACGTAAGATAAAGAAAGCAAATAAATAAAATCTAGAAAGTACAATTTTTATTTATCTTCTTTATCTAATAAAACTCAACTCCCAATTACCCCAAAATCTCTCTCTCTCACTCCCCCTCTCCCATGTTCTCTCTCCTCACGCACTCCGCACATTTCTCTCTCTCCTCCCTCTCTCTCTCTCTCTCTCTCTCTCTCTCTCTCTCTCTCAATTTTTTTAAGTTGAAAAATGTAGAAGACCAGGGATGAGTTTCCTTTTTAAGGTTTGTGAGACTTCAATATATTTGAATAGAGTATAGATTGATGATTGATTGGCTGACATGATATATGCACCATATTACAATTATAGATAAATAATAAATTAAGCATTCCTGATTTTAGTTAATTTACTACTACAAATTAGGCATTCCTCATTTTTACTTGTGGTGTTCTTATGCCAGTGCTTTTTCGTGCCCTTGCCACTTGCCACAAAACACAGGCCCAGTCTTACCCACCTATATAATCATGCCGTGTCGTGCCATGCTTGAGCCGTGTCACGTTACCCAGTTGCCCTTAAACATGCCATGCCTGACCTGGCCTGTTTGACACCTCTATACAGTATTACTATCATGTATTCATGGTATAGTATCATATCTATATCCTGTATCCGTATATATCCATATCTTTGTTTCCTTGGATAACATCCTAGAGATGTAAGCATAGGCGGCTCCACATTGGGGTCTAAACAAGTTTTTTTGTTCAGAATACATGTAATTTCACTACAACAAAAACTACCTATGACGACGAAATATGGCGAGGAAATTAAATTTGAATTTCCTCGCCGAATGAGTCTTTATGGTGAGGAAATCGATTTCGTCGGCAAAAAGTACTCTACGTCGACGAAATTATATTTCTTAGCCAAAAAGCAAAGATTTGGTGAGAAAATGAATATTTCCTCGCTAAAGGGCACACATTTGACGACGAAATTAACTTTCCTCGCCAAAAAGCTAAGATTGACGACGAAATTATCTTTCCTCACCAAAAAGCTAAGATTGGCGAGGAAATGAATATGAAAATATTCATTTCCTCGCTAAAGGACACCCATTTAGTGACGAAATTATCTTTCCTGGCCAAAAAGCTAAGATTGGCGACGAAATTATTTTTCCTCTCAAAAAGTTAAGATTTGGTGAGGAAATATTCATTTCCTCGCTAAAAGGCACCTATTTGGCGACAAAAAATATCTTTCCTCGCTCAAAAACTAAGATTTGGTGAGGAAATAAATGCTTCCTCGCCAAAAAATATAATATTTGATTCCTTCCTGTGGTTTGAATTAGAAAAAAATAGGAAAGGGTTATAGAAAAATATTAAATTGTCACTAATGTTAAATTATAAAAAAAATATTAAATTAGAAAGGGATAAAGACTTATAAAAGGGTAGAAAAATACTAAATTACAAAAATAAAAACTTCAGTAAAAGCAAATAACATTAAAAGATTTACGAAACAAATTTAAAGGAACACTATAAAGAGAGTAAAATTAGACAAAAAGATTTAAAAAAAAAATTATTGGGGTGAAAAGAACTACAAAAGGTTTATATATTAAAAGCTGTAGTACTTTGCATTGAAAGAGAAGTTGGTGTAGTGGTTGGGTCTAGCGTTGCTAGAGAGGAGGTCACTGGTTTGATTCTCAGCGGAGGGGAGAAGTTGGGAATTGGATTACCTTTTTTTTTTTTTTTCGTTTCAGGAGTTTTAGCGAGGAAAAATTTGATCAGAATAGGCAAAGAAATTTTTCCTCGCCAATTTTTCTGAATAGGCGAGGTTTCCTCGCTAGAATACCTTCTGCAACGACCTTTTGGTGAGGAAACTTGGTGTGAGAATTTTTCCTCTCCAATTATTTTAGCGAGGAAATTTGGTGTTTTGGCGAGAAAACTAAATCCTCACTATATAGACCTTTTTTTTTTTTTTTTGAAAAGGGCATACATATATAAAAGAGCCAAAAAACAGGCCATCAACAAAGATCCTTGACTAGACCTTTTTTGGTGTAGTGTTTTTTATACTTTTATTTAAATTTTGTCCTTTTTGAACACCCAAGCTAAAAAGGTTTGAACACCCAAAAATTAACCATATCGCCTATCCAAAAAAAAAAAAAAAACCAAATCCCATATCGAAAAATCAAAAGTAATCATATTCCTAAAACGCTCTTGTTTCGAGCTGAGAGTTAAGATAATTCGAGGATCGGACAAATAAATACTTACCGCTTGACCCTTTGTCCACAATCTCTGCAATCTGTCCAAAGGTAATACACGGACACCAGCAAGTAATACAGCCTGCAATCACCAAAATTACAAACAAAAACAAAAACCCATGTTTAAGAAACCCAATTGACTCAAAATCTCTATCCAAAAATCCACTCGCCAATCTTATGTAAAAAAGTTGACTTACAGTTATGGACATCGTCAAAGCAGTCACAGAGTCCAGTGGACCAAGGGACCAGTGGTTTGGGCCGAACTTGGACCGGTACCTGTGGCTGCGGTGGGTCCTCGCTGTAGTAACTCTCCGTGGAACCGACCGGAATGCCGTCTGCCGGCTGGTCGTAGTTCGGAGGTGGTGGTGGTGGTGGAGTGTTCAAGTATTTCTGGTACTCAGTTGAGTTCGAGGAATACATGATTGCTAAATGAGGAGTGCTTTGTGCTTGTGGTATGGAAGGGATAGATAGAAGGGCAATTATTTATGTGTGAGAGAGAGAGAGAGAGAGAGAGAGAGAGAGAGATGTGGTTGGGTGGGTGCATGGGCGGAAAAAATTTTGGATACCGAATGGGTACCACGTGGTCATGTCGAGCACGATCTCGGCCGTCCAAAAGTACTTTGGACGGCCGAGATTGATTCTTTCTCTTTCCTCTCACTTGACCACTCTCTCTTCTCCTTTTCTCTCCCCTCTTCCGGATCATTAGATTGCATTTTGAACGACTGAGACTGCCGTTGTGTAATACTCACTCCGCACTGAAAAAATTCTCGGGTGGGCGGCTTGGAAATAATACACGACTAGATAATAATTTACACGATGATATGATCCAATTATTGGGGTCCACGTGGAGAGATCATTCTACTACTCTGGAAGACTAGGTCAAGGTCCACCATGACCCAGCCTCTGCTACAGACAGTCAATGGTCAGCATATGTTACTGGCATGGAAGCTTCCCCCACCGCGTGGTATAAGCAAATTCATAGTAATATCAAGATGAGTTTTCAGTGAAAATACTTTTGATGTTCTCGGACACGGCACGTTTTAAGAGCGGCACAGCACGAACGGATACGGGACGGCACGAGTAAAAATGAAGAATGGTTAATTTGTAGTAGTTAACTAAATAAGGAATTCTTAATTTATTATCTATCTATAAATGTAATGTGGTGCATATATCATGTCAGTCAATCAATCAATTATCAATCTATAATCTAGACAAATATATTGAAGTCTCACGAGCATTAAACATTCATCCCTATTTTTCTAGATTTTTAAAATTTAAAAAAAAAATGAGAGAGAGATAGAGGGAGCGAGAAAAACGTGTAGAGTGGTGAGGAGGGAGAGAACATGAGAGAAGGGGACTGACTAAAGGGGAGAGAGAGATTTTAGAGTAATTAGGCATTGAGTTTTATTAGATAAGGAAGATAAATAAAAATCACTACTTTTTAGCTTTTATTTATTTGTTTTCTTTGCTTGCATTCTTCACAACTACAAATTAATTTGAACACCTAATAAGTCTCATAATATCAAACTTTATTTCATCCTAACCTGAATTGAATGTTTTTATTATGAATGTTTTTATGCATTTTCATGAAGGTGGCATTAAATTTATTGATTTATTTTATTATACCTATTAGGAAAAAGTTATGGTCTAAACGAATTTTTTTCGTTGTTACAACACTTGGATTAAAAAAAAATCCCAAATGAGCACAAGCATGAGCACGGTACGGAGTTAGGCATGCCCACGGACTAAGGCCAGACTGAGCAGTATGCTAAAATGGGCCAAGTACGCCGACGGCACGACTAATAAATGGGCCGGACTATACATGACACTAAGCACGTTTGGCACGGAACTAAATAGGCTGGGCCAACACGGCACGGCCCAGCCATTTGACAACTCTATGTATGCAGCTTTTGGAATGTGACCCAAATAGATATTGATTAGTCTCAAATTTGCTACATAAGCCTCTTGCATTTAAAATGTGACATCTGTGTGATTGCGCGGAGAACTTATATGGCCGGTGTCAAATTACATACAGCATCTCAAGATTCTCAACCGATTAATTAACTGTTTTAAGTTCAAATAGAAAAGAAAGCTGCTTCTGAATTTTCACTATTACCATCGTTGCTGAAGCAATTACCATCAATAAGTTATGCAGGAGGGCTTAAAAATAACCATAGTCGAAGGACAAAACCAAACAAAATGGCCACTCTTCACAGAGTCACACCGTTGTGAGCTCGGTGCATGCTTAAAAACATTTTTCCACCGAAAATGGATGGTGGTTAGGTAAATTCACCCAGATACGTGCAAAAATTGCTTCGAAAAGGTGTCCCATCCCTAATTCTGAAGCATAATCATTGAACAAAGCTTAATCCTATATAAGACTAACTTTCCTCCATAGTATTCACCAAAGATTTTTGCAGACAAAAGTCCACACTACCCTGACAAGCTTATTACAAAGGCTCAGAATGGCAAACACAACATCTGCAGTAGTGCCTCGCAAAGGCCATTACGACAAGAAGTCTATGTAATAACTGTGGGAGCAGATCGACCAGTAAATTCCTCCATCTTGGACAACTTTAGAGCAACCTCAACCTGTGACCAAATGCACTCTAGTTAGCAAGATAATAGTAAGGGTAAAGGTAACAAATTGCCTGGATAATGATTGGGCATCTCACAAGAGGAGCAAGTGCATCTTGAGAATCTCTCCCGGTCTTTGATGGATCCTTCTCATATTGCTCAATGTACAGCCGAATGGTTGCACCTTCCGAGCCAGTCCCCGAGAGACGGAAAACCTAAAATAGTGTTAACAATGTTTAACTAGTTAAACAGGTACATAGAACACTCTAGGAGTTCTCTGTTACTCCTTTTCTTTTGGGTTTCTTTTCCTGTTTTCAATCTGCGATTTGGAATCAAAGAAAAATTATAGGTTCGAAAAAACTCATTGTTTTCACATGTCGTTTCATTTTGTGTAAAGAGCAGTTTTGAAAATTTAAAACCAACTTTTTGATGTTTCCCAAAACATGGTTTACATCTTAGGAAAATTTCTAAAAAAGCTTCTAGAATCACCATGCCAAATAAATTTTTTCCCTGTGTTTTCAAGAAAAAGAAAACAGAGAGAAAAACATCATAAAAACCAACCAATTTCGGAGAAGATGCATTCTCAAGCATACAAGCTTTTCAAGCCAAGATTTTTTGCAATTTTCCACTGCCAATGTTTTCCATGACAATAGCTCAATGTTTGTGATCCACTGCTTCCTCAGCTTTTAAATGGGGCATGGTGAAACAGAGCTCACTTACCAATCGTGACCCATCTTCAAACAGATATCTAATACCCTGATGCTTCGAGATAGAACCATCAACAGGATCTTTGTATTCGAATTCATCAGCATGAATAACCTTTGCCACATCTGAACGTATCCCCTTTACAATTCTGCACAAATTAATTCCATAAGCTCTTAAAATAGTAGAACTAAAAAATAATGACTCCACCACCAAAGACCACCATGGACTTCATCACAACAGAAGTTACAACCTTCATCAAAGTTTATTTCCCAGTTGAAGTGTCTTAAATCTTAATGACTTCATGAATCACTGTAAATCAGCAGTTCAGCCTCAATAAACAGTACGCAAAACACATCCCAGGCTGTGTTCAGTTCGGCCTCATAAATATGGGATCACTGAAAAGACAAGGAAAATTGGGCTCTTAATTTGGGTGATTATTTAAAAATATTCTTGTTCTTTTAAAATGTTTCTTTTTATTTGTGGAAAGTTGTAACTTTTTGTCTCTTAGCCTGAATGTTGCATTGATTAATTTTGTGGAGAGAGCGACTTTCTAGTTTATTTTTCTAAAAGATGTGTCCATTAGTTTTACACTAATAGATCTGCTTATTGGATGAAAACCATGCCTCTTGATTATTTTAAAAGAGATGTGACCCTTTGAACAAGTGTTATACCTGTAAGTTTTCCTCTATGTGAATGGTTGCATCCACCTGTTATAGGTGTGCCATCCACCTGTTATAGGTGTGCTCCTTCGAACAGGTGTTTCTTTGAACAGGTGTTTGAAGGTCTATATATGGACCTAGGAGCAAACCATTTGGGACCTGATTAAGTGCAGAAACAAAACATAGTGGGTCTTGGTTTTCTTATTCTTGTATAGCGGATATTCTGCCCGTCTTCGTTTGTGCGAACACAAACAGAAAGACCCTAGAATTCAGTTTTGTTGTATCTTGACGGCGGATTTACTGTAACCCGGTGCACACAATCTGGTAGGGGTCAATGCTGTCTTTAGGAAAGTGTTGTTACAACGCTCCTCAAATTGTTTTTCATTCCAGATTTCGGAAGAGACGACGCCATCATCAACACATTTGGAAGATCGTGCTTCCAACAAACCGTTCCATAGTTTGTTTGTGGTTAATATCTATTTCTATAATAACCTGGAGTGCAAGGCAATGCTATGTTGCACTAGTTTGGGTGATGAGGACAGAAAATGAGTTGGATGAAAGATTAGGATCTTGTCTGATTTAGGAATGTATATTATGGGAGGTTAGTCTGTCAAGGATTGTTTATTTTACTATTCTTTTTATTCCACAGTATTAACCTATATACACGCAATATTCAGTAGGTCTTTGGCAGACTCGATGATTTGTATAACCAGATATTCGTGTGAGATTGTGTTCCCCAATACTTCTCTTCCCTCAAATAGTCTCTTCTCTATATCTTAATCTTCTTCTCCCCCTTCATCTTATCATATCTTCTCCATCTCCTCTTCTTCTTGTTCTGGATCAGGGTATGTCTCTAAGAGTCGAAGTCATCAAATTGACTACTTCCTCTGTTCATAGAGAGAGGATATGGCTAAACATACATATTTCTTAACGTACTTCTTTTATTTGCAGGAGATGAATGGACCTTGTTTGCAAGGCACATAAACTATACAAGTTGACGGTATCTATAAGGTAGCATGAGAAGCATACTTGTTGACTTCAGGAAGATCAGATTGCAGCTGGACCAAATATGCCATCAGTTCCTTTGCCTGCAGCTGCGTCAACATTCTTAGGGAAAAAAATATTTCACTAAACTAGAAAAACAAAGTTTAAAAGTCTAACTGTACCAAATAGACAAGTAAAAGGTATATAGAGGTCGTACATACCTCATAGTCATAACGCGTATAATAGTGGCGACCATAGACAGCCCAATGCTGGCGTACAATCTCTTCAACAGTCACAAGGTTTCCCGCACTGAGGTTATCCTTGTTTTTGTAGGCAAGAATTGAGAGCCAAGCCAATACAGCCCAGATTCCATCTTTCTCACGAATATGGTCCGAGCCTGTAAACAAATAGAACAAATCATACGAATATTGCATGCCAGATGCTACAGTAACCCACGTACAATAATAAACTTAAAAGTTACAAGATGTTGGAGAATAACAATACAAGCCCACCAGTTCCGAAACTTTCTTCACCACAAACTGAACATAACCCAGCATCCATTAAGTTGCCAAAGAATTTCCAGCCCGTAGGCACCTGGCATTATAAAGGAAAAGATAAAATCACGCCTCTCGTACCAATCGTGCCAGGACAGAAATTTCAAAATTGGTGAAATGGAATACCTCAAAAAACTTCAAATTTAAATGCTTAGCGACGACATCAAGAGCAGCGGATGTCGGCATGCTCCTGCAGAGAGAACTCAACATGACAATGAAAATTGAAGAGCGTAAAAAATGAATTCACAATATGATATGGTACACACTTGATCATTTTCCAGGTAGTAGATAACTAGAGAGAGAAGCCATGTTAAAAACTCAAAACGGAAGCACACATCGCGCATGCTCTAAAATTTATACAAATAAATTTGGCTCATTTTGGGGTTGTTTCCCATTTTTGCTGAAAGTGCCAAACACAAATTTCGAGATAGGTCATTCTCCTTACATCAACTATTTTTAGCCCTTTTAGCACTTGTGCTAAAAAAGAAGAAGGAAAAGCTGCCCCTTAGACTATGAAAGAAAAGAATCATGCAAGTGCTAACAAACATGACTTCAAAGTTTTGCAAAACAATCAAAAGAAAAACACAAAGAAGCCAAAGTAGTATGTTAGACAACCTGGCAACTCCCTTAAGACCACTAGAAAAGTAAGGTATGGCTTGAACAGCATTTGCAGCAATAATAGCAACAGAATCTGATGGAGTAACAAAAAACCTGGAAACAGCAACACAATTAAAAAATGATAGGTTTTTGAAAGAATTCTTGTTCCAACAGCATTCAAAAGGATGTTTCTACCTTTTACCAAGGATCATGTTACGATCCGCATCACCATCAGCAGCAGCACCAAATTCTGGTGGCTCATCGTGAGAGCTAGACTTTCCCAATCCCATGCGTGCAACTAACTCCTTTGCATAGGTCAGATTAGGATCTGGATGGCCTCCTCCAAAATCTTCCTGTTCACAGGAAGTAATGCCAAAGAACATTTAAAACACCAATATGAAGAGACACAAATGTTGAAATTAAATACCAAACAAGATGCATCCACAATTTTACTTTGGGTACACAGTTCATTAATGAGCTTTCCTCTGCACCCAGCTCCTCCACAAATATGCGTTTAGCATAAGCTCCAGCAACTCCATGTAGTGCATCATAACTTGAAAATTGAAATTTTTAACAGAAGTCAAGCATCAAAGGCATAGTACGAAATTATGTAGGAGAATATGCTTTGAATGTTGGAAATGAGGTGCTATTTATATACCAGAATGTAAATTTTGGAGATGACAGCAGCTTTTGGATAGACTGGAAATCAAATATTGACCTGTGAAATCAAAACAGCATTTGATGTTAAAGTAATGGAGTGCTAAGATATAGGACAAACAGAATAATATAAGAACAAGCTAGAAAAAAAAATAAAAAAAATTTCACGTACTAGACAAAAAGAATGGAGCACATGTAGTTTGTAGCACCTTCCATGAATTTTTGTCCAACAGGACCTAACTCTAAGTCCATTATCACATGATATTTGAATGTTGAAGTCACTTAATTGACTGTTAAAGTCACTCAAAATCACGTAATCCAGGCGTACAGATATGAAAGAGACAAAGGCATTCGCATGTTGAAAGTGATTCGGCTTGGAAAGTTCCAGAGAAGAAAAATAAGAAAGGTTAGAAAACTGTTTACAATTAAGCCAAAAACCAAGAATAGTTTGAACATCAAGCTTAAATTTGTGGGCAAAACCCAAATAAAGAAGCAAAGCTAATTAGGAAATAGACAAAATAAAGAACATAAGTTAATAAACTTAGCCTAAATATGTCTGCTTCCAGACCTCCAGTTATGCCTGCGGGATGCGCATAACTCCCGGACTCCATGATTCCCATGACGGAAGTTTATGCGTAGGAAAACTCAAAACAGTGATAATAAGAACCGGATATGCACATAAGCACAAATGCTACACTATAAAGTATTATACATCAGGTCGTAACTATGAATGGTAACAAGGAAAAGTATGGGTAAGCTTTCGCTGCCACCAAAAACAGAAGGTAAGAACTGTCAACTGATCCTTTGAAAATAGCATACTTCATCAATTTCACGTAATCAGTAGCTGAATCAAAAACATCAACATCAAATTGTCCCTCAGGCCCTTCAAAGCTTGTTATGCCTATTGCAGAGATATCCACCTGAAGAAAATTTTCAAGCACTTGAGGATGAGGACATAATTAGAACACATGATGCACCATAAAAATACATATAGGCACAAAACATATCATACATCTGGCAAGTCTTCTGCAATCAAGTATTCCTTTATTGTCTTCGTGTTCTCATAGATCCTATCAGTAACTGCTTCTGGTGCAGGTCCACCATTTTCCATGTTGTATTTAATTCCAAAATCCTGCATGAAGGACGTACAAAGGAGACTGTCACATTCAACTTTGCAGTAGCTATCTGAACTTTCTGGATTGAAAATGACCAAAAAGTTATTCCACCCCCCCCCCCCCCCCCCCCCCCCCCCCCCCCCCCCCATTTAAAGCAGATTAGACCATTGTTCTCTCATCCAATTGAATTGCAGTCTTTCGTACTTCACTTTCTGTAAGTTTTTAAGTGTCAGTAGTCCGGAGTCATGTAAAGTACATTAGTATATCTATAAACTGCTACCAATTACAGGTACTTATTCGTCTGAAAAATAACTTATTTTCCTACACAAGGTCATTGTTTATCTTTTCTTTTTGCTGGCATGTTAGGAAAGATGGGAGGGTGGTGTTTTGAGGTTTAGGCAAAGAATAGAAATATTCCAATCTACCCCATCTGATCTGTAAAAGATGGAAAGTAGCACAAAACAGAGACGAAGTACAAAAGGAATTGCTGAACGGACTTTTTCTTTTGGAATTTGATGGGGAAAAAAGGTTGAACATGGCTTTAAACATTGGACTTTCACCAAGTTGGAGGTTTCTCATATTTATATTATAGAAGATGGAAGTTGCAGCACAAAAACAAGCAAACATGCATAAGGACAAAAAAAATTCATTTTGATCATCTGTAAGGGTGTCAGACAATTACTAAGAGCATATATGTTGTCAATCCTTATAGGCAACAGAGTACCTCAGCCAAGGAATGGTGAAGGTGTTACACGGTCTTGGGTAGAACTCGACCCCAAAAGCTAGCTCAAGAAGTGAGGGTGCCCTCATGCTTATATATTTCATATTACTTTGGTACCCAGGCGATGTGGGACTTTTCTTCACACCCTCCCTCATGCACAGCGTGCTCACTCGGCAGCACCTGCCGCGTGCAGGCCAGATACATGCACCCTACCTATCTCTGGTACCTAGCTCTGATACCATGTTACACGGTCTTGGGTAGAACTCAACCCCAAAAGCTAACTCAAGAAGTGAGGGTGCCCTCACGCTTATATATTTCATAGGCCTGTGCTAATCAACAAAGACCTAGAATACCTTCAAATGACCAAATTAAGGTTCCTAAATTCTGGAATGAAATGAGAGGATGAAAATTGGCATGGCATGTCAGTATTTCTTTCCATGGACAAGTTGAGTGTTCTAAATGTAGAATACAATCAAACACATTACTTCCTCATAACATAAAACCACAATGGTAGTGCTGGTCACCAAATTGTAAGTTCCCCTGATATAGATTACAGAGTTACTAAATTAAAGCTGGCAAATACCTCACGGGGACCTCCTGGATTGTGACTTGCTGTCAGTATGAATGCTCCTGATGCCTTAGATCCCTGTGTTGAAATTAGATAGAACTTAATTAATGTTGTGCTAAACAAGTTGGAAGTTTGAACAAGGTGAGAAGAAACAACGTACAGCTACATGCAAACATTTGAACCAAACTAACTTACATCAGCCCCAACTCTCTCACGAATAACAGCTGACACAGCAGGAGTAGATAGCAAACCATTTTGACCAATCCATACACGTCTGACTCCATTTGCAGCCGCCATCTTAACTATGATCTGCCAGTTTCAGAAAAACAAATTAGGCAGAATACAAAACATGTAGAAATAAGCATCAGATAAAAGGTCTAAGCACACAATGCAGTACCAAGAAGCAATCATTTGGACATCAGGCAACTAAGATCACTTGGAAAGTTTATAGGGAGCACGACAAAACACAAACTAAGAAGCAAGACCATAGTAATCAAACGTACAAGGTGCACTAGCCACTAAAGTGCTAGGTCTCAAGAAGCCTATGCGCAAGATGAGGCATGACCCAGAGTGAACTCAAAGACTGTAAACGGTATGTAGATTCTATAGAAGATTCAAATAAATCAAATAACAGGGAGCAGAGGATGCAGAATAAATTCCTTAGAAGGAAAACAAATAAAAAAAACAATATTCCAGAGAAGGTAGTGTTGCGAAACACAAGCCCAAACACAACATAAAGTTGTTAATACCAATGTCAAACACCAAAGTTAAATAAAACTGTACTAGAATATGCCCGAAGTGAACATCTGAATGACGTACTTCTTTGCAAAATGAAGCAAAAAGATCAGACATGATTTAATTATCAATTAGGAATCAGACTTCTTTTTTGGGGTGATTTTTCATAGATGTTGGAGTTCGACACCAAGAAAACAATTAAAACACGATTTTCGTTTACGAAGGGAGGAGGGTCAACATGATCTTCGCGCTGCTTTGCAATTTGACCAACCAGGCCATTATGCAACTTTGTAAGCATCTTGCAATCGCATGTTGCTCCATATAACCTTATGTGTCAGTGTCACCTACTTGTATCACGGTATGAAAAAAGATAAGCATAAATGCAGAATTGCGTTATGGTAGTACTAAAACAATATGAGAATCAGAAAAATATTCAGAATGGTGGTGGAAGGTTAGCTCTCCTCAAATTTCATGCGGAAAAAATTGTCATGATCTCATCTAGCTGTTGTACATGCACAGAGACTACAGAGTAGAAAGACTTTTCTTGTTTGTCCACTTCTGTTGGAAGCTTATTGGTAGTTTTGCTTGGAGACTAGGGCTCAACACTGGAGAAACTTGTATGAGTAATAGCAACTGATGGAGTGAAAGATGACATTAAACAATGACAGCAGCTTTTGTTTTGTAGTTGAATCAGGTTGGTGGGCCGGTTGCTAGTGTTAGTTGCTGCCAATTTTGGAGGTCAAGAGCTTTTCGAAATGAATAACCGAAGAAAAAGTGGTTGTTGCTCATGGAAAGAAGCAGGCATCTGCTGCTGCCATGGCGGGAAAACATTGCAAACAATTCCGACAGAAACCATGTACACTTGGAAAGAGAAGCATAACTCAGAGAGGGTGAGTAAGGTAGAAAGGAAATTACAAGATAAAGACAAAATGTAACCTTCAAGACGAAATAACATTCCTTGGTAATTCTGGGGATAGAGCTAATGTCATCCAAGGGGATGTTACCATCCCTTGTCAATATTAGCATCTATATCCAGCAGCAGAAAATCGGATGATCAAGAGATTCAAAGGAAACCCTATTTAGGCCATCATACTTTGAAGATAACCTTTGAATCCTTCTGTCTTATAATTCGTAGTTTCAAGCTCATTTTCCGCCTCTGGTATCTACAATAGAGTACATTAACATGATAATATAGTATAGTAGTTCGAAAGTTGAAGATTTGTTCAGTAAATTCTATTTATTGCATTCCCAAAGATATAATCCCTTTCTGACTCTGACCTGCTGTCGGTGATGGTATAGCTGTCCTCTCCCTTTGTAAGCAAGAAAACAAATAACGTTTACCGAAGAAAGAATCCAAAAAAACATATACTAACAAAAAACAAGTATATCCTAACACAAGACCTTAAGCCTTCTCAATGTGGATGCAAGCATTTCATAATGACATGACAACCCCCTTCAGATAAAAGAAATTGCATCTTAAGGCGATGATTAATGTCAGCGGTGACTTGCATAGCAGAACTATTACAGTACTACCATGCCATTAGCAACCAAAAGATAGCTGAGCAAAAATAAAAGAAAATTATACATGTACTTGAGAATGCCATGTGACCAGTCAAAACCAACTAATAGTGAATCCCAACTAAATTGACTGCTATAGAAACAAACATATATATGATTTACCTGGATGGCATCCTTTGAATAATAACGACCATCGCCAGAGACAACAAGTGTGGCTCCTGCGTGCATGAAAATTATGATACAACCAAAAAGTGGACACTAACTTCAATGATATTGCCACGCTCCAAAAAAACTAACTGTTAAGGGATAGGATGAAATGGAAGACCCAGCTTTCAAACAAAATTAGATGTACAAAAATTGAAATCTTACAAACTAAAAGAAAAAACAGGACCACACATTCTGGCTCCATAAACAGAACATAGTTCCAGCCGACGCATGTATATAAAGAGCATCTCCGTGTACATCTCATTCTGAAGCATCTTCAAAGAAAATGCACCATTACTTGATTTTAGAGGTCAACAATAACTCATTAGTGTCACTTGTAAAAGAGTAAATATCCAATGCTATAGCAGCTACAGCTTGCAACCAGTTTTCTTATAATACCTTCAGAATTTTTTCTGGATTAAATCCTGTTCCACAGACATGAAACCTGACTCTCTTGCTTTGTTCTTGACAAGCCTCACTTGCAAAAAAGAGAAGTAAAATCAAATCTCTCTTGCGATTTTATGTGCAGTCACATAGCAAAGGTTTTGCTACTCTCATAAAACCGAAAAGTTAAGAATTTCAAGAAATGTTTCACAGATATTCCATACACTTTCATGTATCTCATTACCCACAGCCCGAAGGAAGGTCGTTAACATTTTTCGTAAATAAAATAATTGCACAGCACAAGTAGATTTAACATCATTATCATAAAGAAGACACAGGAATATCAGTAAACAAAGTATATGGTGGCCACCTCTCACTTTGTCAGCTGAAAGGGCATCGAACGTTGACTGAACAAAATTGTGCAAGTAATTAGGTTGCTTGAACACTTTAACCTGAAAACAGTCCAAAAATGGGTGTATCAATAAGAAGGAAACATTCTTTGCTAAATCAGCAGTGCTTCTGAAATGGCATTTTTCTTTTATCTTGCTTGTTTCCAAAACTAACAATGTTACGTTCATATTCAAATAGGGGTCCCTATGAAAGGGAATAGAAACCAAAAGACACATTTCGCATATGAAAGTGAATAGAATCCCAAAAGGGTCAAAACCATGCTGATGAATCCTCGCAGTCAGAAAAAATTAGTTTGAAGAACAAGGTGGTTTTGTTTCAAAACTTATGAATAGTATAAGGATGCATACTTTGCAAGGTAGCCAAATGTGGCACTTGGGTAAACAAAGCAGGTAATCGATACAACCCAGAACATGTACACACAGTCAGTGTCACCCGAATTGCATCAACTTCAACTCAAACTCAATCAGTCTTTGGTTTATTCGTGAATCATGACACTGATAGCTTCAAAAATGTGACACCTCATACACAAAAAAGATAAAACCCAATCTTTTCACCACCTGACAAGGCGGGTGGAAAATGCTCTCCACTTCCACTCAACCCTGATTTAGGATCTGAACCATTCATATTCTAAAGTGCAAGGTGAAGATCATCTTAGCAAAAAAATAGATATACCGGACATGCATATCTAAGAAATCAATTATTCAGTCTTTTCCATGGACGGTACAATGTAATTTTACCCTTGGACAAATATGCTGAGATGATGTGTAATGCACTCTCACATGATGTTGGCATTTATGTGTAATGCACCCTCACATGAGTGACGAGGGAGAGAAATATGCTATGAACACGATGACTCGTAGTGAGAGAGAAAGAGAGAGGGTGGGAGAATGGAGATGAGGATTATTCTTTTCTTTTGGCATCTCCAAACTGCACATATGTTTAGGCCGCGTCCGCTTAAGGAGAGGACTTTTATGTTTCCGAGTCTCGTGACCATGTGAGTGCCTCACATCTCTGGTCCAGTCCGGTCCTTAAAGTTCAAAATATGGCTTCTATGGTCAGCCAACAACTAAGGGGTTGTTTGATAATCAGATTCAACACTTAAAACTCAATGTATTGAATAATAAGAAATTAAGTTATTTGATAATTAATGTGAGAGGAGCGTTAGAATTAACTAACAATTGTATATAAATTTTCCTCCAATATTTAAGACTTTTCACATGACGTCTGCTTTGTTTTACAGGTCCTACAAGATGAAGCGCACCAATCTGGGATGCGAAGTTGATCTCATACACAAAAAGGCAATGATTTGATGAGACAAGAATAGACTCCTCAGGTTTAATAATCATCCAAAAAAAGATCAATTGCTCTGCTCGTTCAAATCAAATGCAAGAACATACAAGATTCAATTCAATAACTGCCATAATTAGGCCCAAAAAATGAAGGGTTTGGAACTAGTAATTTGAAAGGCCAACCGGGAGGAATTATGGATGTATATTGGGAACAGAAGGGAATGAAGGCAGATAAAGTGAAAAGTAAAAGGAATTGAAAGAAAGAGGGATATGTGGATCAATCACCTTCTTCCTAAGGCCAGAAGTTCCCCGGTTTTTGGCCATCGAAAGGCGTTGTTTCGACGCGAACAACCTTGAACGCCACCATTTCTACCTGTCCTACTACTGCTACTCTCGGCTGAAAAATGGCAGAGTGAAGTTGGAATCAGTCAGAAAAATGAGAGAGAGAGAGAGAGAGAGAGAGAGAGAGAGAGGATGGGCTTTTTGGAGTGAAAGTTGATGGGAAAGAGAATAGAAACTCTGTTTCGAGAAAGAGCGAGTTATTCGAGAGAGAGAAATACGCAACGAACCCGATGACTAGTGAGAGAGAGAGAGAGGGTGTGTTTTGAGGACATTCGGGTCTCATGTGCGTGCGGTGCGCAGCGCGGCAGTTATGTCGCATGCCCGGGTCTCATTATTTGATCAGAGCTGATCATTTTGTTTGTCTGTTGAGTATATGGTTGTTATTAAAATTCAAGTTCATCGAATATGGTTACAATTTTGTACAACAATAACACAACAATAACATAACCCATTTAATCCCCAATAGTTGGGGGTATGGGCGGGGGAAGGATAGGAGACAGACCTAACATTTGGCAATAAATGCACAAAGTGGCTGCTCCCAGAATACCACTGAAACAGATGGATTGGAGACAGACCTAACCTTTGGCAATAAATGCACAAAGTGGCTACTCACAGAATACCACTGAAACAGTGATCCCCCTATACCGTCGCGTTTGCTGCGGAATCATGCCCTCAACTGGCTTTTTTAACTGTTTGTTTTCATGAAAAATGTAGCTTGAAAATATAGTTACCGAAGTCTGATCAATCTGAATTTTATGAGGACTACGTACTCGACTAGACGTACAAAATGAACGGTTTGGATCAAACAATGGAACTCCAGGTGGGCCATGTAACAGCACATGTGCTATGTGGCAATGCGCATATTCTTTTGTGACAAAGATAAGAGTACTGAAAAATGTATATAGCAACTTGCGGAGTCCATTTTTTGGTATTACCCAAATAATCCAAAACATTTTTTAAAATAATTTTTCGATTACCCCTGCAAAAAATCGTCTCAATTGAATGTACCTAAGTGATTGATCCAAACTTCAAGTTTTCATTTAGAATTTATGATCCTAAATTCTGAATGAGAAATTGAAACATTAGATCACTTACGCTCGTACAATCGAGCTGATTTTTTTTTTTTTACAATGCATACTCAAAAAGATTATTTAAAAATTATTGAACGGTTTGAATTATTCGTGTGAAACCCAAAAATAGGTCCCACAAGCCGCGATTATATATTTTCTATACCCTTTAATCAGTTTCCATAATCTTTTTTGGCATCTCCAAACATGTATAGGTTATATGGCCGAGACTTTCACGTGGTGCGGGTCACGTGACCGTGTGATTGCTGGGGTGTACACCAGCATGCTAGCTCACCTATAAATCCGTTTTCTATGGATTCGAATAAGTATTTTGGCCATTAGGGTTCATTTCAGTGAATTTTTAAGCCCGTTTATTAAATGAAATAAGCATGGTAATATCCTTTAAAATTAAGCGTTGACTTTTGTACAAATCCTAATTTAGTTTCGTAAATGTTTCCTGTCCTTAAATAAATCTCAACGACAAAAAGATTTTCTTGGAGTAATGCTACAATGTGCTCTTCTCAATATGAGATTTTGTGACTCAAAATATGAGATTTTGTGGCTCTAAATATGAGATTTTGTGGCTGGAGATATGAAGTGCATATAGGTATGCCACTTCATATGAATAGTCACAAAATCTCATATATTTCCAGAAAATCTCATATTTGGAGCCACACAATCTCATATTTGGACCCATGCGGATTGCTACAGTAATGCTACAGTGCCACAATCTCATATTTGGAGCCACAAAATCTCATATATTTCCACAAAATCTCATATTTTGGAGCCACAAAATCTCATATTTTGGAGCCACAAAATCTCATATTTGGTGCCACAAAATCTCATATTTTGAGTCACAAAATCTCATATTTGATGCCACAAAATCTCATATTTGATGCCACAAAATCTCATATTTCCGTATGGGGTGTATACCATGTGCCATATCATATTTGGAGCCACAAAATCTCATATTTGGTGCCACAAAATCTCATATTTGGTGCCACAAAATCTCATATTCTCTCATATTTGGTGCCACAAAATCTCATATGTGGGGGGTGCACATTGTAGCTTGCCCATTTTCTTGTGCTTAGATTTGAAGTTTGGAAATCGTAATAACTGTATGAAACACTTTAGGAATGAAATACCACCTTGAATTGTGTTAGGAAACCTTTGCATATATTGAAAATTAGGGCTACAAACGAGCCGAGCCAAGTTTTACTGTGTTTAAGCTTGGTTATTAAGTTCTTAACGAGCCTGAGTTCAGTGAAAATTTAACGAGCCAAGCTCAAACTGAGATGGATCTCATTAGCCGCTCAGCCACCATATTCGCCCTTTCATTCTGCTTCAGAAACCCAAACTTTTCCAACCTAATTCGTTTGCACTTGTTCACAACTCTTTAGGACAAAGTTTTGCACCGATGAAACTCTCTCACGGACTTCAATTAATTTTTTGGTGATTATCTTTAAACTGTACAAATATAAGACTTTGCCCACACTTTCACACGCTTCCATAAACTTTTCCGGGATCCATTCAGAAAAATGTCATCACATTTTTTGTTTGACAATGGGCGATATTACATTCCCATAGACATTTATACTAACGTTATGCCTGTATGATGCATTGCACAATAATAATAAAAAAGTTCACATTGTTTATTATTATTTTTAGTTATTGTGCATAAATGGGCACAGCAGTACTTGTGTTTTCCAGAATAGGTTGGTCGAACCATGCAAGTAGTTGAGACAAAAACATTGTTCCCTTTTGATGCACTGAAAGACTTATATCTACTTATGAATTAAAATTTTAAGGTGTAAATAAAATTAATTCATAACTGTGAAAAAATATAATATACAAAACAAACAAACATAAAGTTATGCCTGTATGATGCATGGCACAATAATAATACTAATAAAAAGATCCATAACGTTCTTTTTCTGTTTTCGTGCATTAAATGGACACAATGATAATTATTGTTTCCACCCCGTACCCCACGTCTCTCTCTCTCTCTCTCAAACCTCACTTTTTTCTCTCCCTCTCAATTTTAAAAATAACAAAATCAAAATTCTGAGAATTTAGTATTGGGGTTTTGAAGGCTTTTTTTTATAATATAGATAGATAGGTAGATACTAGATTTATTCCAAAAACTCTGCACTTCCTAGGTCTAGCGTCTATGTTTTGTGATCAATTAGATTTTTTTTAATCATCTATTTGATCTTGTAGTTGGTCCGGTCGTTGTCCCCTATTTTCCTTTTGAGGCTATAATTTAACTCACTCTTACCTTATATAACCCAGTTGATGATCCGAAGTAAATTAGTGGACTTAGTCAAGATCGTGACTCATTTGTGTAAAATCCCGAAATAAGTCTCACATAATGCGGTGTCCATTTGGCGTGCACCAAATGCCGTATTCATAGCAAAGCTCATTTTCATATGAACTCATTGAAGGCCCTTCATTGAAGTATACAGTTCAAGAATTGCTAGCACCCTAACCACACTTTGTAATACATCTCTAATACGTACATATTGCTCTATTGAAATTTACAGACCTACCAAACAGCATTACAAAACTACTATACAAAAATAATCAAAAAATTGACACCCAGTGCATGAGACCTAAAATAAATGAAAACCAGTGCACAAGACTCTAGCCATTGCCGCGCCTAGGGAGGATTAAATGCACGCAGTCTGTTCTACCCCTTGCGCGCTTGGGGAGGATCAAATGCACGTACTCTCTTCTATCCCTCACGCGTCAAGACTCTCCAAGTATCGAACCACAATGAAGCAATCTTATTGTTGCGCCGAAGCCCACCATAAAAATAAGATCAAAATCTCCTATATAAATACAACCCTAAGATTGCATTGGCCTTTTCCCGTAAGGGTCTACCCGGGGGCTTGTCAAATAGGATGTGCTCGTAGTTGCTGTGGCACTGCTGGTATTGGCGGGGGAACTAGACTCGCTGGAAGTTCCGGTTAAGGTTGATGATGTGGTGGGTCTATGGGACCTTCTGTACCTGGGACCAGGGTACCCGGGCCTCGTCGGTTCTTCTAGGCTTCCGGGCTTCTTCGTTAGCATGACAACCACATCGGCGCATGGGGGGCCGTACCTGTGGATCTGATTGGGTGCAGAGTAACCCAATCTGTATGCACGTTGCTACTTGATCGGGGACCGCAGACGATGCCAGTTTACGGTCCATAACCTCCATGCTCTTCCCCTTCCTGTACTGCTTGTACACCTGCATCCACCATGAAAGTTGTGAATATCGAATATGGTTTTCAAAATGCACAATTCGATTTTTCATTTGGTAAACTTGTCTGAATCATAAAGTTTAAGTTTGAACCACCTTTTCGACCAAATTCTGAAAAATAAAAATATAAAAATTACGAAGCTATTTGCCCAAAATTCAAATCCAAAATTTCCAGGCCGCCTTCATTAGTGTCGTCGCCAGAAAATATAGCAAGTGGGGACTCTTAAGATGAAATTACACGTCGGACATATTTTGTGTTGCTTTGGTCAGGATGTATACAAGCAAAATAAAATTTTATGATCCCAAAATCAATTCAAAATAACTCAACCAAATAAGACAATCTAATTACAAGTGATGACTATGTACAGATGTTTAGATTTAAGCATATATTGAAATAAAATGTGGCAAACCCATATTTTAATAACACTTGAACATTACAAATATAAAGGGTAGCTCAAGTGGTAAGCTGCTGGGTTCGAGTCTCACATAGGGTCTCATTCCCTATCCTTTAGATAAGGCTAGAGTAAATATGTTTCTTGGATGTAAACACAAAAAATAGATAAAATAAAAACCATGTACCAATAAGCAAACATAGAGAAGGGAAAGAATAGCAAACCGGTATTTACCTAAAAATATTATTTACCTAAAGAGTACTCGAAAAGGGTTTGTTGAGGGAAAAATTTATGGTTTGATAAGAGTTTAGAGGGATAAATTGGAAAATACTATAAAACCATAGGCTAAAATGTAATTATACCAAAGTAGGCAAATCCGCAACTGTTCTTCACAGAATTTGGACTTTTATGGTGAGTTTTGACCAATTCGAGTTTGATCAACTAATCTGAATCCGACTTTCAAGAATGCTAATTGGGAAAAGTCATTTAGAAGCCAAGTTGATTAATATAGAATAGGAACAAGGGTTTGGATGATGTAAGCAAACAAATTGGGTGACGTAACAAACCCAGAAACGATCTAGGCCCACTTTAGACCTTGTTGGATTTGTTCAGCATTCAACAATATATACAGAACTGTTCTCAGACTTGCTTTTTCAATACATTTCTTTTTGAAACATTAAAAAAAAAACACTTCAATTTTCCTGATTTTATTAGCATCAGATTCTTAAAATTTTCTTTTTTTTGAAAGGCATTCTTTAAACAATTCTACAAAGTAGGTCACCCTCTCAAACTTGAAATTTGGAGAACTTTTTCACTGCCGGGCGGGTACCACGTGGCAGTACCCGTCACACATCTCAGCCGTCCAAACACACTTTTGGACGGCTGTGATGGGTGTTGCGGGTACCACATAAGATAAGGCGCCACGTGGTACCCACCTGGCACTGAAAAATTTCTCCGAAATTTAGTCTCTTCGATAGTTTTTTCCAGAAACACTTCTAGATAACTCGAAATCTTCTTGGAAAAAAGATCACTTTCACGGAAAGATGGAATTTATATTCTTCAAATTTGTGAGTATCCTCTCGTTGAAAAGTAATACAATGCAAATGAGGAGTATAAATATTTTGAAAAAAGGGATGTAATCAAACGAAGATAGGAGAGAAGTCAATCGGTTTAAACTTCTTAGCAAATTTTGTCGTGGAAATTTTGATCATGAAGCTCCCCCACCCAGAAGTACTCAATCTTTCCAGAAAGTATCAAACGACAAACAAAACAAAAAGTGCAGGTAAAAGGCCAGCTCAAATGATGGAGACCTTTCTCTGCGTACCGGTAGTAATCAAACATGGGTCATAGAAAGGCAGCTATGGCCAGCACAGCAGCTCACCAAAACATCAAGAATATTAATAACAACGAATCATACATGTAGTGTATACTGTAGAATAAAATTTCCAGTATTTTACAGTTTTTAAATTTATTTACCGGCACCAGTATTTAACATGTTGGATTCGATTGCTGTTCAAATAAAGCCAAAACTGGGCAGATATATGTTTAGTGATTAAGGTAGTTCCCATTATTTTCTCCAGTTCAAAAAAAAAAGTAGTAGTTTCAAGTTAGTCGACAGCGATATCAGAGTAAGCAAGCAGTATAGAAAAGATGGATTAAGAACTTACCCATTCCAGTAGATTTTGACCATCTGAACTCGCGCTGAAGGTTGAGTTCTTCTGGCCAGTTATCAGCTCCAAAATCACAACCCCAAAGCTAAATACATCTGCCTTCACAGATAGATGTCCATGCATGACGTACTCAGGAGCCATATACCCACTGTGTCATTGCGCGTCTATTAGATATGATATTAAAGTCAAACAGCTTACATTACAGTCGAAATCAAGTAAGAAAGCTAAGATGATTGAAAACATACTTTGTACCAGCTACACGGGTATTGACATGCGTTTGATCTTCAGGGAAGAGGCGGGCCAAGCCAAAATCAGCGATTTTCGGAGCCCATTTGTCATCTAGTAGGATATTGCCGGCCTTGATGTCACGGTGGATGATTACACTATGTGAGTCTTCAGTGAAGGTAAAGCAAGCCCCGAGAAATGCCAAGAATAATGTCATACCTCCGCTTCCAATCCAGCACGTCTTGTCTACCAGACCCTGAATCAGGACCATCAAAATTAGCATCACTATAGGTATCAATCATCTCTATTCAATCCATTCGACATGGTTCTAAAAGCCAATCAAGAACATCACCCGCATCCAATGAGTTTAACGATACTAATGGAAGTGTTAGTTGCAATCACAATGGAGCTGTAAATTATCATGAAAACATGAACTTACAAGTTCAAGACATTGGATGCTATGACATTGAATATAGACTAAAGTGGTCTTAATGTCATGAGCTGTTCCACTCACCAACTGTAGTAAAAAATGACAAAGCATTCTTTAGATATAGGAGGTATAGAGATAAGTAAAACTGCGGGCCAAGATTGTGCCACCCAATTTCAGCAGTTACTCAAGGCTGGAGAGTGAATGATAAGTACTATGATAACGAAACCAAGAATACAAATATATACATGCACACACAAGTGTTACGAAACTAGGCACAGCCAAGTGAAGAACCGAAAGGCGCTTGGCCCTCACCCACTCAGATTGTCCTTCGCTCCAAATCGAAGAAGACCCTAAAACTACCCAACAGTGACGAAAACAGCACTGGAAGAAGAAAAGGAAATTACTGCTCCTTCCAGTTTAACAAAACACCAAACAGAAATGTACTGCACTTGAAGAACAAGAACTTAGTTATACATGAATGGAACTCCAAAGCGACTAGCATATAGAACGAGATAATTATGCACGACAATGGCCCTAACTAACAGACGGGTTAAAAACAACTAAAATTCAAACTGTTGTTTTCCCGTTTATCACTTTTCTGGTTCTCTTTCATCAAAGGTATCTCTCAATACATATAATGGCCAGTGGAAATGGCCTTCCCCCCCTTGTCTACAGCAATCCTTTGCTCCTAATTGCTCTATGGCTGATGAAGTCTTGTGGACTACCTCTCGGTTCTCTACTTATACAGCTGCAAACACATGGGATGCCATTAGAACTCATTGCCCTCTAGTGCAGTGGCATAAGTTGCTCTGGTTGCCCAAAAATATTCCAAGACACAGCCTTATTATTTGAATGGCCATTACAAAGAAGTTGAGAACTGATGATAAACTTTGCAGCTGGGGGATTACTCCGTACCTCAACAACCTTATTATTTGAATGGCCATTACAAAGAAGTTGAGAACTGACGATAAACTTTGCAGCTGGGGGATTACTCCGTACCTCAACAACCTGCTCTCTTTGCCAACAAGAAATTGAAACTATTTCTCAAATCTTCTTTGCCTGCAAGCAAGCCTATGTGGTGTTTCTAAGGATCCGCATAGCTGGCATGCTGAGGTCTCTTGGCTTACTGGGAAGTCCAGTGGTAAATCCTTCAGCAACACAGTTAGGAAGCTTTCTTGGGCTACTTTGGTTCATTATCTAGGGCAAGAAAGGAACTATAGAGGCTTCCAATGCATTCAAAGACCTCCTTCCTCTTAACAACACCATATGTCACGAGATTCGTGGGTTTTGGGAGTCACGCCATATCCTGTGGTTACGGACCTCCAAGCGCATTAGATACATGGGACAAGTATTATGGTTACAAAGAATCTTTGGCTCATTCATTCAATTGACAAGTAGGCACATTGTTGAGGCTTGACACCTATGATGGCAGAAAATCAAAGCAGTTGTCACCAATTGCAACTGTCATGGTTTTCAATTCAATTTTTGTATCACAATTCAGCTCCAATGGGATAGAACAAGAATCTTCAAAATCCAAATTTGAAAGGATCAAAGGAGAAGAGGACTTACTGAAGAGAAACTTGTCCAAGCTCTCGTTAGCAACATACTCGTACACGAAGCAGCTTCTCCGCACCGTGCGCACAATACCCCAACAAATTCACAACGTTGCGGTGCTGGACCCGAGTCAACAACTTCGCCTCATTCACGAACTCCTTCTTCCCCTGTCTTGAGCCACGCGACAGCTTCTTCACCGCAATCTCCCTACCATCCTCCAATTTCCCCTACATATCAAGAAACCCCACAATCATATAACATTTCTTGTAATTGTAATCACTATTTTTTTGGTGCTAATTACTAGGGAATGACTACAATACACACCCATGCGTATCCCATATACACCTATTGTATAGTCCGTTGTGCCACCTCATTGGCAATCATAACAATTTTTAGTGTTCGTAACTTTTCAGCGATATGATTCATAACATTTTCTATGATTCATAATTTTGGTGCGTCTCGTAACTTTTGTAAAAAAAAAAAAAAAAAAAAACGCAATTTTTATTAATCAAAGGTAATCGATTCGTAACTTTTTATAGGGAGTGACTATTGTAGCATTTCCCTAATTACTATCATAATTTCAACCTTTATTCTGCTTATCTAATGTGATGCTGGAGAGTGGCTGGTAATTCGTCATTACAACTTTTATCCTGTTTGTTAAATTCACATGGGTCCTAAAAATTTCACCAACAGATACACATAAATACACACACATACACCACTCCGTACAAGTATGTGACCCCAAATAAAATCAATTCAGTGGTGATTACCTTGAACACAGGACCAAACCCGCCTTCGCCGAGCTTTTGATTAGGGTGGAAGTTTTTGGTAGCGGAAACTAGGGTTTCGTAGGGGAATTGCTTCTGTTCTTGTGCGGCGATCTTCTCTAAGTCGTCACTTCCGTCTGGTTCATCAAATTACGGAGCATCAAAACAGAGCATGACACAAGATTAGAGTAAATCAACAATCAACCAGTGCACCTATATATATATATATATATATATATATATATATATATATATATAGAGAGAGAGAGAGAGAGAGAGAGAGAGAGAGAGAGAGAGAGAGAGAGAGCATATACTAGCTTTCTTAGATTTGAATGGCTTGAGGAGGTATCGAATGAAGGAGCCTGGTTTATTCATTGCGGTTTAGAAATCCATGAAGAGGGTTTTGAGATGGGAACTGTGGGGAGATTAATTGGTGGATTGAGAGTTGGGTCTTGTAATTCTGCGTGTGGTCGGGAGGAAGATGGTACATCTACTTTTGCTGGGTTTCCCTTCTCCCTCCGTATCTGTATGTATGTGTTCATTCCAAGAAAGAGAGCGTGTTGACTTGGAAAGGTGTTCAAGAAAAACACAAATAATAAGGGTCTCGTCCAGGTGGACTTTTATCGTTTAGCGTTCAGATGTGTATTTGATGCAAAAGGGCCACCACGCCACTAAAATGCCTTGATGACTTGCGGATTACGTCCGTGTTACCACTGTATCGATAGAATGTACCGGTAGAATGTATCTATTTATTAGACAATGAAATTGATTCTATTAATGCAATAGTGACACTCACGTGATACTAAAAATGTGGTGTTGATACATAAGTCACTAGAGCATTACTTCACGTCAAAACGCGATAGTATCTCTTTTCTTGACACCACGTCACTAATGATTTGCAGATTACATGTGACTAATATATTGATAGAATGTGTCCATTTATTAGGTAGTAAACCACTGGGAGTGGAGTTCGTGTAGTGCAACATGTGCACGGCACCGTGTGGTGCGGGGCATCCGACAGTCAATTGCGAAAACGCACGGCTCGGGATTTAATCTGAGCCTAATGTAAATCCGAACTGTCCATTGTTTGGATTAAATCCAAGATGTGCATTTTCGCAATGGATGGCTGGATTTTCGCACAACATGATGTTGTGCACAGGGTGCAAAGTTGAGACCCTTGATCCAGTAAACCACATTCGACCAATATAATGGTAACACTTCACATGATACTAAAAATGTGGCATTGATACACAGTAACTAGAGCATTACTACAGGTTAAAACATGATAGTATCTCTTTTCTTTTTCTTGGTTGTCAAGTTTTCTGACCAAACAAAAGCACGTGTTTTTGTTTAATTATTTAATTAACTAGCACAATAGAACGGGTCGGCTACCATATCTGAATCTGAATCTTTTACATTACACGTGCAACAATACAATATAATATAATATATAATACAATTTTTTGAAAGGTCCAAACTAGTGAAACGTGAGCAACAATTCGAGACGGAGGAAGTAAACAGGTATAACAAAACACTGGCGCACCATTACTGTTCACGACCTTTGTTATCGTCGTAAAACCAATGTTTTAAAACCAAACCGTGATGTCATAATTGCATTAGAAATAAATTATTAATATACAAATAAATAAAATTATTACATAAGATGATAAAACTATACATGTGTAAAATAAGGTAAGAGAAAACAAACGTACTGATCCCCCCAAGTTTTGCACGTCTGCAGTGATTTTGGACTTCTGTTTTTTTTTTGAACAGGAGAAAAGCTTTCGCATTCATAAAAGCCCAGCGGCACTTACAACGAATTCCATCCGAAATACACTGATAAAAACTAGGAAAAAACCTAGAAATTAACAGATAATACTCAATAAAGCACTAGAGTAAGAAAGCAACCTCAATCCTCTAAACAAGAGTATCTACTCATCTAACACATATTGCAGAGCATAAACATATCGCATACGCAAGCAAACCGAACCAAAGTCGGGTTTAGTGTGAGTCTAGAAGGAAGGAGAATAAGCTCCTCACGGATCAAAGCCGGTGGAATCCGGACACTAACAAAAGAAAAACTATACAAAAACAGAAAACAACTAGTCTGCTCAACAAAAACCGAGTCAACCGAGTCACCCCGAGTCACACAGATTTTACCGAGTTGGGACGAGTCGCTTCTCCGGGAAGACCCATAGCACTCCAAAGCCGCCGCCGATGGATCTGGAGACTTTATGCGCCGGAGGGGGCCCGAGTCACCCAGATTCACCTCGTCGTCAGAATCGATCACCAAATCCCGAAAAAACAGAGGGGAAGAAGGGGAAAGAGGGAAGGCGGAGAGGGGAGTAGGGTGTGATGGATGGAGGTGATGGGGCTGGAGAGGAATGGAGAAATGGCAGAGGAAAGGAGATCTGATTTTCGGGTTTGGGTGTGACTCCGGCAGAGAGGTGAAGGTGGGTGACCGGCTAGGAGGACGGAGAGAGGGAGATGGAGTGTGGGGGCGGCAGCCCCACCTCCCTGAAGGAAACCCTAGCTGAAGAAAAAGGAGGAAAGAAGAGGAAATAAATTCCTAGAGAGAGAGAGACCTTTCGGTCCTCTGCGGGGGTTGGCAACACTCACGAAATGAAACTTATTTTGGACTTCTGTTTTGAAAAACAAAACTTTCCTTTGTACTCCTCTGTAAAGCTCCCCGAAACGGCTACCAGCTCAATAAAGGCGGCTGACATGCAAAATTGCAAATCTACACGTATTAAATTTTGAATTTGGTATTGGCACTCTCCTAGCCATTAACAATTTAGGGACTATTAATATTAAATCCAAATATTTTTTATAACTTTTATTGTACATATCTAGTTTTGGAAAAAATATATTTTTGAAACCTACTTGACGAGATTTATGAAGCAAGACCGATATTGAATATGAAATTACGTATACGAAATTTATTTTTGGTGTAGGCTCTTTTCTTTTTTTTGCATTGTAAAGTTTTAAAAGTACAATTTACACTACAAAATTGATTTTTTAGGGTGTGTGTATTGTTAACTAACATTGGCAATTTGTTAATTTAATATTGTTAATTGTGAATTTACACTTTCAATCATTAATTTAAAACTGTTAAGTTTGAATTTAACACTGTTAAATGTGAATTTATACAGTTAATCGTTAATTTGACACTGTTAATTGTGAATTTAGATAGAAACTAACACCATTAGTTGTGAATTTAGATAGAAATAAACACAATTAACTATGAATTTAGATAGAAACTACTACTGTTAATTAACACTTGTGCTTAATACAATACTAACAAAAAATTGTGTGTCTAAACTAGGGGTGCACACCGGCCCAGTAGCCTGCCCAACCCAGCCAGGTTTTTTTAGGGCTTGGGATAAATATTCAGGCCCATAGGGCTGGGCTGGGTTGAGATTTTAAGCCCGTTTACTAAATGGGCTGAGTTTGGGAAACTTCTCTAAAGCCCAGCCCAGCCCGGCCCGGCCCGAGTTAAATAATATTTTATTTAAATACTACATATAGAGATTGATAGATATCGGAGAGTTTCATCTTTTTGAATATTTTAATTGCACTTTAATTTATAGGACTATTTTTAATATTTTTGTAAGAACTTAGAACTTTAAATATATTATTATGGTTGTGAATTGTAATTGTGATCGTTATGGTTGATTAATTTATGTTTATAATACTATGCTTAGTAAGATAAATGAGCTTCTTGGACGGGTTTGGGAAATTAAAATTTTATTTGGGTTGAGCTTGGGCAAATTAAATGAAGCCCGATTGTAAATGGACCGGGCTTGGGAATGCACTAATCTCGTTATTATCTAGCATAAGCCCGGCCCGAACCCGGCCCAGCCCGGTGTATGTGCACCCCTAGTCTAAACTCAAAAAATCAATTTTTTTTCTACACATAATTTCATATGAGAGAGAGAGAGAGAGAGGCATGCACCAGAAAAGAGGCCGCGATATACTCCGTTGGAACTGCAACTAGGTTTTGTTTACTTCTTATTTGAGAATTGGATGTCTGGTCAGTTTGCACGCACCTCAACTAATTTCGGGGCCTTCGAGATAACGATTGGGCATAACCCCCAGTGGCTTCAAGAGTTTGCCGGCAAGGAGAAATCGAACCTAAGATCTTAAGTGAAAACAAGCTCCTAAGTCTCAAGGCAAGACTACGTTGCCATTTACTGGTCTTCTATATATGTGTGTGTGTGTGTATTCTTTGGGTAGTTTTTTTGTGTTATTCAATTTACGATTGAACTCATGAATCCTTTTTGGTGATGAGGAATCCATACTATGGTACCAATCTTTTCTTTCAGGAAATTAAATTCAATTCAGAACAACACCCAATCTTGATTGTTACAAATATATATGTACTATATGTATATCTCACCTGTATATTGTGTATACATGGAAATGTGTAGCATTTTATCATTTTAAGTATGAATGGAGAGGAAAATAGAGAGGAATGTTGGAGTATGAATGAGGAGTGAATAGGTAAAATAAAAAATGTACACTGTTTACTAGCATTTTTAGCTCAAAATATACTTAATTTGATGCACTTGCTCTTATAGATAGAAATAAAATACTCCGTCTTGCAAACGGAAGCCCACAACGCTTTAATTAAGCTCAGGAAAAGACAAAAAAAAAAAAATCCTCCAATATACTTTTTACACTTCTCAATTCACTTTTATAAACTTTTCAAATATTTTAATATCGGTACTTTTTTAGGCCTTAACAAAAACACTGGACTTCTTTTAGCATTTTAAAATTAGATGGTTTATGGAAAGCCTCATGGATCAAGGGCCCAACGTCGTTGCTATTAAACGGGCTTGACGGTCCAATGTGAATAAATCGGGCATGACGGTATTGGGCATAATACCCACTCTCTATGTAACTAAGGGTCATGGGCTTTGGAAGAAAGAGAGGCCTCTCCACTGGATTTTTTTCTCAAAATTGTTTACATTTTTAAATGTATAAAGTTTTAAATATGCAATATGTATCTAATTTGATAGATCTTAATTAAATTTATTAAAAAATTTAAAGCCATAAAAATATTATAGATTGAAATATATAAATAATTTAAAAATAGTACGTGCTGAAGAACGAATAAAAAAATTTGAGACGGAGATAGTAGTACAAGCCGGTAGGTGTAGGTACTACTTATGCCCTAATGGACTATTTCCTAAGTACATGCCTCTCTCGTTGGTGTTGTTTTTGTTTTCAATGTTTTCAATTTATGTTTTTTGAAACAAACTTCAAATTTTTATTTACATAAAAAAATTATAAAATTCAAAATACCAAATACTTTATTTTTTGGCTCAAAGCTGTATTTTGACTTTTCAGAAAGAAAATTAAAAGGGTCCCCTAATTTGTGTGTTTACCGCGACGAACAATGAAAATTTCGTAACGACCATCTAATTTCATTTTCAGTTAGCGGAAATATATGTTGAAATCTCAGAAAATAAAGTTCTCCTCTTAAAGTATTCCCCAAAACAAGTTTTTAAAAGAATGTTACAACAAAATTTGAATTTTTAACTGGTGATGCTTGGAAGGACAAAAGGGAACACAATCACATCAAATATAAACAAGTAGTAGTAATAACAAACCATAATAGTAATAAAAAAAGAAAACTATTATGAAACTAAGCAGGTAAAAAGAGCTGAAAAGTAAATAAAGTACTGGACACAAATGTATATAAAGAAAGTTAGTCTTCTGAACTACTCAAATATTATTCAGAGTGGTGTTTTGCTTTCTGCATTTGCTTTCTCTCTCGCTCGTACCATTCCTTTATGGCTGATTGCCTTATATAGCCAAAAGGCTACAAATACAACTAACACAGTTAAGGCTTCTATCTAACCTATTCAATACAATCACACTTCCCAAAATCTCATCCATATGGTCATCCATATATTTTATAACACTCCCCATTGGATGACCAAATACTAAGAACATGCCTCATTAAAACCTTACCAAGGAAAACCCAATGGGAAAAACCTTAGGTGAAGGAAAAAGAGTACATAGTGAAAACTTTCTATAGATTGCCTCATTAAAGCCTTGCTAAAGAAAAACCCAATGGGACAAAACCTTAGACGAAGGAAAAAGAGTACAATTGTCTATCTTTTAACATCAATTACTCCCCCTCAACTTTGCATGATATGTCTTTGAGTCGGCGCATCCCAATATTGTTAACCAGCTTCTTGAATGTTGCGGTTGGTAATGCCTTAGTGAATAAATCTGCTAGATTTTCGCTAGAACATATCTGCTGAACATCAATATCACCGCTTTTCTGGAGATCATGGGTGTAGAAGAATTTTGGTGAAATATGCTCAGTTCTGTCTTCTTTGATATAACCAACTTTAATCTGTGTGATACATGCAGCATTGTCTTCACGTAACATGGTCGGGCTATCTTTGATTGAAGATAATCCACATTTTTTCCGAACGTATTGTATCATAGATCTTAACCAAATACATTCACGACTTGCTTCATGAATCGCAATAATTTCAAAATGATTAGAAGAGGTAAGTCAATGTTTGCTTCACAGAACGCCATGAAATAGCAGTACTACCACAAGTGAACACATATCTTATTTGTGACCAGGCTTTGTGTGGATCAGATAAATAACCAGCATCTGCATATCCGATTAATTGTGACTTCGATCCATTTGAATAGAATAAACCCAAATCAACTATTTCTCGGAGATAACGAAATATGTGTTCAATTCCTTTCTAATGCCATTGAGTTGGAGCAGAACTACATCGAGCCAATAAATTGATTGAAAGTGCAATATCTGGTTGTGTACAATTTGCCACATACATAAGTGTACCGATGGCACTCATGTATGGTACTTCTGGACCAAGAATTTCCTCTCCCTCTTCTTGGGGACGGAAGGGATCTTTGTTCACATCAAGTGATCGAACAACCATAGGAGTACTCAATGGATGTGTTTTATCCATGTAAAATTGCTTAAGGACCTTTTCCATATATGTCGACTGGTGTACTAGAATACCAGTTGGCAAATGCTCAATTTGCAGGTCGAGACAAAACTTTGTTTTGCCAAGTTTTTTCATTTCAACTCTTCCTTTAAATATTCTGCGGTTTGTATGAGCTCCTCCGGAGTTCCTACGTGATTTAAGTCATCGACATAAACCACAATTATTGAAAAACCAGAGTTTGATTTCTTAGTAAAAATACATGGACAAATAGGATCATTTTCGTATCATTCCTTTAACAAATAGTCGGTAAGGCAGTTTGTACCACATACGACCAGATTGTTTCAACCCATATAAAGATTTTTGTAGCTTAAGAGAATAAACACTTCGGGGTTTCGAACTACATGCTTCAGGCATAGTATATCCTTCGGGAACCTTCATGTATATGTCAGCATCTAGTAATCCATACAAGTATGCTGTCACAACGTCCATCAGACGCGTGTCTAGACATTCTGTAACTACCAAGCTAATAAAAAATCTGAATGTGATAACATCCATTATGGGAGAGTATGTGTCCTCATAATCAATCCCAGGTCTCTGCGAGAAACCTTGTGTAACAAGTCGTGCTTAATATCGTACAACTTCATTTTTCTCATTCGCTTATGCACAAACACCCACTTGTATCCCACATGTTGTATTCCTTCAGGGGTTTGAACTATAGGTCCAAATACTTCTCTCTTTGCAAGAGAGTTTAACTTTGCTTGAATTGCTCCTTTCCACATTGGCCAATCATTTCTACGCCGACATTCTTCAACAGTTTGTGGTTCACTTTCATCATTACTTCTAGTAATGTCAAGAGCAACCTTAAATGAAAACACGTTGTTCACAACGGTTTTATTTCTGTCCAACATTTCTTCAGTACTCATATAATGTATTGATATCTCATTATTTTCAGGTACCTATTCCTTTTTAGGAAATAACTCTTCGGGAGATTTCTCTTCGGGAGATTCAAAAGTACGAGAAAATAGTGATAAATTCTTTCATTTGCGGGTTTAGCCTTTTTTTTTATAAGCGCTTACATTTATCAGACTGATCCCCTAAGGAGTATCAGCTATTTCTGGGACTTTAGTTTGTCTTCCTTGGACTTTCCTCTTCTGGGGAAGTTTATATTGGGCACCAACAGGTCTCCCACGCTTCTGGTGTGCTTTAGATTCATTAGTTGTTGTATTAGTAATTTGTCCTGTGGGAATTTCAATCCGTGCTGAGATATTAGCAACTGATATATAAGACTTAGTTACTTTCTTTACGTCAGTAAATGCATCCGGTAACTGATTTGCAATACTTTGCAAATGAATGATCCTTTGAATTTCTAGTTCACATTGATTAGTACGAGGATCAAGATGAGATAATGCCGAAACATTCCAAGTAATTTCACGTCAAGCTTCTGGCTTCGACTTATCTCCCCTTAATGGCGGGAAAATTGATTCATCAAAATGACAATCCTTAAAACGTGCCTTAAACACATTGCTTGTTAAAGGTTCGAGATATCTAATGATAAACGAAGAATCAAAACCAACATAAATACCAAGCCTACGTTGTGGACCTATTTTAGTACGTTGGGGTGGTGCAATAGGCACATACACAGCACAACCAAAAACTCTTAAGTGAGAGATATTCGGTTGTTGACTAAGAGCAAGCTATGTGGGTGAAATATTTATGATATGCAGTTGGTCTAACATGAATTAGAGATGTAGCATGTAAAATAGCATGTCCCCAAGCAGAAACTGGTAATTTTGTTTTCATAAGCAATGGTCGAGCAATTAACTGAAGTCTTTTAATAAAAGATTCAGCTAAACCATTCTGGGTATGGGTGTGTGCAACAGGATGCTCAAAATCAATACCAATTAACATGCAGTAATCATTAAATGTCTGAGATGTGAACTCTCCGGCATTAGCAAGACGAATTGTTTTGATTTGATGGTCTGGGAACTGTGCTCTTAATCTAATAATCTGAGCAAGGAATCTAGCAAATGCAACATTTCGTATAGACAGTAAACAAGTGTGTGACCATCTAGTTGAATCATCAACTAGAATCATCAAATAGCGAAATGGTCCACACGGAGGGTGTATTGGACCACGAATATCTCCTTGTATTTTATGTAAAAAGGATGGTGATTCAACAATTACTTTGAAGAGTGATGGCCTAATTATCAGTTTCCCTTGTGAATAGACATTACATGGATAATCCTTGGGCAATAGAATCTTTTGGTTCTTTAATGGATGCCCTTGTGAATTTTCAACAATACGACTCATCATTATTGAACCTGGATGCCCAAGGCGATCATGCCATAGCATAAAAAGTTATGGATTGGAGCACTTCCAGTGCATAATAGTATATGATTAAATCGTTCTAATCATCATATAATACAACCAAGAAGATAATATATAATTTTTTTCTAATACTAGCTTCCGGCCAGATACATTAAAAGTGATATACAAATACTCTTTTCTGCCTTCGTTTGTGGTTTCAGTATGATAACCATTACGATGTATATCCATAGAACTTAACAAATTTCTTTTAGATCTGGTAGAATACAAAACATTGTCAATATTTAAATTTGTTCCGTTTACTAGAACAATATTAGCTCTTCCAGAGACTTCAATTAGGTTTGCAGAACTGGATATTGTATTGACATAAGCTTTTATCTTTGTCAAAATTTTGAAATATCTATTATCTCGAAGAATAGTATGTGTCGTACCACTGTATACCAGACAGATATCTTCACCAGTTATCTTTGCATTTGATAATGTCCCATTAATATCCATGCTCCTACATGCAAAATATAAATTTAAAGATTTCATAGATAAGTAACTGAAACAAATCTTGAAATTTTATTCCAAAAGCAAATACAACATAACACATTTCTTACAATATTATTGAAAGATAAATTAGTCCTCTGACTATTATTTCAAGCACAAGCAAAAATACTTATTTAGTCCAATTGCATGAACCAATCGAGGTAGTCATCTCCATCATCATAGAAATCATCTTTTGTCCCACTAGTCCAGCAAGTAAATCAGACACATCAAAAGATGAGAAGTCAAAAGGTTCAAAATGGTCAGTTTGATTAAAGTTACTTGATCAATGAAATTGGTTTCAACTTCTTTCCCCTTTCTCTTGATGGATGTCTGGTAAAGGTCAATCAAATGTTTTGGCGTACGACAGGTACGCGACCAATGATCTTTCACTCCACATCTGTAAAAGGAATCTTCAATATTCTTAAAAGCTTTGGCCTGCAAATCCTTTCCCTTTCTTTGAGATACATCTGACCTATCCCACATATTCCAATTCTGGGGAAATTTAGTTTTCTTGCTGGGTTTCTTGATATGTCCTCCACGGACTTGGTAGTTATGGCCACCACACCCCCTTCCACATCCACGTCCATGACCTCAGGCCGTGGCCGCTGCCACCTCCCTGATTGTGAAATGAGACTCCGTTTGCTTCTAGAAATGGCATAGATCTGGTTGGGCGAGACTCATGATTCCTCATTAACAATTCATTGTTTTATTCAACTACAAGGAGATAGGATATCAAATCCGAGTATTTCTCATAGCCCCTCTCTCTATATTGTTGTGATAGATTTATGTCTTTGGGGTGAAACGTGGAATATGTTCTTTCTAGCATATCCTTTTCAGTAATCTTCTCCCCACATAGTTTCAAAAGTGAAACAATTATAAATAGGGTAGAATTATACTCGCTAACCGATTTGTAATCTTACAACCTCAGGTGCATCCAATGATAATGAGCTTTAGGCAATATGACTGCCTTTTGGTGCTCATATCTTTCCTTCAGTATGTTCCACAAAACTAGTGGGTCTTTGACAGTGAGATACTCGGACTTCAAGTCTAGCGGATGAAGACCATAGCCCTTGCGCGATCCTTCAGGGATGCATCATTACCATTTGTGATCATTTTCCCGATTTCTATTGCATCAAGATGAATCTCTATATCAAGGATCCATGACAGATAATTTCTTCCCGAAATATCAAGCCCAACAAGTTCCAATTTTGTGTAGTTCAACATTGTCTATAAAACAAGATATTTTGATTAGGTAAATACTTTTAATTTTTTTTTTATTTTAAAAATAGAACAATACGGAATCAAGAGGTAGACTTCAATAAATCTGCAAGGGACTGAAATAATCACTAGTATGGAGATTATAACATTTACTCTAAACTAGGCATTATTAACATAACATGTCAAAAGAAGTCGTACTTTCTAACGGGAAAGTGTATAAAAGCAAAAGATAAGAAAAATCAGTCGTGCTTCCCCTGTTACTCCCCCTTTCTTGCGTGTACTCCCGTGAAATAATCACAACAATTGTTTTACTTGTTTTGGTCCTAATTTCTCCACTAATCAACAAAGGGTTTAGGCTAAACTAATCAACAAAGTGTTTTAACATACCTTGATCCATCCTGTCTTAGTCTCTGCTGGGTGTTTTTGTGGGAGTCTTAGTCTTCTCTCTCAAAAAGTCCTGCTGCTGCCGAAATTTTGTCTAATGAGGGATAATGGTGAGTCTGCTTTGGGGAGAAAGAGAGAGAGAGAGAGAGAGAGAGAGAGAGAGAGAGAGAGAGAGAGAGAGAGAGAGAGAGAGAGAGATCCTGTCGGAGTGGTATGAAAAATTTTGAGCTCAGATTCAAACGAGGAGGGGGAGAGAGAGAAAAAGCGCGGTACTAGAACTAAAATGAGAGGTGGGTCCATTCCAGGTCTAAAATATGTTTAGAATCGTTTATTTTGCAGAGCTCGTCAGTTTTGACATTCTTGTAAAATAATTAGCTTCATCGAATATCTATAAGCACATGATCTAAACAAATTTGTCCAATTTTTACTTTTAATTAAATATTTTAATAAATATCCGAGGTAAAGCACAAAATACTGGGAGTAAAAAACATGGATTCCGACTTCTTCTTCTTCTTTTTATTTATTTATTTATGTAAAAGAATACGTGGCAAGACATTTGTTGGTTACTCTCTATTGTGCATAACATGGAAATAAATAGATGTCAGACTTCTGTGATGTGATAAAATGCCAGGAAGTCTTCGTTATGACTAACACCCTTTCAGTGCTAGTTTCCATGCACCAGATAGATGTGAACGTGGGGCAAACAAATTTGTATTTTTTTTTTTTAACAAAGTAAAAAGAACAATTGGCTATTGATAGTTGCAAAACAAATATCAATGTAAACCGTTTTTTTTCTTGACGTACATAGGTGTAACTTGTGTCCCTATTTTATTCCTTTATAAACACAATAGAATAGTTTGCACCTCTATTATTCATCTACAATTTGAAATGCTGAAACGATTGAGAAGAAGTAATAAATAAGTAAACATGTTAGAATATGTTTAACCACTGGGGTTAGCTCGGTGGCCAAACTCGTGACTTTCCTTAAGAAGGTCACGGGTTCGAGGCGGCATGGTGGATTCAATATTTCGAAGACCCACCCACCTTGTTGCTAAAATTACTTCAGGTATTAGCCATTTTTTTAATATATGGGAATTTGATAGGTAAAATTCTTCTGGAATTTTCTCCATTTTTATTTTAGAGTAGAATACTTCAGGATTCTTAACTGATATGTACTTCAGGTACACTTTTCCCTCTTTTTTTTTTTCATAAAATCATTTCTCATATATATTATGTAGAAGAAATGAATATAGACCAGTGTATATGAAATCAACAAGTTGTATATGAATAGAGTATAAATCATGATAACGTGTTATGAAACTAAGCAGATAATAAGAGCTGAAAAGAAAATAAAGTACTGGACACAAATGTATATAAAGAAAGTTAGTCTTCTGGACTACTCAAATATTATTCAGAGTGGTATTTTGCTTTCTGCCTTTTCTTTCTCTCTTGCTCGTACCATTCCTTTCTGGCAGATTGCCTTATATAGCCAAAAGGCTACAAATACAACTACCACATTTAAGGCTTGTATCTAACCTATTCAATGCAATCACACTTTCCAAAATCTTATCCATATGGTCATCCATATATTTTATAGCAAAAACAAAGTAATTACAATAAAAAGAAAGCATGCCATCCATTTTCTTGCCCATATTCTAAGGGCATATGTGCTTTTATTGAAAGCACCACAATATAACCCTTAAAATGGTTATATGTAGAATTAGTGAAATGCATATATATAATATATATATATATATATATATATATATATATATATATATATATATATATATATATTATCAGCTTCTAGTCCAAACTCCCGTACTTTTAAGAACATCTGGACTTCCAATATGAGCTGTTGGATCTCATCCAACAGCTATGACAAGAGATGAACGTTTAAGGGTCTCGCGGGTCTTGAGTTGGGTTAAAATAAGGTTTGCGGGTCTTGACCCGGGTCAGTATTACAAATGGGTCAAGACTTCTCCCCCTCATTTTTACGTGTTTCAGAGAGAGAAAGAGAAAATGGCGACCATGGCAATTGAAGGTCTCCCCAGATCGTGAAAAACAGCTCCTCGGACTAGGTCTCTCTCTCTCCCTCTTTCTCTGTCTCTTGATCTATCTGAAAATCCCTATTTTTTTTCTTTAACGATACGCTAGAGTGCCCAATCGAAGAATTGAACCACGAATGACGACGAAAACACCACTCGAGCAGGTCTTTCTGTGTGTGTGTGTGTGTTCAACCCTCATTTTTTCGTTAGAAACCCTAGCTTTTTTTTAATTACCAATTGTTTCAGCTATCATTTTTTAGTTAGAAAGCCTGGTTAGGTTTGGGCTAATTCTGCTCGTTCATACAATTCTAAAGTTGTTTGGATGCGTGTCTTTTGCTTAGTGTCAATAATTTGCAACGTCCATTTTTTTTCTTTTTACATATTCTTTATTCACAATTGCATTTTCGCTCTACAGAATAAGCTGGTAAGAGGGCACCGAGACAAAGTTCAGCAGTTCATAACAATAACTGGATAGAGGTAACTTGACATTCCTTGGACTTTGGTCTTGATTTTTAGGTTTGTGATTGACATAATCTAGATTTGTATTTAATTTTGAATTTGGTTTGTGATTGACATATCCTTTTGGTTTCTTTTTCTTTTGCAGGTTTTAAGTGTGGAAGATTTGAAGGATTTGTTCAAAGCACTTCAACAACAGTAGGTGTTGCATCAAGATAACCTGATTCTGAAAGGCACTTAGTAGTCCAGTAGTCTGGTTGCAAGACAATAATGTTTGTATTGGCTCACTAAAATTGTGTTATAATTCGTCTTGAGAGAATATGGAAGTTGTAATGTGAGAGGGATTGAGAGGGTGGATTGTGTTCTAATTAGTCTTGAGAGTGCAAGTGTATTGTGATTTTGTAAACTTTCATGATTTAATGGTAAATATTCAGACTAGATTAGTCATAAGTTTGACCATAACTTCACAAGTTTCAACATTACTTCAGCCATATCCTTGTAGCAACAGCACCTTGGACCATTCTTATGAATTGCCACAGCACCTTGGACCCACTGAAAACAAGTAAAACTTTGTCGAATTTTCTTAAAAATACCTTGCAGCCACAAATTTGACACGTGTGACTGTTATATGCTAAGAAGCATGATATGGACATGACACGCTATGGATTATTGTAAAAATAACCGGACATAAGATACACGATACGGACACGATATGATATAGACACAACCTATTCAAGTAACATAGGTTCAACAATTATAGTCCAACACATGGCAACCTTGCAACATTCATAGGTCAAAAGAAAGCTTGAACTGAATTTTTATTGATCATATAATGTAATTACATCATCTGAGTACAAGTTACAAAATTCATCTCTCTAACATTTCAAAAAAAAATATATACTAAAGAAATGTAGTCCAAACAAAAGGCAGGAGTTGATGATGCATCCAACTGAAACATCTTTTTCCAAAGGTCAGCATGAGAAACTTTTCCTTGATCAGCTCCTGCCTTGAACAAATTTGAAGAAGTTGAGTTTAACACTATTCTCTTTTCCTCATCCTCAGGAGTCAGGACTACAATATTCTCACTTGTCCAACAAAGATCCATTGTAAGTTGCAATGAAGAATTAAGTCCTCAGTCCTTAGAAGTAGGGCTACCTGAACCTGCAAAACTTGTAATACATGTAAGATCGTAACTTAAAAAAGAGAGAATTGATAGAAAACGAAACACCAAATAAAAGAAACACTGATTGAACAATAGCAAAATAGACTCAAGTTTATGTGTACTTATGTTTTTTTCTCATCAACCCATTAGAGATCGAAGGTCAGCGAAACAGATTTGTATGTTATTCGAAACCTTTTATCCCCATGATAACCATAATAATAACCATATAATATTAAGAGGATTAATCACAAAATAAGCACAAAAATAAGCTCATGAGTCAACTTTATCATGGTTGGAAAACCAATTCATTGTATGATGTGATCAGCCCTTGAGGCTCATATCTGTTCCTGTTAAAACTTCTCCAGAACCTCTAAATTGCCAGTATGAGGAATTACAGAGAACGTAACATTTTTTTGCAATCACACTTCAAAGTGGACAATGCACTTGGGGTGAGATGATATCCCAGAAATTTAGGCAACAATCCAATCCTATCTTACTCTAGTTTTGGTGTTTACTAGTCAGTCTATTGATGGACTTTGTAGACAAGCAAGAACATTGGGATAAAACGAACAAGTAACACAAACAAGAGCTTGCTTTCCAACTTGTTTAGATATGCCCAAAGCCGAATAGTGTAAAGGTAGTCTTGAAATTGGAACAATGAAATGGAAGAAATGCGTGAAATTGGTTCGAGATAGAGAGACAGAGAGAGAGAGAGAGAGAGAGAGAGAGAGAGGAGAGGGAGAGAGAGAGAGAAAGAGAAGAGACCTGGAAATGTAAACTCGTTCGTACGAGTAGATCTAGGTTTTTAAAAAAACTAGGGTTTAAGAGAGAGAGAGAGACCTGGAGATGATGGATATGGAGGTTCGTCGTCTGGTTTTTTGTCTGGAGATCGCGAATCGCCTTCTCTCTCTACTCTCTGTGTTGCCAACGTGAAATGAGGGGAGGAGCGACCCGTGTGAGGATATGACCCAACTCCATGACCCGCGAACGTGTTTTACCCGACTCATGACTTGCAAGTTGCATTTCTTCCCACAGCCGTTGGATGAGATCCAACGGCCAAGATTAGAGGTCCGGATTTTACAAAAATCCAGTCGCCCGGATTGGAAGTGTATTGTGTATATATATATATATATATATATATATATATATATATATATATATATATATATATATATACACAAATAAGCTTCCAATAAGGGTCCCTTATTGAAAAATACCATGCGGACCTGCCTTTTTTTGTGTTTCCGAACCAAATTTCGACGATCCGAACCGTTCAATGTCTTTAAAATGCATTTTTTAGGTCCCCCGTGAGGATTTGTGCAAAAAAAAAAGTACCCGGAAGGGCTTCATCCGATCGATTTTTATATAGCGTTTTTAGCAAAAACCGATCGGATGAAGCCCTTCCGGGTATTTTTTTTTGGACGAATCCTTTTGGGGGCCCTTAAAAATGCATTTTAAAGACATTGTAACGGTTTGGATCGTCGAAATTTGGCTCAGAAAGGTGAGGTCCGCATGGTAACTTCAATAAGGGACCCTTATTGGAAGTTTTTCCTATATATATATATATACACACACACACACACACTAGCACAAAGCTCGTGCTATGCACGGAATTGAACAAACTGTGTTTTCAAGTGCAAATTGTGTTGACGTGTAAACACTCTTGTATCTTGTTCTAACTAAGAATTACTTGGGTTTTTAAACTAAAAGACTATAAAATTTTCTTTCTACGAAACACATCTCTAGTCACCTTTGTGAGAGTGGCGATTGATTTGGCCATTATCTTTCATTGGATACTAAAAAAGACATTTAGAAGCCTTAAATAAACAATGACCTAAGTAAGACATGAGATTTTCTTTGGTTAAATCAAGACCCGAGATTAAGCACACTTGAAAAATTAGTTTGGGCTTTGCCATGAATCCAATTTTGCATTGAAAAAGAAAAGATCCGCTTACAAATACCATCTCAATATGCCAAGTTGTCACAAGATTGGTTTACAATGTAAATGATCTTCCTGAATCTTTTTAGAGTACATCATGACAATTTCTCCACCTTTCCTCGCAACTAATGCATGGTGTCCTGGGCCAATTTGGGGCACCTTTGTCACGCCCTCAAATTTAATAAATCAAATACAAATAAAATCCACGTTGGATCAACCCAAGTCAAAGATCTTCCCATAGAAAAGTCAAGTCAAAGTACAATGAGTTTCTAATTGAGGTACCCGTACCCATGCATAAGTAATCAAGAGTTAAGAGTTATTACATAAACCAAGTTTTGTCAAAAATTGGAGAAAATAGAAGTTACAAGATCATCTTCCAAAAATACATAAACTATGGAGAGGATAAAATACTCCATGTCAAAATATGCTTCATGATATGCATCCGCACGCCAAGCATCCCAGTCATGTGCCTTGCCGAGTACCTGAAAATGATAGGGTGAGCTCACTAGCTCGTAGGAAACTTTTCTACTAACACTAAGGGTATAGAGAATGAAAGATGCACATGATAATATGATACACATAAATGATTAGGCTAGAATGAGCTACGGATGATCGACTCAATCAAGAAGTGTCCACAAGATCCCCCAAGTGTCCGTCAATTTCCTCAAAATAGTTACAATTCAAGTCGTGTGTTCGATTTCTTCAAAACATCATATTTTTCATAAAACATTCCATTTTTCAACTTACCACATTAAACCACTTGTTTCTAATAGGGAACGAATCCCTTTGCCGGATTTCGTGGGCTCCGTGCACCCCTGCCGGATTTCATGGGCTCCGCACACCCCTGCCGGATTTCATGGGCTCCGAACTCCCCTGCCGGATTTCGTGGGCTCCGAACACCCATGGCTAGGGACGCACCAAACGGTGATCCTAGAATAAGTAACCATCATTCTCAAAAGTTCGTTAAACCAACAAGTGTCCAAAACTTCAATGTAATCCGTTTAGTTCGAAAACTCGTAGTGTACCAATTTTGACAAAGATAACACGCGTCCAAGAATGTGAGAAAACAAGACAAAACATAATTCGTGCCACAATAGTTTAGATAGGTGTTTTCCAACAAGTTTTGAAGTGTAATGGATGAATAAGGCAAGTACATGGTCAAACCATCAGCCCGGGGTCCAAGGAGAGCTAAGTAAGCAACCCAATCATCAAGGTGTTCGATAAAAAGTATGATTTTAAGTTAACAAGTCATTTGAAGATGTCCCAAGATGTCCAAGAGTCAAGGAAAGGTCAAAACAAAAAAATAGGTTCGGAGCTGTCTGGTATCAATACCCCAAAATGGGGTATCAATACCAGTCGACCAGAAAAAAAAAACAGAACGCGCTGGTATCGATACGAGATCGCGGGGGTATCGATACCAGCGGGCTTCGTCCAGATTTTTGACAGCTTTTCAAGCTTGATGGGGACTTCAATCCAACTCAAATGGGAGGTTCCAAATCACCATAAAACATCAAATGAACATGTCTAAGCACTTATTCAAGATCAATCCAACAAAAATGTGAAGAATCAAGCATCAATCAAGTTCAAACTCAACTTCCATGGAGGTTTAAGAGCTTGGTGAGAGATCAAGAGAAGAGATGAACACAATGCAATCATTCAAACTATATACACTTAGTGAAGGTAGAAATAAGTTCCCTACCTCAAAGATTGAGCTCTAATGAAGAGAGTAGAGAAAGCCCTAGCTTGTCCTAGCAAACCCCAACCGAATGTGCTAGCTCCAAGCGAACCCACGGAGTCCCGGACTCTAAAACACGCGAAGATAATGGATTTGAGATTGATTCTTGAAGAAAAGAGGTGTAGAAGTGTAGATTTGTGGAGAAAATAAAGTAAACTTGAAGAGGAGTAGAGAGGGAGAAAGTGTCGGTGTATGAGAGAGGGAGAGGAGTGTGATTTTGCTCCAAAAAATCTGATGTGAGGCTTTTAAATACCATCCCAAATTACACCCTCACCCCCTAGTGGTTCTAATGTGTTGCAAAGACACCCCATATGCAATCACCAACTCATATTGACCCCATTTTGCAATTTAAAACATTTCTCACACTTCCCCAATGTCATTTCTGGAAATATTATTATTATTATTATTATTATTATTATTTTTTTTTTTTTAAAAAAAAATACGGGTCTTTACAACTTGGACTAATCCCTACAAACCCTCCCACTCATGTTTAATACACTTACACGCGTGAGAATTGCTTGTAGGGAGAATCGAACATGAGACATTAGGATGGAGCAAACACCTAAGTCTTAGGCCAAGAACACCTAGCCAATTGCAAACACCTAAGTCTTAGGCCAAGACCACCTAACCAACCCTTTGAGGTTAAGGAAGAAGTACTTTGTCATAGAATTCACTTATTGCACACTTTTCTCCCAATTTTTGGTAGTCAACATGAAAATTGGAAAGCACTTTAGAAATTTTAAATTGTGTTGACTCTATAAATAGAACTTACTATCTTGAAACAATGGACCTAAACATATAAAAAGAACATGTATCAAGGCTTAAGATTGAACTATTAATCAAGTCAACGTATTATTTTCTTCTGGTCGAATGAATAGAGTAAAAACATTCGGATAGTCTGACGGTGTTAATAGAACACAAAATAGAAAATCATGTCCCATGTACTCATTTTTTGTACGAAATCAGTACTTAAAATATGCACCTTTGTCCATCTGGCCATGACTGTGGATACAATTGCGGAACTGTTTGTGGTTTTGTTTGCATTGGGAAGAACACATAATACCCTTTCGCGCATCATGTGAATTAACATCTTCATTGTCTCTACTCTTCATTGATCCATCCATAACTTCTTGCATGATTAGTCTATTTTTAACACAAATCCAAGAAAACAAAGAGACTATGCTCGTGAAAATTTATACAGAAATAATTGGCCATAGCAAAACACAATTCTCATTTGAGTAGCAAGAACATACATAAATTTAAAAGTAAAATTTTGAATTGATGGACAAATGATCAGAGGAAAGGAGATGAAAAAAATAGATATAACACTTATACATTTGGAAATGAAATCTGACCTTAATGATTGATTGATTCAATTAAGAACCCCCATGTATAATAATTATTGCCTCCAGGGATGAAATTTAGAATTTACCTATCCTATATGGATAGGTAGTATATGCTCATGCCATATCTGTTTAATTATATTTGTTTCCCTCGTTCCCACATATATATATATATATACAGTCCACTTCCTATCAAGGATCCCGCAAGCTTTTAAAATCCGGGCCTCCACTTTTCGGACTAAATCTCGACGATCCGAACCGTTCAATGTGTTTAAAACGCGTTTTTAAGGGCCCCCGCGAGAAATCAGCAAAAAAAATACCGGGACGGGCTTGATCCGACCAGTTTTTCATAAAAACGAATATATACAGTTTTTATAAAAAATTTCTAAAATCAAGCCCTTCCTGGTATTTTTTTTTTTGCTGATTTTGACGATCCGAACTGTCAGATGTGTTTAAAACGTGTTTTTAAGGTCCAATGCGAAGATTTATAAATACAAAATACCGGAAAGGGCTTGATCGGATCAGTTTTCCATAAAAAATGTATCTGTGAAGTTTTATGAAAAACTACTTGGATCAAGGCCCTCCCAGTATTTTTTTTTGACGAATCCTCGTGTTGGACCTTAAAAATACATTTTAAACTGTCACGTCCCGCCATCCCTAGACCCTTCATTAGGGATCACTGCATGTGACCGGCCAACAAGGCCTTCATACATAACCAAATGGGCTAAAAAATAAAGTGTTTTAATTAGGAAAATAAATAAACATTAGCGGAAGCGATAAAAAAAAAAACTTTTATTAAACTTATGGGGACTTATAATAAAAGTAAGTACATCAAGATCAAGTGAAATTAGCACTACCCATTTGGTCTAGAGCATACATACATTAAACATCCATTACATGTCCTTAATATATAACTTACATACACCACTTGTCAAAATTTATACATCCTTGTCCATAAAGGAGACTATTGCAAAACATGTCAAACTACAAGTCTTTTTAGTACTTCTACTCCATATGTAAAATATCCCATGAAGTACAACTTTACACAAAACGCTTCACTTCAAAGCATTCAACTATCAAACTCCATCGTCTGAATTGGTAAATAAACCGTCAGCTAAAAGCTCAGTGAGTAAAATTAATACTAAGATTTGGGTTTTGAAATAAATAACACATATTAAGCAAGATCTTGTACATTTGAAAAGCCAAAACGAATTTTGCATGAAAACTTGAACACATAATCATAATCAATACCACATTGCTTACCACATCCATACATGTCATATATCGAGATCTCGGCCTGTTATTGTAGTACCCATCGACTAGGGCACATACCTAGATATTATGAAACCCTCCAGGAAGGCACATACATAATGCTGACTATTATGGAACACACCAGCGGGTACGTAATGTAGGCTATTATAGAACCCACCAGCGGGCACATAAGGTATAGTAAGAGCATGACATACATACATACTTCGTGAATATATCATATTTTTAACATATTCCTCAAAAACACATTGACAAATCACTTCATAAATCGCATTTTCATAGAAAGAGAGTTCGTAAAAACTCCAATTTCAAAGTATGAGGTTACTCACATTCTTTTGCACTACAAGTTAACTTAACTTGTATCCTTTAACTCTTTCACTTTTTCACCAAATCCTACATATTGTGTACGACCATGAATAATTTATACAGAAACTCATGAAGATGGTGCATATGCATGATCCCTTAAATGACAAGTTAATCGACACCCAATCAAAGAATTCTCGAGAACAAACCATAGATAACTAGGTCTTGCAAATTTCACTACATAAATAGAACTCATATAGATATGGTGTCAAAATTACCAAAGAATTTATGAGGTCAAGAGCTATCTTTACATAATACAAGAACACAAACTATGAATGCAAAATTCTACATAATCCGTAACAAAATGCAGTTTAGTAAATGAATTATTAAAACTTCATCTCTTGGAATTTTGCTCCGAATTTTGGACACAATCAAGTAGACATGTGTGGGTACCTCACACACACACACACACACACAATACATACATATGTATATATATATATAAGAAGTTTGCTGTGAGGGCTCCCTCGCAAAAAAAGTGCGGAAAAACAGTTGTGGGCCGTTTGGATCCTATGCCCTTCACGCGATCCAACATCCCACAACTGTCCCGCACTTTTTTTTGTGAGGGAGCCCTCATAGGAAACTTCTTGTGTGTGTGTGTGTGTAATCTCATCTGGAAACCCAGGGCAGCATAACTTCTGTTAAAAGCAGACTCTCTAGTTTAAAGCAATTGAGTCTTAAGCCCATTGCTAGTCCGGAGCCTCAAAGCGAACCTCAAACTTCTGAGGTATTGACTTATTTGAATAGCATCAGTAAAGTCACCCATCAGAAATGGTATATCCAGATTAATCTCGTAATTAATCAAGAATACACAATTCAGGATGTTATTGCACTAATAGATAGTGGTGCTGACATGAACTGTATCCAGGAATATATGTGTGTATGTATATATGTATATACATACACACAATAAACTTCTAATAAGGAACCCTTATTTAAGTTTTCATGCAGACCTAGGGGTATTTTCGACTTTCTGGACCAAATTTTGATCATCCGAACTGCTCAATGTTTTTAAAACGTGTTTTTAAGGGCTCCCGCAAGGAATCTCCAAAAAAAAAAAACCCGGAAGTGCTTGATATGATCAGTTTTCGATAAAAACTGTACGCATATAATTTTTATTGAAAACTGATCAGATCAAATTAACTCTTTCGGGTATTTTTTTTTTTGGAGATTCCTCGTGGGGCCTTTAAAAACACATTTTAAAAACATTGAGCAGTTCTGATTGTTGAAATTTGATCCGAAAATTTGAAAATACCCCTAAGTCCGCATGAAAACTTAAATAAGAGTCTCTTATTGGAAGGGAATCTTATATATATCCTTTCTAAGCTTTTAATGGTGTTCCAGACAACATAAAGGGCGACGGGAAAAAAAGAGAGGAGAATATAGGCAGAAAAACATAAACACATGAAGCACATGGGTAGGGAATAGTACTCACTATCCCATCTAGGCCCTACCCGGTTCCTGGAGGGGATCTAGCTAGATTGATCTTCCAAAATTACGTGGGCTAAATTACACTTACCTCAACGGTGATTTCTCGATTTTTAGAGGGATATACAGTAGGGTTTCTATTACTATTGGGTTGATGTTAAGATTTAAAAAATGTAATGAAATTGCAAAAAATATAGATGAATATGTAAAAAGTGTATAGATTAGTGAAAAAAGTACACTTAAGTGTGCATTTTTTAATATTTCTCTTGCTTTTTTGTTAGTCCAGTGAGTTGTTAATTTAAAAACCCTTTTATAACCACATTGACCTCTCATTTTGTTTAAAAATAATTAAATAAATAGGGACATAAACTCATTCGTTAACTTTTGTTAGGCAACTTAACGGATTATTTGCTGTCATACTTTCTAATTAATTAGTAAATGCCAAGATTATTCTTATAAATATGAGATAGAACACTGCTCCCAACATGACATTTTATATTTTATATTTTCAACTGATAAATTTGCATGGATCTTTAACGACGTACCATTTCAAAACAAAATGATCAATTATTATCCAGCATTTTGGAAGTCGACGTGAGCACTTGTCAATGGTAATTTTTTCCTCCCTGAAAACCCATATCTTCACTTTAAATGGAATATCAGTTGTCTTTTTCATAAATCATATCGAAATCTTGAAGATACAAAACAGAGGGTGATGGAGAGAGAGAGAGAGAGAGAGCGAGAGAGAGAAAGAGGGGCCTCTCTTTATCGCTTTTCTCCTCAAGAAATAAAATAATTTAGTGATATGGTTTTGCCTTTATATAGTTGGCGTTGTCCAATCATATATATAGAGAATGCCATGCCATGTATATCTTTAATTTCTTATCTTGTTGGATATACCAAGGTTTCACAGCTTATTATCCTACCGGGAGCGGAATGTAGCTTACAGGGTGGCCGCGTTCCTCGGCCGGGGCGCCTACTTACCAAAATATTGAATAAAAGTGAACTATCCTAAACAAATAAATTAATAGTGTTTTGGAGTCTAGCCCTCTGAACTATTTTCCTTAGCAAAGTTGCCGCTGTGAGTGCCAATGAACCATCCCGCAGGTCAGAGACTAATGCGAATCGTCCTTGCTAGAACAATGACAGCACCACAATTCAAATGAATGGTAAACACAACCAGTAATTACCCAACAAAAAACTAGAGTCGCCACTTAGTTTAGGGCCAAGAACAGTATTATGACTCCATGCACATGGAAAGGATTGAACTTTGCTCACCAAAAACAAGTCTGGAGGCTACGGTATTCAGTGAAAAAGGGGTTAGGCACTAATTAGCAATATATATATAGTTCATTTTAAGCTGAAATGTACTATCTTATTCATATTTTTTGTGGGCTTTTTACGATTAGGCTCGAAGTGATTCTTTACGGTCCCGTTCAATTATAATAAAAGTAAAGTTTTTATTACATATATTTTTTGAATATTCAATCCGCAAAAAGGTCGTCATGAGATCCCACATACATCACTAACTTCTTTTTTTTTTTTTTTCTAAGGATGGAGCCAAGGAAGACAAGTGGTAGTGTTCACCATTATAACAATTTCAAAAAATACAATTATTATATTGAAATAAAGTATTTATCTCCAAATTATATATGTCTGCCACCACTAAATTTTTTTCATTATTTTTTAAATGTAAAGGTCTTTGATCCTCTAGTTTTGTTACAATAAGGGAGGACCAATAAGATATATAGCCCAAAGCTAAGTTTAATGGGGCAAAGTGTCAAAATTAAGAATAACCAAACTTCAAACTGGGTCTTTAATTTATGCAAATTATATTTGTATTAAGATGTTAGATCAACACAAAATAGAAGAAACTTACCAAAAAAATCGAAGAAAAGAAAACAGTGTGCATGACGTCCATGAGCTGTGATATTTGCATATGAAAAACATTATTTCTTATAGCTATGCTTTACTACGTTATGTTGATTTTTATCTAAGTTGACAACTATTCATATCATAACCCATCTTTTCATTTGTTTTGGTATACAAGTCGCCATGTCTAAGGCAAAATCCTAGTTCCATCCCTGCTTATAACTAAGCTGTCTAGACTAGTTTATGTGTGTTGGTTTCGAATAAACCATTGCGGAAAAAATATGGTTTCAAAAAATTTGTTTCGGTACGTAAGCGTCTCATGAGGAAGGATTAGGGTTTTACCTTTCAAGTTCAAAGAACTCAAAACCCTACTTTGGATTAGGAAGATGTTGATTCCTTTTTAATGAACACCAATCATCTTCAACCCTATGACCCGAGAGAACAATAGCAAAAGGTGCGTGGGAACTCTAGAATTTTTTCTCTCTCTTTCTTCTCTCAACTATCTCTATATTTCATAGGAGAAAAGTTGCTATTTTTATATATCTTTCCAAGAGAGATAGAGATGTATATATAGGGAAAGATTACTTGGCCAACAATTCAATTGCAAGTGGCGGCTAGCTCATGCGGTACAACTCTTGAATGTCCTACACTGCATCCTAGGATCGAATCCCATTCCCCCGTCCCCCCATGTAATATATTAGGAATGACGAATGACAAAAAAAAAAAAAAAACACAATTCAGCTTTAAATAAATTGAATATTATCTCTAAATATATGTTGGGCTAGGGTTGGGACCATGGACTACTTGGGTGCTAGCTGAAATTAGGCTATTGAATATTATCTCTAAATATATATTGGGCTCGGGTTGGGACCATGGACTACTTGAGTGCTAGTTGAAATTAGGCTTACCCTCTCTCATCTCTATGAGTGGTGGCTCAATTAAACCACAATTAATTCCACTATATAATTATGACTAAAATATAAGCCTCAAGAATTAATTTTTACTATTACCTGGTAAAAAATACCATAGTATCAAACACCTTCACCATGCAATGTTCATAAGTAGCAATTGGTGATAATAAAATACTGTCAAACCAAAGCATACTTATATCTTAATTGCAATGATACTAGTTCACTCACTTTTAATCGAGAAAAACATTCTAATGAATTTTTTATTAAAATGACAGATACTAGGTAACTAAAGATATATGACATTATATTCTATAATAAAATAGAGAGTGAATTCTATATTCAAAATAATGTTCTTACAGTCATAAAGTAAATCATCCACCCAACCCACTGAGGTGTTAGTCAATTAAGACCTCACTCATTGGTGAATCAAAGTGACATAGGATGGAATCTCGAATTCATTAACTTTCTTAGGATTAAGGATGAATTACAATTAGCATTATAAGACTCACACTTAAGTTCACAGTCTTTAAAAATAGTGTGATTCTTATTATGTATACCGAGTATACCAATATATTAACTTGAAGTCTTTCACTTCAATGATTTAGATTAGATCATTCTATCTTATAAAAGTTAATTATGTTGCACTTGGCCTGATAGACTAACTTCTAACAGCAATTGTGCATAATCTAAACTATAAGCAATTACTCCCTCCGTCCCTTTTTAAGTGCGTACCTTGGGAATATGTGCAATTTCAAACCCCTAAAAAACATATTTCCCTATCTAATTTTTTAATTTTCTTTATACCAAATTAAAGTGCTCATTGAGTACTTTAATTTGGTGCCAAAAAAATTTAAAAATATTATACGAAAGTACATTTTTTAATGTCCACAAAAATACACGTTTCCCAAAGTACTCACTTAAAAAGGGACGGAGGGAGTACATGACGTATATCTCCAATATTAAATCACATTCACATGTATAAATCATATTCAATGCAATTTAAGACTTTCATATTCATCTCATGAGTAAATAATATTTGTCTCATGAATTATATCTAATAAATGAAAGAAAACATTACTAAAAATAAAGTCACATGAAGCTCTAACTATTAACCAAAAATTATAAATTTATTGGCTTTGAGGGCATTAATCCCAACAATATTCACAATCGACTAATACTCGGGGATTAGACTTTTCAAGCAAGGTTATTTTATTACCAGAATTTAAGATTAGGTTTTCCTCAACTTAATTTGCAAAAAATATAAAAGTATAAGAAGGGACGGAGCTAGGAATTTCACTACGTAAAGACCAATTTTTTGTACAAAATACTTTGCAGGGGCGAGCCCATATAATTCATAGGGATTTTTTTTTTCTACATAATACTCAAAGCCTTTTTTTTTCCCTTATAGGGGCGACCGACCTTACTGGCCCCCCTCTAGCTCCATCCCTGAATGTAAGCGATGAAATAAAAGAACAATAAAACCCAGTGACATATAACGCTTCAGCAGGGTTTAGGTGTTAATGCTTGTGTGTTTTGATTTGACCATAGTTATAGAGTACTAATAGTAGTGGAGCTATCATTTTAGTATACTAATTATACAAAGACACCACTCAGACAGGAGTATATGTTACTATCAATGAGGTTGATTGGGACGTATTATGTATGCGCCTTCATGGCTTGGATATCCTGGTTTAAGCCAAAAAACTATGGAAGAATTATGTGTTAGTGCGAGCTAGCTCAGCTAATAATTGTTTAATCTAAATTATAGAAATATTTTAGATTGATTGCATCTTAATTCCGCTTATATATATATATAGCACACTTCTCCTCCGGACTCTGGGAGTCCGGACCTCCTTGATCCGAGCATTTTTTTGATGATCCGATCCGTCCAATGTGTTCAGAAAGTGTTTTCAAGGGTCCACGCGAGAAATCTTCAAAAAAAAAAAATGCCGGGAAGGGCTTGATCCAAGCAGTTTTTCCCAAAACTATAAATATACAGTTTTCCGAAAAATTGCTTGGATCAAGCCCTTCCTGGTATTTTTTTTTTGAAAATTTCCCAATTGCGCATTGGAAAATATCTTCTGAACACATTGAACGGATCGGATTTTCCCTAAACAATCGGCAATACAAAAAAAAAAAACCCCAAGAGCTTCAATCCTGGGGTCCGGATGTGAAGCTCTGGGGATATATATATATATTTGTTTGGGTGTTCGAACCAGCATGCGCACATATTAGTTAATCTGGAATTGATGTTGAATTTAAGGATCGGAAAAACTTCTAGTGACTCTAAGATTTGAAACGTTTGGCCTTTATGCTTACGACTTCTCGAGGGCAAGACTTTTAAAAAAATCCGGACTTTTCATTTCCTGGCCAAATGGTTGGGATCTGAATCGTTGAATGTGTTTAAAATGTGTTTTCAAAGATCTACACGAGGATTTGCAAAAAAAAAAAAAAAAAAGACCGAGAAGGGTGTCATCCGAGCAGTTTTTGATAAAAGTGTAAATATCGCTGTTTTATCAAAATTGCTCTGATGAAGCCCTTCCCGGTCATTTTTTTTAGCGAATCCCCACGTAGGCCTTTGAAAACACATTCTAAACACATCCAACGGTTCGGATCCCGACCATTTGGCCGGGAGAGGGGAGGTGTCACTGTGGACGGTAAGGCCTGTCAGGGAGTCCTGACTCGATCCTCTTTGTATAAAGGAAATGCAAACTAAATACATAGTTTTCTCTAAACAAATAATTAAATACGAATAATTAAATATTTTGTATCATTTTTGTTTTTGGGCTTTTTATTTTTCCATTCGGAATGTGTCGAGAACACTAGTACTGCCTTACTCGCGAAGAAATTCATACACTAATGTTTATTCAAAGTCATTACATACAACTGTTACGAATTCAAGGTTGATGTTATCAACATCTGCACACTTATACAAACGTTATGAATTTTTGTACAATTCAAGGAGATAGTGCATATCGCACACCCAAATTTCGAGTCTGTATTATATATAGCATTTCACTCATTGGCTTAATTACCATTGCAATTTTGTATGTGAGCTTAATTATTGCTTCTTGTTGGTGAACTATGATCTTAATTAAGAAACTTTAATAAAAATAATAATGATGATGATATACTTGCTCACAATAGGACATTACAATCATGCATGCTTGAGTTTGATAGGGACGTAGTGCATATCTTCCTGGATTTGGATGCTGTAAAAGCATAAAATTAAACGTGAAAGGATTAGGCTAATGCTAGAAAGCTAATAAGGTAATGATTGTTTATTACTACCAATTTTAATTTGGATCGCAATGTCGAGTGGAAAGAAGAAGATATTTTATTTTGATTGATAGCTTGGAAAGTTACCCTACCTTATATTAATGGCACATACAAATTCAATAACAATTTTTTTTTTATTGGTAAATAATATTCAATAACAAGTTGGAATTGACTTTTTGTTTTTTTTCTTCACCGTTTATTTGAAAGAAACTTGGAAATTTAAAATGAAATCACACGTTGTTGCCGATCAAGTAATTTAGGGATTGGACGATCTTGGTCTGGTGTCATTTTGTAGGTTTTTTCCCTGGCTCAATTTGATGATCCAAATAATTTGTTTTGTAGAGTTTGATGACAAAATCAACCATGCCATCAATGAAGGGGCAGAGGTACCTTGAGGGGGTGAGTGTTACGTGCCACCCCCAGTTCCAAATTCTTTTAATGCTAATGGAAGTCGAATACTTAATTATCGGTATCTAAACAACTTGATTTTTTAGATAAATGATGGACAACTTGGTGTTGGGTTTCTTTGTCCCTTTTAGTCTGTTAGATGTTTGGCTCTAGGCTTTTTAGCTGGGGTATTGGTTGGTTTGGCCTGGTTGTATCTGCTGTTGTAAGTTTTATTTTTATTTTATTTTATTATTATTTTTTTTTATGGGTTTCGACGCTCTAGGTGTTCGGGTTTGGGGTTAGGGTTATTTTTCTTTTCCTTTGGTCCTTGTTGTGGTTACCGTGTTGCCTTCCTTGTGTTCTGGATCTTGGGTGGCGTTTGCTGTTGTGCCCTTGGTTAGTTTAATCTTTGTTTTCCTTTTCAAAGATCAATGAATTTCTTTTGCCAAGAAAAAAATACTAATAACAATTTATAAAACAAACGGTTCAAATAAAAAAAATATTAGTATCTCCATGAATTTCATTTAAAATACCACAAGATAGGTGAAGCTTTTATTTCTGTTCAAAACAAAACAAAGTAAATGATATAATCTGATTTTATAATTAACATTTCTATTCGTATTTTAACGTACAACATTCAACCTAAGTCAAGAGTTAGAGCATGAAAGTGTTTTTCAGAAAATCTCAAGTTATTAAATTTGCCATAGCGAGAATTGAGAGCAAGAGCGGAGAATCCTACTATATGATTGTGTGACTAAGCATGCAACAGTACTAGCGGGCTTTTATTTAACACTACCACCCGTTTTAAAAATCTTAACTCTGCCACTGCATAAACGAATAGTTTCCATCATCAACACGAGCTCAACAAAAGTTCAACAAAGTAGACAACGAGGACGGTACAATTCGTAATTAAGAAAGACCGGTCCTGCAGGCCATTCAAACAAAAAAGTGCTATGCAATGCCGCGCTAATTCTTCCTGTTTCATAACCCAACGAATAGGTTGGGAATCGGGATCTTGTAGTGTGGCACAATACTAAAACCCTGTAATGTGGCACATGAACTGTTAATCTTGGTAATCAACAGCTCGGATTTCATCTTAACAATGGACAGCTCAAATTGTGCAAGTGCCGACATGAAATCCGAGCCGTTGATTGCGCGATCAACGGTTCGAATGCTGCACTACAACTCTGTAATGCGGAATCGAACTACATGAATCAAATGGGTCGAAGTTAAACTGGTTAGTCGGAATCCATTAATGGAAGGGTTGGATTGTAGCAATTTGATAGTGTAACCAAATAGAAAAACAGAGCACATATTCAAGGAGCAACGGTATAGTTTTCAAATAAGGATTAATGGCATTTATGTTTTATTGTTAGAGTGTGAATTAATAGAGACGGGACCCATTTATTGTTTGGTAGCTCTGTTCCCAAATTTGGCACACATGCTAGCACATAACAAAATTAACACACTCTAGTACATGCATTGTAGCACCTAGAATACTAGAAAATTTTGGATGCAAATAGGGTACCACATGCCCAAGCGTGTATCACGGCCGTCAAATATATTTTGGACGGTCTAGAATTTTTCCTCCTTCTCTCTCCTCTCTCTAAAATCTGGACCGTCCAAAAAATTTTTGGCCAACTGAGATACGCAACGGGTACCTGTCCGGCACTCAAGTTTTTCTCCTATAATACAAATATATTTGCTACTAGCTCCTAACACACCACTAAAACACAACATTAAACCCATTGAGGATGCTCAAGCCACTAATCTAATTTTTTCATAAAATTTTGCTTTTGCTCACCTATGTGGTAATTTGATGACTTATTTTTGTAGTTTTCAAAGTTGTAATGCAACCCACTCTGCAATCTCTACTAATTTCCTACCAAAAAAAACTCTATTAACTTGTTATTTTTTAAATAATTTTGTAATTGTACCGTTGAATTGTGACGATTGATCCGATAATTGTGAATTATACCCACCAAAATTATATTCTTGTTGGTTTGGGGATATAATTAAAAATAAAAAACTCGGAGCATAAAACAATGGAACAATGAGTATTTATATAGAAAATATCGGCTTATCCGTAGGAGAAGTTTGTTTGCAATTTAGACCTCAAACAAAATACGAAGTTGTTTCAACTTTCAAAGTCTTGTAGGAACGGGAAACTGATCAGATCATAAATAAATAAAAAACGAAATTTTTTTTTTCTTTTAAACTTTGGTTAAGATTGAGCATCTCCAATAATCTTGCCAAGGGCTCTGGTGAGACCAAAATGCCGAGAGTCTCCCTGAAAACAGCACCCAGCAGCCTCGGCAAAAAACAAGCTGCTACAGTACCTCGCCATAGTAGGCGAGGTATGTCGAGACCGCTACCCTCTCTCTCTCTCTCTCTCTCTCTCTCTCCGTCGCTCCCCTGAAAAAATGGGTTGTCAGAATAATCACGCTAAAATCATTTTGAGACACCCACATTGTAGCTCTCGTCGAGATGACTTGATTAGTGCAAGATCTATTGCCGACGGAGCTCTGGTGACGTGGCACACGCCAGTCAAAGGTAGCACATGCCGGGGAGTTAGATCTATTCTCGAGCGTTTTGCGCACTCGCCCGCCAGGTGGAAGAGGATTCTGGTTTTTTTTTTTTTTTGTGAGCATTTTGGCTAGACTCTTGGGTGTTGCATCTTTTGGGTGGCTTGCCAAAATAGTTTTTGACACTTTTTTTGGGCGAAAAATTTGGTTTGGCTATTAGAGGTGTTCTAAGAGTATTTCTAGTATACTATCTAAAAAATGTTTGCTAAAGTGTACACCTAAGCACATGTGAGACCCTATTTTGTGTGCTAAGAACTTAGTTAGCTAGTTGAGGCAAAATGCACTTTAATGGAGCTCTCTAAAAATGTTCATTATCTTTTAAAGTGGGACCCATTTAAGTGGTGAGGGGTGCCAAGTGGTCCCACAAAATTCTCCTCTCCTTCCCTTCTCTCTCTCCCTCTCTCTTTCTCTCTCCCCTTAAGTCTCTCTCCAAATACAGGTAGTCACTTAGGGCACTTTAGGTAGTGAGGGGTGCCACCTAGGATTTTAGGGGAGTCAATTTTTGTGCACTAGATACCATTTTTAGAGTTTTTCTTAGCTAATTAGCTAGGACACTTTATGGAACTCTTTTAGGTAGTGCACTAGAGATGCCCTAATGATTTAATGACTCACTATATTTAATAGAGAGAAAGGGTCACCAATTTTGGTGTTACTTTTTAATGTGTAGGTTGCAGCAGTTTTTTTTAACATTGCTCCTCAAGAAACTTGAAAATTGGTATTTGATGGGTGGAATGGAGATACTCTTAGAGCAAGTGCATAAGATGAGGTAAATAGGCATTTGAGCTTTTTTACCTAGCCAATATGAGAAAAACACACCTGCACCAGACTATGTAAACCCCAAGGTATTTTTCCTCCAGCTACAGTAGCTGGCTATGTTTACCTGGGTGATAGGCACGCAATATCGTAGATATAAGTGCCTCAATAGGGTAGTTTTAACACGTTGTTATGTAATTTATTCCCTACTTTCCACTTGATCCGTTGCTTTGGTATGTTTTTGTATTTTTGTTAATTTTCAGGAAAATAAGGCTGTTTTAGCGCCATGACTGGATTGCAGAGACTTGAAGGCCGAGATGGAGCTAGAGAGCATGAGAGGCCGTGGAGACCAAGCGGTGAACTTAATTTCTCGAGGGAAGCACTTTGGATCGTCGTGAGTGCTACAAGGATTTTGGTGGAGCGCTCGAAAATGGCACAGAAAGTGAACAGAAGCTTGGGGAGCGCTACACCAAAAGTGGTGTAGCGCTACCGGTCAACTTTGAGGTCAACCGGTCAATAGGGGGGTCAACCAGTCAAAGGGGGAGATAAGCAAGCGGTAGCGCTACACCACTTTTGGTGTAGCGCTACAAATAGCTTATCTTGGCCAGTGAACGGCAGCGTTTCGGTCTTCCGCAGAGGATAATCCTATTCTGTCTCGGATTTTAATTAGAAATTAGGGATTAGTATAAATACTTATCTTTTAGCTTGAACAAGGGGTCGACATTCATAACTTAGGTTTTATTTTCTTAACTTTGGCGGCTGCTCTCAGGATTAATTTGCAGATTCAAGTTTTAATCCAAGTTCTTTAGGTTTTTCAGCTTTAAATTCTTGTTCTTCCTTTGTATTTTATGTTTAGTTCTAAACATATGTTTGTTGCGTCCGTTGAAAGCATGAGTGAGTAATCTCGTAGAGTGCGGCCGCGGGGCGAAGGCGCTCCGTGGCTAGTTTGATTAATGTTCTACCTCGGGATCGAATTAATTTAATTTTTGAGCAATTTTAGAAGACGAAAACTCTTCTAACAAACAAAACCCAGGCATCGCCGGAATTCGAATGCGCACGAAATCTGGTGACAGGTGGTGCGCATTTGTTAGGGATCCTTTTCCTTATTCTAAAATCAATAAAACGAATAATTGTGACCCGAGTAAACATTGGTTAGGCTAGTCGCAGACGCTGGGTTCCCACGGCTGTACTCTCCTTTTAAATTCATATTTAGTTAATTTAGTTTTGTAATTTAGTTAGTAAATTAATCTCATTGAACAAGGGGTGGCTACCTAAGAGCCAAGATAAACTGTGAACCCGTCATCTTTGAGTCCTGCACACGTTCGTCTGTCTCTGTGGATTCGACTCCGGTACTTCCGGATATTGTGCTACGTCGGTCGAGAGTCCTACGCTTGGGATGCGTCTTTATTTTTAGTCACCCGGTCGGTCAAGCACTAGGCACTGTACACTTGCTTTCCATTTTTTTTCTTTTTTCCTCCTCTCTCTCTCATCAAAAGATGTACTTTATTTATTTATTTTTTTAGGCAAAAAATGTACTTCAAGTATAATATTTTATAATATTAAATTTATAGAGAGAAAATAATAGAGAGACTGGTGGAGGGAGGAACCAAAAAGTGGATAGGTAAACCAGAAATTGTACCTTTTTGACAACGTATTTTGCCTAGTGTTGGTGCACTTGCTCTTAAAGCATCTCCTACCCATCTCTCACTCTTTCTCCATTTTGGAGACTCAAAAAATTATATTTTATTTAAAAAGCAAATATGGAGAATGAACAACTCCAACCCCAATTCTCCATTTTTATCTCCCAAATTTCACTCCAAAATTTTGCTCCCAAAATTCCCCTCCAATGCCTTTCCCTTCAGTAATTGTAGCATTAAACCACCAGTAGTATGATGCAACTAGATTTTTAATTTACTTTCATGTCTAATCCTTTCATTGATCAAATGTTTTTCCAGTTTGCACCGCAGGAATTCTGTTCATACAAGCACATGAGCAGACAAAACCGTTTATAATGTGATAGTAGTAACACTTACCTTCAAAGCATAAGATCATTCATTTCCACCAACAATAATTTTTTTTTTTTGAACGGAAAAAAAGTTTATTAATCAATGAGAGATTACAAAGATTAAAAGGGAAGAATGGGAGACAACACAAATAGGAGGAACAAGCCTCACTAAAACTCCCAAAGCAACCCCAGGAGTTGGCAAGGTACCAACAGGGAAAGAAAACAAAAAACAACAATGATCTCAGCAAAGGAGAGAATACAGAGCAACAGTTGTTTAAAGAGAGTCCAAGATGCTCCTAAGTTTGAACAAGAAATCATCAACAGAGAAGTCTCTATTTCCAGCACTGGATTTTGCCCAGAAAGCAACTCTGATCTTCACAAGTTCAGTGGTATAGTCCCAATCTGTGCTTGCATTCTCAAAAACACAGTCGTTCCTTTGCTTCCATACAGTCCATATGACAGCCATTGGAATGAGTTCCCAAATCTTTCTTTTGACTTTCTTTAGTTTCCAATCTTTCCACCAAGAGAGAAGGTTTTTAGCAGAGGATGGAGTTACCCATTTAACCCCCCACCATGAGAGAGCATTGGTCCACACAGACCAAACAGGATCACAATGCAGAAATAGGTGGTCCACGAATTCAACAATAATAACACCATTCAAGTAGCAGTAAAGACCATAGAAAATACAAGAAGAATTTTGAAGTCATTTCAAAGTGATTTTATACCTATGTAATATTAGGCTCATTTTGAAGATACTATTAATATCTTTTCAATGATATAAATTTTATAAAAATTGAGTGTATAATATAAAAGTTATATGTCATTCAAGAAAAGTTAGTAAAAAGAAATTAGGATATGGTTGGTATTATAATTTGTTATCAATACATCCAAAGGATAAAATGGTGATTTTAAGTAAAAAGGGGGAAATGGAGATGGGTCTCCATTTGGTGAGGGATTCTCCAAATAGGATGAGAGTTGGGTCTCCAAAATGGAGATGGGGGTTTTTTTTTTTTTTGTTGTCATAGTTTAGGAGAACTCTAAGAGCATCTCCTACCCATCTCCAAATCTCCATTTTGGAGAACCAAATTTCTCTTTTAGAGAATTCATGTCCTCCAACTCATCTCCATTTGGGTTCTCCATTTTGGAAACCCAACTCTCATCCTCCATATTTGGAGAATCTCCCACCAAATGGAGACCCATCTCCATTTCTCCCTTTTTACTTAAAATCACCATTTTATCCTTTGAATGTGTTGATAACAAATTATAATACCAACCATATCCTAATTTCTTTTTACTAAATTTTCTTGAATGACATATAACTTTTAAATTATACACTCAATTTTTATAAAATTTATATCATTGAAAAGATATTAATAGTATCTTCAAAATGAGCCTAATATTACATAAGTATAAAGACACTTTGAAATAACTTTAAAAAAAATTCAAACCATTTCAACTCTCATAATTTTTTTTTGTTCATAAAAAAATGGAAATTATGGAGCACAGAAAGTAAATTAAAAATCTAGTTGCACTTGCATCATATTACTGGTGGTGTAATGCTACCATTACCGAAGGGAAAAGAATTGGAGAGGAATTTCGGGAGCAAAATTTTGGAGGGAAATTTGGGAGATGAAAAATGGAGAATTGGGGTTGGAGTTGTTCATTCTCCATATTTGCTTTTTGAATAAAATATAATTTTTTGAGTCTCCAAAATGGAGAAAGAGTGAGAGATGGGTAGGAGATGCTCTAAGAGCATCTTCCTACCCATCTCCAAATCTTCATTTTGGAGAACCAAATTTCTCTTTTAGAGAATCCATGCCCTCCAACCCATCTCCATTTGGGTTCTCCATTTTGGAAACCCAACTCTCATCCTCCATATTTGGAGAATCTCCCACCAAATGGAGACCCATCTCCATTTCTCCCTTTTTACTTAAAATCACCATTTTATCCTTTGAATGTGTTGATAACAAATTATAATACCAACCATATCCTAATTTCTTTTTACTAAATTTTCTTGAATGACATATAACTTTTAAATTATACACTCAATTTTTATAAAATTTATATCATTGAAAAGATATTAATAGTATCTTCAAAATGAGCCTAATATTACATAGGTATAAAGACACTTTGAAATAATTTTAAAAAAAATTCAAACCATTTCAACTCTCATAATTTTTTTTTGTTCATAAAAAAATGGAAATTATGGAGCACAGAAAGTAAATTAAAAATCTAGTTGCACTTGCATCATATTACTGGTGGTGTAATGCTACCATTACCAAAGGGAAAAGCATTGGAGAGGTTTTTTGGGAGCAAAATTTTGGAGGGAAATTTGGGAGATGAAAAATGGAGAATTAGAGTTCATTCTCCATATGTGCTTTTTGAATAAAATATAATTTTTTGAGTCTCCAAAATGGAGAAAGAGTGAGAGATGGGTAGGAGATGCTCTTAGTAATTTAGGGTTTGGTGCCCAATGATGCTATAAGTACAACGACATTGTATAAACGTGCTTTCTCAGTCGTCCATGTCAGTTTTCGACGGTGCAAATTTTGAATAAACTATTCGCGAGAATAGTTAAATTTTGAATACACTTTTTGCAAAAAAAAATTAACTATGTCCGCGAATAACTTATTCAAAATCAAAACCGTCAAAGACTTTTCTTGTACCACTCTGTTTTACCAATAGGATTTTCCGTGCCAAAATTAGTACCCTATTGCAGTTGCTCATCTTATCTCCTTGACCGGTGGTGCTATTGTTGGTTGTTTGCCTGTTGGTTCTTTGGAGCTCGCGCCCCCTCACGAGCTCTACTAAAATATCTAGCTAAATTTCAGACCCCCCTCTCTCTCTCTCTCTCCCTCTCGGCTAAAACCAGAACTCTGAGAATAGTGAAAACCCAGGCACGGAAAGTGTGCCAATACCCAATGCCCAGATTCTTCAACCATTGAGACCCTCCTTTGGTTTTCCAACCCTCTCCTTCCATAACCCCGAAAAAACCCGAAAGATTGATACAGAGAAAATGAAGCGCGACCATCCTCATTTGACTGGTGAGGGGTTTTCGAGTGGGAAATCTAAGATGTGGGAGGAGGAAATCGAAGAAGATGATGCAGGAGGAGGAGACGATGAGCTCCTAGCCGTTTTGGGGTACAAGGTGAAAGCCTCCGACATGGCCCAAGTTGCTCAGAAGCTTGAGCAACTCGAGCAAGTGATGATGATGGGCCAGGATCATGATCATCAAGGCGGCAGCGGCGGCGGGTTAACTCAGATCGCTTCCGACTCTGTTCACTACAACCCCTCCGATCTATCTTCTTGGCTCGAATCCATCTTCACCGACCTCAACCCCCCATCGAATTTTCCGAATTTCGAACCACAACAAAATCGACGGTTTGGCAACATCGACAACAGTCAATTCGAGAATTCATCCTCTGGCAGTGATTACTACGATCTGAAAGCGATTCCGGGTAAAGCCCTCGTCTCTCACCCCCACCACCAGCAAAACAAACGGCTCAAACCATCTCCGCCTACGATTCAGACGGAGTCAACTCGTCAGACCGAATCATCTCGTCCGGTAATCCTAGTCGACTCGCAAGAGAACGGTATCCGACTGGTCCAAACCCTCATGGCTTGCGCCGAGGCTATCCAGCTCGAGAACCTCAAACTCGCCGAGATTCTCGCGAAGCAAATCGGTTTCCTCGCCGTATCCCAATCCGGCGCCATGAGGAAAGTCGCCACCTACTTCGCCGACGGCCTCTCCCGTCGGATCTACCGCCTCCTCCCGCCGCCTCACTCCCTCGATTCCGCCTTCTCCGACCTCCTCCAATCCCACTTCTACGAAACCTGTCCTTACCTCAAATTCGCTCACTTCACTGCCAATCAAGCCATCCTCGAAGCATTCGCATCTAAGAAAAAGGTTCACGTCGTCGATTTCAGTATGAAGCAGGGGATGCAATGGCCGGCTTTAATGCAAGCCTTGGCCTTACGGCCCGGCGGCCCGCCTTCTTTCCGGTTAACCGGGATTGGACCACCGCCGCAGGATAACACCGACCACTTACAGGAAGTGGGTTGGAAACTGGCCCAATTGGCCGAGACGCTAGGCGTCGAGTTCGAATACAGGGGATTTGTAGCGAATAGTTTGGCTGATTTGGATGCGTCGATGCTTGATTTGAGACGACGGGACGAAGCGGTGGCCGTGAATTCGGTTTTCGAGTTGCATCAGTTGCTGGCCAGACCGGGCGATGTTGAGAAGGTTTTGATGGCGGTGAAGGAGATGAGACCCGAGATTCTTACGGTGGTGGAGCAAGAAGCGAACCATAACGGGCCGGTTTTTCTGGACCGGTTTACCGAGTCGTTGCATTATTACTCGACTTTGTTTGATTCGTTGGAGTGTGGGGGCGGGACGGATCAGGATAAGGTGATGTCGGAGATTTACTTGGGGCGGCAGATATGCAACGTGGTGGCCTGTGAAGGGGGGGACCGGGTTGAGAGGCACGAGACTTTGGCTCAGTGGAGAGTGCGGTTGGACTTGGCCGGGTTTGTGCCGGTTCATTTGGGTTCGAACGCGTTCAGGCAGGCGAGTATGTTGCTGGCTCTGTTCAACGGCGGGGATGGGTACAGGGTGGAGGAGAGCGGTGGTTGTTTGATGCTGGATTGGCACACTCGCCCACTCATTGCCACCTCTGCTTGGAAACCCAGAAGTGAGCTCTGAGTTGAGTCAACTCAATTGATGGAACACCCACACCGTGTGGGGTTGACTCAGTGCCACCCACCCATCAAAAGATTCACCATAGTGGAAGGGGTGGCGGTGAGAGTGAGACCTGCCACAAAAACTACTTTGCAATCACTAATCATGTCACCTGCAATGTCACGCAGGTTGCTGTGATTGGTTATTGTGTCTCTTAGCATTATCGTTCACCTTGGCCTTTTTATCTCCTTTTAATATTAGTAATTTCCTTTTTTGGATGTTTGGGGGGAATTATGTATTTGTGGTCAATGTGTATACTTATATAGTGGAGGTTAGCTTTGTCTTAATAAAAGAGAGTGTAGGATTCATGGGGAATTTGAACTAGTGAGTGTGGTGGTGATTATGATATGAAGGACCAACTGGCCTTATTATTTGTGGAGTCTACATTGGAAAAGCATAAATGGATGTAGGAGTCCCTCTTATTTCAACTCTCATTGTTTCTCCACATTGTTTATCATACATACCACTCGAGCTAACCATTTTTCTCTTGTCTTACCAATAGAAGAAAAAAAAATTGAGTACTAAATGTAAAAAATATAAACTACTTTTTTCACGATAGAGTCGTATGAAATTGAGGCGGATTTCAAGTACTAAATACTCCTAGGTAAATATGACCTACGTAATCTACTTTTCTATGTTGAGGAAGTGCGTATCATATCACATCCAGAGATTCGCGAGCACCAAGCGTTTTGGTTGCATAGGCATTTGCCTGCAATGTGGGTTAGGGTTTGAAATCCAACACCACGCGTAAGTTACTTGATAGTAAAAATTTGTTCATCCTTTGTTACTTGATGGTAAAAATTTGTTCATCCTCTATTACATTTGGAATGGGGGCCATGCGAAAAGGACTGGGTGAATTGATTGCATGTTACTATAATCCTCTTTACATAATGGGAATTGACTACTAATAAGAGAATTACTGGAAGCTCGCTGTTTAATGATTTCTTGAAATAAGGTTAAGAATTTCATTACAAGTGTCATCCAGCAACGATTACATCAAAAGAAAAGAATGAAATCAAAATCACTAACAATTGAAGTGAGCATGGTATGGTAATGCTTTCAAGGGCCACTGACTCTCAGATACATCTGTCGAAGCAGACCCAACACACTGATGATTTCAATACAGGAATTATATGTACTTCTTAATGATAATATTCAGAAGACATGCCTTGCTTAAAAACCAAACAAATCAAGGCCTGTTTGGTTCTTTTACTTATTTGCAATGGAAAATAATTGTGTGCGAACATGCCAGAGAGAGTTTCAATCTCTTCCCTCAGATTAACTTTGGAAAAAACCAAATCTAATCAGGCGATTGTATTTAATGATTCTATTACCTCAATTAAGAGGATTTTTTCTTTCAAAGTATAGAAATACAAACCAATATACTTAGGAAATTAAAGAACAACAAAGAAACAAGATACTTTGATTAACAAAATCAAAGATAGACTTACTTCAAAATTGTCTCCAACTTCACAACAACAGGTAACGAATACTTCGAACAATTGATTGTTACAAGAACAATCTGAAATCTACTTCCTAAACTACTTCATAATCTACTTCGAACTGAGTCGAAATCCTAATTCTACTTGCCAATGAACAAACTAAGCATCATTTGTTTGATAGCTGCTTGTTGAAGATTTGTCCGGGGGCTTCTCGCTCTTCAATTTCTTCTATTTATAAGCATTGCTTGCAATTTGAACTTCCCGCTCAAAATATTTGAACTTGGCTTGCTTCGAACTCCATCTTCTTATTTCGAATGGACAGTTTCTTCCCTCCAGTACACCTGCACTTGAATTTCCTTAATCTTCCTTCAGAAGTTTTAATTTGAATCTGCACAGACTTAAACCACTTAAATGATTAATCGTCAAGGAAATAACTGCCTTGCATGATGTGTTCCACGTGTCTTAACTGCCAACTACCTCGTTTCATATATTTACACGTGGAACTCATACGTTTTGCACTTAAAAGTATGACTTTGAATTCGATTTCTATATTGGCTCTGGCTTGTATTTGCCAATAACTGCTTTTCAAACTAGTAACTAATACGACATCATATTAATTCATCTTCATTCCATTGATCCACTGTATCTTTATTGACATACGCCTGCCAACGTTTGGCATTCTTACATGTCAATTTATTATTGGATTTGCTAATTTTATATGTAAACAGGGCCTCAATATTTAATTGATAATATTTGGAAATCAATGGCTCTTGAGAACTAAAACGAACAAGCTCTTTGGTTGTTGAAATGTCAAAACTACCCATGTCTTCCCTCAGTCATTCTCTGAGGACTCTCTCTGTGATAGACCCTCCTCTTTAATCACTCCCAATTGCATTTTCATGGACCACCATTTTATGAATGGCCACCACATTCATTGTTGCTGGTGGCTCTTGGGGGTCATAGGTGGCTCTTAGGGGTCATGACTGGTTGATGGTTGAGGCAAAGGGGTTGAGAGAGAGAGAGAGAGAGAAAGAGAGAGAGAGTGTGTGTAATTTATAATGAGGAAATTGAAGAAGGGGCACTTGGTCATTTGATCAGCCACGTTACTGCCCTTTGAGGCTAGATCATATTTGTCAGATAAAGTAAGGGATGATACTGGCATTTCAGAAATCTCAAGAGAGGTCTCTATTTTGTTAGAAATCTCAAGGGAAATCAATGAAATTTTCCTGTTAAAAGGCCTAATGACACTTACAAACAAACAAGTACAAAGCTACATAGAGGGGGGAGTGGTACAGGTTACCCCCAGTTTTGCATGAATAGATGTCGATTTGATACTTAGTGTATTCATAATATATTGATTTTTTTTTACTAAAATGATGAAAAAATAACAATTCGAAGAATAAACGATTTAGATCATAAAAATAATAACTCAATGGCTTTTATTTAAAGATCACAAAAGAGTTGAATCAAGACTTTATTATAGTATGATTTTGTTTTAGCTAAAAGCAAAGTTCAGGGCCAAGTTTGACTTTACTCTAACATTTTTTTTCCCCTTCATATTCTTACTAAATTTCATGAAATTAAGTGTATTATTACTGCTGGACAACATTTTTTTCTATTGGCAAATTTTTTTCAGAAAGATACAAAGATTAAAAAGATTAAGGTCACACCAGCAAAACACAACCCAATAACCAAACTCAAAGGAAGGCAAGAAGCCAAGTCAAACCCAAAAACCGCACTAAAACAAGAGCCTCAAATCGCGAAAAACCCAAACAACCTTTATTTTTTTTTCAGCCTCTTTTACTTTTTCGTTGTGAAATAAAGATCAAAATCTCCTTTGCATTATTAGTCATCTTGCATAAAGATATGTTCTGTGCATCCCTTTCCTTTTCCCTTTTTCCTTTTCCGGGCCAAATCCAGAACCATTTCAGGGTGAGGTAAAACGAAGGACAATTTCTTTTTGCGGAAATGAATTGAATTCAAAAAGCCGAAAAGCTCTCATGATTGTAACCCTAAAACTCTCTCTCTCATGCTAGCTTGTGGAATCCAATGGGAATGCACTGAAGCCTTGATTTGATAACTGTGACAGTCTGCAGCGGTAAAGGAAGAGGATATAGCCATGTAGGGAGAAGCCCGATATAAAAAAAAAAATTTCGGGTGTCGCATATCTAGCGTTTATTTTGTTTTTGTAATGATATCTATGGATTTCTATGTCCCTTTGAAATGGGATAAAATTTGGATACAACCCACTTCCAAATATAATCCAGGTGACACATTACGCAAATACCCTCGTTGGCCCCAACTTTATTACCACTTTACGCCAGAGAGAGAGAGATCACGCGAAGTTGAAGCAGATTAACGATTATGGGTCACCGTTGCCGGCAACCGGAAAAGAGGATCGATCAATAGAAACTAGTGGCCCATACACGAATTTACCTCATTGGTTTCCAAACCCAATGATTGTGGGGCCCACATTAGTAATTGTGTGTGGACCCTATGTGTATGTAAAGGAGTTGTAAATAAAACCAAACCAAACCAAACCAAGCCTTATGTCCCAATCAATTGGGGTCGGCTACATGAATCCTTTTTCTCCATTGAGCTCTGTCCAGTGCTGCTTCATCATTATGTCATAAGGTTCTAACGGGTTTTTTTTATGTGCTGGCTGTCAGCTACCTAACGCACAACCCTCCTCCCTTATCCGGGCTTGGGACCGGCTGAGATCCAAAGATAAGGCTTTAAGAACGTCTCAGGCGGAGTTGTAAATGGTTGAAAATAAAATAATGTTCTTGAGGAGTTTTCCGATGTGTTTCCGTAACTCTTATTATGAGTATTTGACTATTGCCACAGAATGTTCAACATACATGAGTTACGGAAAGATTTTCAGTGCCAGATGGACACCAAGTGGCAAGTGTCAGTTAGCTCATTCGGGCCGTCCATCAGTGTTTTGAGAGGCCCAGATCTGTTGGGGTAAATTTACCGCTCAACATAAAAAAAAAAAAATGCCATCGAATTGCATTTACTATAGGAGAACTAAGCTGTGGTTATAGAAGCAGTTGTAAATTCAATCATCCTACTTCTCCTGGACAGGTAAAGTATATTTTTCTCCAATTATTATCATAGTTTCATTTGGTCTGTTAAAGATACCTTTACTTGAAGCTAGTGAACTTACCATTTTGTTTTAACTTTGTCGGAGCAAATCATCGTTGTTTCGGCCGTAACATAGCTCAATCCTTGCATCAAATCTTATAATTCGTATGCTTTGAGATTGGAGGCATGAATTGAATTACGAAAATAAGTGATTGTATTCCTTCTGCAACATAAATTCATACTGTAATAATGGATCATACATGTTGGATCGTGCAGTGTCACAGCTCTGATCAAGAAAAGGAGATCTCGCGGTGTCCAATGCTTGGTGACTGTGGAGCCGTAATGAGCAGGGGAGGGATTGGCGAAGCCCGCCCTTCTGATCATCGGCTTCACGAGAGGACGAAAAGGATTGAATTGAGGAGTTGGTAAGCACTTGTTCTCAATACATGTTTCATGTTTGCTTAGTCCTCAGCTTTTGAGTTGTACGTACGGAGTATTTTTGCTTATGCTCATGGGTTTTGTGACGTGATTATGTGTACGTGGATTGTTACCATGGTGTTCGGAGAATCCAGGGATCCTTAGCAGTGTCCAGCATAGTTTTGAATATCAGCCGATACATCGGCTAGTTCATCTCGGGATTTAGAGGCTCCGATACGGATACATACCGTATAGTATCGGCCGATACGCCCAAAAATTTAAAAGTTTCACGACCACTACACCCAATTCCCGTTCGATACGCCGGTTCTCGATAAACCAATACCGCACCCGATAGCGCTACTTAAAACTATGGTGTCTTGATAAATTGAAGATCGACACCTAAAACAATGGGTAACAGAGTATTTTTGCTTATACTCAGGGCTGGCCCTAGGGCACAAGCCGCCAAGCCGTCGCTTAGGGCCCCCCGATTTGGGCCTAATAATAGGGCCCCAAAATTGTAGGATATATTATATATTTAATATGTCAGTTGGTGCAACGACCTGTATCCGGTGGGTACTGTGTTCGATTCCTCCGAACTCCCTTTTTTATAAACCAATATAGCGAAAATGTACAAAAAAACCCACCTCTACTAACAGAACCAAGGGTGGAACACGAGACCCAGGGTCTAATAACCTATTTTTTGCAGACAACCAACGCACCATAAGGGGTTTTTTTGTAACTCCTCTGGAACAGAAAAAATATATACAGTTGCTAAAGAGGCCGTACCATTGAAACACGCTTAGAGCCCCGAAAATCTCAGGACCGGGCCTGCTTATACTCATGGGTTTTGTGATGTGATTATGTAGGGTGGGTACGTGGATTGTTACCATGGTGTTCAGAGGAATTGGAGATGACACCTAAAACAATAGGTAATGGCGAGCCAGAAACTAAATCCTGAAATTTGAACCTCATTTCGAGTTCTTATTCGTTGCTTTTGATGACGCGTGGGATAAGGTAATGCATTCAAAATTGTTTTCATGTTTGAGTTTCTCCTCCGGCCTGTTTCATTTTTTCTGAAATCATATCGCTGTCTAAATTAAACTCCCTTTTCCTCTGTCTCACGGGTCAGTAACCACGAAGCAATAGATATTGCTCACCCCTTGTGCGTAAGGATCCAAAAGCTAGACCTGCTCTTAGCTTGTAAAAAGCTCACAACCCTCTCTTTCTCGCCAGGTTCAACAGATGACATTAGGGTGGCACTGAATCGCTGATTCAATTGGGACGCTATTATTGATGGTCCCAGTGCGGTAGTAGTATCACTGTTTGAGAATTCCGCATTAACCTAATACAGTTTAGTGATGATAATGACGAAAGATGGAAGGCCTCAATCAATTCGGTAGCTATAATGACCAATTCTTTTAGGTTCTACAGCACATTTAGCATGGCTATTCATTTGGCTCTATGTTTTGCAGTTTATTCAGTTGTTAAAGCTTTATATTGTCTTACATTGAAATTGTTTCACAAGACAATATTCATTTGGCTCGAGTCCTCGTGTAAAAGTCTAGAACTAGAAGTACAAACAGTTTCGGCCTAGCTCATTTCGTCTGGGCTCTTGAGCTTGTGTTTTCAGGTTTAAGCGCCTAAGCCTTAGTGGCGTCTTCAAGTTGAGCCTGCACTGCAAAGGAATTGGGAAAACATTTGCTGGGGAAAAAAAAGCAACAATCCTAATTATATTCCATGAAAGAAGGGAATTATGTTTGTTGCTGTGATTCTTTAAGTCTAATTATGCGCGTTCAAGTTGCATTCCTCTTTCAAGTTGAGAATGCATTAATGAGATGAGATTGAGATTGATAATGAAGTGGAATTATGAGAAGATTAATACATACCAGTGAAACCGGGAGGCATGGACTCGCTTGCCCAGCCCAAATATAACTCCCAAAAAGCGTTCCCTTGGATGAGTGGCAAATTGCTGAAAAATTGCCCTTGTTCTCACTGGTGTTATCCTCATGTTTCTCAACCCTCTGTGGTTTGGTCTCGTTACAGACCCTTGATTCATTTCACACGGCTTCTTCATCTTCACAACAGTCTCAGCAGTGATGCTATCGGAGTCCAGCCCTAATAACTGATCATCCAGGTGAGGACGCCGACAAAATGGAGTGAAGCACCAAGTACGATTGAAGAAACAAAACTAAAGACCTACCCATGTTCCTTGTGTGTTGTTTGGCTTATATCAGCCTAATCATGTTTACATCAGAAACCAAGAGCAGAAATCGTTAGATGGAAAAATAGTTTTAACATTCTGAAATAGTACACAACTTTGGTAATGTTCAAGTTATACCACCTACCTAATTTTCCAGCTTTAGGCCATGCAAACTCTACAAACAAATCAAAATGTAACAATCATTGTTTTCTAATGAATCTCGCGTCTATATCAGAAATAGAAAACAGAATTAGATCCTAAATGTAAATAGTTAGGAGACAGCCCGAAAAAAAGTTTGGAATTCTGGAAACAAAAAGATGTACAAATGTTCAAAAGTATACCAACCTAATTTTCAAGTTTACGGGTTCTAGAACACATGTAAATAGTTAGCAACTTGGCTAATTTAATTAGTCACAAACTACAGAGACACCAACATAATCTTTTAACTGCTGCTCTTTACGATATGCACAGCTCAAAAATAGACTAAACCACGTAACCAATTGCTTAGAAACCAAGAGCACGAGACTTCGTGCGTGCACAGAGGTGTTTAACTAGAACGTAAATATATAATTAAGTACAAAAACTCCATAGTCCATACATGTTGGTACTAAGTAATAACAACACAACCAGAAAGAGATTACACAACAAAAACACTATCAGCAATTTGCACAGCAAATCTACAAAAAATGCAAGTTTGTTCAACAAAGTTATAACAATGAAGTGAATAGTACAAAATCAATCACCTCTTAAACTCCACCTCCTTTTATGTTCCCTAACCTCACCACAAGCAAACCCCCCTTTCTCAATCAAGCTTATCTCCATCACTTCCAGTCTCAGTAGACAACAAGCACAACACTGGTAGCATTTTTAGGTTTAAGCATTGAACTTCATACCAAAGAGACAGAATTTCAACCACAACTTAACATGGATGAGCCCAGTAACATATGTGGGAGGCAATTTCTATTTCTCCTTCTTGTAGGACGAAAAACCAAATGGCAGAGGATGGAGAGAGGAGGTGTTCAGAAGGTCCGGGCGCACGAAACCATAGTTGCGGAGCACCTGATTATCAGCGAAATTCAAAGCCTTTTCCATCCCATTCCAGCATGCCTCATCCGTGTACCCCCAGTGCACCCCACTACATGGCTTACACGCCGTAAAATGCGTGATAAACGGCCGCTTTTCTTTCCAATCACTGCCGCTGTTGACAAACGCCTCACTCATCACTGCCGCATAATGCTCGCTCACCTTCTCCGCATGTCGTCTCCGCAACTCCGTCACCCCTTTCTCTATTGTTGCATATTTGTCACTAAGAGTATCAAATAACTTGACGAAGTAGGCCCAATACCCACTTAATTCATACTGATTCTCTATGTAAATCTTATTCCCCCACGTCTCCTTCTGTGTCAATAGCAAATAAACCAGCGCCGACTGGTCATCAACTTTCGGGTCCGGCTTGTCAGTCATCGTCGATGCCACGATCTGACCCCACTTTTCATAGTTTGGAGTTTGTGGGCCCATCACAGCCCAGGCCTCCAAAAATTCCATTGACCATTGACAATTTCGGATGAGAAACACCCCGGAGTTAACCCCGCCCCAACTCTTCTTCTCATAGACGTTGTTGGGCCACCCGTGCACCACGAGGTTATGGTCCTTATACTTCTCCAACGGCGGCTTAAAATCCATATCAGTAAATATTGCATCCGAGTCAACCCAAAAGATCCACTCAGCCTCCGGGTGGGCCAACATCGTCGCCCGAATCCCTGGTAATTTGACCCAAAGGCCGACCATTTTCGGGTGAAAAAACACATTGTTGTAGAAGATATCATAGCCGTGGATTCGACAGTAATCCACCTTGTTCTTGAAAAGCCTCAAGAGCAAATTATCCCCGATCGGATTCTTACACGGCCACGGCTGCGATCCGGTCAACACAAGAACCCGATCTTCTGCTCCGGTGCCAAACGATGGATGATGCTTCAGCCACTCCCTTCTCTTCTCGTCCCAGTTCTTGACTGGATTCCCCATCGAATAACTGAGGCCCTGGTCGTCGTAGAACGTTTGGTCGACCGGGTCGTGGCCCAAGTTAAAGCCTCGACCACTATCGGTGACGCAATCTATCGTGTCAATTTCCGGCAGTATCGTCGTCTTAGCTACGTCTGACAAATTGGGAAAAGTAGGGAAAGGTGAAAACATCAAAAGCATTAACAGAGCCACCCCTGCTCCTCCTATAAAAATGGGTTTGCTGGGATCTATGATTTTCACCATTCTAGCAACTCTTTCAATTACTCTGCCCATACCCAATTTCTGAAATGAAAATCAGAGAGGATTCTGGTACTCAATTACTATAAATCACTGAGAACAGAGAGGCCAAGATTTGTGTTGTGATTAAGTAACTCTAGAGACTAGTGATTCCTTGCCCTTTCCAATGTAATGATTGTTCTTTTATTTGAGCGAATGAGAATTCCGTTTGGAACGAGGATTCTTAAATTTCTGGTAAACCAAACATAGGAATTGAATTCATTGAAATGAACATTCCATTCCAATATTCATTTCGTCCAACCAAACACACCCTAAGTGGAGTTATTCATACCTTAAAGAGTAAGTGGAATCAGTAGGGGAAAGAGACGGAGTCTTTATCGGTTGAAACTTTTCCGATCTGTCTCCGGTCTGCGAAATTTTCTCTTTTTCATATCCCCCCAATCGCCTCCTACCAGTTATCTCCACAATGAAGAAGAACACAGAATGACTGGAGAGAGAGAGAGAGAAAGAGAGAGTGAGAGTGAGAGTGTGAGTGTGGTGGGTGTTTACGATAATGGATGTTTCTGGACAAATTTCCGGCTCCTGCTGTTGATTAGTGTTGGAATTTCTCTGAAAGTGGGTCATTTGATTGAAACGGGACGTTTTCTATTAGGGTTTATTAGGACCACAGCGAAAAGAGAAAGAAAGCAAAAGGTAAAGTAAAGAATTCCCTCTATCCTTGTCGGTTTGAGAGGAAAAAGGGCAGAAATTAACGAAATTATCCTCCACACTTTACTTATTTTACTAAAATTTTCTCTTTAATCATTTTCTAGAAAACATTCTTATAATATGTCATGTGTTCATATTGTATATTTTGGATCGCTATTGGGATAGATAGCGCAATAGCACAATGTGATAGATTTGAAAGAAATTTTGGTTTACGCCGCCGGTGTAAAGAATTTTCTCCTAACATTTTTTTCTTTCTTTTCTATAAGTTCCAACCAGGCCGTTAATTGGGTAAAGATAGGCTGATGAATTCCAACTACGAAATTTTTGATATTTTCGGTATTTCAGAGTACAAGTTATTAATTAATTATTGTCTGTAAAGAGAACAATTTGTTAATTTAACGGCTTATAGCAATATTTAAAAATACCGTATTGGGAAGCTTAGCTCCTTCCCTTCCATTTTTTCATCATTTGTTTGCACAGGCACAGCCAAAGCTCTTCGGGAGAATCTCGAGAGAGGGTCCGGATCCAGAGACTGCATAGTGGAGGAATGTCGTAGCAGTAGCTTTTGAGTTTTATACTGTGCTTATTTTGTTTATGTTTTTGGTTTTTTTCTTTTTAGGACTAGTTTTTTGTACTCTTTTTTTTTTTTTTTTTTGATCCGCATAGTTTTTTGTACTCTGTTTTTGAAGGTTTTGGTTATTTTATCTTTCTTTTCTGAGCTGCAGGGACTGGTCAATGGTTTTCCACATGGTGATTTTCATTTGTTTTTTTGAACATTCCCAAATGGTTTCCCACTTGGATGCTCTTCAAAAAGACTGAAAATTGGCACGTGGGAGAGCACATGGTAGCTTGGAGCATCTCCAACAATACCAGTCATTCATACTAGGCTCTTAGGGCAGCATTGAGGTGCGCGAACATTTCTTTTGCACTGTCAGGCCGCGGCCCTCGTGACACCCGCGATGGTTCCATAGATGCTACTCCGCAAATGCCTTTCTCCGGTGATCCCTTGTTCTTTAGCTTTAGCCACCAAGACACATGGTCTCCAATAATCCTGGTGAATGATGTGGTTAAGGTTTGCCTCGGTCTTGTCGTTGCCTTTATCGGGCATGGTCAAGACTTGGCTCTACCTTGCCATCAACACGTGAGCAACATGATCATGACCTCCTCAGTCGTGCCCATACAGCGACCAAGCCTTTAAATGGCTTCCCCCGGGCCTTGCCAAGTCTACTATTAGAAGGAAATTTGGTTTATTTGGTGCAGATATGACATGATTGAAGAATATTTGATTATAGCGTAGGAAAATCATGTAATATTGTGTGTTTATTCTTTCCTAGTTTAGCTTCTTTGTATTACTATATACTCCGTAACTAGCATCAAACCTGTGCTATGCACGGAGTCGCAATACACGAAAAAATTTAACTATTGATGAATACTTTCAACATTAAAATGGCCTTGTTTGTTTGTTAGTTTAGTTTTCCACAAAAATCTAGCGTCGTACCGTGCTACATGATTATATGCTTAGAGCACTTTGATTCCACAATCTAGCGGAAAACCGTGCTATGTATGGGATGAATTAATGTTATCATATACCAATAATTTATAGTTGTATAGCAAGAATAGTGTTATTCTACAAAACACGTGTGTAATTTTTGGGTATTAATCATGTTGATGATGATTATCTTTTGGGTATTATAAATAATTAATTTTAGAACACTTATACCTTTTTTTTATACTAATAATCCCTCTGTTCGTAAAGATAATCCATTGCCAAAAAACTTCTAATTTCCGGATAGAAAAATAAAGCACCTTTGTACATGATTTATACATTTCTTCATACAAAATTAAAGAACTAATTGAGATTTTTATCCAAAAATTGCACGTCGCTATATAATTAATAGACTACTCTTTTGCGGAATGGAGGTGGAAGAATATTAATTTTAGGTGCTATCTCCGAGTCAAAATCTTGGCTCCGTCCCTGGGTATTACTCTCTAATATAAATTGTCAAAAAAAATCCTATAACTTGTTTAAGTACCTCACAAAATCAAACTTAATCAAATCTTAAAATACCTCACAACCTTCATATTTTGCTCTGGGGCTTAACTCTTTTGTTTATGGAGCTGGACATTGCAGTGGTGCAATCATTGTGTTTAATGTGTAGTTGGTTCAAAACATTAATTCACTCATATGGATATATAGTTTCTTATATTTGAATGTTAGTTTTGCGATTATTACGCATCATATGTGTAGGGCATATATCTGAGTTTTGAATTTTTTTTCCACAATATAATTCAACTGTATTCTACAGCTTCTTATTTTGTTCATATTTTAATTGTTTAAGTTAGATAGATATTCATCATTCTATCTTAAAGTAGAATATAATACTATATGTCACTTTGGAAGAAGAAGAAGAAGAAGAAGAAGAAGAGAACAAATTCTATCCCACAAAACTCAAGAAGGTTGGCTAAAAGAATTGTTAAGATCTTATTTGTTATCTGATAGTCATAGAGTAATTTAGTATTGTACCTTTCAAGATTTTAGCAATAACAACTATTAACTTGACACTTACTGCTAAATTGAAAATAATATTCCAATTATGTACCCCTTTGACCATTTTTGTGTTCAAAATGTTGTTTTGACAATTTCAATCGATTGATTTTCTCATCAAGGTTCTCCATCGATCCTGTAAAAGCCGAGTCATTTTTTAACCATCATAAATTTCGACATCGAAAGCCATTATAGATTTTATTTTAAAATGAATACCAATTAATAGAAACTGAAAAAAAAAAATTATTACAAACTAACTCACCGTTACCAAAACATGGGTTATTTGTTCATTTGCACCAGGCCATGGCCCTAGCCAAAGTATAAGAACAACAATAAGGTTTGCACAAAAATATAATTGGTTGGATTGAGAGACTTGAGAGTTTTTTAGACTGATGGTTGAGAAAATGGGAGATGGACATTTTCATTTTTATAAGTTTTTGATGTATTTGGAATTTGAAACTAATTGATTATTGTTTTTATTTGCAAATGTTGAGTGATTTTTTTAAATTATTTTGAAATTTTTAATTAGCTAATTAATTGTTTCATTTGTAGAATTTATTGATTGACGAGTATTTGAAATTTGAATTTATTGATTGATGAATATTTGGAGTTTAAAATTATTTGACAAATTATTTTCTTTACAAATTTTGAGTGTTGATTCCTTAAATCATGGAACTTGCTTGAAATTTGAAATTACCTACTTATGGTAATTGAATTATTGTCACATGTGTCACTAAAAATCCTATATGACAAACCAACTATTTTATGCCACTTGTCGCGATGGGAGCCTTCCTCACAAAAAGTCATTCTTCTATACTATATAAGATGAGTATTTGAAATTTGAATTTATTGATTGATGAGTATTTGGAATTTAAAATTATTTGACAAATTATTTTCTTTACAAATCTTGAGTGTTGATTCCTTAAATCATGGAACTTGCTTGAAATTTGAAATTACATACTTATGGTAATTGAATTATCGTCACATGTGTCACTAAAAATCCTATATGACAAACCAACTATTTTATGTCACTTGTCGCGATGGGAGCCTTCCTCACAAAAAGTCATTCTGCTATACTATATAAGATGAGCTATGTATCTTTGTGATAATCATCTAGAAATAAAGTAATATTTTCACGATACTTTGTTCACCGAAACTTTACATGGTATCAGAGCTAGGATTCCTAACCTAGCTTCCGCCGTCCCCGTCTCAACAATTAATTCCAACCCATATACATCCAATTCACAATCTGCCAATACCAAAACAAAATCCCCACTCAAACATCTGCATCCATAAATCTTTTCTGTATTGACCTCGGAACTGGAAATAGTTTTTGATTTTTCCAAAACATTCAATTTTCTCTATCAACCTACTAGGGCTGAACAAAAAAAAAACAAAGAATCGAACTGAACCGAAGAACGGAGCAGAACTGGTTTTTTTTTTTTTTTCCCGTTTTTCAATACACTAGTTCGGTTCTCAGTTCGAAAGATTTCTAAAATTTAGAAACCGGTTCGGTTTTCGGTTCTTGGGATTTAAACCCCGGTTTGAACCGAACCGAACCGGTTTTATACATACTCAATATAATATGTACTCTTGTTACAAACAAGCAAGGGATGGGAGTCGAACCCCGGCTGTCCGCATTGAGGGAGGCTCACTTACCCACTTGGCTAGCCAAGCATTTGTATTCGAGAGAAGGAGATAATGATACTTATTATTACAATTCGTTTATGTCTATATGTGTGTGTGTGTGCGCGTGCGCGCAATTACACATGTCAACACCCACCCACCGGAACACTACACATTCTCTCTCTCTCTCTCTCTCTCTCTCTCTCTCTCTCTCTCCCCCCTTCCCAAGAATCCCCAACGCCCCCCATCGTTCATATCTAAAAATTTCAGACAACATCATTGCGATCGATGGCATCAATGGACGGCATCATGATTGTTCAATGGACGGCATCATCGTCGTCATCATCCCAGACCCGTCATCATCATTGCGATCGATGCTCTCTCTCGATCTGTAGTTTTGTATTCTCTCTCTCTCTCGGATGTGTAGATGTATAACATATATACAGATTTGTAGTTCTGTTTGTACAAAAGTATACGTATGAGTATATATTTGTATCGGTGATTCTGGATATGCATCTGTAGATCTGCATCTAATTCTTCCTCTTCTTTTTTCTTTTTTGTATCGATTCTTGTTGAGTTTTTCTACTCCTTTCAAGAGAACCGGACCGGACCGAACTGTGGCGAAACGAACAAGAACCGAACCGACCACTTCAAAACCGGTTTCGGTTCCTTGTTCTCTCCGAACCGGTTTTACTCGGTTCACTCAAAATCCTTCCCGAACCAGACCGAACCGAACCTGTTGCACCCCTACAACCTACCAAGGGAGATGTCGATGCTTGTGTTTCCGATCCCAAACTCAAAGAAGGGGCTTGACCCGTCAAGCCGCTACTATTTCCATCACTTAGACAATTTCGCCACCAAACTTTGCTCTCAATTACTCCCTTCGTCCCTTTTTAAGTTATCCAGTTTGACAATCACGCAGTTTTAGGTGTTAACAAAATTGCACCTACAAAATGTTACTTTCGATATGTACCCTCCAGTCAAGTGGTGGTGACTTTGAAAGTAAATGCAAAGGTGTCTGTACTTTTGGTGGGGCTAAAATTTTTCCCATTTGCCGCCATTACTTTTGCCCATGTGGGGTTGAAATTTTAGAACCTGAACATCTACTTCCCCGCCTGAAATTTCTCCTAAATCTGTGGCAGCTTTATTAAAAAAATTGACATTTTGGTTCCGAAATTTTTTCCCACAGAAAATCTTGGCTTCTTGGTTTCAACAAATTGAAATTTTGGATTCCCAAAATATTGCCTAGAAAGAAGGCGAGATTGACTTTTAACAAGTGCTCTTTCAAACAAATTCGGACTCCTATATAAGGAAAACTAATCTTTTGTCTTTATTTTGGGTAATCTCCTTATCAAAACAAAATTCTCTACCAAAGCACAATTCGCATCTGTGTCTCTCTTTTTCTCTTCCTTCCATGTTTTTCTCTCTGCCCACCTTTTTGAGTCCATCATGAACCCTTCCAACCAAAATGCCTCCACCAAAATGGAATACGGATCACTTAAAAAGGGACGGAGGGAGTATTGAACAGCAAGAATTAGGCAACATGAAGCAGGTCCGCAGAAATTGCCTTTTTCTGTTAAGAACAAATTGAGATTTATCACTGAAAATTTCTAAAAGCCTTCCAAATCTACCGATCCCAATGAATTCGACCTATGGGAAAAAGGCAACCATATGTTAATTTCATGGTTTTCTCACTCTGTTTCACCGTGAAACATGTTGGGTTGTGGATAAAATCATACATTTCAAATCCATAAACATACAACTTCTCAGCAAGTAATCTATTTTGGTATCGACAATTTAGTTCCGCAAAACTATTCTTTTCACCTCAATATTGTTTCGATGAGTTTATTCCGAGCATTTTGGGCCTCGTAACCCCTGCCGAGTCTTCGGGCCTCGTAACCCTTGACATACCGAACAGTGGTCCTGCCGAGTCTCTGGCCTTGTAATGCTTGCCGAGTCTCTGGGCCTTGTAACCTCACACCGAATGGTGGAGCGTCACACCGACGGGTGGAGCATCACATCATTTTTCCTTAGTTCAACCATTTTCACTTTTCTTTATCATAAACTTGTGATCGATTCCTCTCATTCACCTCATCATATATATACATTTCCACATCGTACGTAACAAAAAAAGAACCTCACTTTATTTTCACGTCAGCTATCATTCTCAATCCCTTATTCTTCTTGAATCACTAACTTATCAGAGGTTTCATATTTACCGAATACAAAATGACAATTCGTAAGCATAATTTCTTATTCAAGAGAAGTAGAAACAACAATCCAGAATTTATGAATTTAAGACCAAGAATCCACCCCGACATTTACCAAAAAGTCCATGTCTCACCAATACAAAAATATGAGATTTTAGTCCGTGACCAAGGTGTACCATTCTGATCATATGTGAAAGATTAGCGTGAATTTAATGATGAGACTTCAACCATTAGAAAGTAGACTTCTTCCTCTTCGAATCGATAGATCATACATCAAAAACGGGGTTTGGATAACCATACTATGGCTTCGTGATTATCATTCAACATCAACACAACAGTAAAACTACTGCAGAGACAGATTTTTAAGTCAACTTTAAGTGCAACTCTGTTATCACTCAGGCCTAAGCAGGGTGTGTGGCCTATATCGTTGGAAAGCACCATGTGTCTAGTTTCTAACAAAGCAAACGGTGCGTGTTTTCGAGTCCCGAGCTAGGAGATATGACTGTTTTGTCAAAGTCCGCTAGTGCTGTCAAGTTCTACGCGGGAATAACCAAAGATTAACCGAAAACATGAATTAAACCAATCTAATAGCATCTACATCTATTCTTCAACATCACAGCATGTGAGAAGTGTTTTAGATATAGAATTCATATTACAAAAACTCAATCCGTTAAATATACCCAAACCAAGTCTAGGTTTAAAGCACTATACACTCCTACCATCGGTACATCACTCGACTCACTCCTAACAGCGCGTCGGTTAGGTGTACGAGTTGAAAAGAGTTATTTCCAGCTCGAATTAAGACCCAACATTATTGACATGTTCAGCTAAAGAAGTTGGCTTATTGTTGAGGGAACAAGAACCCAACTTGGCACAGCCCGAACAAGGTAGGAATAAGGACGCCCAAGTCCTAAGAAGCGCGGATAGAACACAGGCAGAGGCTGAGGCTGAGGCACAGACACGATAATTCTAAATAAATGGGGGCATGGCAAAAAATGTGAAATATATTACGATATATATCTAGTTGTTAGTAGTATCAACATTCCATATGAAAAAACCCAAACAAATACTGTAGTATCTTTAGTTCTTTACGACTCTTATAGTGGTCATTTCGAATAGTATGAGTTAGACGAGGGTTTTATTTGGTCAAAATTCATTTATTCGTACTTGTTTCATTAGATTTTTGGAACATCATAAACCCCAAAATAAGCTTCCAATATTAATAATGGACAGTGCTGGGCGTACAGATTGGTTTGCACAGAAAACGTACCGATCGCGTTTGGGGACCCACTTTTGGGTCCCACACGAGTGATCCGAACCGTTCATTGTTCTTAAAACATTTTTCCGAGGGGCCCCACCAAATTTCAGCTCAATCGGACGGTTGAAAGTGCTCCAACGAAAGTCCCACCGTTCCGACCAAAAAAAATTTCGGTCGGAACGGTGGGACTTTCGTTGGAGCACTTTCAACCGTCCGATTGAGCTGAAATTTGGTGGGGCCCCTCGGAAAAATGTTTTATGAATAATGAACGGTTCGGATCACTCGTGTGGGACCCAAAAGTGGATCCCCGAATGCGTTCGGTACGTTTTCTGTGCAAACCAATCTGTACGCGTATCTTTATCCATTAATAATTGATCCCCGCCATTTCCAAGTTCGGACACGTGTACCCAATGTGTCCCCAGATTAATATAATTAATCCTACAAGAGACGCTATTTGGCGTGTCCCATAAATGTCCCCATGTGTCTATGGTGCGTCATGTGTTCCCGAGGTTCCAACATGGTTATGGCATAGTCAAGAGTGTCCGTGCTTCATAGCCCACCCCTGCATACAAGTGCCAAAGAAGAATCTATATTCTATCCATGGAAGGTCAATGACTATTTTCTTCATATGCGCATTTAACACCTGATATCCCTAACTAATTCTCAATTAAGTGGGGTTCAAATTTTGATATCAATTGATCCTGCTCAATGAGTTCAACTAATCATGCTCATATTACCTTAAACCTAGTCACAAGTCACAACCACTTAAATTCATTTTTTTACACCATATCTAATTGCCCAAATGCCTAAAAGCTAACGGCGATGGTACTTATCCAATAACACAAATTACAACAAAACCAACACGAACAAAAATCACCATACCGTAAACAAAAGCGGCAAAAAAGACATTTCAATAAATAAACCCATCAACCATAGGTCTCTACTTCATTGCGAATGCAAGAAAGCACTCATGACTCATGAGAACAATTATTCATACGACAGACGTCCTTCTTGACACTACAAGTCAAACCAAATAGAAATGCAATCCAAATCAAAGCAACAACAGATAATCAGTAACATTATAACATAAATATACTATAGTACCACAAGAGGTAGTTTCAATGGCTAGATATCTTGATGTACACAGACTTATTGAGCCATGCCTTCAAGCTGCCACCCCACTTCCGCGAAATCGTATGTTTTTCTTCGTCAAAGCTGGCATTATCTGTCTGGGGCTTCTTGCAAAGCATGAAATACCTGACACCACTCGATCCAATTGTCTCCCAAGGACTCAGAGCTGCAAAATTTGCAATTGAAAAACCCAAATTAAAGAGAGAAAACTATGTTCGTTTCATCCAACATTCGGGAATTGCAAACAGTAACTGCAAAATATTGACCAAAAAACCAAAGACCGAAAAATCTGAAATTCAATTTAAATTTAAGGGGTAATGAAAAGATACAGGTATGGATCCTGTGGTTAAAATTGTAGTGGAAAGAGGGTAGAGAGGGGAATTCGGCTCATCTGATTCGATCAGAAAATTTCAACAAAAACCCAAATCAAAAATAGAAAATAATACGTGAGTATAGAAGAAATTCACGTATTTCAAAATATTAACTGCACGAAACACCAAAAATTCAGTAATTTAAATTGGAAATTTAAACGAGTACGGAAAAGATTCACAGAATTGCAATATTAGCTTACAATTTTCAACAAAAAAACCAAATTAAAGAATGAAAATTTGTGGGTATAGACGAAATTTGATGGAATTTGCAATAGAAACTGCAAAAAAGTCACAGGTAAACAAGAAATTCACGCAATTTGCAGTAAGACCTTCAGTTCCCCCAGGGGCGCAGTAGAGGACGAAATCATTGAGATTCGAACCGAGAACCGGCAAACGGCCCTCCCGAGCGTAGGATTTCAGAGCGGTCTGAATAACACCGACAACAAGCTGCTCCTCCCCCACCACGAACCGGATCGGTCCAGTGCTACCAGGGAAAGTGACGGTAATCAACAGCCGGTTTCCGCCGCGGCTGTTCTTCTTCTTCTGCTTGTACATCAACATCGTCGCTGGTTCGAAACAAAAACAACGAAAATTAAGAATAAAAAGAGAAAATTTAGGTAGAGAGAGATAGGTTTAGGTTTGGGCGAATTGGGTATTTCTTCGGTATGTTAGGTTTCTGGCGAGATTAAGGGTCGAGGCCGAGGCAACGGTAGTACCAGCCTTCCTTGCAAGATCCAAAGGAGAAAGGAGAGATCCCCCTTGAGGTAAAGGGGGAGATTAGGAACCGATTGATAGAGATTTCCACCATTCACAAATTGCTAGGTTGGTTGCAGGAGGAGAGAGAGTAGGGTTTGCCGGGAAAGGGAGAAACGGAGATGGGGGTAAACAAGAAAGGGCGATGCTTTATTGCTTCTGTTAGCGGGAAAGGGACAAACAGAGATGGGATAACAGTCGGGTCAATGTACGCAGCCTATTATGGAACACACCCGGGTCACTTTCTCTCCGTCCCCTCTCGTTCTCTCTAGTCTCTACATCTCTCTCTCTCTTTCTTTGGAAATTTTTTTGTAGCGAGCACCACGTGGTGTCCGTGCGCGCATCCGGCGGTTCCAAAGTGTTTTGTTTCTAGATGGTCTAATTTATCCCAATCTCTCCCCTCTATCTCTCCTCTTCTCCCTCTAAATTTGAACCGTCCAAAATTATTTCTCTCTCTCGTCCACTCACTGCCCCATTTTCCTCTCTCTATTTTTTTTCTCCTTTTTATTTTTTAGTAATTAAAATATTAATAACTTTATTTTTCATATTTGATGTTGGGAAAAAAAATATATATTTAAAATCTACTCGACGACATCTATCGAATTAGACAAATATTTAATATGAAAATTATGTATAGAAAAAAAATGATGTTTTAGGTGTGTGCTTTTTATTATTATTATAAGTTCAAACCAAGAAAAATTCGTGACCTCAGAGTTAGTAAAAATTATGAACTCAAACCCAATGAAAAAAGGAGAAAGAAACTGTGAGAAAAAAGTGGGGAGTGAGTGGAGGAGAGAGACAGAGAGAAAGTCAGAGAGGGGGAGAGAGAGTGAGAGAGAGAGTCAAAGAGAGAGAGGGAGAGAGTGAAAGTGAGAACGCGTAGTGGTTTTCTTCTATTGCTTATGTTACGGATTTGGCTCCTTGCATCTCCAACCACATTCTTCAATTTAAAGAATCAAAATAACATTTTTTTTATTAAAAAGGTGGCTTTGAAGAATGTCACTATTCACTCTAACTCCAACCCAATTCTTCATTTTTCCCTCTATTTCCCTCCAAAGCTTTCCCTCTAGAAAAATTCAACTTTTATGCTACAAAATTTTCCCCCCCGAATGTATTGGATATTGGTCTCATTTTAAGGCCTTGTTCTCCAATAGATTTTAGGTATATTTTATGAAAATCTCATAAAATGAACATTTTATGGAGAGATGATAAAATGGAATTGTTCTCCCAACTGATAAAATGTAGTGGTTTTCCTATAGATTTTAGGAGGATTTTATGAAAATCTCATAAAATCACTTTTACATTTTATGTGTTGAGATTGGAGTGTCATAAAATGTGAGATTTATGAAACAAAAATCTGTTGAAGAACGAAGCCCAAAGGTATTTTTAATATCTTTTTTATTGGTACTATTTTTATGAATATTTGATCAAGAATTCAAAAGATAAGCACATTTTAGATAAAATGAATAGTGCAAAACTCATTTGAAGAATCTTCTTCATTTTTGAAGTGGTTCTTCATATATGAAGAACCAAAATTGATTCTCCAAAATGGAGGGAAATGAAGATAGGTTGGAGCCTCTTCATTCTTCAAAATGAAGAAATGAAGGTATGATTGGAGATGCTCTAAAGTACCCCTCTTCCACCTCGAATCGATAATTTCTTCTGCACCGATGAGGGTGCACTGACCACGTACCGACGGCGTCGGGGACGTCGTTGTGGGTCCCAAACGATCGATCCGAGCCATTCATCCTTCTCAAAATCAAATTCCGAGTGGGCCCATGAGGGAATCAAGGCAATCGGACGGCTGTATGAGCTCGATCCAAAATCATCCCATTTCACGCCGTCATACGTGGTCAGTGCACCCTTATCGGTGCAGGTAGAAGGGTTCCACCCAGAATTTTGTGATCCCATCCTTGGCTTACAACAAGGATCGGAATCGTTCACGTTGTAGCTTGTTGAGAAATTTTACCACTCCAGAAGTTAAGTTGATCGAATACTGGTCAATACTTGATTAGCACAAATTTATACTGAAAAAAATATATCTTGCACACTGAATTCAAACCCATTTGTGTGTCTTTCAATATAAATGTGTGCCATCAATTATTGATCGGTATCAACATACTCCCTCGGTTTTTGTTTGTTGGTCCTTTTTGAGACTCTATTCCACTTTTTAATAGATTATATCTTTCAATACAGATTTTAAAAAATATGCAATATGAATTTTGTTTGATAGATCTCAATAGATTCTATTATTCGAAATTTTCATAATCATGAAAGAAATATATAAATGTTTGAAAGGTGGTACAAAATCCGAAAAAGAATCAACAAGCACAGGGGAGGGAGTAATTTTTTTGTGTGGTTAAGAAAACTTTAGGCTAGGGTCCATGTGAAGGGAAAACAAAACAAACTTTAGACTTGGGACTTCTTATTTAGGGCTCGAGTGGTCTAATCATAGCTCATTGCATGGCATGGTAGCAATCCAATTTGGACACGAAACTCGTGTAATGCGTAGTGTACTGCGGGATTGTAGTGTGTAACACTTGGGCGCGTGGTCCATCTCTAAACTACTCTTTGAAATATACGCATATTGCTCAATATTGACTCGGTCCGGACTCGAATAACTTAAATAGTATTCCAAGTAATTCAAAAAATTAGAATAAAACAAGTAGCATTTTTCAAGGATCATTCAAAAGAAAACCCTGCAAGGATAAAAATTACAAATTGGAGATGGACCACGGATTCATCAATAAAAGTCAAACTTGTCATATTGCATCCAGTCGGTGGAATATGAGGGTCCTGCTATCCGGTGCTATATAGCACCGTTTAACATTGTCAAGTTGGGCACTTCGTGTCTTTTCCTTGCCAACCTGTCATGTACGAGTTTTGAACTCTCAATTCGTTTGGTACTCATTACCAAAAGGTTTGACAGCCACGTGTACTATCTATTTCTTTTCCAAATTTACCCTTTCAAATTTAGCATTTCTTTTTTCATTTTTTTTTCTTTTTTACTTCCAACGTTCCAACCTAAGCCTGATTTGGCTAAATTGAAAAAACTGGTTTTTTGGTTTTTTTTGTTTTGTTTTGTCCTTATTCAAAAAAATTTTGCATTTGTTAGTTTTCGGTCGATTTTTTTGTAGTTTCTTGACTTATCTCGACGAGAGGAATCTAAAATTATAATATTGTTAGCCAAACTTAAAGTTTTGTGAATAAAGACGAAAATTAATAAAAGAAATTGATTTATTTTGGTTTATTTTCGGTTTTATTCAAAAAACTATTACTTTTGACCATAATTTTATACTCTTTGAATTCGTCTCGACGAGATAAATCCAGAAATCACAAAATCTTGACGCAAAACTAACAAATGCAAAAAAAAAGTTGAATAAGGACAAAACGAAAAAAACCAAAAAATCAGTTTTTTCAATTTAGCCAAAAATTGCTCCCAACAAAAAGTAGTGCCATTTTGAATTTCAAAAAAACTTGTCCTACAAATTATTAGAGGCATAAACTTCTATAAGCTGAACCGGACACTTGAGTTATAATAAAAAAAAAAAAAAAAAAGAGCAAGTTATAGTATCTGACTATGTCAAACTAAAAACCAACTAAAAATAAACAAAAGGGCAAAATAAGACTTACAGATTTTCTCAAGATCTAAGGAAGCCCTTCTGATTCTTTTTCCATTGATTAAGCCCTTTTGTAAGCCTTAAATACCTCTGAGAAGAATTTAGAAGATCAATTTTTACTGGGTAATAATGGGACAGAGTTGAAACCGAAGCACCGGTATCCAAAATCGAAACCAACTGTCTAGAAAACTAAACAAATAGCATTATGTGCTTTTGTGTGCTTGTAATTGCATAAATGAAACACATGCAAGACATTGATTTCAGAAATTTTAACACTCAAAAGGCTAATGTAAAACCCTATCCATGGTGAAAAACGGAAAAAAAAAAAATAACACTCAAAATCTGGAAACATACGTGAAATTCTTGAAACCTGAGAGAATGATGGACATCGTGTGTATCTGAGATGATGGCGAGAGACGATCGATGAAGATTGATGATCACTAGTCGACTGGGTTTTGGAGCTCAGACAGAGTAGAGAGGGAGGAGAAGAGAGTACTTGAGAAAATAAAAAAGAGAAATGAGACCCAAAAGTGCTGAAGAGGGAAAAAAGGCCCGCCAATTGCACTTTTATGTCACTGTTGCTATTGTTTAGAAAACTAAGGGCAAAAATGTGAAGGGCCCAAAAGGTGCTGTCACCGTGATGAGTTTTATCTTGGTATTGCCGTATTGAAGTAACTCAGACAAAAGGGCTCCACATAACCGGTGCTAAATGGCGCTTGTTAGCATTTGCCTATGAAGGGGAAAAGAGGGGGAAAAGAAAGAAGAAAAAAAAAAATGGAGAAAAACAAAAAGTTTGTGGGGAAGATATTCCTTGAGGTCTCCATGTGGATGTGCTTGACTCTATCCTATGTTATTTGCCCAAGCTCCAGACAAATATCTCATATTCTTTCGGTGCGATATTTTCACACCCTCCATCATTCTTTTGCAAAAATATTTCAATTTTTTGCATGTTCTTATTATAGTTTTTTTATTTGTTTTTCTCATTCGTCATTTCTAATCTATTACATAGGGGAGAGGGAATGAGACTCGATTTCGAAATGCAGTGTATGACATCCAAAAGCTATACCGTATGAGCTAGCCATCACTTGCATTCATATTGTAGTTTGCAAAATTCGTGTTTCCTTATGAAAAAGTGTTCCAATAATCATTTCCCTTATTTATTTAATAAAATAAAATAAAATTAACAAATAATCAGATCATATTTATTTTAAAATGAATGAATTTGGATTCAGTGTGCTTATTTAATTTTAAGTTAGACGTGCTCTAAATCATATCGATCGATGTATGATGAACCTGACTTCCGAGACCGGTTAGTTAAAAGAATTGACGAGCTTTACAAAATTAATGATTTTTTATCTTTAAAGTGAGGCCGGGACTAGAAAATGCCAAAAATTGTATTGGAGAATATCCTGCTGCTCCACCATATAAGGGGAAAAGGGAGGAGAGGAAAGGCCCTCTATACCAGAACTTCCGACAAATCCTTCCTTCCACTGTCATTTCCTGTCCTTAAATTCATCTGCAACAGCCACCAAGAACCCTTTAATTTCTTCTTGGAAAATGGAGAATTTGATGGGTCTTCTGAGGATTAGAGTCCGCAAAGGAATCAACCTGATTGTTTGCGACACAGTTAGCAGTGATCCTTACGTTGTTGTCACCCACGGAAAACAGGCCTGTCAATATCTTCCTCTGTTTCTTAATTTTGCACACACGTACACGAAATCGGGGTCCCTGTAGCGTTCCATCCATGCTGCTTACTGTAGTGCCCCTACGAGAGTTTGTTTGTGGAGGGGGCGCTACAGGGACCCGAGTCACACGCATATATGCATACATGGGAATATATATACGTATATGTGTATAATATATCAATGGATATTTGAATTGTCAGTTGCAGGATGATGAGATCTATATGAAATGCATACATGAGCCTATAGGCTTATTGGCCATGTATCATGTTTTCATCATATGTGTTACACAAAATAAGAAAATTTAATTTCATAGTTTGTGAGATGATCCATTGGAGAAAGCTAGAGTACACATATAGGTGTATGATAGAAATTGTAAGTATTTCTTGTCTAGGATACGGTTATTTTTGGTGTTAGGGTGTTAGGGCATCCCAGCAGCCTCGGGAAATTTTGAGCTAAAATAATTAGTATTGAACAGTGCATATTTTTCACTTTACCTACTCCTGTCTTTTTCAAAACTCTAATAACAATATCTATTTTACCTCTCCGTTATCAAAATAATGTTGTTTCCTTTTTAAATATCGCAAAAATAGTACCTATATATATAGCATGTGGAGAAGGAGTGGGTGAAAATAAATAATAAAATAAGGAATGAATGGTGAACGGTACCTCAATAAATGAGGGTGGATTTGTTGAGTTACTATTCACATATGTACTTTACCTAACCATGTATTGAGACTGTTGTAGGTTATATTTGTTGTTTCGGCTAGGTAAGTACCTAAAAGAGGCTTTTATTGAGTCTGGTTGGGCTTGCCCTTATGATTTAGTTCATACTATAGAAAAATTAAATTAAGCGTATCGATGGTTTGTTTAGAACTTTATGGTTAATGTTTGACGTATTGTACTCGGTTTTGTCTTGTTACGACTTCTTTGGCTCGTTTGCTCCGGGTTTGTATGATGTGATATTAACATTATTTTGGCTAGTTAACGAAGAGTGTATACGGCACGGTATGCATAGAAATGTTACAGGGCTGTTACGCCCCTAGAAATTTTTTACTCAGAAAGCAAATGCAGCAAACTCTTCCGCACAAGAGTTTACTGCATTTGCTTTCTGGGTGCATAGCATTTCTGGAAATGTTAAGTTCTGTCAAGTTCAAGTTCTTTTATTTACTTGCAAATTGTTAGATGTAGAATTTTACATTCCCTAATTTACCTGATTTCATTTTTTTTTTTCCCTTTTATGCAGAGAGTTAAGACTCGTGTTATAAAGAAAACTTGCAATCCAGTGTGGAATGACGAGTTAACTCTTTCTATTACGAATACAAATGATCCAATTGTTCTTGTAAGTTTTATCCTTCCAACGAATTCCTCCATTTTTTCATTTGGGAATCAATGATTCTATACTCCTTGTTCGTCTTTGTTGGTCCATTTTTAAATCCGTATCATTTTTTATTGCTTATTTCTTCATTTGCAGACTGTGTATGACAAAGACACATTCACCGAAGATGACAAAATGGGGGATGCAGTGATAGACATTAAGCCATACATAGAGTGCATGAAGATGGGATTGGAGAATCTCCCTAATGGTACTAAAGTTGATAGAGTTCAGCCAAACAGAGAAAATTGTCTAGCTGATGAGAGCTGCATCATTTGGAACAATGGAAAAATGTTCCAAGACATGTGTCTTCGGTTGAGGAACGTGGAACGAGGAGAAGTCGAAGTCCAAATCGAGTGGATCGATCTTCCCGGAGGTAAATCTTTCCAGTGTTGAGGTGGTACTGCTCGGTTAGTTGTGATGCAAACGTTGGTGTTGGACTGGCGATGCAGTCTTCTATATTTCTGTTTATCGTGACAGTTTGCGAACGAGTCCTATACGTATTGGGATGTTGTCAAAACAAGACTAATCTTTCCTTTTGTAAATTGTAATGTACTTGCTTATCTATGTACAACGACTGGAATGACATGAATTTGAAGTTCTGTTGTAATAAGAACTAGAAATCCCCTGCCTACTATTTGCTGTTCTATTTTGGCTTTTGATAAAGGGCTTGAATCAGTTTTCGTAAATCGTGGTACCAAGAAATGAAGCTTAAGGCCCGATATCTAACAAATACGAAAATAACACAAAACATGCATCGACCTAATATAAGTCTCCAATATGACAGTTTACATGGCCCTTGGCATATCATATACAAGTCTCCAATATGACACAGTATGAGATCTGAGTAACTCCTGAGTAGATCATATTGTAAAAACTAGCTAACGTCAAGTGTTTTCGATATGGAAAACAGATACGCACACGAATTTCCCTCCCAAGATTAGCATTCGTAAACAACGGAACCCGTGTTCCAAATATTTCCAATGTGGAATGATCGATGTCTGTGTTTGCGCATTGAAATGTTCAAGCTAATCTGTTTTAGATAAAGCCACTGTTTGAGCGAACCTTCTTGTTTTGATGTTTTAGCTACTGTTTGTTAAACACTAATATTCCTTCAAAGATTCAACCGAGTACAATGTCTTTTGTACACAAAAAACTAGCAAGCAATGAGCTTTAAAAAATGTTGGAGTAGTTAACTAAATACGTAGAAAGTGAATACTAATCTATGTGATAAGTTCCCCATACCGCAACACATGGTTTTAAATACCGGCCGTTAGGTAACTGTTTTTTTGCCTCCCCGATACCGTTACACCCCAATATACCGATGAGAGGGAAAAATCGCATGTGTATCGACCGGTTCCCGTTACGTATCGGTCCGTATCTGATCCACGAACCGGTTCACGACTGTTACGGGTTATTTAAGCAATTTAAAATTATTTTTATCAAAAAATGATTTTTAAAAATTCACAACCGCTACACCCGATGCCCGTTACATAACATTGGGTAAAACTGAAAACATTACACCAAAACTGTTACTATTATGTGTAGCAAAACCGATATTTAAAACCTTGCCTGAGATAAAATGGCTTTACCACTTACATGTTAGTAAGCCAAAGTCAGCTTGTTCCACTGACTTCAGATAGTTTATTGTCTTATGATAATTTTTTGTAATATTACCCTCATGCAATGTAAAATGCAACCCAACACTAATGAGTCTGAAGGGCAATTCGGACATTTCACAGTAGAAATTATACTACTTCCCATCCAAGTTTTATCCTGGAACAAATTGACTTAAGAGTATGTGTTTTTATTGTGGAACAACCTGACTTACGCGTCTTTGTGAACCTTAAGTCGGGTGTTGCGGAATGGGGTATGTCAATAAATAAAACTACGAACAGATTCACATAGATAAACAGTGTGTCGGTAATTAACAGAAACAAAAATAATTGACTCATAAACTCCAGTTAATCAAACACTAAAGATTGTAGGACTTAAAATATGTCACTAGGTAGGTGCATTCCAAGCTTTCTTCTCCCTCTTTTTGTACTTAGAAAAATTCTACAAGGAAGATTCTACAAGGGGCCGGATACATGTTTTCAATTGAAGTGCGTTCAGAATAAAACAAATTTGACATTTAAGCAACCAAAAAATACAAGAGGAGTGGCTTGAGGTGATGGTTTTAAATTCTTGTTATGATGCATAATTTTAGAATGTGCAACGCTAAGTTGCCAATGCTTTGGATGCTGAATGAAAGAAACATGGTAATGTGCATATAAATCAAAATGATTCTTGGGTCTGCCCTCTCTGATACCTTTTGGCTTTGAGTTGAGAGCATGATTCTCCAGCAAACGTGACGGTATAGGGGGACTACTGTTTCAGCAGTATTCTGTGAGCAGCCACTTTGTGCATTTATTGCCACAGGTTAGGTATATCTCCAATCCATCTGTTTCAGTGGTATTTTAGGAGCAGTCACTTTGTGCATTTATTGCCAAAGGTTAGGTCTGTCTCCTATCCATCCCCCGCCCATACCCCCAATTATTGGGGACTTAGGGGTGTTTTGGCTAAAAAAGCCAACTTAACTTTTTGTTTTGTCTTTATTTGATTTTTTTTTTGCGTTTGTTAGTTTTACATCGATTTTTTTAGTATTATTGGTTCGTCTCGGCGAGAGGAATCCAAAGATGTAAAAGATTATGACTAGAACTCTCAATTTTTTGAATAAGATCGAAAAAAGTGTAAAAAGCTGTCTTTTTGACTTATTTTTGTCTTTATTAAAAAAATTATGATTTGATCACAATTTTTTACTTTTTTGATTCCTCTCGTCGAGATGAACCAATAATACACAAAAAGTTGATGGAAAACTAAAAAACATGAAAAAAAATCAAATAAAGACGAAAAAATAAGTCACCCAACTTTTTAGGCCAAAGCACACCTAAATAGGTTATGCTATTGTTGTTGTTGTGATGCATAATTTTAGAATTTTATCTTATTGAATGCTTGTAACATATTTTCAATATTGATGTATTCTTTTGTCATTTTGTTCTAAAAAATCTAAGGTCCCAACTTTGTAATTGGCCTTCAGCTAGCTCCCGAAAGTTAGGACCGGCCTTTCATACAAACACCTCTATAAACCTTGCGTTTTCGTGTTTACGTGCATAATACAACACTCAAGGAATATACCATCTGGTTTCCATCGCAAACAAGAACGAACAAAACTCTGGGCTTTTGGAAGTTTGTTTACAGATATTTTTCCGCAAGATATATAGTATTGGAATTGTAGGGATACAATTGATTGAGTTATAATCTTATCCTCCTCCCATTTCTTGGTCCAAAACCACTCTCCATAAAAATCATTCAAAGAAACCAAAGGCGCCAATATCTCCCAAGAATGGCTTCCACTTCAACAACTTCTCTGTCTCTACCGAACAATGGCCGGAAAACAAGCTTTGCTGCCTTCCAGACAACACCACAACTCCACAAGAACACTAACTTTTCGTTTTCTTTTCCTTTGAAAATTGCGATTAAAAGAGTAAGATCCTTAAGTACTGCGAAGTATAATGAGGTGGTGGTGGTGGACGAGGAAATGGACAAGATTAGGAGACTGCAAAATGGGTCTGATGTTCGTGGCGTGGCACTTGAAGGTGAGCATGTTAGAGTCAAATATAAATTAGGTTGTGTAAATTTCTTAAATTTTCGTTAAATACATATATTAAGATCATGACGACTAGAGAAAGACTATTAGAATCTTATAAATATAAGACCACGGAAACATCTTATCTGCTTGTGGGGGTAATGCTGCATTCATCCATTTCTTTCCAAACTCTGTCGTGCACTACCTTACTTAGGTTTTCACCCAACAACTTAGGGAGAGGGCAACATTGGGGCCACCGGTGATTATGCCCGGTCGTTACCTTCAGGGTCCCAGAATTAGTCGAGGTGCGTGCAAGTTGGCCCGGACATCAGGTTATCTAAAAAAAAAAAAATTTATTTATAGTTTTTGGCTCGAAGAGACTTCAAGCGCCCATGGATTTTAATTTTAGTTAAACGGTATATGAACTAGTGTGTTGGTAAATATTTGTGAAGGTACAAAAGCATCATCTGGTGTAGAAATGATTAAGTGGAGAATTGACATTGCTTGATGTTTGGAAGATGGACAATATTTGTAAATACTGCATTTATATAATAAGCTTGATCTCCAACTTGCAAAATCACCTTATCCAAAAACCCTGACAGAGAAAGGCCGGACAGTGGACCTTACACTGCCAGCGGTTGAAGCCATTGCCGAGAGCTTTGGAGAGTGGTTGATCAACGGATTGGTGAACGAGAGAGGAGGAGCGCCAGTGGTGGAAGAAGTTAGGGTTTCTTTGGGAAAGGATCCGAGAATTTCCGGGGCATCGTTGAGCGTGGCCGTATTTGCTGGGCTTGCTCGTGCTGGTTGTGCTGCATTTGACATGGGTTTAGCGACTACACCAGCATGTTTCATGAGCACGCTGTTGCCACCGTTCGCGTACGATGCGTCCATAATGGTAGTGTAGACCACATCCACTTCTTGACGGTTAGCATTGGTTTTTTTTCTTCTTTCATTTGATTTAGGCCGTGCTATTATATGCCTAGTTCTTACTCTTAGCCATGGTTTTAGATATCAGCTGTTACGTAACGGTTTTTGATCTCTCCGATACTGTTAGACCCCAGTATACTGGTGAGAGAGAAAAATCGCGTGCATATCGGCTGGCCCGTTACGTATCGGTTTGTATTCGATTCACACAGACTGGTTGACGATCGTTACGGGTTATTTAAGCAATTTAAAATTATTTTTTAATCGAAAATCATTTTTGAAACTTCACGACTATTACACCCGATTCCTGTTACATAACGTTCGATACTACCGAAACTATTACACTCAAACTGTTACCGTTACGTATCACGAAACCGTTATTTAAAACCTTGCTCTTAACATGCTTTTGCACAGATTTTCGTTATTGATTTCTTTGCTTTTCTAATGTTAGACGATCATCTGAGAAATGGAAATGTGATTTTAACGTTGCAGATGACGGCATCTCACCTGCCTTACACTCGGAACGGTCTAAAGTTTTTCACGAGGAGAGGCGGTCTAACGTCGCCGGAGGTGGAGGAGATATGCGACAGAGCAGCTCGGAAGTACGCTAACCGGCTTGGGAAGGTGTCAACTCTGCTGCGGACTCCTCCGAGAAGAGTTGATTTCATGGGCACTTATGCCAAACACCTCCGGGACATAATCAAAGAGAGAGTCAACCATCCGTTGCACTATGACACTCCTCTAAAGGGATTTCAGGTTTTCATTCTCATTCCATCCAAACATTTTATCCCAATTTCATAAGGACGTCGGATTTGTTCCGAGAAAAGGATGCTGATCGCTAAGGTATTGAGCTCAGCTCGTTTGGTAAATGACCTAAAAACTCAAGTTCGAGCTCGTTTCGTTCGTAAACGAGCCTAGCCCTTGATGAGTTGAGCCATGCAGATTTATATAACGAGCCGAGCCAACAAGGCAAGCTTTTGTGAGCTGTTGTGAGCTTGTTTACTAAACGATCTTAAAACTCGAGTTGCTAGATTACTAACGATCCGAGCTGAGACAAATGGAACGTTAACGACTTTCTTGCAAGCAGCTCGATTCGTTTGCTACCCTACCTGTTGCATAGTGTTATATGCATCACACTTTACAGAAACACTGAATGCTTTGATCTCTTGGCTATAGAGTCCGATCCGATATCAATATTGGGTCCAACAAAGGAAGAAACATTAGGCCTAACAACTTTTAAAACCTTGCTCGACTGATGGGGCTTGGGCAGGCCCACGATTTTATGGACATATGACATACTATTCACTTGCTGGTGGTCTTCGGAAAAATAGCCCAGAATCAAATGACATCCTCTGTAGCGAAAATAGCCAAGCGTGCGTTTAAGAATTTGGTGCATGTCAGTACCACGTTAGATACCATGTGGTATTAGCGCAATTTTTGTATTATCAAGCATTGTGCATATTGTCATTGTTGTGTCAAGTGTTGCGTTAGTAGCATAACTCGTTAAATTTGCAGATAATAGTGAACGCGGGTAACGGTTCGGGAGGGTTCTTCACATGGGACGTGCTAGACAAACTCGGAGCAGACACCTTCGGCTCTGTCCACCTCAACCCAGACGGCATGTTCCCAAACCACATCCCAAACCCAGAAGACAAAACCGCCATGTCCCTAACAAAATCCGCCGTCCTCTCCAACTCAGCCGACCTGGGCATCGTCTTCGACACTGACGTCGACCGCAGTGGCGTCGTAGACAAGTCCGGTAATCCGATCAACGGCGACAAGCTCATTGCCCTGATGTCCGCCATTGTGCTTAGAGAACACCCCGGGACCACGATCGTGACCGATGCGAGGACTAGTATGGCGTTAACGCGGTTTATAACGCAGAGAGGGGGAAGGCATTGCTTGTATCGGGTGGGGTATCGGAATGTGATTGATAAGGGGGTTCAGCTTGATAAGGATGGTGTTGAGACCCATCTGATGATGGAAACGTCTGGTCATGGTGCTTTGAAGGAGAATCATTTTTTGGATGATGGTTAGTAAAAGTTCTTGCTCAATTCATATTTTGAACGTTTTGTTCACATTCCTTTGTTTGTTACTAAATGCTAGCACTCTGTTTGTTGTTTGGAATTGACCCTCTCTCCGGCAACTATCCCCGACAATTACTGGAGTTGTCTCAAAAAAGTGAGTCCCATAAATCGTCACATGAAGATGACCCTTTAATGTCACTGGACTGTTGGGACAGTTACGGGAGAGGATTCCATTCCTTGTTTTGTTCACATTCCTTTGTTTGTTACTAAATGCTAGCACTCTGTTTGTTGTTTGGAATTGACCCTCTCTCCAGTAACTATCCCCGACAATTACTGAAGTTGTCTAAAAAAAGTGAGTCCATAAATCGTCACATGAAGATGACCCTTTATTGTCACTAGACTGTTGGGACAGTTACGGGAGAGGATTCCATTCCTTGTTTTTTACCTGTAAAGAAACTTGCATAATATATAGTTTTTCTTTTCAGAATCCACACTTTGTGTACAAGAATAATTTTGAGTAAAAGATATGTTAATGGTAGAGCTATGAATTTTTATATTTTTGAACTTCTAGAATACGTATCCAAAAGTACTGAAGGAGTATCGGTATTCAGTGGTGGGCGCAGGATTGCGAATTTCACCTAGTTTGTGGGAACTACTCTTCAGTAATTTTATAAAAAAAATCCAAAAGTATACAATAAATAGGAAGAAAATTGGGAGGAGTGCAGGGGTCACCCCCTGTCAGTATTTGATATAGAAATTCCTCCATGCAGAAGTATCTATGCTTCAAATTTCAAAGCAGGCTGGAGATGCTTAATGAATGAACTTTTATATAATTCAAATCACTAAATAACAAAAAAAAAAAAAAAAAGAAAAGAAAGAAGTGCATTCAAAATAGGGAGTCAAAAAATAATTTTCTCTTTATTTTCATTGTTTTTTCGAGGTTTCTAAAGTGTTCGTTTTTTTTTTTTTATAGCAAATATGCTTATAGAGGTCTTTGACAAGTACAGGGGCCTCTGTTATTTTCTTAATATATTGCATTATATCCCATCACTTTTCTGAAACAATATGCTTGGTTATTATTTGAATTCTGTGTTATCAAATATCACTCTTCTTATTATCCAAATGTGCTTGGTTATACTTGTTCATAGGTGCTTATATGGTGGTAAAAATCATAATCGAAATGGTCCGCATGAAGCTTGAAGGATCGGATGAAGGCATTGGCAGCTTGATCAAAGATCTTGAGGAACCATTGGAATCTGTAGAGCTCAGGATAAATGTCCTCTCTGAGCCAAGACAAGCTAAGGCAAAAGCTATTGAGGCTATCGAACAATTCAGAAACTATGTTGAGGTATCTGTCAATAATACTTTGTCTTTTCAGGCATATTTCCGATTTTTTTGGAAGTAAGGAATTAGCTTAACTTTCAGAATATGGTCTTTTGAAGACCTATGGAACCGATCACAGGAAGACTAGTTACAGTACCTATCAGCCAAAGAGGACTCCTCCTAGTAGGGTAGTATCGGCCATTTACCCCGTTTACCTACACATTTCACCAAGGAAAATACTCCATGAGTTCATCTTTAGATTATAACAACCCACTTCAATCTTGCATCATGGGGAAAGCTGAGTTCCAAATTTACTCATGTTAGGTATCTGATCTAATCCATTCTCTGCAGAGCATCAAGGAGAGTCTATGCCATATCCAATTCTGATTACGCATTTCTCATTTTCTAAACCATTGTTTCAGTTGTATGTGAAAACTTCTTGTAATTATTTGTCCGTTTAAGCCAAAACTCTGAATTCGTTTGTTTGGTTGGCCGCTGCCAACATTTGTTTCGGTGATTGGGAGGGCCTATAATTTTCTTGTTTGCAGATGCCAACACAGTTGGGATGCGTTTTCCTTTAAACCATGATACCTTTTTCTCCCTTTTCTGTTTCATCTCTTTGTAACAATTTTGAGATGAGTAAAATTTTGTTTTTTTCTGTTTGAAAAGAGAGTTGATTCTGTGACATAAATTTCAGTACTTTCAGCATGACATTTTAATCTCCCTTAATCGTAGGAAGGGCAGCTACCAGGGTGGGAGTTAGACTTCTGTGGAGAGTGTTGGGTAAGTGAAGGCTGCCTTGTAGATTCAAATGATGCTCCAGCAGCTGTTGATGCTCACATGTACAGGTAATTTGTGATCACTGTATATATCCATATCCATATATTTAGTTGCTGATGAGGGTCTTCCTGAATTTGTCTGGACTAATTCCAGTAAGTGCAGTCTCCCCATCCTATATAGGAGTATGTTTTAGCTATGTACATATCGGGTGCATCGCTCCAATTTTGCTGAGACTAAGTTCGCTGCACATACAAACCATCGTCCCACGAATATCATGTCATTAACTTAAACTGGAAGGGAAAAAGTAGGCACTTGGTGCCGCTATCTGTCGGCTTTGCTTGGTGACAGAGCCACCTTGTTTAGGAGGAAGAACATTAATCCTCCACTCCTGCAGTTTATTTTCTTATTGCCTAAGCCCTGAACATTTATCAGTCCTATTACATCGCTAAATTTATGAATGAAATTGGAATTACCGCACTCTTGTAGGGCTAAAGTTTCAGATGAAGAATTTGGGGAACACGGCTGGGTGCATATTCGGCAGAGTATTCACAACCCAAACATTGCTGTAAATATGCAGTCCAATGTTCCCGGTGGATGTAAAACCATGTCAAGAGTCCTCACAGACAGGTATATAGTTATATTCCCACGTTATCAATAATAATATGACTTTGTCCTTCACTCCAAGCAAAGATTTGGCATTGTAACTTGTGATTTTGAAATCCAACCACGGCATCATTCTACATGAGAACCGTATGAAAAGTTCTCTTGAAAGCATTTTCCTCTTACCTCTCAATTTATGATTGTGTAATTTTTCTCAGGTTTCTCATACAAAGTGGAGTAGACAGATTCCTTGACATTAGTCAAGTAGAGAACTACGCGAAAAGCTGATGCCCTGATGCGTAACGTTGTCGCGTTACGAATTGTGAGTCAATCTACCATGAAAAAAAGTCACCGCAATGAAGTTCTATATGGCACAAGTCATTCTGCACATATCACAGTTCACCTAGACGTATGTTTACAATTGCCACACGAGAAAACAGGTTTAGTGACTAACATTGGATAAGAGGCGATACATTTGTTTTCACTTTGAGATGACGCATCACCGAGAACAGTGTTTGCTCTCATTCTGTGTAGTAGGGACTAGATTGAAATGACCCATATCGTTAACTGTATCAATGTTTGTTCTATCTTGACCAGCGGAGATTATTCGGTGGTCGTGTAGTAGCATTTGTGGTTACAAGTTCATATCATATGAAAAAGGAGTTTGATACACGTTATAGTTCAGTTAGTCTAATTGGCAGCGAGACTAAGATAGGACAAATATTAATGCAAATCATGATGCGTTTAACTTTATCGTCGTCGTTTTTTTCGCCAGTAAAAATGCAATAGTTTCCAACAAATTAAAGTGTTGGATTTATTTAACTATCTTCACGACTTAATTATTTTCACAACTCCTTATGCATATGCTTCAACAACTTCATTATTAGTAGCTAATACATTTTATTCCGAGGAGAGACTCCCATCACATGCACATTTTATTTAGAAGTATCCGGGGATCTTGCTGTGCAGGGTGTAACAAAAAACCACACAATAACCACACTCTCTACTTGAGATGGTGAGTCTCAATGTCTTTGCTGAGATTAATGACGTAGTCCAACAAGTCATTTGGATCCTCCACTTTCTCACTCAGCTTTTCATATTCAAAAGTCCAAGTCACCAGATTGCTCTCACCCTTTGTATCAACATGAACAGTTGCCTTAAAGTCCTTGTACTGTTCCATGAGATCTCCTTCAATAACCTTGTAGGTCACAGTCTTGGTTTCCTCGTCTATTGCTTCCACAATATCCTTGGCACTCTGCTTTTTCCCATCTACATCATTCAAAAACTCTTATCAGCCTATCAAATAGAAGAAAAATGATTCCATTAGTGTTTCAAAATCCTCATACAGCAAATTATGGGGAAGGATCCCCTATCTGAACCAATAATTTTCTCTTTTGGACTTCTTTCCATGCCCACTTCAATATTCGAAGGATTGGTAAAACAATCGAAAATATTAGTCATGCTAAAAAACATGTCGATGAACATTATCGTGTATCTTGAGCAATTAAGTATACGAGTAACATGCGAAAATCTACGGTACACCCCCTTGAAAAAGAATGTACGGTACGCCATGTTAGGTATGTTTTGATACTTGTTCCCTACTTTTCAGTAAGTTACTGTGAATGGTGAATTTTTTAAAATACATAACGGATTGTAATTTTACTAAAACCTTGCATAATAAGTACCAAAATCATACGTAACAAGTATCAAAATAATACGTAACAGGGGCGGGCATGTCCCTTTTTTAAGGGGCATACCATAGATGTCTCTCAGCATAGGTCTATGAAAAACTACTCAGATCCGGTCCTTCCTGGTCTTTTATCTTTTGAGATTATTCACTAAGACCTTAAAAGCATGTTTTAAACACATTAAACGGATCGAATCATCAAAATTCCATTGGGAAATGGGAGGTCTACATATAAGCAATATGAGGGATCCCTCCTTACATCCTTGGGCTGTGTGTGTAGCTTAAGCTGGTTAAATTTGGGATAGGGAATGGACTTACTGTGAGTATAGTTCCAAGTGATGACAGAGCCAACTTTTCCCCAGTCACCTTCATGCAAATCAACACCATGGATTTTAGCAGGGGAGATGGTGGAAATGTGGTGAGGTTTGGAACTAAAGAGTTCATGGAACACATCCCCGTCTGACTTGATCTCGACTTGCCTTGACAGCTTACCCTTTAGAGTTGCAGCCATTTCTTTCGCTAAGAACTCAGATACACACTATCAACCTACAGAGAGAAGATCAGAATTGGACGCAAGAGGTGCAGAAAATACTTGGCTCTTGAGCCCTTTTATAGGGGAAAGATGTGAGCTGGGTAAGGTCTCTCATTGGGTAGAAATCGGTATAAACAATTAGCATCAGTAATTATTTGATCATTCACCATTTAACTTGAAGTTTTGTGGGAAAAAATCACCTACAACGGTTTCTTTAAATGTTTTGTTTCCAAGAAAAATGCAGTCTTAAAACATAGTTACCGATGCCCGATCAACCTGATTTTTTACGTTGTTAACACATTCGACAATGCTAATAAAATGAATATTCGGATCAAACATTTGCTAGGCTATGAAAGAGGTATGAATGATACATGTAGTAAACGTGTGTCGGTTCGCCATTATCGGGTACCCAGTAATAATTCAAACCACATATCCAATCGGAAAAATCCAAGTCCAATTATTGAAGAGATAGATTAGGTTTGGGTCCCGTCTCCATCTCCTGCACCTTCAATGTCAGTTTCCACATGTAGAAAACAGACAAGGCATGTAGAGTTTTCCAGCCCATTAATTAACTTCCCCAGTTGTATTATCTATGTGAGAAAAGGTCGAAAAAATAATAATAAATGTAATTATGAATTTATCATAATCACATAATTTTTCAAATTTCTTCTTAAATTAAAAAATAACTTATGTGTTAATTTTAAATTATTATATATATCGTTCACATAACTGATGAAATTAAACAATAACCCACGAGTTGTTTCTCAATCTATTCGTTTTAACCTTATAGAGGTTCAAAAAAGAAAGTTAGATAGGGTTCATTAGTGCAACTATTTGTATTGAACAATATATCATCTGTATAACCAAAAACATTCGAGGTTCTGTTTGTCAGTTAGACTACACGGTTTATTTTGTCAATTACCTGGAGAGAATGCAGACCAAGATAATTCAAAGAAACATGCGTAACAATCTCATCCCTAAAAGTCCTATTTTTAAATATGAGGGTGTAAAGTTGATAGATGTACCCTGTAATTTTATTTAATTAGATTGAAGATAATTATGTACGTTGACCTTAAGTTGCTAAAATGTCGAGATATTGGTTATACATAACTGAAGAACCAGTGCTACATTAGCATCTCCAGTATCTCTCCCCAACCCACTCTCCAGTTTGTGTGCAAGTGCAACAAAGAAAAGAGAAGATACAATATAGAAAAGGAAGGAAGAAGGAACCAATGCAATAATGATCAATGCAGGAATGGAGCCAGGGACGATCGCTCCTGCAAGGAAAAAAATATCCTATAAATTATATAGGCTCAAACTTAGAGGCCTCACTCCCAGGGCCGGCCCAGGCCCAAGGCCCACAAGGCCTGGGCCAAGGGCACTCCAAAAATGGCTCAAATTTGGGGCACTCCAACACTTGTACAAATGGGCTTGACTAGAACACTTTTTTGACCCAAAAAAGAAAAAAATCCATTATTAGTTATAAAAGAGCCCAACCATTGTGACCCAATATTTAAAAAAAGAACCCAAAAACCATTGTGGCCCAATATTAAAAAAAAGGCCCCAAAGGTGAAGTTGGTTTTATAGGCGAAGTTGGTTTCATCACTTCTATGAGTATCCAATGTGGGACTAAAGGGAGCAGTGCAAGTTTCACTTCTATGAGTGTCACGCCCCAAAACGGGAAATGACCGGCCGTGAACCACAAGGCTAAAACGTGGACACGAAGCCTAAAATAAAATAAGCCACAGACCACTAAATGGTCATTTTATTATTATTATTATTAACAAAATCAAATCAAATATGTCCCAACATAAGCATGGGGAACACCCTCCCATGAACTGATCAATAAAAATTATTAACCAATGATAACAAAAAATGCGATGTATCAAAAGGTTTAATAAGTGCGGAAGCGAGTAAATAAAATAATAAAAACTTGAATGTAACATCCTATAGAGGTCGACACGATAATTCCCCAAGTTGCCACCAGAGTCCTTATCTACCAACTCGATTTCCCTGAAAATGATGGTGGATTAAATCCGTCAGCTGACAAGCTCAGTGAATGGCAAATCATGTATAATAAATAAAGTTCTAAAGTAGGGATAAAAATATTTTAGCATGTAAATACAATTTGGCGTGCGAGGTGTACAACAAATCAGTAAATTATATCAATAAATCATTTTTTACCAATAACAAGTCTCTTGGTGATCACAAAGCAATATTCAACAACAATGGGGAACCACAACCAATACCAAACAGTACCAAGTGCCAGTGAACAAATCTCTCAAAAATTGGATCCAATACCGAAACTTAGAGTCACCATGAGTAGGCAGCCCGTGGAACTTTTCCCTAAGAACGATCCGGCAAAAGTAAGCCGTTGAGCACTAGGGTCACCGGCCAGCACACGGTCTCTTCCCTAATGGCCAGAGTCACCCGCACACAGAGGATTAATTTCCCTGGACTTTCAACAATAAATGTTCCCATCAATATTCACCAAGTTCTCACCAAAAGAATATATTTTTTTATCGCATACCAATTTAAAGATCAATATAAACAATTCACGGTTTCAATAACCAAATGATAATTTTTCCAAAGAATAACTTGAGGAACACGACGAGTTCGAAAATACGTAACACGATTAACCACTCACCTGGGTCCAAAACAATGCAACTTGAACACGTCAACAAGAACCTAACCTGTATGGATAAATAAAACAACCGAAATGACTATCTAATTTAAATATAAACTATACAAGTTAAAATACTAACCAAAATCTAGCCTAATCCTAAGTAGGACTAACCATCAGTTGTCCACCTATTCCCCTTTCGAGAACCCTATTTTCATTTAATAAACTATCCTTAAAAGAAAAACATTTGTTCCAAATCATGTCCAGCCAAAAGACTACCCTTCAAGTCTCCAAAACAATGATTCAATTAACTTCTGAAATTAACAAAGGGGAGAACTAGAAAAATATTTCCTTCACTCGGTCCAATCTCACACACATGCACAAATTTGATTCTCGGCCCCACATCCACCTACAGTAAACGCCAATTCACATATTTACCCATTTACTTCTTGTTCTCTCTATCTCTTTCTATCCAATACAAAATATATAAAACCAATCCAAAACACTTGCTAGAAGCTACTCCATTACTCTGTTAAACTTATAGATCGAAGTGGAAGAAAAGAACCCATGAAGAATCGTTACCTCAGAAACGATGAAGGAGACCACCCACGGAAACCTCGAACTGCTGTGGCTCTCCCAAAAAAATACACTTAATGATAACCCTAAACAAAATATCTATCTCTGCTACTAATAAAGTGGAATTCTATTAACTACCCACTACTATGTTTCACCCCACTAAAATAGCTAAATGGGTTTAAGGCCATGTACACAATTTGAAAATTGATAAATAAAGAAATATTTTCTAATACAAAACTATATTATTAACCTTATATAACTTAGTGACCAAAAATTAGTCCTATACTCCAAAGGTTACTATCCAGTCAATAATGCCCATAGTGTGCACAAAATAATTGGTTAGGATCCGGCCATAACACCTAATCAAAAATGACAATAAAATTTCTAAATAAAATAAATAAATAAATAAATGCTAGGGCGTAACAATGAGAGCATGCAACAGATTCTTTTGTTTAAGAAAATATGTCAAGGTCTTAGAGATAGGGAATAGAAGAAGCCATAGAAATGGAAGAATATCAAGTAGCGGAGCCTACCTCAATACTCGAATTTATACAAATAATCAAAGACTTCAAGCCAATTTACCCAATGAAGCCATAAAGGCTGTGTTAGACAGTTAGCCAGAAGCTAGATAATTTCTGCGGGATTAACAAAATGCATCGAGACAGTCCTTTACAAGAACAACTCGATTTAAAGGACACAAGTATGGATTTAAGTTTGAATCACTTCACTGGAGAAATATCATCAGGATCTAGAGACACTCTGTTTGAACTACGAAAAGTCCAAAAAATTACTAGAAAACCAAGATGCAAAGCAAACTACTAAGGCCATCTCAAATCCTCAATCCGAGTAAAATGTTGGTTAAAAAAGCTTTGATTTGAAATGATGCATTCCAACCCTTACTCTTTTCTTTTTTTTTTGAACAGTGAAAAAGAAATTTTATTAATCTCGGTATATAGTACAAAGATTAAAGGGAGAAGGAGAAAGGCATCACAACAAGGAGAGACATCCCAACTAGGTTGGCACCTAACTCCTCGACAATCACTTGCCACTCCAAACCCCAAAAAGCAGTTGACAAGAGGCCAACTCCAGAGAACCCAAAAACAGTACGGGCTCAAATAAAAACTCCCAAGATATTACAATAAGCTCAGAACATTTGCAACAAAAGATTCAAAAAAAATCCCAGAAAGCTAGAGTATGAGGTATCTAAATTCCACAAAAGGGCATTCCACCAATCATGATCTTAGACTAGGATAGCATCTTGAATATAACTCATGCACCTGAAGATGAGTAGCCAGGAATCATCCGCACCTCCTATGGATTGCTCTTATGTTACCAGCATCATTTATTGAAATGGGAACCAATGGCATGTAGAATGTAATCATCACAGTATCGCAAAACTGATGAACCCAGGAGATCATTATCAGGAAAATCCAAAAATGTTGAATCATCAAAGCTGCCTCGCTAGTTTGTAGACGAACCGTCTCCTACCACGAAAATCCAGTAGATATCTCATATGAACAACAGTATTAAAAGGATCCAGAAAAAATCGACAATGCAGTATCCAATAAGTCTAGAAATGAACAAGGGTATCCAAGTTTCTGCTCCCTAAAATGAAATGATCGGCCTAATTTCTGCTCCAGAAATTTGTCGAGGCAGTATTCTGCTTCAAGTTTTTGTTCCAGAAAATCATCAAGGCAGTAACCAAGTTTCATTACCTTTCCCAGCTAGATTGGATATGAAGCATAATACGGACACAGACAAGACCAAAAAAGAACCACAGAACAAAGACAAAGAGAGGAGACCAAAACCACGACGACCGCCCAAAACGAAAACGAAGAGAGAAGACCAAAACCACTACGACATGAGAGAACCCCGCCAAAAAAAAAAAACAAAACCCACCAGACAGAAGAACAACCCAACAACCCTAGAAGAAAAAAGACCAGACAGAGGCAAAAAGACCCACCTAGGACCCTAAAACAACAGAACACCACCCCCCACAAACCCAAAGACACCACCCCAAAAAAAAAAAGAAACAACAACCAAAACAGAACCCACACACCTCCCCATTAAATAGAATCCAGGATACTTCTAATTCTATAAATGATGTCTTCCATGGAAAAGGACTTCCAATCCTCCTTTGTTCTGATCCAAAAAGCAATTCTAACTTTGATAAGTTCTTCCACCTCATCCCATTTAGGAGTAGCATTATCAAAAACACAAGCGTTCCTTTGAATCCAGATTGACCACAGTATAGCAAGAGGTATGCAGTTCCATAATGGTTGCTGTTTTGACTTCCATTTGCTTCCTGACCACCAGTACAGCAAGGTTTCCATGGTAGGAGGGGTAACCCATTGGATACCCCACCATTCAGTGATGTGTGACCATAAGCTCCAAATAGGCTGGCACTGGAGGAACATATGATCAATAGATTCTTGCTCTGCTCCACAGAATTTGCATAAGGCTTCTTCCACATTATGAATGATTCCAACCCTCAGCAGGTATTCCCCTGTTTTAACTCTCCCCAAGCTGATCAACCATCCAAAACATTGTACTCTGTAGGGAGCTACATTATTCCAAATCAGTTCTAATACTTCCTTTGAGACATGAGAGTTGCAAGTTGGCATGGCTAACTCATACATGGATTTTACGGTAAAAACATTAGAGTTATCGCCTTTCCATCTCAGGATATCAACACTTCCTTCAGAGCTTGTAATATTAGAAGTATTCAATAGTCTTAACATCTCAGCCAAAACGGGTTCTTCCCAATCAAAGAGTCTTCTTCTCAGTGAAAAATCCCAATTATTTGTTGTTGCTCTTCTAGCCAAAACCTCACTAAGCATTTCCTCCTTGTTATTGACCACTCTGAACAATAGAGGAAAAGATAATGCAAGGCAAGGTTTTATCAGCCATTCATCATGCCAAAACATTATAGAATCTCCATTTCCCACTTTAATTTCCACATTTTCCATGTATTTACCAACCATATCAGGTTTCCTCTCACCTATCCTCATAATATCCTTCCAAATCATGGAGACTTTGTTATTGATCTGCATCTTTGAAATCCAACCACTACCAGTCATCTTGTATTTTGCATTGATTACCTTCATAAACTCTGATTTTCCCTTCCAAACCTCCACCACCATTTGATTAAAAGTGCCTCATTCATTTCTCTGATTTTCTTAATGCCCAGACCACCATTTTCCTTCCCTTGAGTTATTTTCCCCCAAGCAACCAAGTGAATCTTCTTCTTAAGGTCAGATCCTCCCCACAGAAATCTAGCTTGTATTGCTTCAATTCTTTTGGCCACCCCTTCTGGAATTTTAAACAAAGACATGTAGAAAATTGGCAAGCTAAAAAGAACTGATTTGATTAGTACTATTCTTCCACCAAACGACAAGTATCTCCTCTTCCAAGATGCCAATCTTCTCTTGACTTTCTCAATGACCTCCTTCCAAGTTGAGTTTAACCTGGGACTTGCACCAAGTGGCATTCCAAGATATTTGATAGGAAGTTTCTGTGTCTTGCATTTGAGGATGCTTGCATGAACATTCAATTCCTCATCGTTGAGACCCACACCACACATGACAGTTTTATGAAAATTGATTTTTAAACCTGATGTCATTTCAAAAGCTCTCAACACTCTCCTTACACCCATCACATCTTTTGAAGTTGGTTTGCAAAAAACTAAAGTGTCATCTGCAAATTGCAGATGAGTTAGTTTGAAGTCTCCATTACCCACTTCCATGCCACACAATAGCTCTTGCTCCTCCGCTTTTTTGAACATCCAATTTAACCCTTCAGCTGCAATGATGAATAAGAAGGGAGATAAGGGGTCTCCCTGTCTTAGCCCTTTCTCCATATAAAACTCCTTTGTAGGTGCTCCATTGACAAGAACAGAAATCCAAGCAGAAGTTAGGCATTCTCTGATCCAACAGATCCACTTTACTGGAAATTCCATCAGAAACATCATTTTAAAAAGGTAAACCCAATTGACGTTATCAAATGCCTTTTCAAAATCTAACTTGATGATGAGACCCTTTTTATTGTTTCTTCGCCACCCGTCAATAACTTCATTAGCGATTAGTATGCCATCTTGAATGTTCTTTCCTCCTGAAAAAGCTGATTGCACTTCTCCAACCACCAACGGAATTGTGCTTTTGATTCGAGCTGCCAAGACTTTAGAAAGGATTTTGTATATACAACCAATGAGGTTGATAGGTCTGTACTCCTTGAGACCTTTCGGGTTTTCCACTTTTGGAATTAAAGCTATAAAAGATTGGTTAATGCCTTTGGGAAGTCTGCAGTTTCTATGGAATTCATGCATAAAATCCATAATGTCTTTCTTCATAAACTCCCAACCCTTCTTAATGCTTTGCATAGTAAATCCATCAGGCCCAGGACTTTTGTTACCATCACATTGTTTGATCACATTCCAGACTTCAATTTCAGAGAAGTTTCCAATCAGCATTGATTTCGTTTCCTCATCAATAACTCTGCCCTGACATTCAGTAAACATCAACCTTTCTTCCCAAGATTCTTCGTACATATCTTTAAAGAAGTGGAAAACTTCATCTCTAATTTGGTCTGGGTCCTCAATGATTACAGAATTGACTTGTAGAGAGCTCAAAAAGTTCCTTCTTTGCCTGTATGATGCCATCGAATGAAAGAACTTGGTGTTTTTATCTCCTTTTAAATGCCAATTAACTCTTGACTTTTGCATCCACATCAATTCTAATACCCTGCTCAACCTCCACATTTCAGCCCTCCAATTTCTTTTTAACATGTATTCCTCTGCACTAGCATTTCCCGATTCAGCTTTCAATTCAAGTTCATGAATATCCTTTTCCAACTTAACAATTTGATTTTGCAGCTCACCAAATTCTTCTTTAGACCAAACTTTCAAGTTTTCTTTCATTATCTTTAACTTCCTCATTATTCTGGGGGCAGCCCAATTTTGATTCACCTCAGTATCCCATGATTGTTTCATAATCTGAATGCATTTAGGGTTAGTGAGCCACACATTGAAAAATCTAAATGGTTTAGGACCCCAATTTCTCTCATCCTCCATTAGTAAAATGGGGCAGTGATCAGACATTGTTCTAGGCAATCCCCATTGTTTGAATTTAAAATTTTCTAGCCACTCCGGATCCAACAAAAATCTGTCCAATCTACTCCACTTTTCATCAACTTGAGAATTTGACCAAGTAAATTTTCTTCCCAACATTTGCAAATCAATGAACTCCAACTCATCCACAAAATTGTTTAAATCTCTCATTCCCATTTCCCTTCTAGAGCACCCTTGTCTCTCCCCTATATTTCTTATCTCATTTAAATCACCCCCTAAACACCATGGTTCATTGAAGTGACTTTTAATGTCTTTCAAACACTCCCAAAGTTTCCTCCTATCAACCACATCACAAGGACCATAAACATTGACAATGATGCAGTTGAAATTGGGTTTGATAGTACCTTTAACAAGAAGGAAATTTCTGTTGCAGCAAAATTCTTCAGCAATGAATACCTCAGTGTTCCAAATGATGAATAGGCCACCAGCAGATCCTTGAGCTTCCACATCCACATATTCAAAGTCGGAACCACCCCAAATTGAATTGATAAAATTCCTTGAAACTGACCTTTGCTTAGTTTCTTGAATTAACAAAATGTCAATCTTCCTCTGAATAACAAGATGTTTAAGCTTCCCCCTTTTTTCTTTTTTCCCCAAACCCCTTACATTCCAAGATAGGATTTTCATATTTCTTTTCAGCCCACTTGACTGACCTTCCCAAGAAATATTAAGCAATTAAAAGATCATCCTTCATTTGAACAGCTCTTGCCTCATCCTGCTCTTCCCTCACCATAATTTTACTGATCACTTCATCATCCTCACCAAAGTAATCTTCACCCAAGATTTTTGTGACTGCCAACACAGCTTCAGCTTCATTCAGCAAAATTCTGTTTCTATTATTAATCCCCTCAGATGATACCGACAAGGCTGCTTCAGCGATTGCTGCTTTAAACACGACCGTCTTCTTTTGTTTGTTTTTCTTGCCACCTTTTTTTGAGTAACCAGTTTTAGGAATACCCAAAATCTCCTCAATGGATTTTTGTCTTCTTTTGTTTTTTGCAGTTTCCTTGACTTCTAGAATTCCACCTGTTTCTTCATTGGTCCTTTGAAATTCTCTGTTGTAAGCTTCAACACTCCAACTAGATTCCTCACTTCTGCTGAAACTTGAAGGAGCATTATGCATAAAAAGGCCACTGCCTCTCAGATTTGATTCCAGCTGTTTACACATAACAAACTGAGTTATTCTTCTGTCTGTAGTGTCTCTTCCAGTTCCCATAGTAGAGTTAATATTTCCCAAGGAGCCATTAAAGCTGCTACTGGCTATAATTAGTTGTCTGCAATTATTGATGATTGGCTCAAGATCCTCATTAGTATTGCTCCCCACAACTTGTATCAGACCTTTTCCAAAAGCTTCCCAAATTATCCTTATATGGCCGAATCCTCCTTCGACCATTTGGTCCATTTCTTTATGAAAGTTTGATTTTGGAGAAAGCTTTTTAATCCCACATCGGCAGAACAAGTGGGAGTTTTTGCTCCCCTTCCTATATAGCCTCAACTTGACTCTCCCTATTTCCAAGTGGCAGAACAAGCCAACAGCTAGTGATGATTTTATATGCTATGTTTGGTTTTAATTTTAATTTTTTTTTTAAAAAAATATTTTAGAGTGAAGGGCACATTATTGTAAGTAGGCCTAGGGCACTTTGGACCCTTGGGCCGGCCCTGCTCACTCCATAGGTACTTCTCTCTCTCTCTCCCTCTCTCTCTCTCTCTCTCTCTCTCGCAAAAGCGCTCGAAGCTCCGTAAATTCCTCGACACCTTCTGCAATTGTAGCGGCGACTACTTCAACACCATTAGGTTGATCCTTCCTACCGTAGATCGAAACCGCAAGTCCTATGGCCTCAAGGTGTTGGTGCTCGCCACCTGCCTCGTCGATGCCCTCGGCATGTCGAGGCAGTCCGACAATGCCCGCTGCCTATTCAACTGTCGGAAGGGCAGCCCTGATACTGGACCCAATCCCAGCTACTTCGCCCTCGTTGCCACCAAGGTCGGTTTTATGCCAAACGGCAAAAGTTAGTATTATTAATGGTTGAACGAAATAAAGGTTGTAACTTGGAAGTTTGTTGGGGTTCAGTTTTATTGAGCTTGTCATGTTATTGAATTGATTTTTTTTCCTTTTTTTTATTTTTATTTTATTTTTATTTTATTTTCTTTCTGACTGGTAATTGATTGGTTTTTTTCCTGGAAACATGTTAGTTTATGGATGTGGGTTGAGTTTGAAGTTGATGTGTTTGGATTTGAAATTCCATTGTATGATTCAATCTTCTTTCAGTGTGCTCACCAACTATTTGATAATTTGCTTAGCCTACAACTTGAACTTAGTTGTTAGAAACATTTCTATTTGTTATCTACCTTGGTTTTCAGGCTTGAACTTGGTGTGCTAGCTTAGTCTTATACTCCCTCCGTCCGATTTTGTTTGCCAATTTTTGATAATTGTGTCAATTTTCGATCGCTTATATCTTTTAATATTGATCTCCAAATATATGCAATATGGATCTTGTTTAATAGTTCACGATTAATTCTATTATACAAAATTTTTAAAACCGTGAAAAACATTATGGATTGAAAGATATAAGCAATTTAAGACGTAGTAGAACATGGAATAATTGACAAACAAATTGGGACGGTGGGAATATTTGTTTGTGTGCCTCTGTCGTTTCTTTGAAAGTGGCTCATTCGAATGGTGAAGTTTTCAGAAACAATTTGGCCCAAATCAACAATTCAAGGGACAACTAGCACTCATAACTAAAACATAGATATGAGGCTCATTAGAACTGAAGTTACCGACTTGGCTTTGGTGATTACTCTATTTTTTGTATTTCTTTACATCTCATTTCTTAATCTTGCTGGATTTTGGTTAATTTTATCATATTAGTGATTTTTCATATCTACCAAACAATGGAAAATGTTTTCTAGAAAATGTTTTCATAACACAACCAACCACTGGAAAACATTTTCTTTTCTAGAAAAAGTTTTCATGGAAAAGGTTTTACAGAAAACATTTTCCGCCTGTAGACACCCCAATCCGGACCCTCGGAATTCCGGAACTTCCCCGATGATGAGAATGCCTAATGTGGACACACAAGGTTTGATCAAAAACTTGAAAAACCCCACCAATAACCTCCTATGAGATTACCAAAATACCCCTTGAAACCCTGGAATTGCCCAAAACTTCACAACACATGCACCTGGATTGCACTTTTAGGCACCTGGATTGGCCAAGTCCAGGCGCCTGGAAGGAGTCTAGGCGCCTGGATTCCATAGTCCAGGCACCTGGATTCAATCCAGGTGCCTGGAAATGCACAGTCCAGGCGCCTGGATATCAATCTAGGTTGAGTGTGGTTCAAGTTGATAGTGGGCGGGAATGCGATCTTGGAGGATTTTATTGCAGAATTCAGTTAGAGGGAGAGTGGGAGAGATCATTATACCTACAACTCACCCCCTAGATGACCCCCTTACCCTTTTGAAAGGTCCAAGTGGCCCTTTATGGACCCTTGTTTGCATATAAAACCAACTCTCCTCTTCCATTTTCTGGGGCTGAAGAACTACTCTCTCATTTTGGCTGTTACTCTATCAAAATAACCCCAGAATTTCCTGTTTCATCAACTACCTCTCAAACCCAACCCATTTCAACTCCAAAAATCACTTCTTTACTCCTTAAATCCATCATCTATACACTCACATCAACCAAAATCCATCAAAGCTTCCACAAACTACCTTTCATAGCTCTGTAAAACCAAAAATCAGTAGCTACATCCCTACAAAATCCATTCAAAAGAACCATTTCAAGCCTTTGATCAAGCCTAAAAGGTAGATTTTTCTACCAAAGTGTTCAAAGAGGCCCCGAGGGGGACTTAACCAGGTCCTTGCTAGTCCTCTGTACTAGTGGAGAACTTGGGAGAGGTTCAAATCATCAAGAAAGATATCTATTTTGTGCATCCATACTCAATCCAGGCGCCTGGATCATCACATTCCAGGCGCCTGCATTGAGTCCAGGCGCCTGGATTCCTTCCCCTTGATCATGTTTTCTTCTTTCTTTTGTATTTCAATCAGTCCATGGTTCATTGCTTGCATGCATTGATCTTAACTTAATCATGTCTTATATTCCAATCTTCATCATAATGAGCATTCGGAGTGTTTCAAGGTTATAATCACATTTGATAGATTAGTTACATAAAAAGGAAACTCACATGTGAGTTCATTTGTTATTTGTAGATTCTGGTCATTCAGGTTTAGAGGTGTCAAGTTGAGATTTTATGTTACATAAGCATATCCTTATTGTAGGTGTATAAGATGAGCATTATCATTGCATTTTTAGTATTAAATCATTCAAAATCAAGGTTTTATTAAGTTCATATCATGCATTTTAGTAGAGTTTGAGATTCATACCTGCTATTATGTTGTCAAACATCATTTAAAGTGTGTGTGAATGGGTTAAAGGTTTCTCATTTGGTGTTAACTGCTGAAAATGAAGTTCTGAGTTTTCTGTCTGGAAGGCAATCCAGGCGCCTGGATTGACTCTTTCCAGGCGCCTGGATCTACTTAATCCAGGCGCCCAGATTGTAATCCAGGTGTGATGTGTTGAGTATTTGTGATCAGTTTCTGAGATATCTAAAGGCAGCTTAAGGGCATTTTAGTATAATTTTAGCATCTTTCGAACATAAATCATTCATTCATTCATAATACTTTGCACAAGTATTCACCCATATCTCATTGATATTCTTGATGCATTTGCCATGCTCTCACATGAATTTGAGTTTAAAGTCCATTCAAATAATATTTTCAAAATCCCTTCAACATTTAGTAGAGACCGGTAATCTCACCGGGCGTGAGGGGTGCTTTGAATTCCTTCCCCTCACGTAACCTAGCTCCCGAACCTGAGAAATCTCATTTTGTGAGACCAGTAAATTATTTTCCATTTAAAAGGGAAAAATAGTCATTTTTCAAAAAGGTTTCTCGGGTATGGTTCTCAAATCCGGGTGGCGACTCTATTCAACCAATCAAAACCATTTTCCAAACCGCAATCAATTTCGTGGATAACTCCGCGGGGTGTCCTCACCGCCCGAGACAAACGGAGCCTTAATCATAAAGAAAAATGAATTATTAGCATACAAAAAGAAATACAATGAGCGAGCTTCAAATAGTGTAAAACTCGTTTAGTACTGCTACTCGCAGAGTAAAACCTAACCTAGCCTCTTATGGTTTTTAATATGAAAGCATAAAACAAGAGTATAAAAATAAAACAATGTAGCTGATAAGATATACAAACCATAAATTCCACACCCCCCCCCCCCCCCCCCCCCCAAAAGAAAAAGGGGAAAATTACACTGATTTCCCCTGAGCTTACTAATAATTTTACTAATCTCCCCTCTTATTTTAGAAATTATTGTTGCCTCCACTACTTTACAAATTAATATACCCATACCTCCCTTACCGTTATAATTGACTTAACAGTGTTAACTTTGGGAACTAAAAGACTATTATACCCTCCTGATAAAGCCAACAACTCCCTTACATAATATTCTCCATTAACATTCCCTACCTACTTTAGATTATCACATATTATCGTATGAAAAGTATATGAGATTATGTTATTCTTCGGATCCGAAATAAAATAACCATTTGATAGTTTAAAGTCTTTTGTACATTTTTCTTCTTGTTAGTGAATTTTTCCCATAATCTTCTCCACTTTATATTAAGTATCCGTGTGTTTTTTTTTTTTTCCTCCTCACTAAGACTAACTAAAAATATAGTGTTCTTTTTTTAATTTTTAGCCTCTTTTGTAAAATATAGTGTTCTTTTTTTCTTTTTTCTTTTTTTATATTTGTCCAAATTGTTATTTTACTGTTTTCATCATTATGTGGTAATGTAGGGAATGTTAATGCAGCATAAATTTGTGAGGAGGCGATAATAGTCTTTTAGTTCTCAAAGTTAACACCATTAAGTCAATTTTAACGGCAAGGGAGGTATGTGTATATTGGTTTGTAATGTAAGGGAGGTGAAGGTAATTTTTGAAACCAGAGGGGAGACCAGTGAATTTTTTAGTAAGCTCAGGAAAGGTCATTGTAATTTACCCAAAAAAATTGTTATAACCTAACCTAAATCCACCAAATTCACCAAACACAGGCATGTGAGTAGGGCTACACACGGTCCGGATCAAATCGGATTCCTAGAAATCCAAGGTCTGAGCTATGAGTCACGGTTTTTAGAACATGCAATTCGTATCTAGACCAAAAATCCTACGTTGCAGTTCCAATCCAATCCAATCCATGAGTTATTGCTCGGTTCTGGTTTTATTCATGGATTAACTTCCATAAAAAAAAAAAAATAGCAACTAGCAAGAAAAAGAAAAACCAACAACCAATTTGCATTACAGGAACATCATATGCTATACATAAAGCATTATATTTTCAAGATTCAGGGTGCAATACCTGCTTTAGCATTATAGGAAAATGCAATACATCATTCCAGATTCAAGGTTCCAAAATCAAATGTATTACATTAATCAACATCAAAGTAGGATATATTTCTAGTGCAACCATTACGGTGCATTGCATAAAGCATCAAAGTGCACAGGACAACCATTACATCATTCCAGTCCGGGGCGGAGGTAACTAAGGGCCATGGGGTTACGTGCCACCCAAGATTTTTATCACCTACTGATTTTTTTCTTTTCTTTTTAAAGATGTTAGAATTGGAAAATTTTGGGGACTTAATTGGGTTTCCAACTCAAATATGTCATGGTGGCTAATTGGTTTCCAACAAAAAGGTTCAAAACAATGGTCACATTTTGGTTATAAATTACTACTATGTTTTGACATGTCTGAATTGATCCAAAAAGTTGATTCATCTAGCTGGGTTTCACCGAAAGAGTTTTCTTCGATAAAATTTATGATATGGTGCTTTCTGATCAACTCGATACATTTATTTTTGACACACGATCTACTAATGATTTCTCAAAAATAATGAGGGTGCCAAATCATATTCATATATATGATTCATGTGGCACCCTAACTTTTAGGCTTATGTTTTTGTGCCAAAACCCGAAGTAGAGAATATAACCAAACCAACAAGAGACAAGGATTTACGTGGTTCCCCCCAAGCACGAAGCTCCAGAGGTACGTCCACGTGGAAAGAGAAAGAGGATTCACTAAAAACCGGGAGAAATACACAAAGCTAGCTATACCCGTAACTCTCACTTGAAGCATCCACACGATATCTAGGAACAAATCTCTGAGGTGCAACCTACAGAGCATCAAACGTCTCACACACACGAAAGAGACACACACAAACCCTAGATATCTCAAATCCCAACTCAAGACTAAACCAATAGAACAACCAAGTAACCCTAACACACTACGGGGAACCTCATGGGGGCTCCCTCAAAGAGATTCACTCAAGAAGTCCTACCCTAATATCCCCCAAGGCCTCTATTTATAAGAAAGTACAAAAAATTAGGTCAAAAACCCTCTTAAAAACACGTAGCCATGCACATTTAGCACCTTAGGTCTGGACCAACGTAGCTGCAACCTTCCAAAGCTTAAATAACCCAAGGTCCGGACCAAGGATGCTGCGACCATCTTTTCACACCAAATTTTGTACTTTTCTTTGAATGCCTTGAATTCAAGGCATATCCTTGACATATATTGAGTATGTGAATCTATATGAACATGTACTAGCTATCAAAGTAATTACCACCTAGTAATCACTCTTCATTACCCCTATATCTATATCAGGTTAAAACTCTTATTACAATCCCAAGGATCAAAGTTATAACCATTCTTGAACCTACCACAGTAACCAAGTGATGGGTGTTGCAACATTTTAATAAAAATAATTAAACATTAATTTCTCAAGTATCTCCTTCATTATTTTACCGTTGCAAAATTAAGTAAGTTGTAAACCAATATCGGTTACAAATGCTAAAAGCAATTTATATTTATCATTATGTACAATAATGAAGTATTCTATATATATATATATATATATATATATATATAAGAGTCCCCTTCCTGTCCAAACTCCCTTAACTTAGTTAAGTTACGGACCTAGGGGTATTTTCGACTTTTCGGACAAAATTTCGACGATCCAAACCGTTAGATGTGTTTAAAAGGTGTTTATTAGCGTTTTTGGTGAAAAACAGCTCCGATCAAGCCCTTCCGGGTATTTTTTTTGGCCAAATCTTCGCGTTGGACCTTGAAAACACCTTTTAAACACATCCAACGGTTCGGATTTTCAAAAAAAAATTGGGAAGGTGGAGGTCCGTAACTTAACAGAATGCGGGAGTTTGGATTGGAAGCTTGGTGATATATATATATATACAGTTATCCATCCAGCGATATTTTTATCACTGTTACCATTCTGCTTACAAATGGTTGAATACATTAACATTTGGTGTATGACTTCAAAGATTTGATACTCAGTCATACCATCTATATTCCATTGATAAATGGTTCTTCCACAATAAGATTTCTGAGTGTGAAAGAAATCTTCCTCATAAAGGATATCCTGAGGTGTTGGTCTAGGATAATAATAGCGATCTGCGCCTGAATAAGAAAACTTTTTATCCTTTGGATAATTAACAGGATTTAAGGACATTTTTTGGAAAATTGGTGTTTCCATGTCAGAGATAACTCCTTCTGACTCTATCTCTTCAGATATAACATTTATAGACATGTTTTTAATTCTCTTGTCCAATTCAGCAAGAAGATTACTATGTTCTTCAGGATTACTTAATTTAAACCCTTCGATTTCAATTGGAGGTTTCATATTGGTTTTCTGAATCTGAACCTCTTCTCTCCCCTCAGTTAATTGTTCAACTGATTTTTCATTAATTTGATTAACTTGCTCTTCAATTCTGGTAAGTTGATTGGCAATTGTGCCAAGATGCAAGTTGGTGAAATTGTTTTGCTTATGAATTCTATTCAGCTCTTCATTATCGGTTTGTTTAATGAAAGCTGTTGCTTCAACAAACTGAGGAACATTCTTATCTTCCAAAGATGAAGATGAATAAGTTGTTGAAAAAACTTTTAATGGGGTTGTTGGCGGATGTAAAGCCCTAACCAATCCATTGTGGGTATGCCAATTTTTATAATGGCTTTCTATGATGTCAATTTGACAATCTATTTCAATCCAATGTCTCCCGTAAAACCATTGGACAAAAGGAATGATTTTCCTAGATTTTTCCAACCAGTCATAAAACTCCTTTTTATACTTAAGCAGCTGAGTTTGATTAAACCTTTTAAAATACCATTTTCTAAATTGATCATATTTTGGATCTTGAAATTCTTTATTTATTATTTTTCTAATTTCTGGTTCAATCATGTATAGAAAAATTCATATCACTCGCAGTGGGCGAGTCCTTTTTATAAATAGGATGGGGGATTTGATTTTCACTAATTTTAATCCCTTCAAAATTTAAATTTTCAATTGATGGAGATTTTGGTTTTTCAGGAATTTCTGAGACCGAGTGTCTACTAGTTGTTGGTAGACTGACCCTATATGGGTTATGAGAAGATGAGTAACTATTTCTAGAACTCATACTTCTTGGATAACTCCTAATTGGAGAATCAAAAGTTATACTAACAGATCCATTATCTTCTTGGATAACTTGTTCTATATATTGGTTAATTATTGGTTTTGGAGGAACTGCATTTTGTATAGTCCAGTTTTCCGGAAAAGTAATTTCTTCCCAATTAATCAGCCTATTAGTAGCTATGTTTGAGGTATACAAATTAGTATCCACTAATATAGTGCGATCTGGAGGTCCTAATTGTCGGACTCTGGGATTTATGGTATTCATCAGTCTATAATAAATTCTGTAGACTATGGCGATGACTTCAGATCCTGGTAAGAAGTCATATCCCTTAGTTTGCATTCTTAGATTCAAAGATTCACCTATATTTCTATCTGTCAAAGATAGGGTGAGGTTTGGGTAAGCATTGAAATAAACTGGTCCATGACAAAGACTAGTTTCTATTGCAGCCATCATTGAGGCTTTCCAATTGTTGCATCTACCATCCCTTAAGGTAGCTTGTAAGCAAGTATCTGTTCCTAACAAGGTGAGTGGTTTAAAAGCAACTTGGACAAGTCCTATATGGACATATTTGAAGTCTTTGTGATGATTTAAGACTTCTCTGGGATCCATAAGGTTTATAACCTTATCATTATCTTCAATACTCTCAGTCTTTTCCATAGTTTTAATTGCAAGACTGCTTTTGAATTGAAAAGTACCATATCTGTATATGGTTTCTGGATTTACTGGTGGAATTGTCCACGTATTGAGCTTTTCTCTTTGCTCTTGCACATTAGCAAATTCTATTAATTCGGCATTTTTAACCTTATCTTCTGATTTAAAAAATTTATTAAATAACATTTTCATTTTTGTTGTTCACATATGAGTTTAGTAAAGTATGTGTCATCAGAAAGAATATGTGAATCAGTTACTGAAGATATAATCTACATAAGTATGAATTTTAACATACAGAAATACACGTCTGTCAACGGTTTACGAGACAAAGTCCTAAACCCTACCCGGGACAAGCGGACCAAACAACCTCTACGCGACTTGGGTGACGTCCCATACTTCTGTCTATAAAAATTCATGCTTAGGGGAATTATAAATGCAGGAAGTGATCAACAAATTCTAACAGATAAACACATGTTTTACTCCACCCCTATGTGAACAGCAAATTTAATGAGCCATTGGCTCTGATACCAAACAGATGCAGTATATAAGAAATTTCAAATTTATATAAAGCAAAGGATCAAAAGAGTGTACCAGTAATAAAGCGGAATTTTATTGTACACCGGAGAAGGGTTTTTACAGTGGAGGGATGAGAGGAAGAAAACTAGAAGTAGGGAGAGAAGAGTCTGCCTAAACATATCAACGAAATCCCTCTTATAGGGATAAAAATAAACTGTAGAAGATAAGAATAGCTTCTACTGTTTTACCTAATACAACTGTACAAGATAGAATCAGAATAAAGATAAGATAGCGTCGGGTACTGCACTGGGCCCCATCGACACGTCTGATCTTATCAAAATCTGATAAAACGTCATTGGTGACGTAACACCAAATTATTGGTGTCCCTTGCCTTTCTTCATCTGCTCAGTTAGCAACTGAGTAATCCCATCCCAATAATCTGCTAGGGTAGCACCATTTGGGTCTTCATCCTCATACGAATCCTGTGATTCACCAGCAAGACAGGTGAATGGATTATCATCTTCAGCTGATTTTGCTGATGTCATTGACTCGTCATCTCCTGGGGGCTTGAATGTCTCAAATAATTGATTCTTCATAAAATCCATTGTTTTGATAACGACGTCATCTTCGGATAAGGATGGATTTTCCTGATAAATTTTCTTTGATATTTCCAGGAATGGATTGATTTGCTTCTTCTCCTGGCTCTTGATTTGCTTCTTGAAACTGTTATTTTTTGATTTGACCTCATTGAGGGTGGTATCAGTATTCATACCACGTGTCCACCATTTGTAGTGGAATGTTCTGGCCAAAATTGGTAGGCCTAAATTATTGTGCTTAATTTGCACATCCCATCGCCAGATCCATGGGAGACTATTTTCAGTCATTAATAATAAAAATGATTTTCCTTCTGGCAAATTGTTTCCTCGAATTAGAGGATGATATTGATTAAAATCATTGATTTCATTTTGAATTGGTTCAGGAAGATAATCCTGTCTGGGACCAAATTTCTCCCACCATTGAATGAACCAATTTGGAAAATTGTTTTCCATAAGATTGGGACATAGTTTGAAAAACCATGAATGCCTGTGATCCTCATTTTGATAGTAAAAAGTGTATGTCCAGGCATTAATATAATCCCAATAATTGAAATAAATTGGATTAGCATGAGGAGCATTTTCTCCTGGATAAATTGTCCTCGATCTCTGAGGATGAGTTCCCCACCTTTCTGGAGATAAAATTTTCTTAATGATTGCTTTGCTGTAGGTCATTGGACCTTTCTTCCCACTTTCATATCTGTGGGTGAATTCAACAGAACCAGTTTGTTGAAGCATTGCTTCATATTGATATCGATATTTCCCTTCAGGGACATTGTATCCCATTGTGTCGAGATAACGACTCTTTATTTCCCATGGCTCATTCTGCCATTTTTCATCATTGAATTCTATGACCATAATTGGATCAGTTATTGGTGAGGTCAGATATTCTACCTCTTTTTGAAGGATCTCAGCTGCTGATGATGACCCTTCACCATAAACAATATCATTGAGGGCAGGAAATTGGGCTGCCTTAGCCTTCAAGTAGGCTTCAATATCTGATTGGGAAATTCTGGGGACATTACCCCTTCCTCTGCCACGGGGATTATTGCCCCTGCCTCCTCGGCTAGGATTTCTGCTCATTGAGCCTCTCATTGAGCCATTATTTGTAATTGCTGCTTCATTCTTGCTGCAATACGACAAAGATAAAAATAATTATCATTTTCTTCTTGGGAAATTAATCCCATGGTATCATGGATAAATGATAAGTGCTTATCAAGATATTTTGACCATTGGGCCAATTCATAGCGACTGTTTGGCCTTAAAAGCCATTTAGTCCATATTTTCCAAAGATTATTCCAAAAAACTTCCCGATTAATTTGGGGACCTGGAAGACCACTCCATTCCATTATGCTTGAGATAAATTGTGCATTTCAACCTGTAATTGATAGGCTCGGTCAGAAATGATTCTTAAGCTTACCTGCTGGGCTTGAAGTAGATCATCTGGATCAATAATGCCTTCTGGATTAAAATTATCTAATCCTTTTGATAATTGGTTTGTCCACAATTTTAAATTACCTAAGGTATGTGGTAATATAAATGTTTGATTCCAAACTGTCCAAAGTCTTAAAAATATATCAGATATTTGTCCTGGATTCATTAAAAATTTGGATCAATGTAAAACATTGGTGTACAGGCAGTAATTAACCTGTCCAAAGCTGATTGTTTGAACAAAAGATTTGTTCGATTAATCATGTATTGATGTAGAGCTTCTTCATATTTTTGCTCAGAATAATTTTGAAAATTATTTTCAAAATCTTTTATTCTTCTCTTTAATTCAGAGATCTCTTGGGTGCAAGCAAAAATTAATAAATGCATATCAGCATGTGCCATTTAAAAATTCTCTGGTTAAAAAATCTGGTAAAGAGTTGTTCTCCCCTTTGATATGCTCTATATCAAAATCAAATGAAGATAATTCTGATTGCCATCGGGCAAAAATTTGTTTTGACGCCAAATTCTTGACATCTTTCTTGAGTACCTGTTTTGCTGCACTGCAGTCAACTCTTAATAAGAAATGTTGATTTAACAGATCATCCTGAAATTTGTTAACACATTTAACAATAGAAAGGATTTCTTTCTTTATTGTGCTATAATTAGCTTGTGCATTTTTAAATAGTCCTGATGAGAATCGGACTAACTCCTCCTTAGTATTACTAGGATTAACTTGTTTTAATATACCTCCATAGCCCTTGTCTGAGGCATCTGTCTCCACAATTTTCTTCCATTCTGGATTTGCAAGAGATAAACATGGTAAATGTTTTGATTTTAGTTTTATTTTTTGAACAGCTTTTGTGTGCTGATCAGACCATGGTGGAGGATTCTTCTTCAGCCTATCATATAAAGGGGCTGAATCCTGGGCTAATTCTTTATAATAGTCTCCAATATAGTTGAGACTTCCTAAAAATCTTTGCAATTGAGATTTGTCTCTAATTTCATCTGGAAATTTGGAGGCAAATTCTATGCTCCGGTTAATAGGGATGATTTTACCTTGATAGATATTATGACCAAGGAATCTAACCTGTGTCTGAAATAATTTCATTTTTGGTGCGGAAACCACCAAACCATTCTTTTTAACAACATCCTTAAAAATTCTAAGATGCTTAATATGCTGATCAATAGATTGAGAATATATTAAAATATCATCAATGTAACATATTGCAAATTCAGCATAAGGGTAAAATATATCATTCATGATATTCTGGAATTCAGATGGTGCATTTTTTAAGCCAAAAGGCATAACATTCCATTCGAAATGTCCAAATGGAACTGTGAATGCAGTTTTATATCTTTCTGGCTCAGCAATCTGAATTTGCCAGAAACCTGATTTTAAATCAAATTTAGAAAAGATGATAGCTTTATAAAGCCTATCTAATAAATCTTTTTTATTAGGGATAGGATATCTGATCCACATAAGAACATCATTAAGAGGTTTATAATTAATAACCAACCTTGGTTGACCTCTTTCTTTTTCAGCATTTTTGTTAACATAAAAGGCTGTGCAACTCCATGGGGAGTAACTTTTCCTAATAATTCCTTTATTCAAAAGGGTAGCAATTTCTTGCTGGCACATTTGCAAATATTCTTGCTTCATTTGGCTTGGTCTAGCCTTTGTAGGAATTTTCCTTTCATCAAAATCCTTTTCGTATGGTAAAGGAACAATATGCTTCTTTCTATTCCAAAAAGCATTTGGTAAATCACTACATATTTCAGTGATAAATTCCTTATTGATATGAGAAATTTTCTCTTGCATGACAGGGGATCTCAAACTATCCTCTATTGTCATTATCTTAATTTCTTTTTGCAGAAAATTTATCTGCTGATCCTTTCTCTGAATTTGGTGAAGGATATCATTGATTTCTTTAAAAATAGGTTGAGATACAAATTCAAAGAATATCTCATGACCATCAATGTTGGTAGTAATACCATTATGATTAGTATGCATAGGCATAATCATGGATAAAAAGGGTGATCCAAGTATCACTTGTTGTTGTAAATTTCTAACACATAGAAAAGATGTTTCAAGACATATGCCTTGATTGCATATATAGACTTGATTAAGCTTATATTTTATACTCATTCTTGAGCCACTTGCATTATGAAGATTTTGTCTTGTTTTCTCAAAATATTCTGTAGGAACTAATCCTTCCTGTATGCAATTCATATCTGCACCACTATCAACTAGTGCAGTGATATTTTCAATTGTATTTTCTTTATGAATAACAAGATTAATCTTGATATGCCATTTTTGGCAGACTACGTTACTAAGGTTATTCAAATATTCATTGTTTTCAGGAATAACTTCCTCATTGTTTTTGTCAAGAGTGTCTAAACGATGTCTTATAATGACTAACTCTTGATTAGTACAAGATTGTTGAGATTTCAAATTTCTAATCTCTGTTTTCAAAATATTAATCTCAGATTTTAGATCTGGAATTGTGACAGATTTAGAGTTCTGAGAATTGTCCCTAACTCTATCCATAACCTTTTTGAGACTATAAATTTCCTCTGGAATTTGAGGTTTCTCAATAATTTCTTCTTCTTTAATAGAGGATATACATGATTGTAAAATTTTCAATTTTAACTGTTGATCAGAAATTTGATCAACGAATTCTAATAAAGATTTTTGTTCATTAGTAAGAACATTAATACTTAAACCATTCATTTGAACAATGGCCTTCCAAAAATCAGTGGAAGTTGAACATTCCAAATTATTGCACTTGCAATCTTTTAAATTAGTATCAGAATCATATATATATATATATATATATATATATATATATATATATATATATATATATATATATATATATATATATATATAAGATGTTTCCTGTGAGAGCTCCCTCACAAAAAAAATGCGGGAAAACAGTTGTGAGCCGTTGGATCCGATGACCTTCACGCGATCCAACGGCTCACAACTGTTTTCCCGCACCTTTTTTTGTGAGATATATATATAAGTTTCTTGTGAGGGTTCTCTCACAAAAAAAGTGCGGAAAAACTGTTGTGGGCCATTGGATCCTATGCCCTTCACGCGATCCAACGGCTCATAACTATTTTCCCACACTTTTTTTGTGAGGGAGCCCTCATAGGAAACTTCTTGTATATATATATATATATATATATATATATATATATATATATATATATATATACAACTTAGAAGTGCTAATTGGGTGGAAGTAGATCGGAGATATTCCATATGGAAGATACGTACACATAAAAGATGATATAGTGCAAGAGATTTTAAAGTCTTTTCTATATACTATCTACAATTCCATATGATATACTTTAGGCAACTCGGTTCGTGACTCGTTCAAACCTCTCAGTGATCTTGATGAACTTCGGATGAGGAATGCTTGTGAGCGCTTAGGTTTAATCTTGGGGCTAGTACACTCCGGTGGAACCTTTACGAGGAGAGGAATATTAACCTTATGACAGTGTCCAACACGACTCTCATTCTCACGGGCAATATTTTTTCTCCTTTCACTATTTTTGTACTCTATTGATTTACTTGTTGTGTTTCTATGTTCATGTGGTTCAATAATTCTTCTGATAAAATAATATTTTGTGAATAAAATTTTTAACAATGGGAACATCTCATAATAACACACAATATGAAGCTCTTAATTACATATCCTATAAAAAAAAAGAAAAGAAAAACCACAACCATTATTTATGTATGTATGTTGCAAGCGACCATACAATTGATCTATAGCAACTTTCCTGTACTCATTGATAAGTTTAGCATCAAGATCTTTAATCAAACTAATAATGAAATCCACGTACTTCTGCGGAGGAGGAACATCCTCATTTTTCTTCTCGTACTCTATAGTAATTTTGACGATATTGGTTTCACCGTTATGGAATTGGTAGATGATGTTATAACTCTTGTAAACTTCCAGCAAATGTCTCTCCAATGCTATCAGATCCACCGTCTTGTTCTCCTCATCGATGCTCACTCTATCCTTGTATGTCTCCACTTTTCCATCTATTTTTTTCATGAAACACAAAGAATAATTTGGAAATTCCAACTATTACTCATGAATATCAACAATTACATAAAATTTGGAGTGAAAATGAACACATGCAATGATGCAATCGACCCTGACGAAATCAAAAATTTCCGAGTGCCTTTACGTTAGAGAATCGGTAGAAGATGAGGCTATGTATTTTTCTGACCAAAAGTAAAATAGAAATTTGCCTAGAAAGCGATTAATGGGAGAAACTTGAGACATATGATTACAGGAGCGACCATACTAGAAAGATAATGAAATAACAAGAAGCTTAGCCTCTGCAACCGAACAATTGGGCCCACAATTGTGTAGCTGCACACAAGTGCAGTAAAATTGTGAGTTTTTCACCTATCGAGAGAATGTTGAAACGGTTGTCGCACAGTGGGTGGGGTTGAGATTTGAACAAGTGTGATTCTTCTAGCGTGTAACAGAAAAAGAAAAAGAAAATCTTAATCCACAAATCCATGACCCAAACGGTATTGGGACGGTAGCTAGACAACTTTTAGTAGGAGCCCGAAGTGTGGAGGCTTGTCGGCGATGTAGATAACTTTCAGCAATAGCCCGTGAGTGTGGGGATGCAAAACAGTATTTTGTTTTTTGACAGGGGCAATTTCGGCCGCTAAGTCTTACCTATTAACTAACAGTTGCTTTGTAATTAGGGAGAGAGAGTTTTAGTTGAAACACGAGAGGAGTCGCAAGAAAACTCTTGAGAGAGCTTGAGAGAGAAAACTTGTGCTTTGAATTCTTCGATTATAGTGAACAAATGTGGCTCCGTGGTTTTCCTCGCGTTGAAGTTTTCACGTTTATCTAGGTACGTATCCTTTCTTGTTTTTGTTTATTATGCACGCTTTTCTATTTTACAATTTCTATGGCTCTAGTTTCCAAAATCTGTAGAGGCGTTGTGGGTTGAACGTAACACGCTGTTTGATCCTTTACAAACGAGACCTTAAGACGAAATAAGTAGTGAAAGGACACTTGAAAAACGTTTCTGCGGTAACAATCTTCCTCATCAAGCTTCTTAAACTTGTGAGTGTCCCATTTGAAAAAATCTACTAAAATCAATATTTGCTAAAATCTTTGATTTCCTGTGAGAAAACTCACCCTAAAATCAAAGATTTTAACAAATGGATTCCTTATTTGCTAAAATAAATTGTTGATCTTAGCAAATTTGATTTTAGCGAATTTTATCAAATGAAAAAGTCACCCTGGAGATGTAAGATCATAGCTACTTTAACAAAGGAGAAATTAGGTTTTGTGTGCTTAAAATTACCTGCAACAAAAGTCCAGACATTGATGGATCCGTGAAACCCCTACTCACCTTCATGTAAATCCACTCTGTGTATTTTTTCAGGGCACAAGTTTGCAGTGTGCTGTGATTTTTTACCTGCACACATAGGGAAGATGTCATCACCATTTGATTTAATCTCTACTTCACCCTCCATTTTCCCAGTAAGAGCGGCCATCTTCCCCCAACAATATTAATTAATTGTAAAATACACAATTAAGAAATAACTTTAAAATAGTACTACAACTATTTATTAGTGGAGCAATTAAAATACTATATGGAAGACACAGCTGGTTGAAGAAAATCCCTTCCAGTGCCCCTTGTATAGAAGTTTCCTGATGAATGATTAATCTTTTTTTTTTTCTTTTTTCTTTTTTTGCTCAGTGAAAGATGGGAAAAGGAGACCAGAGTTGCAACCTCCTCAAAGATGAAGGGCTCCCAAATGCCATAGCAATTTTTTTTTTTTTTATAATTGGATGTCTATGCCAGCTTGCGCACTCCTCGACTAATTCCAGGGTCCTAGAGGTAATGACCGAGAGTAACCCCAGTGGCCCCAAGAGTTTTGCTGGCAAAGGGAATCGAATCTGAGATCTTATTTGTGAGCAAACCCCTAAGTCCAAGGCAATACCACTTTGCCAATTTACTGCTTGGAATTAAATGTCATAGCATGTTCAGCCAATGAACCAGTACCATCCATTGAAGGGGGATGGATAATTAATGAGAGAGTCCATCGTCCCAAAATTGGGACCTACAATATTGTTCATAAAAGTGAATTGTGTAATTCAAATTCACTTGAGTGTCAACAGAATGTCAATCAACCTTCAATTCACAACATTTGCATGTGATTAGATTTTTGCTCATATTTATGTATAAAATTTAAGCAAAATGTTGCCTATCAAAAAAAAGATTTAAGCAAAATGTTATGGATTTTTATGCATAATGTTATAGATATTTAAATTAACAAGTAACACACCACAATTTAATTGGTAGGAAAGGAGCTAATGGGTTAATTCTTTTCCAGTACAGTATTTTCCAATTTCCGTTCATGAGTGGGAATTTTTTTTGGATTCTCCCTTCAGCCGCATTCAATTGCACGAAAAGAATTGGAAAACGACGTTAGGGAATTCTTTCCGTTGATTAGATACCTGTAAAATTCTTTGTATTAAAGAGAAAACTCACATGGAAATAGATTCTATTTTCATTGTTTCACTTTTCTGAGAGTACATGTCTCACCGAATATTACTGACAATTGAATAGAGCCTCATTTAGTTGTCTTATTGTCGATAAAGTTATAATGTGGTGAGCTTTTTGGTACGCTTTGAATTTGTGCTGTAACCAATCTTGTGGTGGCATGGACTCCCTTTACATCATACAGATTTGTCCAAGATATTTTGCCCCCACAAACAAACATTTTTAATAGCCTCATTACTTGTATTGAAAAAGACTGCATGCATGATTATTGCCGAGGAGTAGGGACAGTGACAAAGGACTTACCCACCCAGTGCTAGGGTTGGCCATTTCATCCGCCTCGTCCGAATCCGATCCAATCCCCGATCCGAACGGATCGGCAATATGGAGATCTGTTTGGAGATTGGATAGGATATGGGGATTTTTTTTTTAAATGTTTGGGGATTGGATAGGGGGTGGAGATAGGCATGTCCCCGCCCCGAATCCGCTCCGAATCCGTTCCCCGCTCCGTCCCCGCCCCGCTCCACCCCGTCCCCGATCTACCCCGTCCCCGAATTCCCGAAATATAGGGGTCTATTCATGAATTATGAAACTTTGAGGTCTCACTGAATTTTCTCCAAATTTATGGGGTACACCAAAATTTCCTTCCTTGTGCATAGGGTTGATTTGGTAATTGAAGCATTTTCATCCACTGCAATGGCATGGTTTTAACATATATGTTCCAATCAAAATGACCATTCATGTGATCGATTACACAAAAAAATATCTAGTAGTACAATCTTTAAAAATATTTCCTGGGCATATCCACAGTGAATTGTAGACTTGTAGTCTCTTTTCCTTTGAAACAATTATGTATGCTATCCACTAGACAACCCATGTTGCATTTAATCAATTTTAATTAATGTCATGAATATACATAAGAACTCTTCATAATTTCTACTTTTTTGCACTCTTTATGTTGTTCTACAAACACATGAAGTTTTACACGCCCAGGGGTTGCCCAGTGATTGGATTTTAGGAAAAATGATTTGTAATTGGGCTTCTATAACTATTTACTTGTTACTATAGGGAAAATGATTGGATCCCCGAAATCCCCGTGGGGATCCCCGTTCCCCATTTGGAGCGGGGATGGAGGATAAAAATAAATCCCCGTTGGAGATTGGATAGGAGATGGATATTAGTAAGGGGTTTGGGGATTGGGGGTGGAGATAGTAGTCTCCGGCCCCGATCCGTCCCCATGCCCATCCCTACCCAGTGCACTGCCTATTATTTTAACCATTTGAATAGTCATTTCTTGAAAATTGTCGAGAACGTCTCATGTTGATCGGTATATCTACCACATGACGGAACACGCTTAAAATGAGATAATTAGCCAAGCATATTCTTGTCGATAAAGATGAATGCTTCAAATAACATTCAGCAATATTCGATCAACTTGCTTGTTAATAAAATGGGATTTTAACGAGCTCCAAAAATTAAACAGTTCTAATTAATCCTCAAAATAGCTCGAAAAGTGCCACAATAATCTCATTTAGTCGGTCGAGGACTGGACAGGAGCCGAACCCTAACAAAACCAGCAAACAAGAAATCGTTTTTTTTTTTTTTTAAATGACCCCTCACACTATCACGGTTTTCAACATGTCTCTGTTTATCGCCTTATCTCCTTGCTGTTTGCAAACAGACATTGGCTGTCTCTGTTTACCGCCTCTTCTCCTTGATGTTTGCAAACAGACAAATAAATAGCACAAGTCATTCTGCAATGAAGTTCTATATGGCACAAGTCATTCTGCACATATCACAGTTCACCTATACGTATGTTTACTTGCCACAGGAGAAAACAGGTTTAGTGACTAACATTGGATAAGAGGCGATACATTTGTTTTCACTTTGAGATGATGCATCACCGAGAACAGTGTTCACTCTCATTCTGTGTAGTAGGGACTAGATTGAAATGACCCATATCGTTAACTGTATCAATGTTTGTTTTTTTTTTTGATCGGCAAAGGAGAAATTTTATCAACCATTGAAACCAATTACAATGATTAAAAGGAACCAAGCAAAGGCGAGAAACACAACGGACATCCCAACAACGTTGGCACCCCCGAAAATGAATCGACACCAAGCAAGGACCAAAGGGAAATAACCAAAGTTAGCAAGGAGCCAACTTAAGAACAAACACAGATTACAGCAAGAACCAGACACACTCCCCAAAATCATCTGCAAACTTCCCAAAGCTGCTTCCAAACTTCAAGACTTCATAAGCATAAACAGCACCCCAAACCAAACTATGGATCCAACCTTAGGACCAACCTATGCAAAACATCAGCAGAAGGAGAATCAACCCTCTATTATACAATCAAACGCTCAAAATGCGAGAAGCAAACTACTCAGGTGTCGGCAGCTATTGAGCAATCCCCCGCGAAGCACATAGACCCAGGACATTCATTGGCTCTAACAAAACAGCAGCAGAATTCTCATTAGATCAACACCAACAGCAGAAATTCATCATCGAATGACACCATTTAAATCGGCAAATGAGACCAATGAATAACAGCATCCAGAAAATCTAGCAATCAAAGAAGGTACAGACACCCAAACTTCTATATTGATCCCCCAGCTCATGGTGAGCATCATGCTTCCGAATCTAATTTTCAGATTCAATTATTTCATCCATCAAGACATCCCTGCTCCACATGGAGATCAAACCGCCAGATTCTCCTTCTGCATATGAGACTACAATTTTGAACTCTGGATCATCCCCCCATTTATTCCTGGAAGTCATCCAAATGCTCTATCTTTTTTGTTGCAAAAAAAGAATATCTGGATTCCTATCTATTACTAAGATACTGACAATCCTCTTCTTAATATAACTTGACATGCCCCTTCATGGAAAGTCAAGACTGTATCATTCTGTTAATTACTGATTCATCACTATCATGAAAAACAACTCCTATCCTTTTACTCACCTTAACAGCCTCTTCAAAACCTTGAATGATAATGTTATTCCTTCTCAGAATATCCTCTGAATCAATAGAGTCTGAATGTTCACTTTCATCTTCCCAAACTTCACCAACTTGTGCTCCTTCGTCCAATGAATCACAAATATCCCTGATTTCCTTCCTCAGTTTAGCCCTTTTTTGCCTAGCAGTTAGAACTTTAGGGACGTGTTGTTGTTTAAATGGCTCACTTTGGTTTTGCTCGACTGCTGCATTCCAATACTCCTCTGGAAATTCCTTATGGTTTGAATTTTCATTGATCTCAATAAGCTCCAACTGATTGTTTATCTCATTTCTCGGAGTTTCCCCTACAAATGACTCTTCCTCTTCCTCCATTATTGTTTCCATACGCTCTACCGTTGACCTTGGTCCTTGAATTATCCTTGAGCCTTCTCTAATAAGTGCTTCATTTTCCTTTCCCTTAACCACCTGCCCCCTTTCATCTCCCTTTAAATTATTTTGTTTTGCTAGAACAATGGACTTCATTTGTGAGCCTCCAATGAAATTTTCCCGGGAATCCATGTCAGCACCATTTAGAGCTCCCAATATCCTTCCACCTTCACAATCGGCAGCCACTTTATAAGATTTTTCATGATCAGACTGGACATTATTTTCCACCCTGTCATTCTTCTCATATTGAGGAGTTTCCATCTCATCTTCTTCTTCCTCACTCCCTTTCTTTGTTGCCAAATTTTCTGAATTGATTATTCTGTAAGTTTCCACCTCTTCAACCCAAACCATATATTTCTTCCCGTTCACAATTAACTGGATTTGGTCTTCAATTTTCTTAACAAAATCTGTTACAATAAGAATTTTACCCTTCTCAAAAGAATTTCCTCTTAGTGTATCTTCATCCACCTCTAAGAATTTCCCCCACTTTTGTGCTATGGCTTGAAAAGACTTCACATTCCAGACATTCAAAGGCATTCCATAACATTCCAACCACACGAATCTCTCAAGTTGGGCAGGTTCATCAACCCATGGTTTGAACTCCTCAAACCAGTTCACTATCCATTTTTCGCCAACCACTTTATCTCGTCTCTTCATTAGGAAATATTAATATCATGTATCTACCCCCTGCATGTTTGATTTGGCAATTCTCTAACCCTTCTTTCGTAAACACTTCCATTAACTTTTGGGCTGGAACTAGACGTTTAACTCTTCCAAAAACACTTCTATTGAGCCAACCATTTCCACTAGGTTGAAATTCCAGAGAATCAATTACTCTAAATTCTTGAATTTTTTTCCCTGAGCAATTTCTTTCCTCTCCTTGATTGCTTGATTCAGGTACCCCTTTTCTTCTTTGATAGGCGCGTGGGAAGCTTGCTTACAAGCGCCTAAGTAGGGGGTTTTAGCATGTTAGACGTGCGTTTTGAGCTTATTTTCCAATTAATATGTGCACGTGGTATTTTTGGTGTTGGAAGTAATTTGCAGGTAATTCGAGGTTTTGGGTGCGATTTCGTGATATTAGAAGTACATGCACGTCGATCAGGAGTTGGAGGCGAGTGGATTGTGTATGGAAATGGTCGAAACCCGTCGGGAGCGCTACCCCAATTCCTTGGAGCGCTCAAAGTAGGCACAAAAGGGTCTCAAAAATGAACAGAGAGTTTAGGAGCGCTACACCATAAAGGGTGTAGCGCTACCGGAATGCTAGGTCAACGGTCAACCCAGGGGTTCAATGGTCAACGCCGTTTGATAACAGAGCGGTAGCGCTACATACATTCTTCAGTAGCGCTACCGGTTGGTTATGGCACACAGTGAACGACACCGTTTGGCCTATGCGCGGAGGATTTCGGGAATTTTCGTTCGGATTTCATTAGGATTATTAGGTTTAATATAAATACTTAAGTTTTAACCCATGCTAGGGGACACGAATTTTTTCCTAGGTTTTTAGTATTGAAGTTTTCGGCTACAGATCGGAGTTCTTCGTTCAACGCTTTGTTTTCGATTTAATTTCCAGAATTCCAGTGACTCGTTTGCTTTGCGGATTGATAATTGAGTTTGAGCTTCTTCCTTTTCAATTACGGTACCGTTTTCTATTGTTTTCATATTTTAATCTCAAGCATGTCTAGATCTAGGATTATTTTGATTCCTGCAATCTTTATAAGCATGTGTGAGTAGTCGTATTGAGTGCGGCCGCGGGATGAAGGTGTCCCGTGGCTAGGGTAATTTATGTTCCACCTCGGTGCCGAATCATTTTTAATTAATGCGCAATTTTTGAATACAGAAGTTTTTTTTTTTAGCGAACAAACTCGGGCATTGCCAATTCCGAATGCGCGCAGAAATTGGTGACAAGTGGTGCGCATTTGCTGGAAATTATTTTTCATATTTTTAAATCTATTAATTGAATAATTGTGGCCCGAGTGAATGTGAATTAGACTAGCTGCGGACACCGTAGTGCCCACGGCTGTGCTCTCCTTTTAAATTTAGAGTCCAGTAATAAAATTAGTTTAACTTAGTTAATTAATTAAATCATTTGAGCAAGGGGTGGGTACCTGAGAGCCAATTACAAACGTAGAGCCAACATTGTTTGAGTTAAGCACCGTAGACCGTCTCTGTGGTTCGACTCCGGCACTTCCGGATTTATTGTGCTGCACCGGTCGATAGTCCTACGCTTGGGACGAAATCTTAGTTAATTTTTAATCACCCGAACGGTCAAGCATTTTTGGCGCCGTTGTCGGGGACGGTGACGTGTGTTTAAACGGTGTTAGTTTAGTGTTTGTTAAACTTTTAGTTGAGTCATCATAGGTAGAGATAAGCAAGCTATACGTAAGCCTGATCCTCTCTATTTCCGTGATCGTACTAATCGCTTGGTTAGGATAGAGAACAGGTCGAGTCAGTCAGAGTCTTCAAATTCTTTGTCAGAGTTAGTAGAGAGTCGGTCGGAGTCCATTCCCATTAGTGGACTCTACATAGATTTACCTGTCGAGTCAGTTAATTTCAATAATCCGCTTTATCAGTCAGAGTTAGAGTCAGAGTCAGTTTCCGAACCAGAATCTTTTGAAATGGGAGACCAGCAGGTAATTCAACAACCGTCGTTGAGGCAGCACTTGAATCCCGAGAGGACCACTCCTCCCGGGCCGATTGTGTTCCCTCGAGAGACACAGGAGGCACGCAATGCCTTCACTGTAAAACCTGGTGTCCTGAATAGCCTCCCTAACTTCTATGGGAGAGAGTCCGATGATCCGTACGAACATGTGGGACGTTTGAGGGGTTAGTGCGCAACCTGGCGTCTACTACCCAATACGATAATGCCTGCCTCAAGCTGTTTGAGGCAACTTTAAAAGATGGCGCACTTAGATGGTTCAGAATGCAAAAGCCTCAGTCCTTCACCACATGGGCGCATGTGTGTGACGCGTTTTACAGGAAATATTTTTCTGAGGCTAAAACTAATAGTTTAAGGCATCAAATCCAAGGCTTTAGGCAAGAGAGGGGAGAGTCTTTTGTGAAGGCATGGGAGCGTTTCAAAGATTTGCTCCTAAGAATGCCACACCCTGGTTTTGAGAAGATACAGTTGGTCGAATTCTTTCACCTGGGTCTCAACGCTGAGACAATCCAGCACATAGAGTATTCGTGTAAAGGGGACGACTTCTTGTCCAAAACTGCGGATGAGGGTTGGGATTTTCTGGATGACCTAGCAGATAGGCAGAGGGCGTTAGAACCCTCTGATTTTGATCGGTCCGGACCTTCTGGGTCCAATGTTATCTCCGTTACCATACCTGACCAGCGACTCCAGGCCCAGGTTGAAAAGATGGCGCAGAAGCTAGAGGAATTAGAAGTTAGGCAGACTCGTCCAGTGCATGAGGTCAGTATAGAGGAAGTTTGTGTGTGGTGTGAGTGTAAGGGGCACATTGCAACTGCATGCCCCGGATTTTTAACTGCTAAGGGAGCGAGTCAGAATAATCAGGAAGAAGTAAATGCTGTGAGGAATTGGGACCCATACTCGAATACGTATAACCCGGGATGGAGAGATCACTCCAACTTTGGGTGGTCAGACCTTAGACCCGCAGGTGGAGGTCAAGCGCAACTCCTTGCGCCGCCTCCGCCGCAACAGTTTCATCAGTCCCAAGCACCCAGGCCTCCGCAGGGCCAAGTCATTCCTTATAACTACCAGCCACAGCAAGGCAGGGGGGGAGGCCCATCCACTCGTGGTCCGCCCCCAGGTTATGCACAGACTGCACCACACCGTTTTGAGGATTCCATGAATTCCCTAATGCAGTCTTAGCTGACATTTCAGACTGATACCAGGCAGCAAATTGGGGCCCTTACGGCCCAAATGACGCAACTCACTACGGTGATCAGTCAAATGCAACAGGATAAGGGTAGGTTTCCGGCCCAAGGTAGTCAGGCAGGTGCCCACTATGTGGGAAATTCTTCAAGTCCCAATGTTCAAGGGCAAAATCAGGAAGAGGCTAAAGCCGTTACCATTCTTAGGAGTGGGAAAACGATTGATAAAACCATTCAGCCAACACCAAGACAGGCTCCACCCCCGGAGCCAGTTATTGAGCCTGAGGTCATTTTTGATACTGCTGAGGTGCCTCGGGAGGAAGTAGAAGAGAGAGAGGAGTCACCTGAAGTGGTGGTGCCTGCAGCTGCAGCTCCCACGACTCCACCACCGCCAGCTGCACCAGTAGCTCCATTTCCCCAAAGACTGGCGGTGAGACCCAAGCAAACCATGAACAGCAAAATGATTGAGTTGTTTAAGAAGGTTCAATTCCCTATCACCCTGATGGAGGCGATTGAATCCTTTCCCCAGTGTGCTAAGGTATTGAAGGACCTTTGCACACCAAAGCGCAAGAGTCAGAACAACGTGGTTCTGACGGAGCAAGTGAGCTCCATTTTGTAGACTGAGATTCCTGCCAAGTGCAAGGATCCAGGGTGTTCCACCATTCCCATAGCCATAGCAGGTCAGAATTTTGACAAGGCATTGTTGGATTTGGGAGCGAGTGTTAATTTACTCCCTTATTCAGCATACTTGAGATTGGACCTAGGCGACCTCAGTGAGACTCCAGTCACTCTACAGTTGGCTGACCGGAGTATTAGAGTGCCCAAGGGAGTGGTAGAGGATGGGTTGATCCGGGTAGGGGAGTTCCAATTTCCCGCTGATTTTATTGTTCTAGACATCAGTCCCGGTCTTGAGGCTTTAGAGAAGACTCCCATCATCTTAGGGCGTCCCTTCCTAGCCACCTCCAATGCTGTTATGAACTGCAAAACTGGCAAGGTCCAGTTATCTGTCGGTGAGGAGAGAATGGAGGTGGATGTTTTCAGTGTCAGTACATTAGTGGATGATGAGGAGGAGTCGGAGGAGTTGTGTCTGATTGACACGTTAGTTCAGGAGCATATCGATGCAGTCCTGTATAAGGACCCCTTAGAGGTTGCTCTTACCTCCGAGGAAATATCATTTTTAGACTCGGCGGAGGTAGTGAATTTGTTAGAGTTGCTAGATGGTGAAGAGGTGTGTGGGGTCACTCATGACCCTATGTTTGAGCCATTGGGCGACCCTCCGCCCAAGGTTCTCCCGTCATTTGTCCAGCCGCCTAAACCAGAGTTGAAACCTCTACCGGACACGCTTAAGTATGCCTTTCTGAAAGGCAATGATACCTATCCGGTTGTGATCTCCTCATCCCTCGAGGAAGATCAAGAGAGGGAACTGCTAAATTTGTTGAGAGAGCACATGGGCGCGATTGGCTGGACCATAGCGGATTTGCATGGTATAAGCCCAACGGTGTGTACACACCGCATTATTCTTGAGGAGAGTGTAAAGCCTTCCAGGCAACCTCAGCGGCGTCTTAACCCCAACATGAAAGACGTGGTTCGGGCTGAGGTGCTTAAGTTGTTAGATGCGAGTATCATCTACCCAGTTGCCCATAGTGAGTGGGTGAGCCCAGTGCAGGTGGTGCCTAAGAAGGCAGGAGTGACAGTTGTGACTAACGATGAGGGAGTTTTAGTGCCGACCCGAGTTCCCACAAGATGGCGAGTTTGCATAGATTACCGGAAGCTCAATGCGAGCACCCGGAAAGACCACTTCCCTCTTCCTTTCATTGATCAAAATTTTAGAGAGGGTAGCGAGTCGGGCCTTTTATTGCTTTTTGGATGGGTATTCGGGGTATAACCAGATTGAGGTCGCCTTAGAGGACCAGGAAAAGACCACCTTCACATGTCCATATGGAACCTATGCTTACTGTCGCATGCCCTTTGGGTTGTGCAATGCACCTGGTACCTTTTCCAGGTGCATGATGGGAATTTTTAGCAACATGGTGGAAAGGATTGTAGAGGTGTTCATGGATGATTTTTTGGTTTTCGGAGATTCATTCGATGGATGCCTCGAAAATTTGGGAAAAGTTTTACAGAGATGTGAGGAGAAGCACTTGGTGCTTAATTGGGAGAAGTGCCACTTCATGGTTACCCAAGGAATCGTGTTGGGACACATTGTGTCCTTTAAGGGTATTGAGGTGGACAAGGCCAAAATAGATTTAATCCGAAATCTCCCAACACCTAAGTCGGTTAAGGATGTGCGTTCATTTCTGGGACACGCTGGTTTCTACCGGCGGTTCATTAAAGACTTTAGTGCTATATCCCGTCCGTTGTGTCAGTTGTTGGCGAAGGACACACCTTTTGTGTGGTCCGATGCTTGTGAGGGGGCATTTCAGATGTTAAAGCGGAGTCTCACAACTCCGCCGATTGTGCAGTCCCCGGATTGGAGTCTTCCCTTTGAGTTGATGTGTGATGCTTCTGACTATGCAGTCGGAGCTGTTTTAGGGCAGAGAAGAGGGAAAGACCCATGTGTGATCTACTACGCTAGTAAGACTTTGAATGAGGCACAGATGAACTACACCACCACAGAAAAGGAGTTGTTAGCGGTGGTGTTTGCTTTAGATAAGTTTCGGTCCTACCTGGTAGGTTCGCAAATCACGGTTTTTACCGATCATGCGGCCCTAAAGTACTTAATGACTAAGTAGGACGCGAAAGCTCGCCTCATTCGGTGGATTCTGCTGCTGCAAGAATTCCACCTGATTATCAAGGATAAAAAAGGGGTAGAGAATGTAGTGGCTGACCATCTGTCTCGTCTGGAATTCGAGGACCCCACCTCGAACCTTCCCATTAGAGATTCTTTTCCGGATGAGCAGTTGTTCGCCGCTAATGAATGCCCGTGGTATGCTGATATTGCCAATTATTTGGTAACTGGGCAGATTCCTCCCCATTGGTCTACCCAAGAGAAGCAGCGATTTTTGAGGAGTGTCCGACAGTATATATTCGATGACCCATATCTGTTTAAGTACTGTGCGGACCAGATTGTGCATAGATGTGTCCCCGAGTCTGATCAAAAGGGGATTATAGAGTTCTGTCATAGCGAGGCGTGCGGTGGTCACTTCTCTGCGAAGAAGACCACCGCCAAGATTTTACAGTGTGGATTCTGGTGGCCTGATATGTTTAAGCTCGTTCATGCATTCTATAGGTCATGCGACCGTTTCCAAAAGCTTGGCAAATTGTCTTCACGACAGGAGATGCCCCTCCGGCCCATTCTGGTGCTAGAGGTTTTCGATTGTTGGGGCATTGACTTTATGGGTCCATTACCTATGTCTCATGGTTACGAGTATATTTTGGTAGCGGTGGACTATGTGTTCAAGTGGGTAGAGGCGGTACCCACTAAATCTATGGAGTCGCGAGTCGTGCTAGAGTTCATTAAGTCTAATATTTTGTCGAGGTTTGGCGTGCCACGCGCCATTATCTCTGATCAGGGCACGCACTTCACTAGTCGGTCATTTGCAAAGTTAATGGGGGAGTATAGAGTCACTCACAAGGTGTCCACTTCGTACCACCCCCAAACTAATGGGCAGGCCGAGTTAGCAAATAGAGAGATTAAGCGAATTTTGGAGAAAACTGTAGGTGTGACTAGGAAGGATTGGTCCACCAGGTTGAATAATGCGTTGTGGGCTTATCGCACTGCTTATAAGACCGTGTTGGGTGCTTCACCCTATCGGCTTGTTTTCGGTAAGGCCTGCCACCTACCAGTTGAGTTAGAGAAGAAGGCCTATTGGGCCCTCCAGGAAATCAATTCGAGTCTAGATGTCGTGGGTGCGCATAGGAAGTTACAGTTATGTGAGCTAGAGGAGCTTAGGAATGACGCGTATGAGAATGCTAGTATTTATAAGGCTAAGGTTAAGGCGTATCATGATAGGAATATTCAGCGCAAAACCTTTAGAGTTGGTTAGAAAGTGTTGCTCTATAATTCGCGTCTCCATCTTTTTCCCGGAAAGTTGAGGTCTCGTTGGGAAGGTCCCTATGTTGTGGTGCAAGTGCATCCGAATGGTTCAGTTGATGTCCGTGACCCTAAGGATGATCATGTGTTTAAAGTTAATGGGCAGCGTCTAAAACCGTTTTTGGAATTTTTAGAAGTGGGAGAACCTGATGAGGAGTTGGTCGATCCGGTGTATTCGGACGACCCGGTTACTTAGGCTGTTTCAGCCAGGTTTTGGCGGGTAGCTCACGCGTACCATGCTTTTCATTAAGTGTGGACCCGGCCCCTTGCGTTAGGGGTACCCATCATTGACTTGGGTGTTTTCATAGCTTTGCACGCCGCTATTTAAATAAGGATCGTGTACCCAGCTCCGGTTAGTAAGGGCAAATTCTGATTCTTTAGTTTTGCGTTATTTTTCGTACTTTGTGTTATTCTTGCTTGTTTTCTATTTCAAAAAAAAAAAATTTGGTCTTGTATAGCCACCCACTCTCCAATTCCAGTTGGGGAGAAAAGTATGACACGTGCGACTGCGTGAATGTCCGGTGGTGTTCTTTCCTTGCTATTGTATTTCTTGTGGGGCCCGGCTTCTACTCGCGGGCGATACTAATGTCTTTTGTTGCAGAGTAGGAAGTTGGTTCTTTAGTCTTTTGTAGGACGAGCACGCTACCACACCAGCCTTGGTAGTTTGAGCTTCTCCGCCGGAGTGAGTGAGGCATTCAGGAGCCTCGAGCAGAGGTGCCACGGATGTGGCGGTTGTCAGTCCAAGAAAGCTTCGGCGCGGCTCTGTGTGACTAGCTGTGGACCTCTTTAGGTCCGAAGGAGCGGATCCTGGAAGCCGTTCCAGTGGCGAAACGCAACGATGACGCCAAAATTCCCCATACATCGGCCGAGGTCATGATGGTTGGCTGCCATCCGTCGGTCCATCTCTTTCCCTTATATTCTATTTTTTCTGTTTTGTCTCCTTGCTCTGAGGGCAGAGCAATTTTCCAGTGGGGAAGGGGTGTACTTTGTACACGTTTGGTTAATTTTGAGCGTTGCTAGAAGTTAGGGGTCGTTTTTAAATTTTTAACTTTTTTTTGGTTAATTTTTGAGTCTGGGGATACGTTTGTTATGCTTGTTTGTATGAGTTAGATGAGCATGCTAGATTCTTGTCTCGTTGATTGCCTGTTTAACTTGTTCACATGCATATATCTGACGTCCACGTTTGAATAATTTCCACACCATAAGCAAGTTTGAGTAGGTGTTTCCACGTCATGCACAGTATGTCCTTAAAGCATCCCATGTTTCATTGTTCTTCAATTTCCGCATTCGCATAAAATAGTAGGCGTTTGTACCACAGATAATGATTTAAATGTTTCATATGCATGTGAGAGGGTCAATGACGTGATTAGGGGATGAAACCAGGCCATTTTTGCATGATTAGACCACTGAATATATCCCATTGATCCCTTGTTCAACCAGTTTGTGTCAGTTCCTGTGTCGAACTTAGGAAACCGGTGTTTGGGTGGTGTGTCGGTTTGGTGGTCCAACTTTGTGTTCAATTGTAGAAGACCTCAGTCAGGAGCATCGGTGTTAGGAAAAAAAATTTGAACAGTTTGCTTATGAATGCCATGGTTTTTGAAAAACCTCTAAACCTTTTAACCCTTACCCATAAACCCCAACCCTTTGCAATTAAAAAAAAAAAAAAATGTTAACGGCTCGGTAGCGCTACACCAAAAAGGGTGTAGCGCTCCAAATGCTACTGGGACGAAATCGCGTTGCAGCATATCTCGTGAGCCTCTCTCTCTCTTCCCCACTTTTTCTCTTCTTCCTCAAACTTCTTCTTCTACCCAACGCCCCAACCTCCATTATCACCCAAAACCCTAAACTTTGACCCCCCATAACTCTTCCAAATCTTCACCAATCCCTACCAAAATTCACAGAAATACTCCTCTCACTCCCCTCTACCATTCTACCCAGACCAAATTCCTTCTAACCCACTAAAATCTCCAGATCAGAAAGCCCAAAAACCCAAACTTTTTCAACCAAAAACCTTAAATCATGGCATCTAAAAGGCAACACATTGGGAGAGGGAAGGCTGTTGCGGGGTCCTCTAGTGGAGTAGAGGAGGTTCAGCCGGGCCGGACGAAACGTAGGGACCGGGACCAAATAGACAGGGATAACCAGGCCAAATGGGAGGCCTCGATCAAACAGAGGGGGGTGAAGAATGAGAGACATATTATAGAAGATGGGTTGTGGCCCGAGGACTTCATGCCATTCCAGGCCATCCGGGATCAAGGTATGAGTTTCTAGTTCGAACCTAACCCCGGTTACAATAATGCTTTAGTCGAGGAGTTTTATAAGAATATGATTACTCCGGAGCCTGGTTCCTTTTTGACTCCGCAAGCACGGATTACTTCTAGAATTGGCAATACCCCAGTGTTTATTGATGCCAATGAGATAGCTCTTGCTTGGGAGTATGTGAGACCTACGGGGGGCACAAACTACCCTAAGCCGGAGTCGGCTTTCGATGATGATCAGGTGAACCGCTTCTTGTATGATGACCGTAGGCATGCTAGGATTCCCCACTGGCCCGGTAGGTTTAAACAGGAGTATCGGTTTATGAACCAAGTTGTGTGTTATAATTTGTATCCGAGGGGCAAGGAGGGTGCACCCCAGAAACTTGTCGGAAATTTGATGTTTGCGTTTATGGATGAGGGAACGGTGTGTGATTGGGCCTTGTTTGCGTTCGGGCAGATGTGTGATTTCAGGGATGCCCCCACCTCACTGAGAATGCTGTTTCCATGCTTGGTGAGTAAGATTCTGAGGGGTAGGATTGCTTTGCCTCGGAAGTATTTGGGTAATGATCCACTAAACCCTAAGGATATGGACTCCTCCATTCTCTCTCGAAGTAGGGCACAACTTAGAGCTGCTGAGAGTTCGATGCTTACTCCACCGCCATCGAGTGCGAACACCAAGACTTGGCTTGAGAAAATATTTGGGTGTTTGACGGGTTTGGCGAAGAGCAACCGGAAGCTGAAGAGAGGGCAAGCGCAGATGATGCAAGACCAGACTGATTTAGCTGATAGGCAGCGTCATATAGAGGCACGGCTTTCGGGTCAGGATCCGGGACCTTTCCAGCCTAGGCAGTGGCCGGAGTTGGAGGTGAGTGATGACTTTACGGATCCGCCGGTGGAGGATGAGGAGTCTGATGCTGAGTTTAGAGGAGGAGATGATTGAGCACGAGTTGGACAATGGTGGGACTGGGGGTGTTGCGGTTATGTTTTGTTATTTCATGTGTTTCAGTATTGGGAACTATGGTGTTTTATATTTCTGTTTATGTTGGTGAGGTGACCGTGTATGGTCGGTGGTTGTGTTGACCTTTAGTTGTTTTGGTTTATTTTGTAGGATGTTGAACTTTGGTTGTTCCTATGTGATATTTGTGTTTGTGGTTGTGTTTATCTGTGTTGGTGACGGCCAGTCTGGGTAGATTGACCATGAGCTTTTATATAGGCCGTCGCCCTTTGCGTGTTTTCCTTTTACCTTGTTAACCGCGGTCGTTATAAGCCTATTAAAGCCCTTAGTTGACCCGATGCACGTCGTTTGACTCTCTTGCATGCATGTGTTATATATAGATTGTGAATGTGTGGTGTCTTGATTCGTGAGCTTTCATTGTATATCTTGGTGTTGTTTTGACTGGCACGTGGTGATGTTGTTCAATCCACGTTGATTGCCAGGCGCCTCACATGGGATGTAGAGTGTTTTGGTGAGTTTGAGCGATATTGTGCCACGTGGATGCATTCTATTCAAAACCTTGTTGAGGAATGAAATTATTTGAATTTGTGTTAGAGCATGCATGTGACCGAGTTGAGGGGAACTGCGAGGTGATATTTTAATTGTTCATTTGATTTGGTACAGGTTGCATAACTCTCGTATCCCTATTGAGTCGTTGTAGTTATTTCGTTGTTTTATTTCGTTCGTTACTAGGGACTAGCAACGCTCAAGTTGGGGGATGTGATAGGCGCGTGGGAAGCTTGCTTACAAGCACCTAAGTAAGGGGTTTTAGCATGTTAGACGTGCGTTTTGAGCTTTATTTTTCAATTAATATGTGCACGTGATATTTTTGGTGTTGGAAATAATTTGCAGGTAATTCGAGGTTTTGGGTGCGATTTCGTGATATTAGAAGTACATGCACGTCGATCAGGAGTTGGAGGCGAGTGGATTGTGTATGGAAATGGTCGAAACCCGTCGGGAGCGCTACCCCAATTCCTTGGAGCGCTCAAAGTAGGCACAAAAGGGTCTCAAAAATGAATAGAGAGTTTAGGAGCGCTACACCATAAAGGGTGTAGCGCTACCGGAATGCTAGGTCAACGGTCAACCCAGGGGTTCAATGGTCAACGCCGTTTGATAACAGAGCGGTAGCGCTACATACATTCTTCAGTAGCGCTACCGGTTGGTTATGGCACACAGTGAACGGCACCGTTTGGCCTATGCGCGGAGGATTTCGGGAATTTTCGTTCGGATTTCATTAGGATTATTAGGTTTAATATAAATACTTAAGTTTTAACCCATGCTAGGGGACACGAATTTTTTCCTAGGTTTTTAGTATTGAAGTTTTCGGCTACAGATCGGAGTTCTTCGTTCAACGCTTTGTTTTCGATTTAATTTCCAGAATTCCAGTGACTCGTTTGCTTTGCGGATTGATAATTGAGTTTGAGCTTCTTCCTTTGCAATTACGGTACCGTTTTCTATTGTTTTCATATTTTAATCTCAAGCATGTCTAGATCTAGGATTATTTTGATTCCTGCAATCTTTATAAGCATGTGTGAGTAGTCGTATTGAGTGCGGCCGCGGGATGAAGGTGTCCCGTGGCTAGGGTAATTTATGTTCCACCTCGGTGCCGAATCATTTTTAATTAATGCGCAATTTTTGAATACGGAAGTTTTTTTTTTTAGCGAACAAACTCGGGCATTGCCAATTCCGAATGCGCGCAGAAATTGGTGACAAGTGGTGCGCATTTGCTGGAAATTATTTTTCATATTTTTAAATCTATTAATTGAATAATTGTGGCCTGAGTGAATGTGAATTAGACTAGCTGCGGACACCGTAGTGCCCGCGGCTGTGCTCTCCTTTTAAATTCAGAGTCCAGTAATAAAATTAGTTTAACTTAGTTAATTAATTAAATCATTTGAGCAAGGGGTGGGTACCTGAGAGCCAATTACAAACGTAGAGCCAACATTGTTTGAGTTAAGCACCGTAGACCGTCTCTGTGGTTCGACTTCGGCACTTCCGGATTTATTGTGTTGCATCGGTCGATAGTCCTACGCTTGGGACGAAATCTTAGTTAATTTTTAATCACCCGAACGGTCAAGCATTCTCCAAATTTCTTTTCCCCTCTTTTCAAATCGAGATCCTAGACTTGAAAATGTCCTTTTTTGGAATCCTTTTGGTACTTGAACTTTCCAATCTTTGGCCTTCTTGTACCCCTCGTTATTAATGGAAAATTGGGGATTTTTCCCTAATTTCTGAAGTTGAGTATACATACCTTTAAAACCACTACCTTGGGAGTTGCTTTTCAGACTATGCTTATTATAACCTTGATGGTCCATCTTCCTCATATACTTCGCCATATTCACTGACAATCGATGACCCCAGTACCAAGAATTATTTATAGATTCAATCGCTAGGTACGCATCTCTTTCATAATTGAATCTAACAAAACCGAAACTCTGAAACTCTGACCTGTAATTTTGCTTCTCTTGTTTGGGATGAAAACTTCTCTAATCTTGCCATATCTTGCAAATAGATTGTAGACCCAACTCTTTCTAATCTGGAACGGTAAATTATCGATGAAGACTGTTGGAATCCCCATATCTGAAGCACCAGATCTTCTTCTACGTGGTTTCAAAGAAATGTATCCTTACTGTGGTGATCAACTCCAAATGACAAATGTATCAATGTTTGTTCTATCTTGACCAGCGGAGATTATTCGGTGGTCGTGTAGCAGCATGTGGTTACAAGTTCAAATCATATGAAAAAGGAGTTTGACGCACGTTATAGTTCAGTTAGTCTAATTGACAGCGAGATATAGGACAAATATTAATGCAAACCATGATGCGTTTAACTTTATCGTCGTCGTTTTTTTCGCCAGTAAAAATGCAATAGTTTCCAACAAATTAAAGTGTTGCATTTATTTAACTATCTTCACGACTTAATTATTTTCACAACTCCATGTGCATATGCTTCATCAACTTCATTATTAGTAGCTAATACATTTTATTCTGAGGAGAGACTCCCATCACATACACATCTTATTTAGTAGTATCCGGGGATCTTGATGTGCAGGGTGTAACAGAAAATCACACAATAACCACACTCTCTACTTGAGATGGTGAGTCTCTATGTCTTTGCAGAGATTAATGACGTAGTCCAACAAGTCATTTGGGTCCTCCACTTTCTCACTCAGCTTCTCATATTCAAAAGTCCAAGTCACCAGATTGCTCTCACCCTTTGTATCAACATGAACAGTTGCCTTAAAGTCCTTGTACTGTTCCATGAGATCTCCTTCAATAACCTTGTAGGTCACAGTCTTGGTTTCCTCGTCTATTGCTTCCACAATATCCTTGGCACTCTGCTTTTTCCCATCTACATCATTCAAAAACTATTATCAGCCTATCAAATAGAAGAAAAATGATTCCATTAGTGTTTCAAAATCCTCATACAGCAAATTATGTGGAAGGATCCCCTATCTGAACCAATAATTATCTCTTTTGGACTTCTTTCCATGCCCACTTCAATATTCGAAGGATTGGTAAAAACAATCGAAAATATTAGTCATGCTAAAAAACATGTCGATGAACATTATCGTGTATCTTGAGCAATTAAGTATACGAGTAACATGCGAAAATCTACGGTACACCCCCTTGAAAAAGAATGTACAGTACGCCATGTTAGGTATGTTTTGGTACTTGTTCCCTACTTTTCAGTAGGTTACTGTGAATGGTGAATTTTTTAAAATACATAACGGATTGTAATTTTACCAAAACCTTGCATAATAGGTACCAAAATCATACGTAACAAGTATCAAAATAATACTTCCTCCGTCCGTCTATATTTGTCCACTTTCACTATTTGACACCTCTTAAAAATTCGTACATTGTTTTCAATACGAATCTCTAAAAATATTCAATATGGATCTTGTTTGATAGATCTCAATTAGCTCTATCATACGAAATTTTCAAAATCATGAAACTCATTATAAATTGAACGATATGGATAATTTAAAACATGACACGAATGCCGAAAATGGACAAATAAAGACGGACGGAGAGAGTACGTAACAGGGGCGGGCATACCATATGTCCCTTTTTTTAAGGGGCATACGATAGATGTCTCTCAGCATAGGTCTATGAAAAACTACTCAGATCCAGTCCTTCTTGATCTTTTATTTTTTGAGATTATTCGCTCAGACCCTTAAAAGCATGTTTTAAACACATTAAACAGACCGAATCATCAAAATTCCATTGGGAAATGGAAGGTCTACATATAAGCAATATGAGGGATCCCTCATTACATCCTTGGGGTGTGTGTGTAGCTTAAGCTGGTTAAATTTGGGATAGGGATTGGACTTACTGTGAGTATAGTTCCAAGTGATGACAGAGCCAACTTTTCCCCAGTCACCTTCATGCAAATCAACACCATGGACTTTAGCAGGGGAGATGGTGGAAATTTGGTGAGGTTTGGAACTGAAGAGTTCATGGAACACATCCCCGTCTGACTTGATCTCTACTTGCCTTGACAGCTTACCCTTTAGAGTTGCAGCCATTTCTTTCGCTAAGAACTCAGATACACACTATCAAACTACAGAGAGAAGATCAGAATTGGATGCAAGAGGTGGAGAAAATACTTAGCTCTTGAGCCCTTTTATAGGGGAAAGATGTGAGCTGGGTAAGGTCTCTCATTGGGTAGAAATCGGTATAAACAATTAGCATCAGTAATTATTTGATCATTTACCATTTAACTTGAAGTTTTGTGGGAAAAAATCACCTACAACGGTTTCTTTAAATGTTTTGTTTCCATGAAAAATGCAATCTTAAAACATAGTTACCGATGCTCGATCAACCTGATTTTTTACGTTGCTAACATATTCGACAATGCTAATAAAATGAATATTTGGATCAAACATTTGCTAGGCTATGAAAGAGGTATGAATGATACATGTAGTAAAGGTGTGTCGGTTCGCCATTATCGGGTACCTAGTAATAATTCAAACCACATATCTAATCGGAAAAATCCAAGTCCAATTATTGAAGAAATGGATTAGGTTTGGGTCCCATCTCCCATCTCCTGCCCCTTCAATGTCAGTTTCCACATGTAGAAAACAGACAAGGCAGGGTTTGGTTTGGGTTTTGAGTTTTGGTTTTTGCAATGATTAGAGAGAGAAACAGAGATAATAATTTAAAATAGGTATTAATGATTGGGGGGAGAGAGAGAGAGAAATAAAAATAATATTTAAAAATAGGGGTAATAATTGAATAATAATTGACAAAACTGGTTCTGAAAACCAAAACAAACAAGGCAGTAGAGTTTTCCAGCCCATTAATTATGTTCCCCAGTTGTATTATCTATGTAAGAAAAGGTCGAAAAAATAATAATAAATGTAATTATGAATTTATCATAATCACATAATTTTTCACAGTTCTTCTCAAATTAAACAATAACTTATGTGTTAATTTTAAATTATTATATATATCGTTCACATAACTAATGAAATTAAACAATAACCCATGAGTTCAATCTATTCGTTTTAACCTTATAGAGGTTCAAAAAGAAAGTCAGATAGGATTCATTAGTGCAACTATTTGTATTGAACAATATATCATCTGTGTAACCAAAAACATTCAATGTTCTGTTTGTCAGTTAGACTACACTGAAATTATGCGGAAGCGTTCAATTTACTCCTAGAGGGGGGGGGGGGGGGGGGGGGGGGGGGTTGAATAGGAGTTATGGTAAAAATTTACCGGTTTATAAAAATAATGACCGATTAAAAATTATTAAATTAGAATTGGTTGATTATCTTGACAATTTAAACAAAACCACAAGTAGCAGAGTGAAATAAAATAGAGACAAGAAACGCACGATTTACGTGGAAAAACTTAGGGCCCTAAATAACCCTAAGCCAAAACCACAGCCTACCACTACTGCTTTATTCTATTAATAAAAAAGAAGTATAGATTGCGAAATAGTAAAAACCTTACCCCAAGCCTTTACCTATTCTCGCCAATCTCCGATGCTCCCAGAGCTTCTTTAAGATTCAATAGATGAACCACAGACTTCACGCCCGATCTCCGGATTCAACCGGCTCCGAATCAATCCCCAAAAGATTCGGCCACAGCAGTATACGGCACCACGAAACACGAACACCCAACGAACAAATAATGTGATATGAAAAGTGCTCCTTAAAAAAACTAATGATGCCCAATAAATATTATAAATAGTCTCCTGTCTTCTTTCCGTAAAAAATGTGCATAGCTAATCAAGGTGATGCTCTCATATATATAGGCAAAGGAACTGCCTATACATGTGCCCCTTAAAAAATCTCTCCGTGATCCTTTCCAAAAGATTAAAAATCTTCTAATGAAACATAAATGGAAAGAGAGAAAGAAAATTGTCTCTCGCATTTCTTTTCCGAAAAAATATATATGCACAACTTATTAAAGTTGTCTTCCCTTGTATAGGCATGAGAAGTGCTGCCTTCCAAAATGATATTACTGAGATGCTTTTCAAAAGAAAACAAATTGATGGTAATCTTCCAATGGCAAAGTGTACTAATATAGGCAAGTGGAAACGCCTATACATGTGAATGATAAACAAAAATTTTGATTTCTTTTCCATAAAAGACAAATGTGCATCAGACTAATGAGGGATAGTATATATGGGCAAGATGGACGTCTATCATGAGGTTCCTAAAAAAACCTCTTTTATCCTCTCCAAAAATAAAAAATAAAATCTTTGAAGAATGACACACATGGAAAAGAAAATTTTTGGCATATTAAAAGAAAATAGTTTGTTTGATATAAATATATATGGAAAACAAAATTTTCGGAGAGTTTTGTGAAAAGAAAAATGCATATATAAATGTAATCTCCGCATCTACGGTAAATGAATTTTTGGAGAATCTTGAAAATAATATGCATGACGTGTTGTGCAATGCTTTTACCTTGCAACGGTCAATTTGGCGCAAATAATGAGAGGAGCATCAAGCGAGCAACTACCCCCTAAAAAATCTACCCATTACAATTTAAAACAAATATATGAATGATGGTTTTTGTACAACCCCGGAAAGTGCGAAAATATCTAACAATCTCCCCCTTTGGCATTTCCGGGACAAAAACAAAACTGCACTAAAACAAACCGAAAATTACAACTGAAGGAAACAAACACTAGCCTAAACTAGGTCTATCCAATGAAACTTAAGTTGATTTTTCAATACCTGCAAAGACAGCTCAACAAAAACTATGCGACCAAGGATATGTGACAAAAAATAGAATGGGTCAGCATATATAATAAACTCTTCCCTTATAAATATCTCCCCAAAGAAACAGTAGTACTTGAAAATTCTCCCCCATTTTGTCACGGAAAAACAAAGGAATTGACGGTTCCAAGGTGAGACACGTGCAACTAGAAAGCATACGAGAGACTTATATGATATGCAAAAACAAGAATGACATAGGCAATATTGTTATAAGAGAAATGCAGCGAATGGAATTTAAGGCCATAATGACCAAAGATACCCATTTTTTTTTTAATAAAACAAAGTGGCAATGCAACATATAATCCGAAGAACAAATATTCAAAGATGAGGCTCAGACAATATGACGAAATTGAAGAGTGCATGAGCAAATTTGTATTACACCAATGCAATGAGTGAATTCGAATATAAGCTGTAACACACAAGATGAATCTATGACAAAGTGAGTGTGTGACACGTCATAAGAAATAAGATCTCTATCCAAATATTCGTCAATTCTCATGTACCATTGGACCGTCAAGCACTCTTCCCCTAACGAAGTCAAACTAAGCACCCATCGATACTAAATAAGTCCCAAAAAATATAAACTCCCCCTCAACAAAGGATATTTTCTGCTTTTTTTTTTTTTTTTATAGTATTCTCTTATACCCCACTGCCGTTTGACGAGAACCTCCGGACTGGATAGAGCCGAATGGATCCGGTTACTAGGCAAGTGGTCCAATACGAATGTCTTCACAAGATCTATCTACCTTTTTACGCGAACACTCGGATTGGATAGAGCCGAATGATCCGGTTACTCAGTGGACGTCCGGATAAACATTTTATCTCAACCACAACAAATGTATTTTCTCTGTCTTTTCTCCTTTTTTTTTTCCGTTATTTTGTGGAGCATGACATATAATACTTTGTATCCAACTATGAGGCCAAAATAGTCAATCGCCTAGGGCAAAGACAAGACAAACCGAGGTGCATGAGAATCGACTTTCTTCTTTAAGAAATCTCTCTAACCTAGACGTGTAAAAGTGGCGATCATAGAGTCATAAAATAGGCTACACCAAATGTCCGAATGCATCTCATGAGTGGAGTTAATAAGAACCGTGCATGCATTCCCAAAGAAGTACATCTGCGTGAGTCTCATGAATGACTACTCATCCAAAAAAAAATATGCTAAGCCCCTTACTTATTTATTATTTTTTTTATAAATGAATGTTTATGAATTTTTCATTTGGAGCAAAAATAAAAGTATCAACATATAAGATCATGACCCTAAAACTCACATACATGAAAATGCTAAAAGGAAAACAAAAATAAAATTGAAAGGAGTTTCTTTTTTTTTAAAAAAAAAAAGAAAAACAAATACTAGAAAGACATGCACTTTGTTCACTTCACATTTCCAAAAAATATTCCAAAAAGATTCTTTCCCCATCTCTTATCTCTCCAATCATTAATCACATTTCTCTCTCTACTCATACCCCTCTTTCCAATCATTATTCTCATTTCTCTCTCTATCTCTCTCCAATTATTACACTTTTCTCTAATTATTACTTTTTTCAAAAACTCATCCAAACACTATCTCCAAAATATTTTTCAAAATATTCTTCTCAAAATTATCAACCAAACACAGCCATGTTCACTCTAGACTAGTATAAGCAATGCAGCACACTGGGTTACCAAACTTAATCAATTGAAGTTAATCGTTGGTGCCAAATTTCAACATCATCAAGCAGGACACGATGACACACTAGGACTTGCAGTTTCAACACAATAACAATTATCCGATGATCGAATACCTTTAACCACACGCACACCTGAGGCATCAATAATAGAGCAATTATTTTTGAAAATTTTTACTTCATGCAAGTTATCACAAAATTGTCCTAAACTTAGTAAATTAGCCTTTAAACCCTTAACATATAAGACGTTATCTAACAGAGGGATACCGGGTGTGTTTATAGTTCCACGTCCTACAATTTCACCCGCATTACCATCACCAAATGTGACACGACCACCATCATATTTTTCAAGCATAGCAAATGGGGATTTATCTCCGGTCATGTGTTTAGAACAACCACTGTCTAAGTACCAAGCGCAAGCATCATATGCTCTAAAAGTAGTGTGTCCTACATGACAACCGACGTCGACTCTCTTCCAAATTTGTTTTGTTTTAGTGTTCGCACGTGAGAAGTGACCGTGTGTGGTTGACGTTTCAACAAATTTATCAGTCTCTCCATTATTTTTAACCAAAGTTGACAAATTCTTTATTTCCTCGACGAGTTTAGAAGCTTGAATTGCCAACTGACCCAATCTGTTTTGAAAATTCTCATTTTTATTGTTTTTGAGAGACTATCGCACAACTTGAGGTCTCCCCACATTGGGTTGACCATACTGAGCACTTTTATTAACAGGGGCTACAAAAGAATTCCCCTTTGTTCTCTGATTGTCTTTTCTAAGTGCATAACAAAAAGGTCGAATATGACCTTGGAAATTGATTACTTTTGGAAATCTTGTTAGTGATGGTAGGAGATTTAGTAGAAGGTTCGGGTTTATTGCTAATCACCTCATTTTTAGAAGTTTCAGATTTCACAAACTTGATTTCTCTCTTTGCGGACTCATTAGCCTTAGGTGTCAGTGAAGGTGGATCAACAAACCCTAAGCCGCTTCTATTTCTAAAAGTACGTGTCATCTCGGCAATACGGGTTGCACCACACTCATTACGCTTTATGGCCTCAGTGGCCTCCCTAAGGTCATGTTCCAATTCAAAAATTCTATCCTTAGACCTGTCAAGGGTTTTCAAGGCATCTATACGCTCTCTCTCAGTTTTGGCAAACTTATCAGCCAGATTAGCGTTATAGGTTTTTAATTTTTCAAGCTCAATGTCCTTAGATTTGATGTCCTCATTAAGTTTGTTCCTCTCACCACTAACTCTTTCGATGACACTCATGAGTTCCTTCTTTTTCTTTTCTAATTTGACAGCCTTTTTAAACAATTGGTCATAGACCTCATGAATAGAATCTATATCATCTTCACTATTTTCACAATCTTCGTTAGTTGAAACATATTTACTATCATCGCTAATAGTTGTAGAAAGATCAACTGTTTTAGGGGATGTGGGAGAGTTAATGTTGGCAACAAGCACAGAATATCTAGAGGGTTCAAAACCCCCATCACTACTATCATCACTATCGTCATCCCACGAAGTCATGTACCCTTTGGCCTCTTTCGTTTTACGAGTGTTTGCACACTCTGCCTGAACATGGCCAAAATCGTGACACTCGTGGCATTGTATACCATGGGGTTTCTTGGATTTATATTTCTTTTCATTATCTCCAGAATTAAAATTCTTACCCCTACTAGTTGAAGACGGAAAATTTCCAGATTTACGAAATTTGACAAATTTTTTGAATTTTTTAGCAAAGAAAACAAGATCTTCTTCATCAAAGCCATCGTCACTTTCTTGTGTCATAGAGGATTCTTCTTTAGAAGATTTAAAAGCAATGCTTTCATTAGGCTTTAATGTATTTTTCTTTGACAAGTGATTCAATTCAAAAGTTTGAAGTTTACCCACAAGTTCCTCAAAAAGAATATTATCCACTTTATCATTCTCTTCGATTGCAACTACTTTAGCCCTAAACCTCTCGGGAAGGGACCTAAGCACTTTTCGACAAATTTTAAGATTTGAGATTGGTTCTTCTAATGCATGAAAGGAATTAACGATGTCACTCAATTTAGTGATAAAACTATCAAAAGTTTCGTCTTCTTGCATTCTCAGTTCTTCGAAACGGGTCGTAAGCATTTGGAGTTTCGAAGTTTTAACATTTTTAGTACCCTCGTGGGTGACTTGGAGAATATCTCAAGCCTCTTTCGCAGTGGTGCAAGCGGAAATACGACTAAACTCAGTTTTACTTAAAGCACCATAGATGGCTCCTAAGGCCTTGGAGTTTGCCTCAAAACTCTCATTGTCAGCAGAAATCCACTCAGTGTCCTCCTTAGCCCTCATTTTTTTAGTTGTAGCATCTTGTATGGTTGGGGCCTCATAGCCGTACCTAACAGATCTCCAAACCCTAACTCCTAGGGAACTCAAATGTGTGGTCATACGGGCTTTCCAATACGGATAATCGTTACCGTCGAAAAGGGGTGGCCTCGAGTTTGAGGCACCCTCTCATGGTGCGTTCATGTCCATTTATACCCAGAAATAAACTCGAGAGGTTAAACCTAAATAGAGCAACCGAGCTCTGATACCAATTGAAATTATGCGGAAGCGTTCAATTTACTCCTAGAGGGGGGGTGAATAGGAGTTATGGTAAAAATTTACCTGTTTATAAAAATAATGACCGATTAAAAATTATTAAATTAGAATTGGTTGATTATCTTGACAATTTAAACAAAACCACAAGTAGCAGAGTGAAATAAAATAGAGACAAGAAACGCACGATTTAAGTGGAAAAACTTAGGGTCCTAAATAACCCTAAGCCAAAACCACGGCCTAACACTACTGCTTTATTCTATTAATCAAAAAGAAGTACAGATTGCGAAATAGTAAAAACCTTACCCCAAGCCTTTACCTACTCGCCAATCTCCGATGCTCCCAGAGCTTCTTTATTTAGCTTATGTTAGGCCGCTATTCATTTTGCTTATCCTTTCTTTTGTAACCATGGTCATTATAAGCTAAATAAAGTCCTTAGTTGATCTCTAGTGCGCCTTTACTATATTATGATGCATTTTTGTTTATCTTGCGCATTTTAGTTCATGTTCATGCTTGTTTCGCTCTTATTTTTGCTTACTCATTTCAATAAAAGCTTTCAATAAAAGCTTTTGTCTTGCAGCGCTCTACCAATAAAATGCCTAGCATCTTGTTCTTGCTAGTGCACAATTCCGGGCGTTGGTTGTGGATATGGCTGAGTTGTTCTGTTGTTTAGCATATTTCATTGTGAGAGTTAGCCCTGTAAAATTTGAATAAAGCTTTCGTGTGTGACTTGTCTTTAACAAGTTTTAACTAGTTTTGTTCATTTTTGTTCATGTGCATGTTTTAGAGTTGAGCATAGCTTGTTTAAAAATAAATATAATTTTTTTTTTTTTACTTTAGTTGGTTAGATTTAAAGTGGTACATGGTGAGCAATAAAAATAAAAAAAATCAAAATCAAAATAAATAAAAAAAGAGAAAGGTGTTTTGTGGGTTACCGCTACTGAAAACCCTCACAAGACTTCACTCGTCCTACCGGGGCCGCCCGGGGGTTTAAAAGACATATCCATTTTAGTTTACTTTCATTAGTTGCATTTACTTAGTTTGCTAGGGACTAGCAAAGTTCAAGTTGGGGGATGTGATAAGCACACAAATATGTAAATATTAGTGGGCTTAAGTCCTCGAGTTTGATCTTAATATTATGTTTATTATTAATTTTTATAAGAAATTGCACGTTTGTTTTGAGTGTTTCAGGAGAAAACGGGATTAAAATGGTGCATTCAATGCTGTGCGGAGGTGTGACGTGCCACACTGGATAATTTTCCAGGGCAATAACTCCACCAAGGAAAAAAATGCATATGAGGAAAAGAAAGTCAAGAAGTTGGTGGACGGCAGTGGAAGTAATAAATGGAAACAAATATCGCAGAGTCTGGATGATATCAGATTTTGCCCCACGAAACACATGCCAAGCACAAAAATTACAAGATTTATACCGTTTTATTCCCGGAATTAAAATAAAAAATTTGACTGTTCCGGCACTCGAATCGGACACCATTTTGAACATCAGTCGAGAGCATAGCGAACCAAGTCAGTGCAGGAAGCCATGATCAGGGAGGACTTTCCTTGCAATTTTTTTTTTCTACTTTTCCCTTTCTTTATTCTTTCTTTTGCCTATATAAGGCATGTGAGGTTCAGTAACGAACATTAGATTTTTTTTTAGGAGAAAAACAGGCAGTTAGGATTGGAAAATCAGTCTATCTCCTTCCTTTTGTCTCTGTCTTCTTCTGTTTTTCTTCTGTCTTTCTGATTTCAAGCCAAAGAGCTGAGAGCTCTTCCCTCTTATACTGTAATTCAATTCAAGTTTATATTGTGCTGTAACAAATTTGTAGTTTTTAAATTCTTGTTTTTAATTTCATCTTTATATTTTCTTGTCGTTTTAATTCTTAGTTTAAATTCGCTTAATCAAAAGATTGAGGTTTGGTTGTGAGTATGCGCAAACTACTCGGCTGTTTCTCACACCAAACTCGAATCTAAGTTTAGTCTTACTTGTGGATTCCTTTGAGATTGAAAGGAGGACACCTTTGGTCTACCCTCCTGTACACATTTCATCGGTACACTCTTAAGACCGATCTTTTTTAATCACTTAAATAAGCCATAATGTTTAGTGTAATTTTTAGCTTTTCGTTGGGTGCAAGATCCTAAAAAATGTTGGGTTCGTTCTGAAATTACTAAAAGGCTAGTAAGTTATTTTGAAATGGCTGAACAAGAACTTGCTAATGTCCCTCCTGTGAGGACAATGAGGGACTATCTTAATCCAACACGTGCAACTACTCCATCGTGTATAGTGTTACCTGAACCCACTGTTGGCAACGCCAATGTGTTTGTGGTTAAGCCGGGGATGTTAAATTTGTTGCCCCATTTTCTAGGTCTAGATTCTGAAAACCCTTACACACATGTGAGGGAATTTGAAGATGCCATTGGAACAGCGTGTAACAACTAGGCCCAATTAGAGTCAGCGCGTCTTAAACTTTTTCCATTCTCACTAAAAGAAAAGGCAAAAGTCTGGTTTATTTCACTGAAACCTCAATCAATACCTGTAGACACCCCAAAAATGAGCGTTCACGTACATTTTAATCCCCAATGATGAACGGAAACGACCGGAAGAACTCTCGGATTGGAACTCTCCAAGTCAACTCAGTCAACAGTACCGCACGGTACTCATCTCTCAACACACGGGACAGCCAGTGTCACGTACAGCAGAGTTTTGGAAATTTGACGGCCAGGTGTGCCGCACGGTACACAAGTTGTGCCGCACGGCACAGTTTGTGTACCGTACGGTACTGTTTATGGGTTCCCAGTTTTCACAGGTTCCCAGCAAGCCGAAAGTGTTGACGAGATTGGTTCCCCCGCCGTGGCCGAAAGGGAAGATCATGGCCGAAAGGAATAGGCTGCTCCCTATGCCATTGTCCCCCTGGGCAAGAATCAAGAAAGGATTGGGAACTACATTCGGCTCCCCCATCCTCTATAAAAACCGTTCAAACCCAATGGGAAGAAGACGGCCAAACCCCATACGATTTCTGCGTGAGAAAATACCACGAAATTCCATCCTTGAATACCATTTTCTATTGCTTTAGCCATCACCTCTACTACATAGAAATCAGCATTATTCTCTTTGCCAAAACCACAAACCCAAAACAGAGACTCATACTCTGTTTTTGGCTCCAAAGCCGTGGAATCCATACCCCAAGTTTGCCCAAGTATAAGCCCTCAACCCCTCTTACCACTATACTAGAGTGAAAGTGAGGTCCAGAGAAGGTTTCAAGCAGCATTCGGAAGTTCAATCCGACGCTCAATCCGAGAGTTCGAAACCGAAGGTATAAACCCGTTTCGCCAAATTCCTTGAATTTGGTACCCTAAGGGGAGAGGTACCAAGGGTGGAATGATTCCTTGTATCATTTCCATGCTTGGTATGCCCAAATTATAGCAAGTCCAGTTTCATTTCACACCTCCCGGTCGCGTCGTACGGTGAAAACATCGCCTCGTACGGAGCGATTCAACGAGGAGGGACATCTCATACTCAATACACTGCCTTCTCCCTTGAAAGTAGTTCATTTCGAATGCATTTCATACCTTGTATGTGCCTCTGATCAATCATTTCGAAGAGCCAAAGTTTCAAACTGTTTTGCAGCCAGGTGTGCCGCACGGCACTCTTACTGTGCCGCGCGGTATACTTTGAGTGCCGTACGGCACCCATTTGAAAATCTGACCATTAATTTGAAGAACAGTGTCGCACGGTACACTATTTGTACCACACGGTACATCAAGTATGCCGCACGGCACAGTTTTCTCGTAAAATATTAAATTTGAACCTTCCCCCTGCAGGAACAGTTTGAAGTTTGGATTTTCGTTTGATTTCTGTTATTTACATATTAGTCATTTGCTTTTCTTATTATTATCGTCTGCTTTGTTTAAATTAAATGTTTATCTGTTGAGGTTCAGCAATAAAATTGTTTTCTAATAAAATCCCACAAATGTTTAGTAAAGACCAATTTTTAATCGGGCGAACGGGGTGCATTAAAACCCTTCCCTGTTCGTAACCTGGCTCCCGGATCCAAAACGAATCTCTGGTTTTCAATTGGTTTTATAAGTCATTCTCTCAAATCATCATTTTCAAATTGGTTTCTCGGGTCCCAAACTGCTTTCCCAAAACCCGGGTGGCGACTCTAAAAATCTTTTGTTCTTCGGACCGTTTCGAAGAACACCATTTCCGCCCAGAACCGAGTGGAGGTCGACCGTCCACAAAATGGCGACTCTGCTGGGGAATATTTTAAGTTAATCTTTATTTTGAAGTTTTACACTTGTAAAATGACCATTCGAAGGCTTGACACCAAGTACGTGCTTTACGCTGTACTAGAAAGGATTGATGTCAGGGTGAAAGCCCGATCAGTCTGGACTGGAGCTTTCTCGGTTGTTCGCATAAGTAGAATTTCAAAATTTTGATTAATTTAAAGAGCGAGCCAAGCTTGAAAAACATTTGTGGGATTTTCGAAAACAATTTTATTGCTGAACTTTTGCATCACTTGCATCGATGTTGGATAAACCCCGCTGCTGCGTCTTGGTTACCCTACCCAGCTCGCTGGTGTTAGGACATCCCCGGATGCTCAGCAACCTTGGACCGTGATGAGTCAACCTGCCGCTTGACCTTTGCCATGCAGTACACTTGGCACTGGGAGGCAAATATTGGCTCTAGTCTGGGGAACCCCCTAAACCAAAACCGGCCTTTACATATAATTAACCTAGAACTTTCCAACCTAGGACAGGAACCCACAGGTTAAGATTATGTGATATGCCTTGTTAACTGTTTAACTGCTTGTCGTTTACATGTCTTGCATGCGCATACATGATAGCTTTTACCCTAGGTTGTCACATCCTCACTTCCACAGCAATGAGAAGGATTATCCCGATAATCAAAAGCTCTGTCCAATAAAATAAACTCTTTTTAAAGAAAATTCTGCGATTGGCTCTCTTCCTCGCGGTAATTAGAATGTTGTATTTCTTTTATCAGAGTATGTAACCGAAAATGAGCAATCAATCCGGAAGTAAAAAGCTCAAGTCCACCTTTACCACCCATCATGGGGCACCGGTGTGGATACTTGAAGAGATAGATAATGAAGAGATAGGGAATGAGGTGCCAGATAAAGACAAGCTTGAAGGGTTGCTTCACCAACTAGTCACATCTGATCAGCCAGGTTTAACTCTTCAATGGGACAACTCTGAACATGCGAATGATCAAGGTTGGAAATTCCACCTCCCTGCAGACAACGGAGCCAAGGACATCCCCGACAAAATCACTGTCAGGGTGGAGCAGGGAAGTGATAATAAAGAAGTGAACATCATGCCGCCAGTCAAAAACTTCCAACCAGACGGCACACCAGTCTACTACTTCCAAGACCCAGTGACGGGACACAAATACCGGGATGAGTGTAATTGCGAAGGTTGTATTGAAAATGGTCTCCTTCTGGATGATAATCTGTCTCCCAAGCAACTCAAGGAAAAACCAAGTCCGGAATGCTCCTCGAGCAAGTCCAACAACTGAGTCGGACTAAGAATCAGCAGCCAGCCAGTGGTCAAGCCAACAGGGCCCTTTTTGAGGATGTCAAGTCTGTATTTTGCTTATCGAGTCTGTATTTCGTTTATCGCATCTGTATTTTGCTTATCAAGTTTGTACTTTGCTTTATTGAGTCAGTTTGTACTTTGCTTTATGGAGTTAGTACTTTTCCTATGTTAAAGAAAAGAGCCAATCGTAGTCCCGAACTACGTCATGGCCTGATTCTTCCGAAATGGGGATACGTAGGCAACCCCTAAAGGTTCGGCCTTCATTTTGCAAAAATCAAAAAAAAAAAAAAAAAAAAAAAAAAATTCAGATATATTGAACAAAGCACCGAAAATTGGGGCAATCCTTTCCAAAGCTGTGGTTGCATTGCACATCATGCATCATCCTCTCATTTGTACATAAATTCCTGCACATAGCATTTCTTGGGCACCAGTCACTAAGTTCATTTTTCCGCTATCAGTTTCAATCATTGGTAAGAGCAAGAAAAATACTGTACCTAGTTGGACCAGAACTCCCGAGCAACGATTAATTCGAATTGAGTCAAAAGCGGTCCAGTCAGATTCAGCACATCCTACAGATATGGCGGGCAAAAGTGAAATCGAGGCTCTCAGGCTAGCCTTCGAAGAACAGCGGGAACGCAGTGATAATCAAATGGCTGAGATGTTACTCCTAATACAAGGTTTAACTTTTCAGAACAAGCCACCAGGGGAGCAACCACCTCCGCAAGAGCATCCGAATTTGGAAGCAATGATGGCAAAAGTCGCCAAACTCGAGGAATCTGTCCAGAAACAAGAGAAGATAGCCGCCACAGGTATTGACATGGACAAGTTGTGTCTATTCCCCGGCGCCAGACTCCCCGAGGGATTCAAGCCCATAACCTGGGAGAAATTTGATGGGAACGGAGACCCGAGAGCTCATCTACAAGCATACGTGGGCACTCTGTCCATGTACAACATTGAAAATAATGCTATGGGTCAAATGTTTCAGCAAACATTAACAGGGCCAGCACTGCGATGGTTCTTAAATCTTGACATTTCAAAGAAAGGAAGTTGGGAGGATATTGGGAAAGCTTTCATGGCCCAGTACAATTACAACGTTCAGCTTGAGATGACTATCCGAGAATTGGATGCAACCAGGATGGGAGCCAATGAGTCCTTTGCGGACTTTATCAGAAGGTGGAGAGGGAAAGCATCTCAGATGATGGATCGACCCTCGGAGAAGGAGCAGATGAGAATTATCACGAAGAACTTGGCACCCGATTTTGCAAAGCACTTGGTGGTTTTTCAAACCACCGCTGACTTCAAAACTTTCTACGAGGCCGGCCTCGCAGTAGAAGATGCACTCAGAACTGGTATATTTGAAAAAGGAGAATCTGTCAAACCCAGGCGAGTTTACTCTGGCAACAGCAATACCCTGTTTGGAACCAACCAGTACAATCATGCTCAGGCCAGCTCCTCAAACCCCAAACCAACCAAAACCGAGCCTATTAACCAAATAGCAGCCCAGCCAGCCCGGCAAGCAAGAAATTTCTACCAATTCCCTTTTCCCTTGACAACAGTTTACCAAAAGCTCCTTGAAAAGGACGTCATCAAACCACTAGAGCCTCGCGAGCCACCCAAAGTGCTTCCTCCAAACCATAACCCGAACGCCTTCTGTTCCTACCACCAAATGTCCGGCCATCACACCAACAATTGTATCCGTCTTAAACACAAGATTCAGGATCTCATTGAAGATGGAACAATTCCACCCCCCCATAAAAAGCCAAACACCGTCTCTAACCCCATGCCGGAACACCAACCCAATACCCGAATCAACCAAATCTCCTTCAGCTCCACTCCAGATAACCCAAGCTCCACTAAATTAAACCCGAACCTTTACATCATACCGGCCACCGAACCTAAACCAGTTGTTCCCGTATCGAAGGATTCGGAAGTTTGCTCCCTCACAAGCATCAAATCAAGGTCAAAACCAAGATGGGCGGACATCACAGAAAGTGAAGAATGGGCTATGAATGATCGAGACTGGGAAGAGTTCCGCCAGGAGTGGGATCCAAGCCGGTTCATCATCCCCGACTCTCATAACAAACCAGTTGTCTCCATACCAACAGATTCCAGCATCTGTAGGATTGACAAAGTTGTATGCATCGCCGGCATGGTACATACTCTTGCATATGTGGAGCCTAATGAACAAGAAGATTGGCGAGAAAGATGGGAGGCAATTTGTGCTGATCCACTTGATGCAGTTTCACTCCCTACTCTGTTTGAAGAACCCGGAGACATATGGAACCGGACACTCGGAGAAGTTTATCATTGGGTCCCTAGAGCAATCTTCCAGATAATTCGCTGCCACCTCCACTTCTTGGAATTGAAGGGCATTCTGCCATAGAAACCATCTTTGGGGATCATGAATGGATTCCTCAAGCTTACATTATCAACGAAACTTTGTCTCGGCCATCCGTGACGTTTCATCCTCAGTCAAATGTTTCCGCTCTGACGGAGGATCCCACGGATTCATTGTGGAATAAAGAAGACGTGATCGATGTCCTGTTTGATAACGGTGAAATGTGGACTGTCAACAAAACCATGCTGGATCATTCATTTTGGCATGATCGAGCGGTGGAAAATCTGGAAAAGAAGATGGGAGATATTAAAATCGAGAAACAGAAAGCCGAGAGCAATGTCGCAGGTTTTTGGACCGAGTATTTTGATACTCAGCAGAAGCTGGAATCCATCAAGGCTGGGAAGCGAAAGGTCAATGAATTTTCAGACTTTTGGGATGAAAAGCCACCGTCGGTCAACCGAATAACGCGAAGTGAACGAATCTATCAACCTGCCGACCTGCAAAGAAGCCACACCTCTAACCACGCTCAAGCTGGGGCATTTGTTTGGGACGATCCCGTCCAACACGACTCAATTCCAAGTAACCCAGAAGGTGTCACTCAAACACCAGAAGTTATCATTCAACCACCACAGAGGAATCCCATGCCAGTGGAAAACCCCATCCGGAAGCAACTTGAAAGAACTCCAGCATCTATATCCATCTGGGGGCTGCTTTCCTCATCCAGGGAACACCGTCAGAAATTGATCAAAACTCTGTCAAACATGGAGGTGCCACCCGACATTCCCCCCGAAGCTCTAGTGGCCTTGCTTGCACCAAACAAGGCAAAACATGTAGTAACATTCACCGAGAAAGATCTGCCGCCGGAAGGAGCCGGCCACAACAAGCCATTACACATCACCATGAAGTGTGTAGGGAAGTGGGTCCCTGTTATCCTCCTAGATAATGGATCTGCTTTAAATGTCTGTCCACTGCGCACAGCCTACTGTCTGGGATTCACGACTAAGGACTTCCAACCATCGAGCCTCGGAGTGCGTGCTTATGATAATACACGCAGGGATGTAGTTGGAGTTGTTCAACTGGAGATGTCAGTCGAAGATTTCAAGTCTAAAGTCGAGTTCCACATACTTGACATTCCTTCGTCTTTCAACCTACTGCTGGGTAGACCATGGCTTCACCACCCAGACATCATGGCAGTACCGTCTTCGCTGCATCAGAAAGTTCAGCTTGGTTTAGCCACAGGAACTCTAACTATTTATGGGGAATCTGGGATTCGTCCTCATGTTTCTGACAACGCCCCTCTGCTCGAGATTATGCATGGAGAAGAAGACGTCACCCTTGGAGGTTTCTCTTTTGACACCGCTGGGACAGTTCTCACTATCAAAATGGATGAAGACTTCTCGATCAGCTCAACGGCCATTGAAATGATGAGGAAAATGGCTTACATGCCCGGTCTGGGATTAGGCCGCAACAATCAAGGAATAGCTGAATTCCCGGAGTTCCCTGTAAACAGTAACCACTTCGGCCTTGGGTATCAACCCAGTGGAGATGAGAAAGGAAGCGGATGGAAAGCCCGAACTCGCGTTCAACCGAAGAAAGATCCCATTCGTTTTATCAAAGGAAAAGAGGCTATCTACCAAGGAGAGCCGGAACTGTTTTGGGATGTGAAGAAGAAGACCAAGCTGCCAGGGTTCGAAATCTTCGCCAACGACTCATGGGACAGTGATGATGAATCGGCGAAGCCAGAAGAGTTGGTCGAGCAATGCAAATCTGACTGGATTGAAGTTTTTTGACTCAGGGAACCTGATATCGTTGTTTGAGGACAAAAATCTGACAGGTACGGTCAAGGACGGGTCTGCTGCCATGACAATTAGTTTGGAACCTGTTGGAGACATGGAGCTGATGATGCTAAGCCAAGAAGCCCTTGGAGATGTGACCTCACTCATTGTGGATGCCGACGGAATTTATAAAAACTGCACTTTTCTACCTAAAATTGTTTATATTGGCACTGAATTTGAGTCTAAGTCAGAATCTAGCATTGAGTCTGAGTTTAGCACTGAGTTCGGGACCACTTCTGAGTCAATGCATGTGTCTGTCAGTCCTCCGCGTCATCATTTTTCTTTTGAATTTGAGTCTACTCTCATGTATCACGCCCCTGGGGCCACCTCTTTTGCAATGAATGAAGTTGACTTTGCTTATCTTGCTGTGTCTGAAATAAACTGTGTTGACCCGGACGATGATGGGATTGAGTTTGAGGAAGAAATTCCAAAAGAACTCCGATCCCTAATCGAACGAGAAAATGAAAGGCATGCTCAGCCTCTAAAAGAAGAAGTAATTTCAATAAATCTGAGAGGAGAGAGTGATCCGCGAATGGTTCAAATCGGTTCTGGGCTATCTCCGGAGGAATTTAAAGCTCACTCGAATCTTCTGAAAGAATTTCAAGATGTTTTTGCATGGTCTCACGCGGACATGCCCGGAATTGATCCAGAAATTGTGGAGCATCGAATCCCGCTGTATCCAGATGCAAAACCTGTCAAGCAGAAGTTAAGGAAGATGAGACCAGACTGGGTATTGGAAATCAAGAAGGAAGTTCAAAAGCAGTTAGACGCAGGGTTCTTGATGGTCACGGAGTACCCTCAGTGGGTCGCCAACATTGTACCTGTTCCCAAAAAGAACGGGAAGATCAGAGTCTGTGTGGACTTCAGAGATTTAAACAAAGCCAGCCCTAAGGACGACTTCCTGCTGCCGCATATAGATGTACTCGTGGACAACACTGCGGGGCACGCATTGCTATCGTTCATGGATGGTTTTTCGGGCTACAATCAGATTCTCATGGCCCCTGAGGACCGAGAGAAGACAACTTTCACCACGGAGTGGGGCACCTACTGTTACAAGGTTATGCCATTTGGGTTAAAGAATGCCGGATCTACTTACCAGAGGGCTGCTACAACTCTATTGCATGATATGATTCACAAAGAAGTCGAGGTATATGTGGACGACATGATCGTCAAATCCAAGGAAAGAGAAGGACACCTGCACGCCCTGAGGAAGTTCTTTGAAAGAATTCGCAAGTACAGATTGCGTCTCAATCCCGAGAAATGCACATTCGGAGTTACAGCAGGAAAGATGTTGGGTTTCATGATCACAACCCGAGGAATTGAAGTGGATCCATCCAAAATCAAGGCCATCCTTGAAATGGAACCACCACAGACGGAGAAAGAAGTACGAAGTTTCCTCGGCAAGATTCAGTTCATCAGCAGATTCATCGCCAAGTTAACCACAACTTGCGAGCCGATGTTTCACCTTCTCAAGAAAGGCGTGACATTCAAGTGGGACGACAGGTGTCAGAAAGCCTTTGAAGCAGTCAAGAAATACTTGCAGAATCCTCCAGTACTAATGCCACCAGTACCGGGGCAACCTTTAATTCTATATCTGTCGGTCACTCCATCAGCTATGGGATGCATGTTAGCACAAGAAGGTGAAGGCGGATCTGAGAAAGCCGTATATTACATTAGCAAGAAGATGGTTGGATGCGAAGAACGATATACTCCCCTGGAGAAGACTTGTTGGGCCTTGGTCTGGGCTTCCAAGAAGTTGAGACACTATATGTTGGCTTACTCTGTTGTGCTGATTTCTCGAATGGACCCTCTCAAATATCTGTTTGAGAAACCTGCGCTTACAGGCAAGTTAGCACGATGGTTGCTTTTACTAGCAGAATTCGACATCAAGTATGTTACCAGAAAGTCAGTAAAAGGAAGGGCTGTCGCCGAATTTCTTGCCAATTACCCGGTAGAAGGTCCAGAAGATGTGGAATTTGAATTCCCAGATGAGAATGTGATGACGACCACCAACGATGTCTGGACGTTGTATTTTGATGGAGCAGCCAATCAGAAAGGATTTGGAATCGGAGTACTGTTAATTTCCCCAGAAGGATCACATATCCCTCTGGCTTTCAAATTAAACTTTGAGGTCACCAACAACCAGTCAGAATATGAAGCCTGCATTGTAGGGATGGAAGCTGCCTTAGAAATTGGAGTCAAAAGACTAGAAGTCGTCGGAGACTCGAACTTGGTGGTGTCGCAAGCAAACGGTGAATGGAAGGTCAAGGAAGATAAGTTGAAACCTTACCATCAAGACCTAGATGATTTGATCCCACGATTTCAGATGGTCACCTTCACGCATGTGCCAAGATTGAAGAATCGGTTCGCCGATGCCCTCGCAACACTAGCCTCCATGGTTGAAATACCAAACGGAGTCAGACTCCGGCCAGTTATAATTGAACAACGAAACAAGCCTGTTTATGAGTACGTCATGGCCATTGACGAGCCGAACGATGGCTTGCCATGGTTTCACGACATTTGGAACTTCATCGAAAGAGGCGAGTATCCAGCAAGAGCAGACAAGAAAGACCAAATAGCTCTTCGGAGGTTGGCATCTCAGTACATCATTTGCGGAGGACAGCTATATCGGAGATCTTATTGTGGGACGCACAAACTGTGTGTACACGGAGAAGAAGCCAGCCGGATTATGGAAGAAATCCATAAAGGAGTTTGCGGCCCTCATATGAATGGCATGATGCTTGCCAAGAAAGTCTTAAGACAAGGTTATTATTGGTCAACCATGGAGACTCAGTGTGTTGAGTACGTGAGGCGATGTCACAAGTGCCAGATTCACGCCAATCTTATGCATGTTCCACCATCAGAATTGCATTCCATGACCTCACCTTGGCCCTTTTCTGTCTGGGGCATAGATGTTATCGGCAGAATCACGCCAGCAGCGTCAAATGGGAACAAGTTCATCCTAGTTGCAATCGATTACTTCACCAAGTGGGTTGAAGCCGCTTCCTACACGACCCTCACTGCGGTCCAGGTTGCTCATTTCATCAAGCAGAACGTCATCTACAGATACGGGGTCCCTCAGGCTTTCGTATCAGACAACGGGGTTCATTTCAAGGGGAGAGCAGCAGAGACTCTTGAAGAATTCGGGATTCAGGTTCATAAGTCAACTGTTTATCGACCACAAACCAATGGAGCTGTGGAAGCGGCCAACAAAACCATCAAGTCTATACTAGAGAGGACCATCGAGTCTGCGCGAGATTGGCACGAACAACTGCCTTTGGCATTGTGGGGATACCGGACGTCCATTCGAACTCCGACAGGGGCAACACCCTACTCTTTGGTTTACGGAATGGAGGTTGTTCTTCCCATCGAACTCGAAATCCCGTCTTTAAGGATCATGGCAGAGTCAAGAATTGATGAAGCAGAATGGCAAAACGCAAGGTTTGAAGAGCTCATGTTGTTCGATGAAAGGAGACTTAAAGCTTTATATCATGTTCAGGGATATCAGCGCCGAATAGCCCGTGCTTTTAACAAGAAGGTGAAGTCCAGAGATTTACAGGAAGGCGACATGGTTTTGAAGGAGATTAGGGCTCCAGTGTTTGATCCGCGCGGGAAATTTCGACCAAAGTGGGCCGGGCCCTACATTATCAAGAAGGTCTTGTCTGGAGGTGCAACGCAACTCATCGATCTTGACGGCAACAAGTTTTCTACTTTGGTCAACCTGGATCAACTCAAGAGATATTACCCCTGAGAGAAGCTCGCTGGACTGAAAACCGCAAGGGCGGGCAGTTCCAGGCAAAAATTAGAGCAAAAGCCTGCTCGGTCGAAAACCCGAAAGGGCGGCCTAGGCAAAAGATAAGGCCAAAAACAATCAAAGGCTCGCTAGACCGAAAACCTGAAAAGGCGGTGCTAGGCAAAATTCAGAGCGCAAAAAGGAAAGTGTAAATACCCGAGCGAACCCTAACCAAACAATTGTAGTCCTGAACTACGTCATGACTTGATTCCTTTCTACAAGGGATACGTAGGCAGCCTCATCCCGAGGTTCGGTCACAATCTTTCGAGTTGATTCCAAGTCCTCATACACATTTCGCAGGCAGAACCAGTAAGAATCAAGAGTGGAAAATTCTCAAAACTCAAAGTTTTATTCAAACAAAGCTTCTTCGATTACATGGCTGAGCATGAAACTTTCAAACAAAAGAAATAAAAACATCCATAGCACTGGGTGCACAACTTATTTCAGGCACATTAAGATCGAGTCCAAAGTCTGTCTTAGTCTCTTGCTTCAATATCTCTCGTCAACCATCTCTTATAGCGTGCCGGAAGAAGAACACTAGGATATAGGTCTCTTGGAATGGTCGTGCGCTCCCTCCAATTGCTCTGGTAAGCCCTGAAGGTGGCGACATTGAAATTCGGCATGACGAAATCCTCAGGACCCGCAGGCGGCGGTACTTGACGAGCTCCAAGTTGACGGAGGATGCGATTTGGAACGTAGAAGGTCCATCGAGTCAAACCTGCCAGAATCACTCGCTGACGCCCCATGTTGCTAATAGCCATGTCAGGAAGGTCAATCCAAGTCAAACGCCAAGAGATCACCTCTTATGTGAGCTGGGAAAGAACCCGAGTCCAACCTCCCACATCATCAAGAACCTCCCTGAAATTCCTGATAACGAACCCTTGAGTTTCATGAACCCGGTTTCTTGGCACAGGCTCCAGCAGATTAGCCTTGTCGCATAACCACAGCTGTTTGAAAGAGAGAAAAACAAGTAAGAAACCTTAGACAGCTTTGAACTGAGCGCTGAGGTAAAATGAGAACGAGTGAAAAGCCGGAAAAAGGAGAGCTGAGTGAGAAGCCTACCTGTAGGAGCAGCGGACTACCCTCGAAGACGTCGGTCCTACCGGCATGAACCCCATCCAGACCCATCAAAGTTTCAGCCAGAACCATCGGAGCTACATCCTTACGCTCCTCAATTTGCATAGCCACACCAACCAGGGAAGGGCTTGCTTGACCATCAGATTGCACGAACAAGAATGCAGCCAGTAAACACAAGCACAGAGCAAAGTTGTCGGAACGAAATCCTTCAATCAAGCGTGGGATATTCAGAAAGCCTCCACGAATTAGGGACTTAACAGCATTGTTACTTATCCCTAGCTTGGAAGACAACACTGGGCAAAACCAACTCCGTAGAGAGGAACGATGGGCTCCGCCAAATCAAAACCTCCAAGGTATGCGAAGAATTCTTCCACAGTGGGGCATAACTCGTGGAGACCAAAGCGGAAGACATGCACCTCAGGGTCCCAGAATTGTGTTGCAGCTCGCAACAACTCCGGACGTATGGACACGTCTCGAATATAACGAAGGGAAGTCAGCCTATGACCCCGAAAGTGCAGCCAATCCAAGCCATCGAGATCATCGAGCCAGGGGCGCATCAAGGCCGAGAAGCTCACCACCATTGTGCAAGAGGGGGGGGGGGGGGTTAACAAGGAAAGAGTTTATGAATTTAGAATGCAAATAAGGGAGGGAATGGACAGCTTTTTATAGCCACCATACATGAGGAACAATACGAAATTTCAAGTTCCAAAGGCCACCTCGAAAGACGTGCCAACTCGAAGACCGCAAGGAATCATGTTAAAAATGATAAGTTCCCTCAAAACATGCCCCACAATGGCTCTTCAAGTCCCTAGGACGTGCGTTGAAGTGATGAAACGCCGAAAAAGAGGACCAGAAATCCGCTGCAAGTGGCAGATTTTTTTGGCATTATCAGGCCTGTACCGTACGGCACACTAATAGTGCCGCACGGCACAGTTTTGGTGCCGCACGGCACAATTGGCCAGATTCCAAGCAAAATTCAGTTTTGAGCCTCCGGGACTCACTCCGTGCTTTTCTTTGGCACAAAGCTTATGCATGCAAGCCATGGCACGCACCTATGACCTATCGAAAGAGTCGGTTGGCAACCTCAACCGAGAATCAATGATCAAAGGTCTCGAAGACTTGAATACCAAGGAATAGAAGTATCGACGAGCTATACTATCACCCCACGAGCGTGGTCAATTCATGTGTAATACGTCATATCCATGAGTCATTCCGTTCATTTGTCAACGGCAATGCCGGCGTGGGTGCGCAACAAGCGTCATTCTCTCGTCGTTGGTCCATACATTGCACATATGAGGTCAAAAGCTTAGTTCCATTTCATTGAGTCCTATGAGTCACAACCATAAATGCAAACCGAGCTTTCCATATACAAGTTTGTTGGTCTCAAATTCAGTTGCTTTAAGTTAAGTACTCACGTGCAAAACTGCGATTTTCCAAATTCATTGCCAATATGAATGACAGCATGGCTAAAATGCAAATTTTTATAAAACCAAGATCAAAATATCCCAATGACAAGAGTAACCATATCCAGGGGCAAAGAGGCCCAATACATCATCAACTACTACGGCTCGCAGGCCATCTATACAGAGGGTTAAACAAGTGCCCAAATCAAAACAAGGCACGCAGGCCCCACCTAGTAGAATGCTATCACTAATTACTGTCTCAGGTACGAGGACGCTTCGGAGGCACAGACCCCTGAGGTCTATGCTCCTCTGGCGTAGCATGGTCGTCGTCAGTACTACTGCTCTCCGCAGGCTCCTCCCTCTGCTGTACACTCTCTCTCCGTCTCTTAGAAGAACGAAGGACTCGGCCTGAAGGTGGACTCACCGAAGTAACTCGAGGCGTAGAACGCCTAGCACTCCCGGAGCCTGACGCTCCCTACACAAGCAACAAAGTTTGTCAGAATACAATGAAAGGCATGCATGATCAAACAGAAAGGAAAGACAAGTCCAATGCATACCTCAGCAGCCCCGGCACTAGGGGTGGCCCCTCGGCTAGCTCCTCTCTCACTGCTAACACTCTCCCTCCTCCTGCGAGTGCCTCGGCTGGTCTCTCTACCTCTGCTAGCCTCTCCAACACCACGGGCCGATGCCCTCCCTCTGGTGGCTCTCTGACCACGACCAAGTACAACTCCTGGCTCAGCCCACGGGCGCACCTCTGGAGCCATGCCCATCACAAACTGACGGACCATGGCCTGCAAGTCTTGCGCCAGCTGGTACGGCGCCACCCCCATTCAAACCACTCAGTTCTTCACGAGACCTCGCTGGTCTCGCTCTAAAACCTTTCGAGACCTCGCTGGTCTCGCTCTAAACCTTCTTGGGGACCTCGCTAGTCTCGCTCTAAAACCTTTCGAGACCTCGCTGGTCTCGCGCTTAAACCTTTCGAGACCTTGCTGGTCTCGCTCTAAACCTTCTTGGGGACCTCGCTAGTCTCGCTCTAAAACCTTTCGAGACCTCGCTGGTCTCGCGCTTAAACCTTTCGAGACCTCGCTGGTCTCGCTCTAAACCTTCTGGGGACCTCGCTAGTCTCGCTCTAAAACCTTTTTGGGACCTCACTGGTCTCACTTAAACCTTTTTACGGACCTCGCTGGTCTCGCTCTAAAACCTTTTTAGAGACCTCGCTGGTCTCGCTCTAAAACCTTTTTGGGACCTCGCTGGTCTCACTTAAAACCTTTTGGGACCTCACTGGTCTCACTTAAACCTTTTTATGGACCTCGCTGGTCTCGCTCTAAAAACCTTTCTGGGGACCTCGCTGGTCTCGCTTAAACCTTTTTATGGACCTCGCTGGTCTCGCTCTAAAACCTTTTTGGGACCTCACTGGTCTCGCTCAAACCTTTTTGGGACCTCACTGGTCTCACTTAAACCTTTTTATGGACCTCGCTGGTCTCGCTCTAAAAACCTTTCTGGGGACCCCGCTGGTCTCGCTTAAACCTTTTTATGGACCTCGCTGGTCTCGCTCTAAAACCTTTTTTGAGACCTCGCTGGTCTCGCCTAAACCTTTTTGGGGACCTCGCTGGTCTCGCTTAAACCTTTTTATGGACCTCGCTGGTCTCGCTCTTAAACCTTTCTGGGGACCTCGCTGGTCTCGCTCTAAAACCTTTTTAGAGACCTCGCTGGTCTCGCTCTAAAACCTTTTTGGGACCTCACTGGTCTCACTTAAACCTTTTTACGGACCTCGCTGGTCTCGCTCTAAAACCTTTTTGGAAGCCTTCACGGGTTTCGCTCAAACCAGTTTTATGAGAACCTTAACAGGTTTTGCTCAAATCAGTTTTATGGAAGCCTTCACGGGTTTTGCTCAAACAAGTTTTATGGAAGCCTTCTCCGAGGTTTCGCTCAAATCAGTTTTATGGAAACCTTCACTGAGGTTTCGCTCAAACCAGTTTTATAACTCAAGTCAGTTTTATGGAAACCTTCACCGAGGTTTCGCTCAAACCAGTTTTATAACTCAAGCCAGTTTTATGGAAGCCTTCACGGGTTTCGCTCAAACCAGTTTTATAAGAACCTTAACAGGTTTCGCTCAAACCAGTTTTGAACCTCTCTCACCCATTTTAAACCTCGCTGGTCTTGCGCACACAATTCTTCACGAGACCTCGTTGGCCTCACACAAACCTTTTTGGGGACCTCGCTGGTCTCGCTCAAACCTTCCTGGGGACCTCGCTGGTCTCGCTCAAACCTTTTTGGGGACCTCGCTGGTCTCACTTTAAACCGTTTTGGGCACCTCGTTGGTCTCACACTAATCACTTCATAAGAACCTCACTGATCCCCCGCGTTCACAGAATCTCACTATTTGCATTCATGGCACGCCCCTTGTTTATTCCCCTCATTAAAACACTCAAGTGGTTTCGTAAGTCCTCTACGGCATTAACAAAGGTTTTCTCAAGCACTCAAAAAAGTTTCGTAAGTCCTCTCCGGCATTAACAACAAATACGGTTTCGTAAGCCCTCTTCGGCATTAACAAACAGTATTCAAGCACTCAAAAAGGTTTCGTAAGTCCTCTCCGGCGTTAACAATAGTTATCTCAAACGTCAAATGGTTTCGTAAGTCCTCTTCGGCATTAACAAACGGTTATATCAACAACAAATGGTTTCCAAATGGTTTTGTAAGTCCTCTCCGGCATTAACAACGGTATTCAAACACCAACAAGTTTCTAAATGGTTTTGTAAGTCCTCTCCGGCATTAGCAACAGTTATTCAAGCACTCAAAAAGGTTTCGTAAGTCCTCTCCGGCATTAACGACGGTTTTATAAACATCAGATGGTTTCGTAAGTCCTCTCCGGCATTAACGACAGTTTTATCAGCATCAGGTGGTTTCCATCAGGTGGTTTCGTAAGTCCTCTCCGGCATTAACAACAGATATCCTCAGCATCAAATGGTTTCTCGTATCAGCAACAAAGGGTTTCGTAAGTCCGCTCAGGCATTGACAAACAGTTATTCAAGTGGTTTCGTAAGTCCTCCGCGGCATTAACAAAAGTTCTTTCAAGCAACCGATGGTTTCCCAATGGTTTCGTAAGTCCTCTCCGGCATTTACAGCAGTTATTCGAGCAACAATTGGTTTCGTAAGTCCTCTCCGGCATTAACAACAGTTTTATCAGCATCAAGTGGTTTCGTAAGTCCTCTCCGGCATTAACGACAGATTTATGAGCATCAAGGTATGTTTCCTATCAAATCTTGCATTCTAAAGCCTCGATGAACTACGCCGGTCTGATCCCTACAACGGGGTACGTAGGCAGCTCTTACGAGCACGACCATATGCATCATGTATTACTAGTTTGTTTTCGTACGAGGACGTCCACATCGAGGGGTGTCTTCTATCTTTGACGCGACTTCGGTCGACACAATGATTGTAAGTCTCGTCAAAGAGGGGCAACTGTAGACACCCCAAAAATGAGCGTTCACGTACATTTTAATCCCCAATGATGAACGGAAACGACCGGAAGAACTCTCGGATTGGAACTCTCCAAGTCAACTCAGTCAACAGTACCGCACGGTACTCATCTCTCAACACACGGGACAGCCAGTGTCACGTACAGCAGAGTTTTGGAAATTTGACGGCCAGGTGTGCCGCACGGTACACAAGTTGTGCCGCACGGCACAGTTTGTGTACCGTACGGTACTGTTTACGGGTTCCCAGTTTTCACAGGTTCCCAGCAAGCCGAAAGTGTTGACGAGATTGGTTCCCCCGCCGTGGCCGAAAGGGAAGATCATGGCCGAAAGGAATAGGCTACTCCCTATGCCATTGTCCCCCTGGGCAAGAATCAAGAAAGGATTGGGAACTACATTCGGCTCCCCCATCCTCTATAAAAACCGTTCAAACCCAATGGGAAGAAGACGGCCAAACCCCATACGATTTCTGCGTGAGAAAATACCACGAAATTCCATCCTTGAATACCATTTTCTATTGCTTTAGCCATCACCTCTACTACATAGAAATCAGCATTATTCTCTTTGCCAAAACCACAAACCCAAAACAGAGACTCATACTCTGTTTTTGGCTCCAAAGCCGTGGAATCCATACCCCAAGTTTGCCCAAGTATAAGCCCTCAACCCCTCTTACCACTATACTAGAGTGAAAGTGAGGTCCAGAGAAGGTTTCAAGCAGCATTCGGAAGTTCAATCCGACGCTCAATCCGAGAGTTCGAAACCGAAGGTATAAACCGGTTTCGCCAAATTCCTTGAATTTGGTACCCTGAGGGGAGAGGTACCAAGGGTGGAATGATTCCTTGTATCATTTCCATGCTTGGTATGCCCAAATTATAGCAAGTCCAGTTTCATTTCACACCTCCCGGTCACGTCGTACGGTGAAAACATCGCCTCGTACGGAGCGATTCAACGAGGAGGGACATCTCATACTCAATACACTGCCTTCTCCCTTGAAAGTAGTTCATTTCGAATGCATTTCATACCTTGTATGTGCCTCTGATCAATCATTTCGAAGAGCCAAAGTTTCAAACTGTTTTGCAGCCAGGTGTGCCGCACGGCACTCTTACTGTGCCGCGCGGTATACTTTGAGTGCCGTACGGCACCCATTTGAAAATCTGACCGTTAATTTGAAGAACAGTGTCGCACGGTACACTATTTGTACCGCACGGTACATCAAGTATGCCGCACGGCACAGTTTTCTCGTAAAATATTAAATTTGAACCTTCCCCCTGCAGGAACAGTTTGAAGTTTGGATTTTCGTTTGATTTCTGTTATTTACATATTAGTCATTTGCTTTTCTTATTATTATCGTCTGCTTTGTTTAAATTAAATGTTTATCTGTTGAGGTTCAGCAATAAAATTGTTTTCTAATAAAATCCCACAAATGTTTAGTAAAGACCGATTTTTAATCGGGCGAACGGGGTGCATTAAAACCCTTCCCTGTTCGTAACCTGGCTCCCGGATCCAAAACGAATCTCTGGTTTTCAATTGGTTTTATAAGTCATTCTCTCAAATCATCATTTTCAAATTGGTTTCTCGGGTCCCAAACTGCTTTCCCAAAACCAGGGTGGCGACTCTAAAAATCTTTTGTTCTTCGGACCGTTTCGAAGAACACCATTTCCGCCCAGAACCGAGTGGAGGTCGACCGTCCACAATACCCGATTGGAATGAAATGAATGAAATGAAAAAAGAGTTTTTCCTTAAGTTCTTTCCTACGCACAGAACCAACGCCTTGAAAAAGGTGATCCAGTCTTTTAATGAACAAGAAAATGAACCTTTTCACAAGTGTTGGGAGAGGTACAAGGACTCTTTGAATGTGGTTCCACATCATGGCTATGATGATTTCCAAAAAGTCACCTACTTTTACGAGGGAATCTCTCCTCGTACTCGTCAATTCATAGACATGATGTGCAACGGGCAATTTTTGAGTAACCTACTTGCAGAGGTACTTGAGTACTTTGACTTTTTGGCCGAAAGCACTAAGTCTTGGGATTACTCTGATCCAAATGAAAAGACTAACCAAGCGGTTAGTCACGGCCAAGTGAGTCCAGGGAAGTATATTTTGCGGGAGCAAGATGATCTTTCCCAGAAAGTTGCCCAACTTACTTGAAAGTTGGAGAAAATGGAGATTACAAAAGCTGTTGAAGTAGTGTGTGTTATCTGTGACACACAAGGGCATTCAACTGATGATTGCCCAACAATACCTGCTTTCAAAGAGGTACTGCACGGTTCTAGTTCCGGAACAAAGCAAGTTGAAGTAAATGCTCTAAACCAGGTTCAAAACCAGAATAGGAACCCGGCCAATTCTCCTTACTCCAACACTTACAACCCAGAGTGGAGGAATCACCCAAATTTTAAGTGGCGCACCAATGAAAACCAAGGACCTCCCCAAGGTCCTCCTCAGCAGAATTACCAAGTCCATTACCAACAACCCCCGCCCAATTACCAGCAAGCTCATGGACCTCCTAGGTACCCACAACAGCAACAACGACAAGCATATGCACCGCAGGGACCACCCATGCCCCTCAAGTGTATCAACCGCCACATAAACGCAATATTGAGGAAACCTTGCAAATGTTTATGCAAAGTCAGGTTGCAATTAAAGAGCAAAATAGTGGTTTGGTGGGCCAAACTAATGATAAAAGTAAGTTCAAGGGTGTTAGTGTGTTTTTCCCCTAGGGAAGGTACCAGATCCGGAAAAAAAAAAAAAAAAAAAAACACCTCAATTACCAAGTCCATTACCAACAACCCCCGCCCAATTACCAGCAAGCTCATGGACCTCCTAGGTACCCACAACAGCAACAACGACAAGCATATGCACCGCAGGGACCACCCATGCCCCTCAAGTGTATCAACCGCCACATAAACGCAATATTGAGGAAACCTTGCAAATGTTTATGCAAAGTCAGGTTGCAATTAAAGAGCAAAATAGTGGTTTGGTGGGCCAAACTAATGATAAAAGTAAGTTCAAGGGTGTTAGTGTGTTTTTCCCCTAGGGAAGGTACCAGATCCGGAAAAAAAAAAAAAAAAAAAAAAAAAAAAACACCTCACCATATGCTCATTTTGTGTCTAATTAGTAAGGATTTTTCAATAATTTTCAAAAAAAAAAAACTCACCAAATGCTCATTTTGTGTCTAATTAGTAAGGGTTTTCATTAATTTTCCAAAAAAAAACTCACCATATGCTCATTTTGTGTCTAATTAGTAAGGGTTTTTCATTAATTTTCACACAAAAAAAAAAAAAAACTCACCATATGCTCATTTTGTGCTCATTTTGTGTCTAATTAGTAAGGGTTTTTCATTAATTCTCAAAAAAAAAAAAAAAAACTCATCATATGCTCATTTTGTGTCTAATTAGTAAGCGTTTTTCATTAATTTAAAAAAAAAAAAAAAAGCCTACCTTTGTTAATTTTCTCCAGTCAATGCAAGTCTGGCACCTAATCCTAGAGTTGAAATGTCAAAGTGCCATAAAGCCAAAGCCTACCTTGGCTTCTTTTTCGTCAATTTCTATATTTGGCCAAGGGATTTGCTTATAAGTAGGAGTGCACTAGGAGAATTGAAAAGAACGTCCCCTTTTCCTTTGTTAATTTTCTCCAGCCTAGAATTCGAGAGCAAATTTCTCCCCTTAGTTTCTCTGAAATCCTTTTGGAAGTTAGTTTATATTTTTGTTGTTTGTTGTTTTATTTTCCATGAAAGTTGTAATATTTATTGTAATCTGAAAATATCTACTTTTATAATTTCAATTTCTAGTTCGTTTCAATTTCCTCATCTTTTCAATACTTAGTTTAATTTCCGTTAAAACAAAAGATTGAGGTTTGGATGTGAGAGTTCGCAAACTTACTAGCTGTTTCTCACACCGGACCCGAATTCAAAAACTTGCTTGCATCCAAAAGTTGTATCTTAGAGTGCCTAACCCCAAGCGTAGGGCTACGTAGTCGATTTCAAAACGGTGTCTGATTGGAGTGCCGGAATAGTTAAATTTCTTCTTTTAATTCCGGGAATAAAACCGTATGGCTCTTGTAATTTATGTGCTTGACATGTGTTTCGTAGGGCAAAAACTGATATCAACAGGACTCCGGGATATTTGTTTCCATTTGGCATGAGAGAGTTGATTTCTTAATTTGCTCAACTGCATCCATTAATACATGGGCCCATTTCCAATTGTCTCTTTGACGTTTTGGACTTTGAACATGCATGGCAGTAATTGCAACCCATGGAAAATGATTTGGTGTTTTGCGCTGTGATCTCACAACTTTGGATGTGCCTTATTTTCACTGGAATTCCTGAAACACTTGAACAAATACCTTATGCACAATATCGTATAAATAATAATAATAAGTATAATAATATAATCAAACCCGAGGACTTAAGCCCACTAATATTACATATTTGTGTGCTTATCAATACGGTACCACGAAACACGAACACCCAACGAACAAATAATGTGATATGAAAAGTGCTCCTTAAAAAAACTAATGATGCACAATAAATATTATAAATAGTCTCTTGTCTTCTTTCCGTAAAAAATGTGCATAGCTAATCAAGGTGATGCTCTCATATATATAGGCAAAGGAACTGCCTATACATGTGCCCCTTAAAAAATCTCTCCGTGATCCTTTCCAAAAGATTAAAAATCTTCTAATGAAACATAAATGGAAAGAGAGAAAGAAAATTATCTCTCGCATTTCTTTTCCGAAAAAATATATGTGCACAACTTATTAAAGTTGTCTTCCCTTATATAGGCATGAGAAGTGCTGCCTTCCAAAATGATATTACTGAGATGCTTTCCAAAAGAAAACAAATTGATGGTAATCTTTCAATGGCAAAGTGTACTAATATAGGCAAGTGGAAACACCTATACATGTGAATGATAAACAAAATTTTTGATTTCTTTTCCATAAAAGACAAATGTGCATCAAACTAATGAGGGATAGTATATATGGGCAAGATGGACGCCTATCATGAGGTTCCTAAAAAAACCACTTTTATCCTCTCCAAAAATAAAAAATAAAATCTTTGAATGACACACATGGAAAACAAAATTTTCGGCATATTAAAAGAAAATAGTTTGTTTGATATAAATATATATGGAAAACAAAATTTTCGGAGAGTTTTGTGAAAAGAAAAATGCATATATAAATGTAATCTCCGCATCTATGGTAAATGAATTTCTAGAGAATCTTGAAAATAATGTGCATAGCGTCTTGTGCAATGCTTTTACCTTGCAACGGTCAATTTAGTGCAGATAATGAGAGGAGCATCGAGCGAGCAACTACCCCTAAAAAATCTACCCATTACAATTTAAAACAAATATATGAATGATGGTTTTTGTACAACCCTGGAAAGTGCCAAAATATCTACCAATTTCCCCCTTTGGCATTTCCGGGACAAAAACAAAACTGCACTAAAACAAACCGAAAATTACAACTGAAGGAAACAAACACTAGCCTAAACTAGGTCTATCCAATGAAACTTAAGTTGATTTTTCAATACCTGCAAGACAACTCAACAAAAACTATGCGACCAAGGATATGTTACAAAAAATAGAATGGGTCAGCATATATAATAAACTCTTACCTTATAAATATCTCCCCAAAGAAACAGTAGTACTTGAAAATTCTCCCCCTTTTTGTCACGGAAAAACAAACGAATTGACGGTTCCAAGGTGAGACACGTGCAACTAGAAAGCATACGAGAGACTTATATGATATGCAAAAACAAGAATGACATAGGCAATATGGCTATAAGAGAAATGTAGCGAATGGAATTTAAGGCCATAATGACCAAAGATACCCATTTTTTTTTTTAATAAAACAAAGTGGCAATGCAACATATAATCCGAAGAACAAATATTCAAAGATGAGGCTCAGACAATATGACGAAATTGAAGAGTGCATAAGCAAATTTGTATTACACCAATCCAATGAGTGAATTCAAATATAAGCTGTAACACACAAGATGAATTTATGACAAAGTGAGTGTGTGACACGTCATAAGAAATAAGATCTCTATCCAAATATTCGTCAATTCTCATGTACCATTGGACCGTCAAGCACTCTCCCCCTAACGAAGTCAAACTAAGCACCCATCGATACTAAATATGTCCCCAAAAATATAAACTCCCCCTCAACAAAGAATATTTTCTGCTTTTTTTTTTATATAGTATTCTCTTTTACCCCACTACCGTTTGACGCGAACCTCCGGACTGGATAGAGCCAAATGCATCTGGTTACTAGGCAAGTGGTCCAATACGAATGTCTTCACAAGATCTATCTACCTTTTTATGCGAACATTCGGACTGGATAGAGCCGAATGATCCGGTTACTCAGTGAACGTTCGGATAAACATTTTATCTCAACCACAACAAATGTATTTTCTTTGTCTTTTCTCCTTTTTTTTTTCCGTTATTTTGTGGAGCATGACATATAATACTTTGTATCCAACTATGAGGCCAAAATAGTCAATCGCCTAGGGCAAAGACAAGACAAACCGAGGTGCATGAGAATCGACTTTCTTCTTTAAGAAATCTCTCTAACCCAGACGTGTAAAAGTTGCGATCATAGAGTCATAAAATAGGCTACACCAAATGTCCGAATGCATCTCATGAGTGGAGTTAATAAGAACCGTGCATGCATTTCCAAAGAAGTACATCTGCGTGAGTCTCATGAATGAATACTCATCCAAAAAAAAATATGCTAAGCCCGTTACTTATTTATTATTTTTTTTATAAATGAATGTTTATGAATTTTTCATTTGGAGCAAAAATAAAAGTATCAACATATAAGATCATGACCCTAAAACTCACATACATGAAAATGCTAAAAGGAAAACAAAAATAAAATTGAAATGACTTTTCTTTTTTTTAAAAAAAAAAGAAAAACAAATACTAGAAAGACATGTTCACTCTAGACTAGTATAAGCAATGCAGCACACTAGGGTTACCAAACTTAATCAATTGAAGTTAATCGTTGGTGCCAAATTTCAACATCATCGAGCAGGAAACGATGACACACTAGGACTAGCAGTTTCAACACAATAACAATTATCTGATGATCGAATACGTTTAACCACACACACACCTGAGGCATCAATAATAGAGCAATTATTTTTGAAAAATTTTACTTCATGCAAGTTATCACAAAATTGTCCTACACTTAGCAAATTAGCCTTTAAACCCTTAACATATAAGACGTTATCTAACGGAGGGATACCGGGTGTGTTTATAGTTCCGCGTCCTACAATTTCACCCGCATTACCATCACCAAATGTGACACGACCACCATCATATTTTTCAAGCGTAGCAAATAGGGATTTATCTCCAGTCATGTGTTTAGAACAACCACTGTCTAAGTACCAAGTGCAAGCATCATGTGCTCTCAAAGCAGTGTGTGCTACATGACAAACGGCGTCGACTCTCTTCCAAATTTGTTTTGTTTTAGTGTTCGCACGTGAGAATTGACCGTGTGTGGTTGATGTTTCAACAAATTTATCAGACTCTCCATTATTTTTAGCCAAAGTAGACAAATTCTTTATTTCCTCGATGGGTTTAGAAGTTTGAATTGCCAATTGACCCAATCTGTTTTGAAAATTTTCATTTTTATTGTTTTGGGAGACTGTCGCACAACTTGAGGTCTCCCCACATTGGGTTGACCATACCGAGCACTTTCCGGACTCGTCGATAAATTGCCGAAATTGGCAATTTTCAGTTAAGAGCTGTTTGGGCCTCCTAAGTTTCGACTGGTCCAACTGATCATAGAACTGGGCTGCTACTTGTTCTGCATCAATTGGTGCATGGGGTGATTGTGTGAGATTTGGGACAGAGAGTTGTCTGAGAGTGAGGAGAATTGAAATGAAGAAGGATGTTGGATCTTACCTGCATTTTCGGTGCAGTTAATAGGCAGATGGGAGCTACCAGATTTGTGTGGTTGTGTGTTGTTTTGCTTTTAGTATAAGTATGTATGTGTATTTTACGTTTATGGTGTGGGAGTGCAAGTATTGTAAGAGAGAGAGAGAGATACAGTGGGTTTGTGTGTGAGAAGTGAGATTGCAGTGTGTTTGTGTGTGAGACATGAGAGAGTGATAAAATTGTAAGTTGTTTTTGTGTGTGCAATCAATGAAAGAAAATTGTGTTTTGTGTGTGAAATCTCTCTGGAATTTCTGTGTTTGAAGTGCTCCCACCAACAAACTGTTCATCAAACATAGATGGCAGAGAACCAGTGCAAAAAGGAACCAATGATCAATGACTTGTTTATGGACCTGCACATGACACGTTACCAATGGGAATAGTGGCAACAGCAGAGTTAGAAACACAATTCTAAAACACAACTACGTATTGTGTCTTGTGTCTGGGGTTGTTCGATACATGTAGGTCTACATATATCAAACGACCCCGAAGACAGTTGTATCCAGAAATTTGTTGGAGAAGACTTTTCGTAGTGGCAAAATGGGTAACTTTTTTTGTTCTTTTTTTGATCGGTACAGAAAACTCCTTAATCATAAAGAAAACCGAATTATTAGCATACAAAAAGAAATACAATGAGAGAGCTTCAAATAGTGTAAAACTCGTTTAGTACTGCTACTCGCAAAGTAAAACTTAACCTAGCCTCTTATGGTTTTTAATATGAAAGACAGCATAAAACAAGAGTATAAAAATAAAACAATGTAGCTGATAAGATATAAACCATAAATTTCCCCCTGAGCTTACTAATAATTTTACTAATCTCCCCTCTTATTTCAGAAACTATTGTTGCCTCCACTACTTTACAAATTAATATACCCATATCTCCCTTACCGTTGTAATTGACTCAACAGTGTTAACTTTGGGAACTAAAAGACTATTATACCCTCCTGATAGAGCCAACAACTCCCTTACGTAATATTCTCCATTAACATTCCCTACCTACTTTAGATTATCACATATTATCGTATGAAAAGTATATGAGATTATGTTATTCTTCGGATCCTAAATAAAATAACCATTTGATAATTTGAACTCTTGTGTACATTTTTCTTGTTATTAGTGAATTTTTCCCATAATCTTCTCTACTTTATATTAAGTATCCGTGTGTGTGTGTTTTTTTTTTTCCTCCTCACTAAGAATAACTAAAAATAGATAGTTCACTAAGGATAAGAAAACAATTCATTCTTTTTTATTGTTATTGTATTATTTTCAAAACTTGGAACAAATATTTTGCATTATACAATTTTAGCCTCTTTTGTAGAATATAGTGTTCTTTTTTTTCTTTTTTCTTTTTTTATATTTGTCCAAATTGTTATTTTACTGTTTTCATCATTATGTGGTAATGTAGGGAATGTTAATGCAGCATAAAGTTGTGAGGAGGCGATGATAGTCTTTTAGTCCTCAAAGTTAACACCATTAAGTCAATTTTAACGGCAAGGGAGGTATGTGTATATTGGTTTGTAATGTAAGGGAGGTGATGGTAATTTTTGAAACCGGAGGGGAGACCAATGAATTTTTTAGTAAGCTCAGGAAAGGTCATTGTAATTTACCCAAAAAAGTTGTTACAACCAAACCTAAATCCACCAAATTCACCAAACACGGGCATGTGAGTAGGGCTGCTCACGGTCCAGATCAGATCCAACAGTTGTGAGCCGTTGGATCCGATGACCTTCACGCGATCCAACGGCTCACAACTATTTTCCCACACTTTTTTTTGGTGATATATATAAAGAAGTTTCCTGTGAGGGCTCCCTCACAAAAAAAGTGCGGGAAAACAGTTGTGGGTCGTTGGATCCTATGCCCTTCACGCGATCCAACGGCTCACAACTATTTTCCCACACTTTTTTTTTTTAGGGAGCCCTCATAGAAAACTTCTTGTATATATATAAGTGAGGGCTCCCTCACAAAAAAAGTGCGGGAAAACAGTTGTGGGTCGTTGGATCCTATGCCCTTCACGCGATCCAACGGCTCACAACTATTTTCCCACACTTTTTTTTTTAGGGAGCCCTCATAGAAAACTTCTGGTATATATATATATATGTCACAAAAAAAAAGTGTGGTAAAATAGTTGTGAGTCGTTGGATCGCGTGAAGGGCATAGGATCCAACGGCCCACAACTGTTTTCCCGCACTTTTTTTGTGAGGAAGCCCTCACAGGAAACTTCTTTATATATATATATACAACTTAGAAGTGCTAATTGGACGGAAGTAGATCATATCTCCACATGGGAGATATAAGATACGTACACATAAAAGATGATATAGTGCAAGAGATTTTAAAGTCTTTTCTATATACTATCTATATCAGAGGAGGCTCTAAGAAGATTTTAGGGTGGTCACCTGAACACCTTGAAATAATTTTTTTTTTAAGAAATACATGTAAAAATTTATTTATTTTTAAATTTTTGTTATTTTGAACACCCTTACCAAAATATTTGAACACTCTACCCAAAATGCTTGAACACCTTACCTAGAAAATTTGAACACCCAATCCCAATGATGAAATTCACCATGGACTTTTTGATATTAGAGAATAGTATAAATTGGATATTTGAGAATTTTGGGTGTTTCTTTGTCTTTACACATTTAGCTCTAAAAGGTAAGAACACTTTTAACTCTCTCTCTCTCTCTTTAATCTATTTATACTTATTCCAAGTGATCAATCATTAAATAAAATATAGATCAACGATTTAATATATGTGCACTATCTTGTTTCGTGAAACACTTTAATATATCTGCACACAGGGTTAATATACACAATAGATTTAGATTATTATATAGGTCATTCATAGTTTTGATTCTTTTTTAATTTTTGTTTGGTTAATTGGAACCATGGACAAGTTTTGTGATAAGAAAATCAAGAATGGTGCAAGAGTCATCTCCTATTGAAACCCCAAAACTCGTCGAAGCGAAACCATATTGACTTGGAATTATTGTTTTTTGGTGGCATTGTTATATTAGTAATTTTTTTTTTGTTTTTGTTTACGTATAGTTATGATTTATAGAGAACTCTTCTTAACTTCTTGGGGCCACCTGCATAAGATCAGATATTGGATTTGCCTGATCTACGTGTGTGGTGGGGCATACGTAGTTGTGCAAGCAGGCTAGCCCGGACCACCCAATTATATAAAAAATAATTTCTAGAGGACCGTAGTAGAATTTCTGAACACCCTCACGAGAATTCCTGGAGCCGTCACTAATCTATATGATACAGTATACTTTAGGCAACTCGGTTCGTGACTAGTTCAAACCTCTCGGTGATCTTGATGAACTTCAGATGAGGAATGCTTGTGAGCGCTTAGGTTTAATCTTGGGGCTAGTACACTCCGGTGGAACCTTTACGAGGAGAGGAATATTAACCTTTAGACAGTGTCCAACACGACTCTCATTCTCACGGGTAATATTTTTTCTACTTTCACTATTTTTGTACTCTATTGATTTACTTGTTGTGTTTCTATGTTCATGTGGTTCAATAATTCTTCTGATAAAATAATATTTTTTGAATAAAAGTTTTAACAATGGGAACATCTCATAATAACACACAATATGAAGCTCTTAATTACATATCCTAAAACCAAAAAAAAAAAAACCACAACCATTATTTATGTATATATGTTGCAAGCGACCATATAATTGATCTATAGCAACTTTCCTGATAGGCGCGCGATATTGTAGATATAAGCGCCTAAGTAGGGGGAGTTAGTGCGTTAGACGTGCGGTTTAATGTTTATTTTCCGTTTAATGCGTGCACGGTGGTGTTTTTGGTGTCTTCATGAATTTTCCAGGTAAAAGAATGACTTTGGCGCGCTTTTTGCATGGCTTGAAGTGGAGCTGGGCACGGGAATCAAGGGTTGAAGCTTGAATCTCAAAAGAAGCCAGCCGATGATGATTTGGTATCGCTACCCCTCACAGTAGTATCGATACTGGTTGGTTTCAATGGGACGGATTTTGTCCAGAATGTTTAGTATCGCTACCCTTATCAGGGGTATTGATACCTACGGCTTAGCGGTCAAAGAAGGAGTCTAAGGTTTCGGTATCGCTACCCTTCTCAGGGGTATCGATACCGATTGGTTACGGTTGAGGATTAAACAGCGTCGTTTTGATGGTTCGCGGGACTATTCCTATAACTACATTTTTCTTATCATTAGTTAGGGTTAACCATTCTTTTTGGCTCTCTTCTGTATATTTTGGAGTTTGACGGCCCTAGGCGAGTGTTTTCTGTTACGGACGTTGCTATTGATTGAGGATTTTTGTTCCGTTTCCTTGCAGATTCCGGTATTGTTTAAAATTTCGAGTATTAATTTATTAGTTCTTTGTTCTTCTTTGTTTGGAAAAGTTAAAGCATATGTTATTTATTGTTCTTTTCTCATGCATAACTCTAGAATTTCAGTTTTCGTGTTGATCTTAATCGTCATGCCAGCGTAAATTTTATAGACGAGGTCATAGGGTGAATAGCATGCCGTGGCCGGGACCGGATTCGTTCACTTATTTCTGCACGGTTATTTTTAAGTCTTCATATTAGGGTTTCTAAGAACGGCCATGCTCTGTCATTGTCGGAGCCCATGCGAACGGGGAATGGGTCAAGCAATTCATTCTCCGAGGCGCATAGGGTAACACAAACAGGGTTTCGCCCCCGGGAGAGAAAATCCTAATTTTAAGCAATATCTTCAAGGAACGGAAAAAGTGAAAGGATTCGGGGCTGGTTAAGGGTGCTAGGATCCCGATGGTCACGTCTGCTTTTAATTACTTGATAAAATCCAGAACTTTTCCTTAGTTTACCGTAGTTAATCACTCAATTGATTGGAAGGGTGGCTACCTAAGAGCCAATTCAAACTAGCGCCCCGTCTTCTAGGTTGAACACAGACTCCGTCCCTGAGGATTCGACTCTAGACTTCCGGATGTTATGCTACGTCGATTTCTAGTCCTGCGCTTGGGACGTGTTAATTCGAAGACTAAAATCGAACAAGCATTTTTGGCGCCATTGTCGGGGACGGCAACGTGTGTTCAAAGAAGTCGGGTCGGGTTAGTATCCTTGTGTTTTTATCTGAGTCAATAAAAAAAATTAAAAAAAAGAAAAAAAAAAGTGTCTTTTGTTTACGATTTTGTTCTTTTCTTTTTCTTTTTCTTTGTAGTCTTTAGTTTTTAGTTTTTAGTTTCAAAAAAAAAAAGTTAGGTAAGGGGATACAATCATGATAAAGCCGATAACGATGCGCGATCACCTTTTTGGGCGTGATATGTGGGACTCCAATTCACATGAAAGACGTCCTAATCCTCCCCAATTACCCCAGTTCCATGGCGTAGGTTCCGAGAATCCATATTGGCATATTACAGGACTTGAGGAGCTTTTCACGAATGATAAGGTGCGTTTGCTTAAGTTTTTCCCATCATCTTTGCAAGACTATGCTTTGAGTTGGTTTTATTCTTTGAATCTCGGCTCAATATTTACATGGCAAGATGTGGAAGAAGAGTTCTACAGGAAGTTTTCTCCCATATATGCAACTCATAATCTTCTACAAGAACTTGAAAATTTTTATCAATTCGATAATGAGTCTTTTGCATGTTGTTGGTGGAGGTTTAGAGAACACACTTTACTCAATTGGCGGGATCGTAATTGTGAAACGATGCACCTTGTTACCATTTTCTATAACGGTTTAAATTCTACAATGCGTAAGCTTGTAAATGATATGTTTGATGGTGTATTTTTAGATACAACCGCTACTGACAATTTGGAGTACTTTGATGAGTTGGTTGAAAGTTCAGAATGGTGGGACCATGATTTACATGTTAAAGAAAAGGAAGTCAAGCCACTTATCATTGAGGGTGGGGTTGATGATTGTTTGGAGGAACCCTCCAAGTTGGGAGAGAATGCGGAGCTAACTGCCCAATGTTTCCCCCTTGAGTCTAATGTAAAGGTCGAACCCCCTCTCATGTATCTCCCACTGTTGATCCGCGCTGCCTACATTTTCCTTTTGCGCTCCTATGAGTCTAGAGAATGAGGAGCTCACTGCCCTCCGTGTGATAGTCCGATCGAAAAATCTCCCACTGCTGAGGAGTGGGATGCTAAAATTGATTATTTGTAGTCCTTGATGGACGAGCAAGATAGGAAGTATGGGTTTGAGAATGAGTCTCTTACTTTTGGGGACCAAGACTTTGTTGAGGAGGAATTAGTTGAGAAACCAAACTTGGCGGAGGAGGTTTTGGTAGAAGAGTCGAAGTCGACGGTAGTGGACCATATTGATTTTCTTGGTGTTGATGATTACGATTTTGTTTATCTTCCTCCTATCGCAAATTATGTCCACAGCTCGAAAAATAATTTGGTTTCACGTGAGCACTTAGAGGCGCTTCAATTTCTTAAAACAATTCGGCATTTGCTTTACTCGAAGTATCTTTTCTTGTGGTCTGGCCGAGTTCAGTTTTTAGCAAAGAGTTTGGAGTGGAGTGGCGTGTTCATAGTACTAATTTTTGTTGATATGTTAAATGTTCAAAATCCACGTTTGGCTAAACTCTCTCTCTCTCTCTCTCTCTCTCTCTCTCTCTCTCTCTCTCTCTCTCTCTTCTTTTTATTTCTTTTTCATTTTATTTTCCTTGTGGCTCGGCTACTACGAGCGGGTAGTACTAATGTCAGTTGTTGTCTAGTAGGTAGTTGGTTCTTAAGTCTTTTGCAGGACGAGCATGCTACCACACCAGCCTTGGTAGTTTGGGCCTCTTCGCCGGAGTAAATGAGGCATTCAGGAGCCTCGAGCAGGGGTGCCACTAAGTGTGGCGGTTGTAAGTCCAAAAAGCTTTGGCGCGGCTTTGTGTGACTAGCTGTGGACCTTGTTAGGTCCGAAGGAGCAGATCCTGGAAGCAGTTCCGATGACGAAACGCAACGGTGACAACAAACTCCCCATATATCGGCCAGGGTCATGATGGTTGGCTGCCATTTGTTGGTCCATTTCTCTCTCTTGTTCTTTATTTTCTTATTGTCTTCATGCTCTGAGGACATAGCATGTTCTAAGTTGGGGGGAGGGTGTACTTCGTACATGTTTTCACAAAAAAAAAAAAAAAAGGAATTTGGATGCTTGGGTGTAACTATTCTTGGTTGATGACTGTTAATTAGCACTATAGTGGTTGTTGTGCGAGTCGGAGTCTCGATATGATTTCATGGATAGACTTAAGCTCGTGAACATGATGTTGAAGAAGTACTTGGTTAGCCCGTATCATCTATAGTTGGATAGCATTTGGTCACTTGAAAGCATGCTCACACACACACACTATCCCACTTGATGATTTTCCGGTCTCGAGTATGGTTCATGTGTCATTGGTAATCTCGTATGTGTTAACTCGTTTGATGGGATTTTTGTGGAACTCCTAAAAAAAAAAAAAGTTATGTGTGCTATATTGTTAATGCTTATCCGGGCGTCCATTGAGTAGTAACCGGACAATCAGGGTATGCTCCCACCGTGTTGTTCGCATCAAAAGATGGATAGACCCTGTGAAAGTATCACTAAATGTGGTTAGCTTGGATCTCAATAAAGCCTTTTTGACTTGAGCAATTAAGTCTGTAGGGGTCTCTTAAAACCTGGTGCTCTAAGGCCGTTTGGCTTGGGGATAGCCGACGCAAAGTTCGCTAAACAGTCAACTAGAAAGCCCGAGAGATCCAGCATTGCATGACCATGAGAAAAAAAAAGCAAAGAAAGAAAAGGAAGGAGTGTGCTTAAAGAAACACTGGGCTATCAACGGTGTGTGAACTATTCTCGAGATGGGTAAATTTCTTTATGTGGCTTTTCATTCACGCATGCCATTTGAAAATTCGCTATCCGATCGTAGGTGAGAGGATTAATTTTTGTGCTAAGTTTGGTACGGAGTTCATTTGTTTAACTTTATGCATGAATGAAATATCTTCCCTTTGACTTGCTTGACGGTCATTGTAGTGCTTTTAGAGGTTATTGATTGGGTTGAGTTGCATTCGAAGTGTCAGAGTCCTTTGTGTTTTGTGGGTGATCACTGCTGAAAACCCTCACGAGACTTCACTCGTCCTACTGGGGCCGCCCGGAGGTTTAAAAGATCTATCCTTTTATTTATTTGTTTTATTCTTTTTGTTGCTAGGGACTTGCAACGCTTAAGTTGGGGGGTGTGATAGGCGCGCGATATTGTAGATATAAGCGCCTAAGTAGGGGGAGTTAGTGCGTTAGACGTGCGGTTTAATGTTTATTTTCCGTTTAATGCGTGCACGGTGGTGTTTTTGGTGTCTTCATGAATTTTCCAGGTAAAAGAATGACTTTGGCGCGCTTTTTGCATGGCTTGAAGTGGAGCTGGGCACGGGAATCAAGGGTTGAAGCTTGAATCTCAAAAGAAGCCAGCCGATGATGATTTGGTATCGCTACCCCTCACAGTAGTATCGATACTGGTTGGTTTCAATGGGACGGATTTTGTCCAGAATGTTTAGTATCGCTACCCTTATCAGGGGTATTGATACCTACGGCTTAGCGGTCAAAGAAGGAGTCTAAGGTTTCGGTATCGCTACCCTTCTCAGGGGTATCGATACCGATTGGTTACGGTTGAGGATTAAACAGCGTCGTTTTGATGGTTCGCGGGACTATTCCTATAACTACATTTTTCTTATCATTAGTTAGGGTTAACCATTCTTTTTGGCTCTCTTCTGTATATTTTGGAGTTTGACGGCCCTAGGCGAGTGTTTTCTGTTACGGACGTTGCTATTGATTGAGGATTTTTGTTTCGTTTCCTTGCAGATTCCGGTATTGTTTAAGATTTCGAGTATTAATTTATTAGTTCTTTGTTCTTCTTTGTTTGGAAAAGTTAAAGCATATGTTATTTATTGTTCTTTTCTCATGCATAACTCTAGAATTTCAGTTTTCGTGTTGATCTTAATCGTCATGCCAGCGTAAATTTTATAGACGAGGTCATGGGGTGAATAGCATGCCGTGGCCGGGACCGGATTCGTTCACTTATTTCTGCACGGTTATTTTTAAGTCTTCATATTAGGGTTTCTAAGAACGGCCATGCTCTGTCATTGTTGGAGCCCATGCGAACGGGGAATGGGTCAAGCAATTCATTCTCCGAGGCGCATGGGGTAACACAAACAGGGTTTCGCCCCCGGGAGAGAAAATCCTAATTTTAAGCAATATCTTCAAGGAACGGAAAAAGTGAAAGGATTCGGGGCTGGTTAAGGGTGCTAGGATCCCGATGGTCACGTCTGCTTTTAATTACTTGATAAAATCCAGAACTTTTCCTTAGTTTACCGTAGTTAATCACTCAATTGATTGGAAGGGTGGCTACCTAAGAGCCAATTCAAACTAGCACCCCGTCTTCTAGGTTGAACACAGACTCCATCCCTGAGGATTCGACTCCGGACTTCCGGATGTTATGTTACGTCGATTTCTAGTCCTCCGCTTGGGACGTGTTAATTCGAAGACTAAAATCGAACAAGCATTTTCCTTTACTCATTTATGAGTTTAGCATCAAGATCTTTAATCAAACTAATAACGAAATCCATGTACTTCTGCGGAGGAGGAACATCCTCATTTTCCTTCTCGTACTCTATAGTAATTTTGACGATGTTGGTTTCACCGTTATGGAAATTGGTAGATGATGTTATTGTTGGGAACATGTGTGAAAGATTGGAGTCCCACATTGATAATCAGAGAAAGAGTTGGACCTTAATATACAATTGGATGATTCACCACTTACAAGGCTTAGCCTTTTAAGTGGATATGGGTCATTCAATGTAGATTGGGTTCATGTGATGTGGTGGACTCCGTGGATACTCCCCAACGGATTGGGCCTGCGCGCACATGGGCAGAACCTCGGGCAAATCAGACTCCTAACAAATGGTATTAGAGTCGATGGCTGAAGATCTATGGGCGGACTCTCCTGGAAGCATCGGTGGTTGTGGGCTTGCACGGAGACTCTCGAAGGAGCAGGAAAAATCCATTGTAACTCTTGATGGAGCAAGAAAATTCCTGGTGTGTGCAGCAGGTGGCTGGCAGCAAGGTGGCTCTCGGTGGAATGGGTACTCTCGATGGAGCAGGAAAAATTCCTAGTGCGTGTGGCACCTGGTTGGCAAGCAAAGGTGGCTCTCGTGGAGTATGGTGGCTCATGATGGAGTGGGTGCAGTAAATAAGCCCAGGTTCGAATACGGTGTTGGATAGATAGATCAAGAATTAAGGGGGAGTCAAGTCGATCAAATCAAAGGGGAGCTAGGCCCAATGCATGGTTCACACATGAGGGGGAGATTGTTGGGAACGTGTGTGAAAGATTGGAGTCCCACATTGGATAATCAGAAAAAGAGTTGGACCTTAATATACAATTGGATGACTCACCACTTACAAGGCTTAGCCTTTTAAGTGGATATGGGTCATTCAATATATATTGGGTCCATGTAATGTGGTGGACTCCGTGGATACTCCCCAACAGATTGGGCCTGCGCGCACATGGGCAGAACCTCAGGCAAATCAAACTCCTAACAGTTAAAACTCTTGTAAACTTCCAGCAAATGTCCCTCCAATGCTATCAGATGCACCGTCTTGTTCTCCTCATCGATGCTCACTCTATCCTTGTATGTCTCCACTTTCCCATCTATTTTTTTCATGAAACACAAAGAATAATTTGGAAATTCCAACTATTACTCATGAATATCAACAATTACATAAAATTTGGAGTGAAAATGGACACATGCAATCGACCCTGACGAAATCAAAAATTTCCGAGTGCCTTTACGTTGGAGAATCGGTAGAAGATGAGGCTATGTATTTTTCTGACCAAAAGTAAAATAGAAATTTGCCTAGAAAGCGATTAATGGGAGAAACTTGAGGCATATGATGATTACAGGAGCGACCATACTAGAAAGATAATGAAATAACAAGAAGCTTAGTCTCTGCAACCGAACAATTGGGCCCACAGTTGTGTAGCTGCACACAAGTGCAGTAAAATTGTGAGTTTTTCACCTATCGAGAGAATGTTGAAACGGTTGTCGCACAGTGGGTGGGGTTGAGATTTGAACAAGTGTGATTCTTCTAGCGTGTAACAGAAAAAGTAAAAGAAAACTTAATCTACAAATCCATGACCCAAACGGTATTGGGACGGTAGACAACTTTTCTTTTTGAAAAGGCAAAAAACTTTATTAATCTTTGAACGGGATACAAAGATTAAAAGGGAAGATGGGAGAAAAGCTACAACTAGAGGAGAAACATTCAACCACTAGCCGAGACAAACCACATCAGACCCCAGGAAAGCGAGAAGCCAACCAAAGAGAGCAAAATAGAGAAAAGACTCTGGGGCACTCCCGCAGAGATACAAAGCATAAACAATACAAAACAGAAAGCTTGATAAGATCAGAGAAGTTTTCCCAATCTGGCACAACAACATCAAAATTCAGAGCATAGGATCACCTCTCAGATCACTTTTCTTCTTTACTCAATATCCAACACCTTCCACCAGATTAGAAGACTGACATAACCCATCGAATTCCCTACCAAATCAAAATTTTAGACCACACCTGCTCAACTGGTTTGCAATGCAGAAAAAGATGATCAACTGTATCCATATGGTTTGGGCAGAATTTGCATGCATAAGCCACATATGCCACATTCTCCAAATCACATCAAAGGCACTATCGGCCACACCACAAGTACCATAAAAATTATTAACAGATCTTGGCTTTTGATCTTGAAGTAAAAGAAGAGTCACCCCCTATCCCTGAAGAGCTTATTCAGTTTTCCTGTATTTTCTTTCTTCCCTAAACCCCTGAAGATCCATGATAACAACTTCAAAATGAAGCAGGCTTTACTGGGCTACTTCAGCATTTGCTGCATCCGAAACCATGAATTTGCTTATGACTTCCTCATCATTTCCCATGTAGTCTTCCCCAATTATTTTTGACACTGTCCACGCAGCTTCTTCTTCATCTAAAATGATCATGTTTCTATTTTTTATTCCATCCGATGAGATAGAAAGAGCTGCAGCAGCTATTGATGCTCTGAGAATCACACTATTCTTCTTCTTCTTCCCTCCTTTTTTCAATTTTGGAATGCCTATTAATTCTTCAATTGACTTCTGTTTTCTTTTGAACTTTTCAGATACTAATTTCTTGGAGGCACCATCTTGTTTTCTGTTGAAAGGCATGATGTTCCAGCTGGAGTTTTGGTCCTCTACATTAACTTCCACAGGGGGGGGAAACTTGGGAAGAGAACAAGAAGAGATTGATGCGACCTTTGCACTTCCCAAAGAAAACTCAGGCTGCTGGATGTCTTTTGAGGCCCTCAAAGCTTGCTTATAGGTAATTAGTTGTAGATTTCCATCATTATGATCATTCTCAACCACCTCCATTGTATTTCCAATAGCAGGTGTTTCATCCACCACCTCCACCACATTCAAATTTTCAAATACATTTCCGTTTTCCATCCCATCATTGATCCCAGCGTTCACCTCTTTGCTATCCTCAATAATTTTCTCTGATGGTTTAAGGCTTGAAACTGCATTATTGTTTGTCACATCCTCTCCCAACACAGCATTATGCTCCACTTCATTTGTTGTGCCATCACAATTACGATCCACCTCATCATCATCATCATCATCATCATCACTATCACCATTCTTCTCTCTATCTTTACTCTGAACATCTAAGTTTCCATGGGTAAACAAGTTGTCTTTAATAATTCTAAAGGACTCGTCCTCTTCAATTCTTACCGTGTAGATTTTGCCGAGAATATCCAATTTGATAGATCCCACGATTTTCTGAACTTGTTCTGTTACAATAAGTACTCTTCCTTTCTCATAAGAAACCTCATGCAGTGTAGACTCATCAACTTGAATGAATTTACCCCAGGAATTCCCAATAAATCTAAAATTTGGAACAAACCAGCCATTTAGAGGCATTCCATAACACGATAGCCAAGCAAATCTTTCCTCATTAGCTGCTTCACCCATCCAGGGTTTTATTTCCTCAAACCATAATTGGGTCCAATTATCCCCAATGGCTTCATCTCTCAATTTTGAATTGGGGAAAATGATGATAACATACCTTCCACCGATTGCTTTGATCTTTTCAATGGAGATACCTTCCTTCTCAAACACTTTTTCCAGTTCATTGGGTGAGAGTAACTGTCTGATTTTTGCAATGGCACTTCTATGTAGCCACCCATTACCAGTTGGCTGAATGGTAATTTTCTGGGTGTTGTATTGAATATTTGATTTGCCAGCACCTCTGAATATATGTGTCTCAGAAATTCCATTGTTCGACTTAATGACATCCTTTTGCTTGGTATTGGGGTTCCTCACTCTGAACACCAATTTTTGCTGTTGCTTCTGTTTCTGGTTAACAATTCCAAATTTGGCCATTTGGACCACCAATTTCTGACCCCAAAACCAATGACCATGAATGTGTTTGAGCAACTTTTAGTAGGAGCCCGAAGTGTGGAGGCTTGTCGGGGATGTAGATAACTTTCAGCAATAGCCCGAAAGTGTGGGGATGCGAAACAATATTTTGTGTTTTGTCAGGGGCAATTTCAGCCGCTGAGTCTTACCTATTAACTAGCCGTTGCTTTGTAATTAGGGAGAGAGAGTTTTAGTTGAAACACGAGAGGAGTCGCAAGAAAACTCTTGAGAGAGCTTGAGAGAGAAAACTTGTGCTTTGAATTCTTTGATTATAGGGAACAAATGTGGCTCCGGGTTTTTCCTCGCGTGGAAGATATCATCACCATTTGACTTAATCTCTACTTCACCCTCCATTTTCCCAGTAAGAGCGGCCATCTTCCCCCAACAATATTAATTAACTGTAAAATACACAATTAAGAAATAACTTTAAAATAGTACTAGAACTATTTATTAGTGGAGCAATTAAAATACTATATGGAAGACACAGCTGGTTGAAGAAAATCCCTTCCAGTGCCCCTTATATAGAAGTTTCCTGATGAATGATTAATCTTCTTTTTTTTTTCTTTTTTCTTTTTTTGCTCAGTGAAAGATGGGAAAGAGACTAGAGTTGCAACCACCTCAAAGAAGAAGGGCTCCCAAATGCCATAGCATTTTTTTTTTTTTTTTGATAATTGGATGTCTATGCCAGCTTGCGCACTCCTCGACTAATTCCAGGGTCCTAGAGGTAATGACCGGGAGTAACCCCAGTGAGCCCAAGAGTTTTGCTGGTAAGGGGAATCGAATCTGAGATCTTATTTGTGAGCAAACCCCTAAGTCAACTGCTTTGAATTAAATGTCATAGCATGTTTAGCCAATGAACCAGTACCAACCATTGAAGGGGATGGTTAATTAATGAGAGAGTCCATCGTCCCAAAATTGGGACCTACAATATTGTTCATAAAAGTGAATTGTGTAATTCAAATTCACTTGAGTGTCAACAGAATGTCAATCAACCTTCAATTCACAACATTTGCATGTGATTAGATTTTTGCTCATATTTATGTATAAAATTTAAGCAAAATGTTGCCTATCAAAAAAAAAGATTTAAGCAAAATGTTATGGATTTTTATGCATAATGTTATAGATATTTAAATTAACAAGTAACACACCACAATTTAATTGGTAGGAAAGGGGCTAATGGGTCAATTCTTTTCCAGTACAGTATTTTCCAATTTCCGTTCATTAGTGGGAATTTTTTTTGGGTTCTCCCTTCAGCCCCATTCAATTGCACGAAAAGAATAGAAAACGACGTTAAGGAATTCTTTCCGTTGATTAGATACCTACAAAATTCTTTGTATTAAAGAGAAAACACACATGGAAATAGATTCTATTTTCATTGTTTCACTTTTCTGAGAGTACATTTCTCGCCGAATATTCCTGACAATTGAACAGAGCCTTATTTAGTTGTATTATTGTCGATAAAGTTATAATGTGGTGAGCTTTTTGGTACGCTTTGAATTTGTGCTGTAACCAATCTTGTGGTGGCATGGACTCCCTTTACATCATACAGATTTGCCCAAGATATTTTGCCCCCACAAACAAACATTTTTAATAGCCTCATTACTTATATTGAAAGAGACTGGATGCAAAATTATTTCCAAGGAGTAGGGACAGTGATAAAGGACTTACCCACCCAGTGCACTAAGCTCCCTCATGTGAGATAGATAAAGCCTATTATTTTAAAATTTTCAATAGTCATTTGTTGAAAATTGTCGAGAACGTCAATTCATGTTGATCGGTATATCTACCACATGACGGAACACGCTTAAAATGAGATAATTAGCCAAGCATATTCTTGTCGATAAAGATGAATGCTTCAAATAACATTCAGCAATATTCGATCAACTTACTTGTTAATAAAATGGGATTTTAACGAGCTCCAAAAATTAAACAGTTCTAATTAATCCTCAAAATAGCTCGAAAAGTGTCCACAATAATCTCATTTAGTCGGTCGAGGACTGGACAGGAGCCGAACCCTAACAAAACCAACAAACAAGAAAATCGGTTTTTTTTTTTTTTGTTAATCAGCCCTCACACTATCACGGTTTTCAACATGTCTCTGTTTAGCTCCTTGCAGTTTGCAAACAGACAAATAAATAGCACAAGTCATTCTGCAATGAAGTTCTATATGGCACAAGTCATTCTGCACATATCACAGTTCACCTAACATTGGATAAGAGGCGATACATTTGTTTTCACTTTGAGATGACGCATCACCGAGAACAGTGTTCGCTCTCATTCTTTGTAGTAGGGACTAGATTGAAATGACCCATATCGTTAACTGTATCAATGTTTGTTCTATCTTGACCAGCGGAGATTATTCGGTGGTCGTGTAGCAGTATGTGGTTACAAGTTCATATCATATGAAAAATGAGTTTGATGCACGTTATAGTTCAGTTAGTCTAATTGACAGCGAGACATAGGACAAATATTAATGCAAACCATGATGCATTTAACTTTATCGTCGTCGTTTTTTTAGCCAGTAAAAATGCAATAGTTTCCAACAAATTAAAGTGTTGCATTTATTTAACTATCTTCACGACTTAATTATTTTCACAACTCCATATGCATATGCTTCAACAACTTCATTATTAGTAGCTAATACATTTTATTCCGAGGAGAGACTCCCATCACATGCACAGCTTATTTAGTAGTATCTGGGGATCTTGCTGTGTAGGGGTGTACCAAAAAACCGAACAATAACCACACTCTCTACTTGAGATGGTGAGTCTCAATGTCTTTGGAGACATTAATGATGAAGTCCAACAAGTCATTTGGATCCTCCACTTTCTCACTCAGCTTCTCATATTCAAAAGTCCAAGTCACCAAATTGCTCTCACCCTTTGTATCAACATGAACAGTTGCCTTAAAGTTCTTGTACTGCTCCATGAGATCTCCTTCAATAACCTTGTAGGTCACTGTCTTGGTTTCCTCGTCTATTGCTTCTACAATTTCCTTGGCACTCTGCTTTTTCCCATCTACATCATTCAAAAACTTTTATCAGCCTATCAAATAGAAGAAAAATGATTCCATTAGTGTTTCAAAATCCTCATACAGCAAATTATGTGGAAGGATCCCCTATCCGGACCAATAATTATCTCTTTTGGACTTCTTTCCATGCCCACTTCAATATTCGAAGGATTGGTAAAACAATCGAAAATATTAGTCATGCTAAAAAACATGTCGATAAAAATTATTGTGTATCTTGAGCAATTAAGTATATGAGTAACATGCGAAAATCTATGGTACACCCCCTTGAAAAAGAATGTACGGTACGCCATGTTAGGTATGTTTTGGTACTTGTTCCCTACTTTTCAGTAGGTTAATGTGAATGGTGAATTTTTTAAAAGACGTAACGGATTGTAATTTTACCAAAACCTTGCGTAATAAGTACCAAAATCATACGTAACAAGTATCAAAATAATACGTAACAGGGGCGGGCATACCATATGTCCCTTTTTTATGGTTGCTACTTGCTGCAATAGATGCATCTCTGGGATTTTCTTCTGCTAATCTTGGTCTTTGGTACCAACTACTGGCAGACACCACACTAGGGAAAGCTGTTGGTTTTGTAGCTATTCTAGTCTTCTCATCTCAATTTGGATTGTCCAACCATGCGATGTATTGGTTTATTTTAAGGTTTGTAGTTCTCTGGTTTTGCTGGTTGATTGCTAGCCAACCATGCTTTTATGGAGCTTTGGCATGTGATTGTCGAGAGGGTTAGGTGCCAACCTAGTTGGGATCGTTGTGATGCCGTTTTTTCTGCTCCATTGTATTTGTTGTTCCAGTTATTCAGTTAATGAAATTATCCTTTTCGCTTTGCAAAAAAAAAAAAAAGGAAAAACTCTTGCTGTAAAGCAAGATCCAAGGAAGAAACATTAATGAACTCCCAATTAGGCAAAAGTAAAGGTCTCATAAAAGACGATAAAGAATCGTTATTCCGTAATAGACAAAAATGAAATCAATTTGATAAATTAAGGAAAAACGAAAAACCCAGTAATTACTAGGGGTGTACACGGTCCGGATCGGACCGGATTGGCATGAATCCAATCCTAATCCGCGAGTCACGGTTTTTAGAAAATACAATCCATGTCCGGACCAAAAGTCTCACGGTTCGGTTCCAATCCGATCCGCGAGTCACGGATCGGTTCCGGTTTTATCCACGGATTATATGTTATATATAAACAAGTAACAAAGTTATATAATTGAAATTTTACCTAATGGTGTAAACACAACTAATTAGAGAAGAGTCGTTCATTGGAATCTCACACTAACGGTGTAAACACAAATACACAACTACTAATTGAATCTACGATATGTTGTCACAAATCCTGAGTTTATTTACTCCAGATGGGCAATATTAGACTGCTTCCATGGGTCATCAATAAAAATACACATCCAAACACGATTATCAATCTAGTTTTGAAAGAGATCACAATTTACCCTAGAAATAGATAACAAGTACATATAGTAGAAGTTAGTGTAACAGTTTAACCCCTAAGTTTTAAAAGAGATCACAGTTTACCCCCTAGTCTGTGTAGTAGAAGTTTGTGTAAAATTATGTGTGTGTATATATATATATTTTAAAATTTTATATATAATAAAAATCTCGCGGTCCGGATCGGTTAATCCACGGTTTCGAAATCAAAATCCATGTCCAGACCGCGAGTCACGGTTTACTAATTTTTCAATCCGTGTCCGGACCATTAATCCACGGTTAAAATCCAAAACGTGCGGATTGGTTCGGTCCGGACCGGATTCACGGTTCACCGGTTTTTTTTACAGCCCTAGTAATTACCGTATCGATTTTTACTAAGGGACATACCATAGATGTCTCTCAGCATAGGTCTATGAAAAACTACTCAGATCCAGTCCTTCCTGGTCTTTTATTTTTTGAGATTATTCGCTAAGACCCTTAAAAACATGTTTTAAACACATTAAAAGGATCGAATCATCAAAATTTCATTGGAAAATGGGAGGTCTGCATATAAGCAGTATGAGGGATCCCTTATTACATCCTTGGGGTGTGTGTGTAGCTTAAGCTGGTTAAATTTGAGATAGGGAATGGACTTACCGTGAGTATAGTTCCAAGTGATGACAGAGCCAACTTTTCCCCAGTCACCTTCATGCAAATCAACACCATGAATTTTAGCAGGGGAGATGGTGGAAATGTGGTGAGGTTTGGAACTAAAGAGTTCATGGAACACATCCCCGTCTGACTTGATCTCGACTTGCCTTGACAGCTTACCCTTTAGAGTTGCAGCCATTTCTTTCGCTAAGAACTCAGATATACACTATCAAACTACAAAGAGAAGATGATCAGAATTGGATGCAAGAGGTGGAGAAAATACTTGGCTCTTGAGCCCTTTTATAGGGGAAAGATGTGAGTTGGGTAAGGTCTCTCATTGTGTAGAAATCGGTATAAACAATTTAAGTAATAACTCAATTATGAGAGATCTCAAATCACTGTAGGGATTATGACATGATTGAGGACATGGGATGACATGATTGAGGACATGGTATGGGACACGAGCAAAGTTTTGGACAAATTTCACTTATATCCTATGCGGTTTGGGTCATGTGATGCTACACCGCATCTAGTTCACTTTGTTGTATCTGCACTCCTTGTGGTTTGTGAATTTGTGCTTACGCGCACAATTAGTGGAAATAATGCTTGCACGGTTTCCGTTCCATGTACAAAAAAATGGATCTGACCCATTTATGTTGTAGAGCTAGACAAGTACTATATCTATACCAAAATTCAAGTCAATCAGAAAATGAAACTTCATGGTCGAATAGAATTTATTTTGAAGTAAATATTAAAATGTAACTTCACCTTTCATTTTTAGCAAGAACACAATCACGGAGTTATTGATGTTTGATCAACATGTTCTTTTATATAGATGCTCTCTACTATTCTATTAATATACTATGAACGGACAGAAATTGATAGGGATGCAATTTTTAAAAAAACCACAGGAAATGTGAATGCATCAAATTAAACTAGAGGGTGTGTAACCGCACATAACCCAGACACTGGTGGTACAAGTGAAGCTTGCTTAAAGTTTTAACGAACTTTATTGTGACACATAACCTGTCCCGGCTTAATGATATTACTAGTATCGTAGATGCGTATTGGAAATCAATTGCAATGATGATGACTATTTTAACATTAATTTTGAAAAAAAAAAAAAAAAACCCTTTCAAATAGCCAGAATCACTTATAATGGTTGAGTATCATCCCTGCGGCCGTAAATAGATCCATAAATCAAAACGGACTGATAAGTATTGGAACCGGCCAATCCACATGAGATTTTTCACCTCACCAACAAAAAATGTTGTAATTGTACGTATCAGAATGCGCAATAGCCCCAATGTAGTATCAGAATGCGCAAAAGTCAATTTGATCATATATAAGAATCGAATTGGACTATATAACTAAGATAATCACACATTTGAATTTTGATTAAGATTTTATTTGCCAGACGGGATGAAGTGTGGCCAGGCGCAGGAGACATTATTTGTTACAAGATACAAGTGGGTTTTCTTCAATTCTCAAGTGGAAATTTTACATTTTGTAGTTTGTACCCAAAAATTGCTATTTGACCCCACTTTGAAAATTTTAATTCTTAATTTGCTCCAAGTTTTTCCATACATGTGATTTAGACAAATTCTTGAGGGGAACATAAATATCCCTAATTCAGGTCATTTTTCCTTGGCGCAATTTAATCGGACGCTAGACCCCGGCCCTCGTATCACAATACTTAAAATATATAGGAGGCAATATTATGGAGGGCTAGTGGACGTTGGGATTGGTCTCCTAGGATTAGTCGAGATGTGGGAAAGCTGACCCGGACACCTGATTATGAAAAAATATATATTATGGAGGGTTATGTTAATATGTGCCTCAAGGGCATATGCTGTAGTCATCTAATGATATCAACTAACCCCATTTTCATGGGAAATGTAACAATAAAATATAGACTGAATTATTGAGGTTTCGGAAAGAACAACTTTTCTATTATTATTCTGTTTGATTTTAGCAACTGGGTTGCTAAAATCATGGTTGATTTTAGCAAATGAGTTCACCAGGTACTAAAATCATGGTTGATTTTAGCTTAAAATCAACCATGATTTTAGAACTGATGAACTCATTTGCTAAAATCGTAAGATTGCAAAAATCAAACGGAAAACTCAGCCGACGCAACATATAATAGCAATACAACTCATACAACACGTTAATGCGAGACTATGAAATTTTGATTAAGTATAATAATTTTGAAATCACTAATCACGCAGTGTCACTGTATGTATCTGTGAGCTTCTCCGATCAGTTAAAAAAGCCTCTACAACAGTTGTCCAACTTGAATTTTTCCTTGAATGATTGAATCTGGAGACACCCTTTACCAATCACCCCAATTGGCCCAACCACCAATCATTATAAAGTTTATAGTATTTTCTCCCTTCAAATTTAACAATCTCAATGGACGGGTTACCAACCAGATACCCAACGAACCAAATCATAATATCAAGTAGCCAGCTTCTTCTTTATTGTTTGGTAAATGCCCACCAGGCCACCATAATTTTCTGTGGAGTCCATACACTTAATCTTACATTTCACTGTACTGTGTGGTGGTAAAGAGATTTGAAACACCACGTCGCAATGACTAAGGGGTGCTGAATAATTTTTCTCTCGAGTGGTTGGGTGGGAAAAATTGGAAACTTACTGAACTGAAAGCCAGATCTTCTTATACTTTATAAGAAAAGGATGTCTTGTGTGCTCTGCGGGATGCACACAACCGTATTATTTGAACCGAATCGTTCATTTTGTTCGTCTCAACAAGTATGTGTATCACATAAAAATTCAGGTGAATCAGACATCGGTAATTATTTGATCGGTCACCATTTAACTTGCAGTTTTGTGGAAAAAAATCACCTGTAACAGTTTCTTTAACTCTTTTGTTTCTATGGAAACTGAAGTCTTAAAACATTATCTTCGATATCCGATCAACTTAAATTTTTACAATGCAAGCATAGTTGAAGAACTGAATAAAATGAATAATTCCGATCAAACAATGGGAGTTGGGGACTTGGAGTGAAACATGAGTTTTTCTGCTCGGCTACGAAAGAGGTATGAATGATACGTGCAGTAAAGGCGTGTCAGTGTCACCATAATGGGCTCTGTTTGCCTATATCAGGCACCAATAATAATAATGCAACCGGACTTCAAACCCCATATCCAATCGGAAAAATCCAAGTCCAATTATTTAAGAAATGTATTAGGTTTGGGTCCCAACGGGATGCATCTTTCATTGTCAGTTTCCACATATAGAAAACCGAAAACAGACAAGGCATGTAGAGTTTTCCAGCCCATTATGTTCCCCAGTTGTATTATCTATGTGAGAAAAGGTCGAAAAAAAAATACAATAAATGTAATTATGATTTATCATAATCACATAATTTTTCACAGTTCTGCTTAAATTAAACAATAACTTATGTGTTAATTATAAATTATTATATATATCGTTCACAAATCCGATGAAATTAAACAATAACCCACAAGTTGTTTCTCAATCTATTCGTTTTAACCTTATAGAGGTCCAAAAAAGAAAGTTAGAGAGGTTTCATTGGTGCAACAATTTATATTGAACAATATATCATTTGTATAACCAAAAACATTCAAGGTTCTGTTTGTCGGTTAGACTACACGGTACATTTTGTCAGTTACATAGAGAGAATAAAGACCTAGATAATTCAAAGAATCATGAGCAACAATTTAATCCCCAAAAATCCTATTTTTAAATATGAGGGTGTAAAGTTTATAGATGTATCCTGTAATTTTATTTAATTAGAGTGAAGATAATTACGTACGTACGTTAACCTTAAGTTGCTAAAATGTCGAGATATTGGTTATACTATTATAGCTAAATAACCAGTGCTACATTAATTGAACAATGCTACATGTACAACCATTTCGGCTCCAACCATTGTGGGGTTCACACACAATTATGAGTGTAAGCCCCGCGCATATGTGAGAGAATTGTAAATGGTTAGAACCGAAATGGTTATACAAGAAGCGAAGCATTTTTGTTAATTTTAGCATCTCCAGTATCTCTCCCCCAACCCACTCTCTAGTCTCCACTTTCCAGTTAGTTTGCAACACTGAAATATAGTACGACAAAGAAAAGAGAAGATACAGGATAGAAAAGGAAGGAAGAAGGAACCAATGCAATAATGATCAATGTAGGAATGGAGCCACGGACAGTCGCTCCTGCAAGAAAAAAATCTCTAATATTATAGAGAAAAAAAAATTTTACTATAAATTATATAGACTCGCCCTTGTGAAATATTTTGAAAAAAAAATCGCCTTTTCGGTGTGAAATTTCTAACTCCGTTCCTAGATCAATGCAAACCGATGGAAACTGCTCGTCAAACCTAGATGGCAGAACCACATGAAAATGTAGGAAGGAACCAATGGTCAATGTTTATGGACCTGCACATGACACGTTACCAATGGGAATAATGGCAAGAGCAGTGTTAGAAACACAATTTTCAAACACAACCACATATTGTGTCCGGGATTGTTCGATACATGTAGGTCTACATACATCAAATGCCTCTTAACACGGTTGAATCCAGAAATGTGTTGAGAAGACTTTTTGTAGGGGAAAAATGGGAAGCTTGTTTTTTTTCTTTTCTTTTCTTTTTTTTTTTGATCGGTGAAGAAAACTCCTTAATCATAAAGAAAACTGAATTTTTACCAAACGAAAAGAAATGCAATAAGAGAGCTTCAAATAGTATAAAACTCGTTTAGTACTGCTACTCGCAACATAAAACTTGACCTGGCCTTATGGTTTTTAATATGAAAGACAACATAAAAGAAGAGTACAAAAATAAAACAATGTAGCCGATAAGATACAAGCCATACAAAAAAAAATAGGGGCAAATTACACTTATCTCCCCTGAGCTTATTGACAAATTTACTGACCTCCCCTCTAATTTCAGAAATTATTGTTACCTCACCTACTTTACAAATTAATATACCCATACCTCCCTTAGCGTTAAAATTGACTTAATTAACGGTGTTAACTTTGGGAACCAAAAGACTATTAAACCCTCCTAATAGAGCCAACAACTCCCCAACATAATATTTTGCATTAACATTCCCTACTTTAGATTATCACACATTATCATACGAAAAGTATATGAGATTATGTTATTCTTCAGATCCTAAATAAAACAACCATTTGATAGTTTAAACTCTTGTGTACATTTATTTATTTATTTTTTTTGTTATTAGTGATTTTTTCCCATAATCTTCTCTACTTTATATTAAGTATCCGTGTGTTGTTTTTTTTTTAGGGAATTGATAATCGCACTCCAAAAATTGATGGAGGGGCTCCAAGCTACAGTGGTTTTCCTAAATTACCCTTTTGCAAGTTCTATAATTTACTTCAGGCACTTCAAAAAAATTGTACTCTTCTCCTTTTCCTCCTCTGTTAATGCTTGACCGACCGGGTGACTAAAAATAAAGACGCGTCCCAAGCGCAGGACTCTCGACCGATGTAGCATAATATCCGGAAGTACCGGAGTCGAATCCACAAAGACGGACGAACGTGTGCAGGACTCAAAGATGACGGGTTCTTATCTTGGCTCTTAGGTAGCCACCCCTTGTGCAACTCAAATGATTTACCAACTAAATTACCCAGCTAACTTTATTAAAAATGGATTTAAAAGGAGAGTACAGCCGTGGGAACCCAGCGTCCGCAACTAGTCTAACCAATGTTTACTCGGGCCACAATTATTCATTTTATTGATTTTAGAATAAAAAAAAGGATCCCTAACAAATGCGCACCACCTATCACCAGATTCCGTGCGCATTCGAATTCCGGCGATGCCTGGGTTTTGTTTGTTAGAAGAGTTTTCGTCTTCTAAAATTGCTCAAAATTAAATTAATTCGATCCCGAGGTAGAACATTAATCAAACTAGCCACGGAGCGCCTTCGCCCCGCGGCCGCACTCTATAAAACTACTCGCTCATGATTCTATTAAACGCAACAATAATATTAACCCTAGATCTAAACATGCTTCAAACAATTGAAATAAATAAAACACGATACCAAATATTTGCAGCGAGAGAACGGATGCGAAGAACAAGAAATCAAAACTGGAAATCCTGAAGAACTTGAATTAAACTTGAATCTGAAATATAAAACTAAGAACGGCAGCCAAAGTTAATGAAAAGTAAATCTAAGTTATGAGTGTGTATCACTAATTCGAGCTAAAAGAGAAGTATCTATACTAATCCCTAATTTCTAATAAAAATCCGAGACAAAATAGGATTATCCTCCGCGGGAGACCAAAACGCTGCCGTTCACTGGCCAAGATAAGCTCTCGGTAGCGCTACCATGAAAATGGTGTAGCGCTACCGCGCCCCTTAACTCCCCCTTTAACTGGTTGACCGTTGAACCGTTGACCCATCTAAACCCTTCGGTAGCGCTACACCACTTTTGGTGTAGCGCTCCAGAACCTTCTGTTCATTCTTGCGCCTTTTTGTGCCATTCTTGAGCGCTCCATCAAATTCCTGTAGCGCTCGCGATGGGTTACGATCACGTCCACGCGAAATCCACTTCAACACTTAGCCCCCTCGGCCTTCCCACTCTTGATTCTCGTGCATGCCCCTTCAACAACTCCAATTAGCGCAAAAACACCTCTTTTTCCTGCGAATTAAGCACAAACACCAAATCCAACCACGTGCACACATTAAATGGAAAATGAGGATTAAAAACACGAAAACTGCGCTAACTCTATCCTACTTAGGCGCTTAAATGCATGGATTTCACGCGCCTATCAGTTAACAACGAGTTTTTCAGTGCCGAGCGGGTACCATCCTACGTGGTGCTCGAGCGCACATCTCGGCCGTCCAAAACACTTTTTGGACGGCCTGGATTAAGAGAGAGAAAGGAGAGAGAGAGAGAGAGAGAGAGAGAGAGAGAGAGATCTGGGCCTTATTTTACATTGTTGACTTGTTGAGCAACTTTGCAATATCTTTCGGATAAAAAAAATAAAGTACTTTCGCGCAAAATTTTTTTTTTTTCACCAAATTAAACTACTAATAGAGATCTTTAATTCGGTGCAAAAAAATTTTAAAAAATGTATACGAAAGTATTTTACATTGTTGGCTTGCTGAGTTGGCTTTGCAATATCTTTCGGATAAAAAAATAAAGTAATTGGGCGCATAATTTTTTTTTTTTTTTCATTGCTAAAAAAATTGAAAAATTTTGTACAAAATAATTTAAACCCAACAAGCCAGCAATGTAAAATACTTTCATACTAATAGAGATCTTTAATTTGGTAGTTTATTTTGGTGCAAAAGAAAATAAAAAATTATGCACGGATTTACTTTATTTTTTGATCTGAAAGATAGTACAAAGCCAACTCAATAAACAAACAATGTAAAATGCTTTCGTATACAATCTTTTAAATTTTTGCCATCAAAAGAAAGATCTCTACTAGAATTTTGATTTGGTGCAAACAAAAATAAAAAATTATACGTGGGAATACTTTATTTTTTTTATCCAAAGGATATTGCAAAACCAAAAAAAAAAAAAAAGAAGTAACAATTGCCTTGAGTTAACAATGCCATTAACAGAGGTGTCAAACAGGCAGCTTCAGACTGAGGATCCGCTACCAAGAGAGGTTTTGGTTCATATTTCCGTTAGGAGTGCCTCAAATGAATGAGGAGATAATTTTGGGGTGGAGTGCCTCCAGTAACTTTTATATTTTGAAAATGATAGTTTTGTAACTTCATTAAATTTTGGAGTGCTTGCATCAAAAAATATAGCCCTAAAATCAGCTCCCCTTTTTTTTTCCCCTCATTAAGACTAACTAAAAATAAATAGTTCACTAAGGATAAGAAAACAATTAACTCTTTTTTATTGTTATTGTATTGTTTTCAAAACTTGGAACAAATATTTTTCATTGTACATTTTTAAATAATTTTTAGCCTCTTTAATTTGTAAAATATAGTTTTTTTTTCCCAGTTTGTCCAAATTGTTATTTTACTGTTTTCATCATTATGTGGTAATATAAAGTAGGAAATGTTAATGCAGCATAAATTATTTGTGAGGAGGCTATAATAGTCTTTTAGTTCTCAAAGTTAACACCATTAAGTCAATTTTAATGGCAAGGGAGGTATGTGTATATTGGTTTGTAATGTAAGGGAGGTGACGGTAATTTCCAAAACCGGAGGGAGACCAGTGAATTTATTATTAAGCTTAGGAAAGGTCATTGTAATTTACACACAAAAAATTGTTAGAACCTAACCTAAATCCACCACCATACACGGGCATGTGAGTAGGGCTTCTTTCAGTCCGGATCTGATCGGATTCCTAGAAATCCAAGGTCTGAACTGCGAGTTACGGTTTTTAGAACATGAAATTCTTGTCCAGACCAAAAATCTGACGGTGCGGTTCCAATCCAATCCATGAGTCATGGATTGATTCCAGTTTTATCCATGTATTACATTCCATAAGAAAAGTAGCGCCTAGCAAGGGAAGAAAAAAAAAAAAGATCTAGCAACCAATTTGCAGTACAGGAACATCAAATGCTATACATAAAGCATTACGTTTTCAAGATTCAAGGTGGAATACCTGTTTTAGCATTATAGGAAAATGCAATACATCATTCCAGATTCAAGGTTCCAAAATCAAGTCCATTGCATTAATAAACATCAAAGTAGGACAACCAGTTTCTAGTGCAACCATTATAGTGCATTGCATAAAGCATCAAAGTAGGACAACGTACCATTCCATCATTCCAGTCTATGGGGTCACGTGCCACCCTCGAATTTACCACCTAATGATTTTTTTTTTTTTTCTTTTTAAAGTGTTAGAATAGGAAAATTTGGGGGCTTATAGGGTTTTCAACTCAAATATGTCATGGTGGCTCATGTGTTTCCAACAAAAAGGTTCAAAACAATGGTTACATTTTGGTTATAAATTACTATGTTTTGACATGTCTGAATTCATCCTAAAAGTTGATTCATCTAGCCGGGTTTTACCAATAGAGTTTTCTTCGATAAAGCTTATGATATGGTGCTTTCTGATCAACTCGATGCATTTATTTTTGACACATGATCTACTAATGATTTCTCAAAAATAATGAGGGTGCCAAATCATATTCATATAGTATATGATTCATGTGGCATCTTAACTCTCTTTACAATTACAAAGAATATTTAAGCCTATGTTGAGTATGTGAATTTATATGAACATATAATAGCTATCAAAGTTACCACCTAGTAATCACTCTTCATTGCCCCTACATATACATCAGGTTAAAACTCTTATTACAATCCCAAGGATCAAAGTTATAACCATTCTTGAACCTACCACTGTAACCAAGTGATGGGTGTTGCAACATTTTAGTAAATAAATGTTAAACATTAATTTCTCAATTATCTAAGGTATGTTTTGCTATGTATGACTACTCGGTGGATGACATTAAAAGATGCCTTTGTGGTATTAGAAAGCTGAAATTGGATGAAATTATTCTTTCCTAACTCTGTTGATGCTGCTGTGGCATGGTCTGAATTTTTTTTTTTTTTTTTTTTTTTTTGAACGGCAAAAATTTTATTAGTCTTTAAAAACAAATTACAAAGATTAAAAGAATCCTAGACAGGAGGAATTGGAACAGAGGAAAAGCCGACCCACGAGAAAGGCACCTCACACTCTGAAAGACACCTGCCGCTAGGAACCAAAGGGGAAAAAAACAACAACCAAAGGCTGGTAAGACACCTGCCGCTAGGTCTGAATATTGCGATGATGACTGTGTCTGAATTATCTGGGGCTATTGCTGATTTCCTGCTTTGTCCTAATAGCTTGGGGGTGGCTTCGTTCATGCTAATATCTATCCTATTTATCTTGGGTTTTGGTATGGTTGGCCATGTTCTTTGGTCATGGTGTCCTGTTTCTGGTTTTTTTCTACCTGGGAATTCGTTTATTTAGCTTGTTCCATCTGTTTGGTCATGTTGACAATGTTTCTATTTTCTAGTTTTTCGGATTTGGTTGACTACTTATCAACCTTTTCTTTTTGCTTCTGCTGTTTGTAACCCTTTGGATGGTTCCATCTTTATTTATATATTTTCTATTTTTGCTCATAAAAAAATTCTCAATTATCTCCTTCATTATTTTACCGTTACAAATGCTAAAAGCAATTTATGTTTATCATTATGTACAATAATGAAGTATTCTCCTATTACAACTATATATATATATATATAGCAACAACTAAGAAGTGCTGATTGGGTGGAAGTAGATCGGAAATATTTCCATATGGGAGATATAAGATACGTACACATAAAAGATGATATAGTGCAAGAGATTTTAAAATCTTTTCTATATACTATTTATATGCTGTACTTTGGGCAACTCGGTTCGTGACTCGATCAAACCTCTCGGTGATCTTGAACATCGGATGAGGAATTTTTGTGAGCACTTGGGTTTAATCTTGGGTTAGTACACTCCTGTGGAACCTTTATGAGGGGAGGAATATTAACCTTAAGACAGCGTCCAACACGACTCTCATGCTCCCAGACAACATTTTTTCTACTTCCACTATTTTCGTACTCTCTTGGTTTACTTGTTGTGTTTCTATGTTCATGTGGTTCAATCATTCTTCTAATAAAATAATATTTTGTGAATAAAAGTTCTAACAATGGGAACATCTCATAATAACACACAATATGAAGCTCTTATTACATATCCTAAAACCAAAAAAAAAACAAACACAACCATTATTCATGTATGTTGCAAGCGACCATACAATTGATCTATATATAGCAACTTTCCTTTACTCATTGATAAGTTTAGCATCAAGATCTTTAATCAAACTAATAACGAAATCCATGTACTTCTGTGGAGGGGGAACATCTTCATTTTTCTTCTCGTACTCTATTGTAATTTTGACTATGTTGGTTTCACCGTTATGGATGAATTGGTAGATGATGTTATAACTCTTGTAAACTTCCAGCAAATGTCCCTCCAATGCTGTCAGATGCACCGTCTTGTTTTCCTCATCGATGCTCACTTTCTCCTTGTATGTCTCCACTTTCCCATCTATTTTTGCATGAAACACAAAGAAGAATTTGGAAATTCCAACTATTACTCATGAGTATCGACAATTACATAAAATTTGGAGAAAACTTAAATAAAAAAATATACGAAAAATGATGAAAATGAACACATGTAATCGACGGTGGCAAAATCTAAAATTTCCGAGTGTCTCTACGTTGGACATGAATCCGTAGAAGATGAGGCTATGTAGTTTTCTGACCAAAAGTAAAATAGAAATTTGCCTAGAAAGATGATGAAATAACAAGAAGCTTAGTTTCTGCAATCGAACAATTGGGCCCTCAGTTGTGTAGCTGCACATAAGTGCAGTGAAATTGTGAGTTTTTCACCTATGGAGAGAATGTGAAATGACTGTCGCATGGTGGGTGGGGTTGAGATTTGAACTAGTACTGTGGATTCTTCTAGTGTGTAATAGAAAAAGAAAAAGAAAATCTTAATCCACAAATCCATGAACCAAATGGTATTGGGGATGTAGAGAACTTTTAGCAAGAGCCTGAGGTGTGGGGGCTTGTTGGAGATGTAGACAGCTTTCAGCAATAGCCCGGGAGTGTGGGGATGCTAAACAGTATTTTGTGTTTTGTCAGGGGCAATTTCGGCCGTTGAATATTACCTATTAACTAGCAGTTGCTTTGTAATTAGGGAGGGAGAGTTTTAGTTGAAACACATGAGGAGTCAAGAGAAAACTATTGAGAGAGCTTGACAGAGAAAACTTGTGCTTTGTACTCTTTGTTTATAGTGAACTAATGTGGCTCCGTGGTTTTTCCTCGTGTTAAGGTTTTTCACGTATACCTGAGTATATATTCTTTCTTGTTACTGTTTATTACGCACTCTTTTCTATTTTATGATTTATGTGGCTCTAGTTTTCAAAATCTGTAGAGGCGTTGTGGGTTGAACGTGCTGCTTGATCCCTTACAAACGGGACCTTAAGACAAAATAAATAGTGAAAGGATACTTGAAAAACGTTTCCAGCGGCAATAATCTTCCCCGCCAAGGCTTCTTAAACTTGTGAGTTCCCATTTGATAAAATATGCTAAAATCAACATTTGCTAAAATCTTTGATTTCCTGCGGAGAAACTCACCCTAAAATCAAAAATTTTACCAAATGGCTTCCTCATTTGCTAAAATCAACTGTTAATCTTAGCAAATTTGATCAAATGGAAAAGTCGCCCTAGAGATGTAAGATCATAACAACGTTAACAAAGGAGAAATTAGGTTTTGTGTGCTTAAATTACCTGCAACAAAAGTCCAGACTTTGATGGATCCATGATCCCCCCACTCACCTTCATGTAAATCCACTCTCTGTATTTTTTCAGGGCACAAGTTTGCTGTGTGCTGTGATTTTTTACCTGCACACATGTGGAAGATATCATCACCATTTGACTTAATCTCTACTTCACCCTCCATTTTCCCACTAAGAGCGGCCATCTTCCCCCACCAATATTAATTAACTGTAAAATACACAATTAAGAAATAACTTGAAAATAGTACTAGAAGTCTAGAACTATTTATTAGTGGAGCAATTAAAATACTATATAGAAGACAGCTGGTTGCAGAAAATCCCTTCCATTGGCCCCTTATATAGAAGTTTCCTGATGAATGATTGATTTTTTTTTTTCCTCAGTGAAAAGTTAGAAGGGGGAGACCAGAGTTGCAACCTCCCCAAGGAAGAAGGGTTCCCAAATGCCATAGCAATTTTTATTTTATTTTTTTTGATAACTAGTTGTCTGTGACAGCTTGCGCACACCTCCATTAATTCCAATGTCCTAGAGATAATGACTAGGCATAACCCCAGTAGCCCCAAGAGTTTTGCAAGCAAGGAGAATTGAATCTGAGATCTTAAATGTGAGCAAACCCCTAAGTCTAAGGCAAAATCACTTTGCCAACTCCTCGGAGTTAAATGTCATAGCATATTAAGCCAATGAGCTGGTACCATCCATAGATGGAGATTGATTAATTAATGAGAGAGCCCGTAGTCCCAAAATTGGGACCTACAATATTGTTCATAAAAGTGAATTGTGTAGTTCAAATTCAGTAGAGTGTCAACAGCATGTCAATCAAACTTCAATTCACAACATTTGTATGTGATTAGTTTTTTGCTCATATTTATGTATAAGATTTAAGCAGAAATGTTATTTATTTTTATGCATAATGTTATATATATTTAAATTAACAAGTAACACTTTGCACCACAATTTAATCACATAATGTTATTTAGTTTTCTGTTTGAACAACCATAATTTTAGCAAATGAGTTTAACATGTGCTAAAATTATGATTTTGAAATCAAAAAACTGAAGTGGTTCCGTGTATCGTTTTTCGATTTTTTTCACACCGAATTGAAGTACACGAGTGTACTTCAATTCGGTGTGAAAAAAATCGAAAAACGATACACGGAACCACACGAGTGTACTTCAATTCGGTGTGAAAAAAATCGAAAAACGATACACGAAACCACTTAATTTTGTGATTTGAAATACCTATGATTTTAGCACCTGAACTCATTTACTAAAATCATGATTGAGTTGCAAAAATCAAACGGAAAACTAAGCCAATGGCTAAAATTCTTGTGCAGTACAGTATTTTCCAATTTCCGTTCGTCAGTGGAAATTTTTCTTGGGTTCCCGTTCCCCCTTCAGCCTCATTCAATTGCACGAAAAGAATAGAAAACGACGTTAGGGAATTCTTTCCGTTGATTAGACACCTGTAAAAAATTTTGTACTCCTATTAAAGAGAAAACACAAAGGAAAATAGATTCTATCTTTCATTATTTCACTTTTTCTGAGAGCACATTTTTCGCCAAATATTCCTGACAATTGAATAGAGCCTTATTCAGTTGTATTATTGTCAGTAAATTTATAATGTGGTGAGCTTTTTGGTACGCTTTGAATTTGTGCTGGACCTTCTTACACAATTGGTTGTCCGTGTTTTTTTATCAAAATATTGTTGTTTTCCATCCAAGCTATTCATGGAAGTAACCTTCCGGGAAAGTATATTATGAGCACATGATTGACACAAATTATTATGTGGGGTAAAGGGGAGAAACTTGGGTGCAAATAGGGCACCACCAGGGCCGGCTTTGAGTTTTATGAGGCTTAAAACGAACTTTTTTAAATGGGCCCTCCATCTAATTTGCATAATTAAAAATACCTATAAAAAAAAACTTTTATAAGTACCCATAATTGATTAAATTTTCATAATCAACTGTAGTTCTTTTTTTTTTTTTTTGATTTAAAGAAGTATTGATTGGTGGGCCGTGAGTGGGTTAAGAGAGTTATATGATTTTTTGAAAATCAAAAACAAAAGAGCACTATAACAAGGATAAAAAATAGAAGTAGATGGGCAAGAAGGAAAGAAGTTAGTAGACGATGAAATTCTTGAAAATAAATCACTACTCAATAGCGATGATGTTTTAGCTTCTTTATTAAAACTTACAACCCCTTTTAGTTTCTCATAATAACAAAATAGGTGCCAAATTATATCATTTTTGGGCCCTTTTACTTGGACGTTATTTTAAATTGGGCTCTTAAAAGACAAATTAACTTTAATTTTTATGTATGCCTAATTAGGGGGCCTCAAAATAAGTCAAAATTTGGGGGCTTAAAGCGATGGCTTTACGAGCTTTAGCCCAAAGCCGGCTCTGGGCACCACGTGGTGTCCTTCGACACATTTGGGTCGTTCAAAAGTGTATTAGACGGTTCGGATTTGGAGAGAGAAACAGGAGAGAGAAAGAGGAGAGAGAGTGAGGTGAGAGAGTGTTTTAATCTAGCCTGTCTAATACACTTTTGGACAACCTGAATATACTGAAGGGACACCACGTCAGAAACAACCCTCTTGGCAAACAAACTTGGGTGCAAATAGGGCACCACGTGGTGTCCTTCGACACATCTAGGCCATCCAAAAGTGTATTAGACGGTTCAGATTTGGAGAGAGAAAGAGGAGAGAGAGTGAGGTGAGAGAGTGTTTTAATTTGGACCGTCTAAAACACTTTTGGACAACCCGAATATACTGAAGGGACACCACGTCAGAAACTACCCTCTCGGCACAGAAACTTGGGTGCAAATAGGGCACCACATGATGTCTTTCGACACATCTGGGTTGTCCAAAAGTGTGTGGTGAGAGAAACTTGGGTGCAAATTGCCTATCAAATCTACAGGACTCTACTGAATCTGCCAATTACCTATCAAATCTGCAGGACTGTTCAAGTATGCAGGGCCAGCCCTGTGGGCAGGCTGGGTAGGCCCGGGTCTGGGGCCCACCAAAAATACCCCATTTTTAGGGCCCCAATTAGGTATATATATGTTCATAACAAGTAATAAATATATACTGTTGTACTACAAAAAATATAAAAGCATTTGGCATAGTAGAAAGGTTTGTGTGTTTCCTAGTAAATGCCAAGGTTCAATTCTCATGGGCCCTTCTTTTCTTTTTCTACCTTTTCTTCCCTTTTCTTTTTTCTTGCTATAGTCAGTTTCTACCTTCTCTTCTCTTCCTTTTTTTTTTCTTTTCTACTACATCCTTATCATTTGTTGACTTTTTTATAAAAAAATTGTCGGTGTAGTAATTAGGGAAAAAATAAATAAAACACTTCGTGCGTATTCGTGAAATGTTCGCATTGCCCATTTCAATTGATTTTCTAATTCTTGCAATAAGAATAGACAATTATGACAGAAAACTATTTTTTATTAACATGAAGACATGAATTACCAAAAATATATATATATGGAACGTGGTATTTATCATTTGAAATAAATATTGATTCTTTAATTTTTTTTCTCTAGAAAAACATAGAGCCCTGGTTTACATCACCGTCTGGGGCCACGAAAATCTCAGGGCCGGGCCTGCAAGTATGTAACCAATCTTGTGGTGGCATGGACTCCCTTTACACCATACAGATTTGTCCAAGATATTTTGCCCCAACAAACAAACATTTTTAATAGCCTCATTACTTATATTTAATAGCCTCGTCACTATCCCGAGGAGTAGGGATAGTGATAAAATGCCGTACTCAGTGCACGAAGCTCTCTCATATATAACATAGACAAGGTTTATTGAAGTGTCTTAACAAAAAACTTTGGATGGTCTATCGTCCAGTTAAAGGTTTTGTGGGGCCTATGTTAATGATTTGAATAATCATTTGTTGAAAATTGTCGAGAACATCAATTCATGTTGATCAGTATATCTACCAAACCATACAGATTTGTCCAAGATATTTTGCCCCAACAAACCCAACTTTTTAATATAGCCTCATTACTTACATTGAAGAGACTGGATGCATGATTATTTCCGAGTAGGGATAGTGATAAAAGACTTACCCACCCAGTGCGCTAAGCTTCCTCATATGTGACATAGATAAAGCCTACTGAAGCGTCTTAACAAAAAGCTTTAGATGGTCTACCGTCCAGTTAAAGGTTTTGTGGGGGACTATTTTAACGATTTGAATAGTCATTTGTTGAAAATTGTTAAGAACGTCAATTCATGTTGATCGGTATATCTACCACATGACGGAACACACTTAAAATAGCCAAGCAGATTGTTGTCGAGAATGTCAATCAATTTTTGTAAAGATGAATGTTTCAATTCATATTCAGCAATATTCGATCAACTTGCTTGTTAATAAAATGGGATTTTAACGAGCTCCAAAAATTAAACAGTTCTAATTAATCCTCAAAATAGCTCGAAACGTGTCTACAATAATCTCATTTATTCGATCGAGAACTGGACAGGATCCGAACTCTAACAAAACCAACAAACAAGAAAATCAGTATATCATTTTTTTTTTCTTTAATCAGCCCTCACGTTATCACGGTTTCAACATGTCTCTCTTCATCGCCTTATCTCCTCTTCTGTTTGCAAACAGACATTGGCTGTCTCTCTTTATCGCCTCATCTCCTTGATGTTTGCAAACAGACAAATAAATACTTAGCACAATTGGTTGTCGACAAGTGTTGAATTATAGGGCTTGTGGCTCCCATCCTCTTCAAATCAGCCACCCACTTTCCTGTTTCAAGCACTGGGATTTACTCCTTTGCTTCCCATCACCCGACAATTGACCGCTAGGAGTAAAGCTTGTGGTTTTTCGGGTTCTGAACAATTGCTCCGATTACTTCCGTGGAGTACCCGATTTTGGGGAAGCACGCAAAATATTACTCCCTCCGTCCCTTTTTAAGTATATTGGCAGTATTGCTTCCTAAATCTAACTTATTAGAGCATCACTAATGACATACTCAAATGTGAATACTCAAATGTTGTCACATCATCTTTTGAGTATTCATTTAATGGGTTTCTAAAGTCAGCAATGTAAAGCTCTACAATGGTTTGTTTTTGTCTATAACTAAAAGAGGGGAAATGTTGGTAATTTTGAGTATGCAAGTTTGATTATCGGAAAATGTTGGTAGTTTTGAGTATCCAAATGCCAAAATTTGAGTATTTATAAAAAAATGTTGCTAACGTTGAGTATTTATCCAAATGTCATTGTGAGCGCTTTTTGAGTGTCTAAATACCAAAATTTAAGTATTTTTCTTTTTGAGTATGTCATTGGGGATGCTCGTATAGAAATATCATCATTACGCATTTTACATCAACTTTTGCATCCACTTTACACTTTTTACATCAACTTTTATCTCTACTTTGCAAAATTATCATCCACCTCTATCTATTAAATCTTTACCCACCAACTTTTCAAAAACACAAAATGATAATTGTACAAACTTTTACCAATTTGTCATGCACACACACTTGAACAGCTGAGAAAGAAATGTTGACACTAAAAAAAGGACGGAGGGGGTATTTGTTAGTGTATGTATGGCCACCTCATGGCATAAGCCAATGAAGTCGTCAGTTCGGACCCTCCAAAAAATGTAATAAAAAATAGGGGGTCCCAAAAGATGTAGGACTCCTATACAAGTATATATCTATATTGGGACCAAATAATTTTTAGTTTTAGTTGATTGGGTAGAAAAATAAATAAATAAGCCCAATTTGAGTTTCGGGGGCCCATAAAATGCGGTGGCAAAATTAAAAATACTACTAACTTGAAACCTAAAGAAATTGCAAGTGAAATGAAAATTGAACCGATATTTCATGAGAAATGTGTCTATTGTGGAAAGAAGCAATTTGATGAGAATGCTAGTGAATAGGTGACACATTCAGCTCAGGAGTCCTTTAGAGTCAATTACTTCCTACATATTGTGGATCAAGCACTTTCTTCACTTAGGAATAGGTTCAGACAAATTCAAGTATATGAGAAATCTTTTGGATTTTTGTTTGATTTGAAGCATTTAGATTTTGTCGGGATGAAGCTTTGATGTCCTCTTGTGATATTCTTGAGGATCTTTTGAAATGTAATGGGCTTTCTGATATTAATGGGAGGGATTTATTTTCAGAATTAAAAGTCTTGAAAGATATTTTGCCAAAAGATACAAAAAAAAAATCAGTTGATGTGCTGAATTACTTGAAGAGAATGTATGGCTGTTTTCCGATGCATATAGATTATTGTTGACTATACTATTTACCGTTACATCCGGGGAAAGAAACTTTTCAAAGTTGAAATTGATCAAAACTTATCTTCAGTCAACCATGTCTCAAGAAAGATTAAATGGATTAGCTATATTATCCATTGAGAAGGATACATTGAAGACGTTTGATTATGAAGACTTAATTAGTACATTTGCAGGTAAAAGTACGAGAAGAGTAGTGTTCAAATGATCGATTTCGAAGTATTGTAATGGTTGTTTATAGTTTGTCACCTATGGAGAGAATGTTGAAACGTACGGTTCACGCGGTCGGTGGGTTGAGATTGAACTAGACAACTACTGTGGACTCTTCTAGCGTGTAATAAAAAAAGAAAATCTTACTCCACAAATTCATGACCCAAGACAAAGTTTAGCAATATAGCCTAGTGGTGTGGGTGCTTGTTGGGGATGAGTAGACAACTTTCAGCAATAGCCCAAGGATGTGGGGATGCGAAATGGTATTTATGTTTTGTCAGGGGAAATTTCGGTCGTTGGTTCTTACCTATTTATATAACAGCTGCTTTGTAATTAGGGAAAGAGAGTTTCAATTTAAACACGAGAGGAGTCGAGAGAAAACTCTTAACGAAAGGCTTTGGATGGTCTACCTTCCAGTTAAAGGTTTTTTGGGGGCAGTTTTAAGAATTTGAATATTTTTTTGTTGAAAATTTTTTAGAACATCAATTCATGTTGATCGGAATTATCAACCACAAGACGAAACACGCTTAAAATAAGATAAGTAGCCAAGCAAATTTTCGTCGAGAATGTCAATCTATTTTTGTAAAGATAAAATGTACTTCAAATCATATTCAGCAATATATTCGATTGACCTAAATGTTGATAAAATGATATTTCAACGAGCTCTAAAAATATAAATGGTTCTAATCATCAAACTAGCTCAAAAAGTGCATGCCCACAATAATCTCGATTAGTCGGTCGAGGACTGGACACGAGCCAAACCCTCACAAAACCAACAAACAAGATAATCAGTCTATCGTTCCTTCTTTTTCTTTTCTTTTTGTGGTATCAGCCTTCACTCTATCACCTTTTCAACGTGTCTCTGTTTTTCGCCTTATCTCCTTGCTGTTTGCAAACAGACACATAAATAGCACAATTGGTTCTAGCTTCTTGGAAGAGAAGACACACCTCTTTTGGGGGAAGAATTACTCTTATCAAATCTGTTTTGGGCAACTTACCAATTTACTACCTGTCTTTGTTTAAAATGCCTGAATGTGTTTTGAAGGAATTGGTAAAGATTCAAAGCATATTCCTTTGGGGTGGTGGTGAATTGAAGAAGAAGGTTAATCTGGTGAGCTAGAGTAAGATTACAAAAAGCAAAGAGAGAGGTGGTCTTGGTATCAAAGATCTTAGATTGATGAATGAATGCTTAATTCTTAAATGGTAGTGGAGATTTGGCGTTGAAAGAAATTCACTTTGGAGGAAGGTTATATGCAGTAAATATAAGCTGGATGGTTTATCATGGCTACCCTCTACTTCTTCCAATAGAGCTTTGTCTATTGTGTGGAAAGATATTGTGCTTGTGGGCCAAAGAGACGAGAATTTGTTTAGATTATTTTGGACTAAAGTTAAGATTTCGATGGGTAATGGCAGTGGTATTAGGTTTTGGCATGATATCTGGGTTGAGGATGTTGCTTTGCATTTTGTTTTTCCTAGAATTTTCAATTTATGTTCCCAAAAGCAGGTGAGAGTGGAGGAGGTGGTGCAGAATTGGGGCTCCAATGTAAATATCTCTTTGGAGTTTAGAAGAGGAATGTATGATTGGGAACAAGAAGAATGGAATAAACTTAGAAATTTGATTAATTCTGTAGTGCTGCAACCAGAAAAAATTGATTGCTTGGAGTGGAAGGCTGACACGTCAAATAGTTTTTTTGTCAAGTCTCTATACAGGTGTAAAGAAGCTCAAGGTAGTGGTATCCACAAGGACCTGTCATATATGTGGAAGAATGTTGCACCTTCTAAAGTTCAATTTTTAGGTTGGTTGGCTATGTTGGGAAGGGTAAAAACAGGGGAGTTGCTATTTAATCTGGGTATTCTCTCAGACATCAACAGGAGTCTTTGTCATTTTTGTGGGGAAGTACCTGAATCAGTAAACCATTTGTTTCTTCATTGCAGTATGGTGTGGAATGTATGGTTTGAAGTGCTCAGGTGGTGGAAAATTGTTTGGGTGGTCCCAAATTCGTTCAGAAGGTTGTTTTGTTGGTGGAGGGGATGGAAGTTCAAGAAGATTAAGAGAGTCTTATGGGAGTTAACCAGCCTTGCTGTTGTTTGGTAGATGTGGAAGATGAGGAATGAGCTAATGTTGCTCCTAGATGGGAGGAATTGGGGGATGTGATAAAATTTAGAATAGCTTGCTGGGTAAAAGCTTATCGTGGACAAGGGTCTAGAGATATATCTCATGGAGATATTGTTTTTAGATTCAAATCGCTTATTGAAGCTCTGTAAGCTAGTTGGGTGACGGCTGGGACTTGTTCCTTTTCGTTTTTGAGTTGATCTCTTATCAACCCTTTGTTGTTTTTTTGTTGTTGCCTTCGCCTTTTGAGGTCTGGACCGTCTGGTGTTGAAGGTCTTATGTTGATCTTCCACCCCTTTCCTGTATTGGCGTTTGGTTTTAATTGTACCCATCATTTTGATCTATATAATTTTTCTTTGTTGATCAAAAAAAAAAAACAGGAACTAATTTTATTTTGATTATAGAGCTTATTTCCCATTTACATATATCATCTAATTCATGCTGCTAGCAAAGGGACCGAAAAGTAACAATTTGGAGCTTCAATGGGTATATAAATGGGCCGGACCCTTTTTTTTTTTTTTGATCGGCAAAAGGAATTTATTAATCATTGGAAACAAATAACAATGATTAAAAGGACCAAAGGCATGAAACGGCATCACAACGAAAAACCGAGCATCCCAACAAGGTTGGCACCCCCGGGATCGACAATCATATGCCCGCCAAATGGCCCAAAAGGGAAACCTCACAGTGGGTTGGCAAGATACCAACACAGAAATCAACAATCCAGAGACTATGGCTATAACATTTCCAGACCATAAACTAACAAAGACATAATTAAAAGAGAAAGCTCAGACTAGGTCCTGAAAACCATCCATGATAGCACACTTCCACAGCATCACAGCTTCACAGAGATCACCACAGAGGACCGGACCCTTGATACATTTGTTTGCACCGTAAAATTTTCAGAATTAACACGTGGCAAATAAATTGGCTGAAAGTTATTTTTATAATTCGGATTTAACTTAAATAGCCGAATTACCTATAATTTAGGAGATAAGTTTGTTACCTAAATTATAGCGAGGTGGTTGTTATCTAAAACAAGTCTATATTGGCCGAAATTAACATGTGCTAATTACCTTGAGATCATGGGTAGTTATTTTCGGCCAATTGAGGGACACTTGTCACGCCCTTATGCGTTCTCAAGAAGACATGGCGTAATGGAAGAAATCATGGGCGGTTATATTTTGGAAGTTACAAAGGGACTCAAAGACTATAAATACAAGTCATTGTGCAACATTGAAGGAGTTCCAACACCAACAACGCTCACAGCAGCAAATTAAATTTAGTTTTTATCTCCTAACTCTCGCAGTTAGTCGATCGATCCCCTCTTATTCTTCTTCTATCTCCCACCTATGTCTATCTTCTACTTCTCCCCCGTTCTTACTTCTCCCTCCTCTGAATTCTCTTCCTCTTCTATGTAATTTTCTTCAGCTGTGGAAGTCCTTGTTCAAGGCCCCCACGGACCGTTGTAACTTTAGTTCGAGTTTCGCAATTGCTTGAAAGAAGTTAGTCAGTATTTTCAGGCGCTTTTCTACATTTCTCTTGGAGATCCGTATCTCCTGGCACACCCTCGCATCTTCTACACCACCCGGTGTTGACCACCCCCCGTTTCTCCTGTCCCTTCGAGGAATTGGTGGCAACATTTTTTGGCACGCCCGATGGGACCCATAAAACAATTGAAGATTCAAGATGGCGGGAAAAGACAAGAAAGGAGGAGCTAAAGGCACGGGAACTGGGGATGACCCAGTTAAAGCCGCAGAAGGCTAATCCTTCGCGGCGTCACAAAAAGATTTGCAGGAGATGGCTGTTGGCATGAGAGACATCATTCTGGAGACAAATGCTGAGTTGTCCCAATGACTCACTGACTCTATTGTTGGTCCTTTGAAGGAGATCAAGGATTCACAGATGGATCTCACTAAATCCATTAAAGACATGATAGTTCTTCTAAATGAAAAGCTAACTCCAGTCGCTTCTGTGGCAACTGGAAATGGAGTCAGCAATGACCAACTCAAGATGCCTAGTCCTCAAGGTTTCATTTTACCTCATTACCAGGCGTCCTCTTCTTCTTCTCAGTTCAACCACCCAGGAGAACAGAGAGATGGGAGCAGCATCTCATCCTGGAGCAGTTCCTGGAAAATGGAAGGATCCTAACCCTCTATTTACTGGTGTTTCCAATGTCGCGCCTGCTGAAGGGATATTGCCATCTCCTACACCTCAGAATCCAGTGCTTCTGAGCAAGGAGCAGGTCATTGAATACGTCCAAGATCAGTTTGGACCTGCGTTGCAGAAGTTTGGGAGACCTATCTACAGGAAGCCTTATAATGAGGCTGTGGATCGAGTAGAATTCCCTAAGGGTTACAAGGTTCCAGATTTCTCCCAATTTTCTGGAGAAGATACCAAGTCAACAGTGGAACATGTGGCACGCTTCTCCGTCCAATGCGGGGAGGCGGCGAGTAACGAGTTCCTTAAAATGAGGTTATTTCCTAATTCCCTCACTGCCACTGCCTTCACCTGGTACATAAATCTTCCAGCTAATTCGGTCCAGTCATGGACTCAATTAGAAGAATCATTTCACAAGCAATTCTACAGAACTGAATAAGAAGTCACTCTGGCTGATCTCTCTAGGCTTTATCAAATGCCTGGAGAATCGGCCGAGACGTACATTACTCGGTTTAAAACTGATCGCTTCAAGTGTAAAGTGGTTTTGCCTGAGACCGAGTATGTTCGCCTAGCCCAGAATGGCTTATGTCTTGAATTACAGAAAAAGTTTGTCGATGTGGCTTTCAGGGATTTGTTTGAATTGGCTGCAAGAGCCACTCGTTATGAACAGTTGCTGACAGAAGATCAAGATCGCCGCAATGCTTCTAAGGGAACCTATTATAGGGACCCTAATTACCAAGTGGCTATTGCGGAGACAGAAGATAATCCAGAGGTTGCAGTTGCGGAGATTGTCAACCGGAAGCCATACGCCTGTAAAGCTTTTGTCAAAGTTGAGCCCACTAAAGCCCAAGGATCCATGGTTTCGCCTAAAACAACCAGGGCGTACACATTTGACATTACAAAAGCAGAAGAGATTTTTGACCAACTCATGACGGACAAGCTTCTACGGTTTTCTGTTGGTCACAAGATTCCATCCCCTGCCGAAATCAAAGGCAAGGAATATTGCAAGTATCATAACTCCTGGAACCACACCACTGTCAATTGCATCATCTTCAGAAATGCCATTCAGGACAGGATTGATAAGGGAGACTTCAAGTTCCCTGAAGTGGCGAAGAAGGGGATGGCTGTCGATGAAGATCCATTTCCTGCTGATTTTGGAGCCAATATGGTCTATGTGGACATGAGGGGGGCACCCAGGACCGCTCCCAGACAGAAGATTTCGCTAGGAGCTCCTTCTCAAACCGCTAAAGGAAAGCAGATTCTTCATGACTCTGATGATTCTCCTGAGGACCACCCTTCTCCTATATGGTGGGATCAGGAGGTTATCAGAAGTCGTAGAGGATCTTCTTCTACACCAAAGAAGTCATCTGTACACCATTACTGTGAGTGTGGAAAGCCCGAGAAGCCAAAGCGTCTGCAAAGTATGGTTGTCAAGCGCCCAAGGGAGGAGACTCCATCACTCTCTCCTCGTCGTTTTCCTCAGAAGCGTGTTTCGGTGTTTAATCGCCTGAAACCCATCACTCATGAAATCCAGAAGCAGATGTCATCCTTAGTCATCACAGCCCCACAGGAGGGAAGACCCAGGATGGTTAAGCCGCCTGGATCCGTTTCTCCCAACCATTGGTTCAAAGTGAAGCATCCTAAATTTCCACAGCCTGAGATTCCTTTGTCAAAATCTCAAAAGCGGCGTCGGCAGAGGATTCGTCAGGCTGATAGGCACCTATTCCCCCAAAGCGATCTTTTACTCCTCATTATATGCAGAAGAAACCTCACATGGAATATCGCCCAGTGCAGAAACCCGCTCTTCAACATGTGGAACCATCTTCTGTGGAGGTTCCCAAAGTTCGAAAACCTGCTTGGAAGGATATCCTCGCAAAGCCGCGACCTATCAATATTCGTTCTTCAGAGGATATGTTAGTTGTGCAGGAAGAGGCCCCAGTCACAAAAGTCTCATCTTCTTTGGCTAGCCTCTCCTACAATATGGTGTTTGTTCTCCCCACTGCTTTCATGGCCAAAGAAGGACAGCCATCTTCTATGATAGGCGACGTAGAGGCTTCAAGCGATACCCCAGAGATCAGCTCAATCGCGCCTGTTGATACTATACCAGTCTTGAAAGCGTCTACCTCAGAAGCTTCTGATTCCCAGATTCCTTCTATTGTGGTTATGAAGGATGAGCCTACTGCATACCGTCCATCTCCTGTGGCCAGTGTCCTATTTGAGAAGCCAGATCCATTGATGACTCAGCATCTTCGTCCTCTCTACATTCAGGGTCATCTAGATGGTATTCCTGTCAATCGTATATTGGTGGATAATGGATTTGCTGCCAACCTTATGCCGCGGTTCATGCTCGTTAAGTTGGGCAAAGGAGATCAAGATTTGCTACCTTCAAGCGCCAGCATTTCTGACTTTGCTGGAGGCATCACTACGGCCCAAGGAATCGTTATTATGAATTTACAAGTTGGAACAAAGACTTTGACCACTCCATTCTTTGTGGTCAATTCGCGTTCAAGTTACAATCTACTGTTGGGCCGCGATTGGATCCATGTTTGCATGGCTGTTCCCTCTACTCTTCACCAATGCTTAATCTTCTGGCATGGGGATGACGTAGAAGTAGTGTGGGCAGACAAGAGGCCTTTCTTAGCCTCTTCTAACCATGCAGATGCTAAATTATACGACAATGAGATTAGTCCAGTCAAGTTCACCGGGACTGATAAGTTTGGCAAGCCTACAGCAATCACTTTGTCTACTCAAACTTCTGTAGACGAATTCAAATACATCTACAAACAGTTGGTCGGCCCTCTCCTCACAGAGATTAATAGGCCGAGCACTCCGTTGCTTCAAGCCCTTTCTCATGGATCAAGCTCCAACAGTCAGTGAGAAGATGGCGGCTTTGCAGGCCGCCTTGGCTCGATTGATCGCCCATATTACAGAAGAGAGCCTACGATCCTTGGATTCAGAAGATAATTTGGTCCTGACGACCAAGTTATTCTTTGAAGGAGATAACACTCCCCCTGACGATGTTATCCAGTTAGAAGATTTGGAAGCACCACCAGCAAAGCTAGACGATTTGAAGGCTGATGTTCAGGATCCTTTGGAGGAGGTAAATTTAGGCTCAGAAGATCATCCAAAGCCTATTTACGTGAGCCAACGCCTCCCTGAAGTGGTTAAGAATGCTTACATAGACCTCCTCCATGAGTATAAAGATTGCTTTGCTTGGGAATATGAAGACATGCCTGGGTTACAAAGAAGTTTTGTGGAGCACAGACTCCCTATTAAAGAAGGGTTCAAACCGTTCAAGCAAGCACCTAGGCGAATGTCAGAAGAATTGAACCTATGGGTCAAAGAAGAACTGGAGCATCTCCTCAAAGTTGGATTTATAAGGCCAACCAGATATGTGGAATGGCTATCCAACATTGTTCCAGTTATCAAGAAGAACGGAAAGGTGCGGGTGTGTATCGACTTCCGCAACATCAATCTGGCATCTCCTAAAGATGAATACCCTATGCCTGTTGCCAATGTTCTAGTCGATGGAGCAGCCAGACACAAGGTGCTATCCTTTATGGATGGCCATTCAGGATATAACCAAATCTATATAGCAGAAGAGGATGTTTACAAGACGGCCTTTCGATGCCCAGGAGCTTTGGGGGCCTTTGAATGGGTTGTTATGCCATTCGGCCTTAAAAATGCAGGAGCAACTTACCAACGGGCGATGAATTCTATGTTCCATGACATGCTTGGCCGTTTTATGGAGATATACATAGACGATGTGGTGATCAAGTCCAATTCGTTCAAGGAACACCTGGAGCACTTACGATCCAGTTTTGAGCGTCTAAGGAGATATAGTCTCAAAATGAATCCGCTGAAATGTGCCTTCGGAGTTTCTGCAGGCAATTTCCTTGGATTTTTGGTTCACCAAAGAGGCATTGAAGTACCACAGAACAAGACTAAGGCTATCCTTGAAGCAAAGCCTCCATCTTGTAAGCAGGAGCTGCAAAGCTGTAACGACCCGCCCCGGATCAGCACTTTGGCGGGTCCAAACCCGACCTGACAAAGGACCCTGCACTGAACGCGACCGCACCATGGGACTAGCAGTGGACAACACCTAAAAACAACCTGCAAAACTGGAACCCGAACGGGTCCCAGGAGAGTGTGTGAGACATAGATATAAATCAATCAACTTAATGTTCAATTCTCATAAGAAATAAGCGTTCATGACACAACACACAACCCAACCCGTCACACAACCACAACACACAATTACAACCCACCGACTACCACGCTTCCGCTGCGCCACTCTAATACACAACCGTGACACACAGTCTGCCTCAACTCTCAGCCAATCCTGACACACAATCACAACACACAGTCTATCCCCAACACACGGCCAACCCTGGCACACAACCAACCCCGACACACAGTCAAACCCATCACACAACCAATCCCGACATACCACCTCATCACTCAACCAAACCCGGCACATAGCCAGTCCCGGCACACAGCCCAACTCGGCACGCAGCCACAGCACACAACCACAACAACAATCTGTAACAAGGTTAAACAGAAATGTATAATCAATTCGGCATGAAGCCTAAACGACATCCAAACTCGGCACGCAGCCACAACATCAATATATAACAAGATCAATAGAAATGTTTAAACAATTCGGCACGAAGCCTATACGGCACGAAGCCTATACGGCACGAAGCCCACACGGCACGAAGCCCAATACGGCACAAAGCCACAGTTCGACACGAAGTCTATACGGCACGAAGCCCACACGGCACGAAGCCCAATACGGCACAAAGCCACGGCACAAAGCCCAATACGGCACAAAGCCACAGTTCGACACGAAGTCTATACGGCACGAAGCCAACGGCACAAAGCCACAGTTCGACACGAAGTCTATACGGCACGAAGCCAACGGCACAAAGCCACAGTTCGACACGAAGTCTATACGGCACGAAGCCAACGGCACAAAGCCACGGCACAAAGCCCAATACGGCACAAAGCCACAGTTCGACACGAAGTCTATACGGCACGAAGCCAACGGCACAAAGCCACAGTTCGACACGAAGTCTATACGGCACGAAGCCAACGGCACAAAGCCACAGTTCGACACGAAGTCTATACGGCACGAAGCCACAGTTCGACACGAAGTCTATACGGCACGAAGCCACAGTTCAATATCAAGAAACATCTGTGATTTAATATCACATAATTAACACAAATTCCACAATTTAATATCACATATATATCTCCAAGTAATTCCATCTATGAATCAACACTCACCTCGATCTCCAAAGATAAAGGTAGGTTCGACTATCGTATTCGGCATCTCGATTGTGTCCGTACCTTCTCTGTACCATTTATTCTCAATTAGCTCAAAGCCATTCACAATCAATGATAAAACACTAATTAAGGCCAAAAGTAGCTCAATGAATTCACGCATAACACAACAAAGTGCTTAAATACACTTAAGACAACTCGACACCCTTGCCGACCACGAATTTATAGAATTAATCCACCTGTCCAAATGTCCCAATATTCTCACCATAGACCGTCAACCCAAGCATGGACAACATACTAAAAATACAGAATTTTCTTAGCTCTGCAACTATTTTTAATCAATCGTCATACTAGCCCAGAACCTGCTGAAAATTTCCCAAAACAGATTTTCCTCCAACTTCAGATTAAAAACTGCTATCACTGGGAAATACTCAAGCTACAAGGCCTATCAATTTTGAAAGCCTTACGAGTCTACTTTCTAACGCAACAAGCGGATTGAAATTCCAAACTTCCTAGGCCAAGTTATAGCCGTTCCCGTAAGACACGGTAGTGCTGTCAGCACTGCGAATTCCAGTACCACAGTCCGCTCAAACATTTTTCATATTTTCTGTACTTCTCATAAAATCACTAAAATTTAACACAAGGTTTATAACTCATATGGGTACCTCCAGTTAAATTCTCATACATTTAAAAGCTCTGGAACTATACCTAGAAATACAGTCAAAACAGAGATCTGTAGGAAAACGAATGAAACCGGACAACCCGACTTTGAAAAATCACCATAAATCGTGCTCTTAATGTTTTTGAGAGATTCTTGTGTCAAAAGCTTCGTATTGAAACGAAGTTCAAAGTTCCAGAAGAGACCAAAGTCTAATTCATGCTCCAAAGGCGAGAAAACAACCAAATACAGAGGCTACATGAATCTGTCTCATAGCAGATTTCCAGATTTACAGACCTAATTTCAAAAATTCATAATAAATCGAATTCTCAATGGATTTCAGTGATTCCAGTGGCAAAAGAAAGCCCTCTGAATTATCTCTAAATCATATGAAGGAACCAAAACTTAATTAACAGTTTATGAACGAGATATTAGCCAAAAACCGTGACCCTGTCAGCTATAACGAGCTACTGTTCATACCGGTACCAAAAACACGAATTTGTACCACAAAATTAACAGGAAAATCGGAGAAAAGAGGCATACTTGTTGAGATGAAACTTGGGAGAAGGTGATAATGATCGGCCATGGTGGCGGAGGTGGCCGAACTTGGCCGGCAGCCGGCCTCCCTCTCTCTTTCTCCTCCTCTCTTCTCTTCTTTCTCTTCCTTTCTCTCTTTTCTTCTTTCCCTTTCTTTTGGTCTCTCCTCCTCCCTCTCTCTCTACGTAATCTGATGGGAAAAATATCCCCTCAACCCAATTATTGAGGGAAAAATGATTGGGTGTGGGTGAGAACAAGCCCCGTTCCGACCGCGCAGTCTAGATTCCACCACAGAAAATTCTAAAATTTTAACCATGGCCCAAATAAATTATTTTGAGACTAACCGCGGTCTCGGTTTATCCAATAACATTTCTCGAAAAGTAAAATTAATTATGCACCCACTCATGAAAAATTATTATGTGTCACCACACCACCACTTAAAATTGCGAATTAAATGCTAAATATTTGGAACGGGTGTTACAACTCTCCCCCACTTAGGAAATTTCGTCCCCGAAATTCGATCTATCCCTCGACAAAAAAAATGCGATACCCAAGTTTATCAACCTCTCATCTTCCCACATAAATCTTCAACATAAGCTTTTGCCGCAATGCTTCCATGTAAGCTAATGATTTAGAGCATAAACTCGCACTTTCCAACCGAGAATCTCAACAACATGAAATCCAACGACAAATCGTTACTCCCATTTTCTCAACAATCTCACCCGGTCCGATGTATCCTTGTAACTACAAATTCGCCAATCGCCAACTCAATTTTTTTTAACCTCATAAATCTTTTTGTTAACACTACACAAACTTCTATCACCCTTTTTCAATGTAATCATAAAACATAACCTTTTTATCAGCTACACCACAAGTAAAAGTTTACACCTGTCATAATCCCTTAAACAACTCTTTTCACACCTGCCACTCACAACTATTTACCCAACCTCTCAACACCATTCCATCACGTCTAAACATGTACTTCCCAAACTTGTATCTCTCAAACCATACTCACATAACGAACTCAAATCATTGCTCAACCTTTGCAAACTCTACACGCATTGTCATCACTAGCACCTGATTACATCCTCCAATAAATTTTATCGCATAAAGTGCGATTCCCAACTCTCCCAAATTTACAAACCAGACTTTTAAGCGAAACATCTTCACCATTAAATCCCACATCCAACAACTAACTCTCTAAACCTTCTAAACTCCTTCATATAACCAATAAAAATATATTATATAATCATCCACATCTATCTCTCCATAGACAAACAACATATAAACTAGTTCCCACGGAACCAATACAGTCATCACGCTCACAACAACACCTATAACCTCTTAGGTGATAAACCTCCAAGTTCAAAATCAACTCACATAACATATATTACTTCCAGCCATCAAAACCCAACCACCGACAATTTAAACCTCAACAAGACTAACACATCTTTATCACTTCAACACAACCCACTTCATACGAATCGCCAAATACATTAGGCGCACAATAAAAACTAACCACATCATAGTAAGTTAAACTCCATAACCAACACTACTCACATCTACCATCACATAATTAAAACCAACAAGTTAACACAACCTTCAATCATGGCATCACGTAATCTATCTTTATCAGAGCCAAACAACAAATAAATCTCTTTTTTTTTTTTTTTATCTTGTAGAAGAGCTTCTATTCTGGATATTCAATCCTGAAATTGCGATGGCCAGTCGCCACTTCATATTGAATATCCGGAGATCGATTCTCATAATTTTATAAACATCTTCTACATATGTCACTTGTAAACACCTTCCATCAATCAACACTTAATCATTTAGTATGAAATTGTTGAATACACCATAAACTACAAATTTACCAATCACACTAATACTATAAATGCATCCGCATAAAATTGATCATCATATCCAAAATTAATATACTACGGCTAACTCTTCCAGATCCAACACGTTGTTATCTGTGTCAAAGACAAAAGCAATACACTCTTGCACCCTTACTCAACAAAAACTTAGTCTTTTAAAGCTGAAATCCAGCACATATGATATACTACCGAATCCCCAAATTTTAAAAAAAATCTCAGGCAGTAATCAGTCAGTTGTTGCGCACACTTTATCTACACAGAATCAACAATATCCTCATTCTCAACAATTCACTTATGGAAAAGACTCTCACCCTATCTCACCTGAAATGATGCTCGCAAAAATCATTAAACACTCACTAAGTCGATTACACTGTACAACACCCACAACCTTCCACCAAAATCATAACAACTCAATTTAACAAAATTCAAAAAATGTCCAAACCCTTCAACTAAAAAGGACTCAACTGAAGACCTTTCTTCCACACTCTATTCTTTTGAATGTCCACACATTTTTTTTTTTACCATATAAACTCATATTTTATATATATATATATATATTTTTCGGACCTCACAAATTTCATCACCCTCAAAATCTGCGTACCCACCATCACTCTTGGATTGAACTCACGTCGCTGTCAAGACCGTATCCATTTTGTTATCTACATTCACATTCATATCCATAAAAACTCATATTAATATAAACTCCTTGGTGGCCGTCCGATTATTTTGTTATATTTTAACAAACAGAGCCACTCGCTCCACCACCCCGACCAATGGAATCACTGATACACCGTTTGCAACAACTTCCATCTTTCCGCAACTACAACATCTGGACATCCACAAAACAACAACAATATATTACCATTCCCAAGAACGTTAGAAAAACCTCACACCTAACCACTTGACAAATACAAGCTGATACCCTGGGTCCACTGCTAGACCACCCTCACACAACTCCTCATGTCCTAGAATATCTCTAGCCCAAACACCCATCCGATCCCATGTAAGACCTACTACCATGCTCTGATACCAACTATAACGACCCGCCCCGGATCAGCACTTTGGCGGGTCCAAACCCGACCTGACAAAGGACCCTGCACTGAACGCGACCGCACCATGGGACTAGCAGTGGACAACACCTAAAAACAACCTGCAAAACTGGAACCCGAACGGGTCTCAGGAGAGTGTGTGAGACATAGATATAAATCAATCAACTTAATGTTCAATTCTCATAAGAAATAAGCGTTCATGACACAACACACAACCCAACCCGTCACACAACCACAACACACAATTACAACCCACCGACTACCACGCTTCCGCTGCGCCACTCTAATACACAACCGTGACACACAGTCTGCCTCAACTCTCAGCCAATCCTGACACACAATCACAACACACAGTCTATCCCCAACACACGGCCAACCCTGGCACACAACCAACCCCGACACATAGTCAAACCCATCACACAACCAATCCCGACATACCACCTCATCACTCAACCAAACCCGGCACATAGCCAGTCCCGGCACACAGCCCAACTCGGCACGCAGCCACAGCACACAACCACAACAACAATCTGTAACAAGGTTAAACAGAAATGTATAATCAATTCGGCATGAAGCCTAAACGACATCCAAACTCGGCACGCAGCCACAACATCAATATATAACAAGATCAATAGAAATGTTTAAACAATTCGGCACGAAGCCTATACGGCACGAAGCCTATACGGCACGAAGCCCACACGGCACGAAGCCCAATACGGCACAAAGCCACAGTTCGACACGAAGTCTATACGGCACGAAGCCCACACGGCACGAAGCCCAATACGGCACAAAGCCACGGCACAAAGCCCAATACGGCACAAAGCCACAGTTCGACACGAAGTCTATACGGCACGAAGCCAACGGCACAAAGCCACAGTTCGACACGAAGTCTATACGGCACGAAGCCAACGGCACAAAGCCACGGCACAAAGCCCAATACGGCACAAAGCCACAGTTCGACACGAAGTCTATACGGCACGAAGCCGACGGCACAAAGCCACAGTTCGACACGAAGTCTATACGGCACGAAGCCAACGGCACAAAGCCACAGTTCGACACGAAGTCTATACGGCACGAAGCCACAGTTCGACACGAAGTCTATACGGCACGAAGCCACAGTTCAATATCAAGAAACATCTGTGATTTAATATCACATAATTAACACAAATTCCACAATTTAATATCACATATATATCTCCAAGTAATTCCATCTATGAATCAACACTCACCTCGATCTCCAAAGATAAAGGTAGGTTCGACTATCGTATTCGGCATCTCGATTGTGTCCGTACCTTCTCTGTACCATTTATTCTCAATTAGCTCAAAGCCATTCACAATCAATGATAAAACACTAATTAAGGCCAAAAGTAGCTCAATGAATTCACGCATAACACAACAAAGTGCTTAAATACACTTAAGACAACTCGACACCCTTGCCGACCACGAATTTATAGAATTAATCCACCTGTCCAAATGTCCCAATATTCTCACCATAGACCGTCAACCCAAGCATGGACAACATACTAAAAATACAGAATTTTCTTAGCTCTGCAACTATTTTTAATCAATCGTCATACTAGCCCAGAACCTGCTGAAAATTTCCCAAAACAGATTTTCCTCCAACTTCAGATTAAAAACTGCTATCACTGGGAAATACTCAAGCTACAAGGCCTATCAATTTTGAAAGCCTTACGAGTCTACTTTCTAACGCAACAAGCGGATTGAAATTCCAAACTTCCTAGGCCAAGTTATAGCCGTTCCCGTAAGACACGGTAGTGCTGTCAGCACTGCGAATTCCAGTACCACAGTCCGCTCAAACATTTTTCATATTTTCTGTACTTCTCATAAAATCACTAAAATTTAACACAAGGTTTATAACTCATATGGGTACCTCCAGTTAAATTCTCATACATTTAAAAGCTCTGGAACTATACCTAGAAATACAGTCAAAACAGAGATCTGTAGGAAAACGAATGAAACCGGACAACCCGACTTTGAAAAATCACCATAAATCGTGCTCTTAATGTTTTTGAGAGATTCTTGTGTCAAAAGCTTCGTATTGAAACGAAGTTCAAAGTTCCAGAAGAGACCAAAGTCTAATTCATGCTCCAAAGGCGAGAAAACAACCAAATACAGAGGCTACATGAATCTGTCTCATAGCAGATTTCCAGATTTACAGACCTAATTTCAAAAATTCATAATAAATCGAATTCTCAATGGATTTCAGTGATTCCAGTGGCAAAAGAAAGCCCTCTGAATTATCTCTAAATCATATGAAGGAACCAAAACTTAATTAACAGTTTATGAACGAGATATTAGCCAAAAACCGTGACCCTGTCAGCTATAACGAGCTACTGTTCATACCGGTACCAAAAACACGAATTTGTACCACAAAATTAACAGGAAAATCGGAGAAAAGAGGCATACTTGTTGAGATGAAACTTGGGAGAAGGTGATAATGATCGGCCATGGTGGCGGAGGTGGCCGAACTTGGCCGGCAGCCGGCCTCCCTCTCTCTTTCTCCTCCTCTCTTCTCTTCTTTCTCTTCCTTTCTCTCTTTTCTTCTTTCCCTTTCTTTTGGTCTCTCCTCCTCCCTCTCTCTCTACGTAATCTGATGGGAAAAATATCCCCTCAACCCAATTATTGAGGGAAAAATGATTGGGTGTGGGTGAGAACAAGCCCCGTTCCGACCGCGCAGTCTAGATTCCACCACAGAAAATTCTAAAATTTTAACCATGGCCCAAATAAATTATTTTGAGACTAACCGCGGTCTCGGTTTATCCAATAACATTTCTCGAAAAGTAAAATTAATTATGCACCCACTCATGAAAAATTATTATGTGTCACCACACCACCACTTAAAATTGCGAATTAAATGCTAAATATTTGGAACGGGTGTTACAAAAGCTTTCTCGGCCTTATTAACTTCATCAGAAGATTTATTTCAAACATGGCCGGGAAAGTTCAAGTGTTTTCAGAACTTCTGAAGTTGAAGAAAGAAGAGGATTTCAAGTGGGAAACTCGTCACCAAGAGGCATTTGAAGCTATCAAGAGGTACCTGACTCAACCTCCTGTTCTTATGCCTCCAATCAAGAAGAAGCCTCTTCGACTTTATATTTCAGCGTCAGAAACTTCTATTGGGAGCTTGTTAGCTCAAAATAATGAACAAGGCAAGGAGCAAGCAGTGTATTATCTTAGTAGATTGTTAACTGCTGTAGAGAGCAGATATTCCCCTGTGGAGAAACTATGTTTAGCCTTGTACTTCTCAGCAATAAAACTTAGGCACTACATGATGCCTGTGTTGGTTTATTTGGTTTGCAAGACCGATTTGATCAAATATTTACTTTCTCGGCCCATCATTAGAGGCCGAATTGGTAAATGGTCTTTGGCATTAATGGAATTCTACTTCCAATACATTCCCCAAAAAGCAGTAAAGGGACAAGCATTGGCCGATTTCCTAGCAGATCATCCATGTTTGGATATTGATGAAGAAGCAATCGGTTTAGATGTTTTTACTGTTTCATATGCTCCTTGGCAACTATTATTTGATGGTTCCAAAACAGCCTCATCTTCTGGTTGCGGGATCCTAATAATATCTCCTGCCGGAGTTAAAACCCAATTATCATTTCAGTTTGATTTCCACTGTACAAATAATCAAGCTGAATATGAGGGGATTATCATTGGATTAGAGATTCTGAGAGAAATGGGAGCAGCTACTGTAGAAGTAATTGGAGATTCTCAGTTGGCAATCAACCAATTGGGAGGCATCTACAGGTGCAACAGTGAAGAAATAGCTCCTTATTACATGGCGGCCAGACAATTGTTAGATGAATTCGATGATGCCAGTCTCCTTCATATTCCTAGAAGATTCAATCAAGAGGCGAATGAACTGGCACAAATCGCCACCGGAATAAAAATTCCCCAAGGTTGGTACAGGAGAACGATCACTATTCAAAAAAGGAGCTTGCCTTCTTTCAAAAGAAGAAGTGCTTCTATGGATATATTCACTACTGACCTTAAGGTGGAAGAAGAGGATTGGAGAACCGAAATTATTACTTTCCTGAAGCATCCAAACCTCTCTTCAACCAAGAAGATCAGAGAAAGAGCTATCCACTATGTGCTAGTAGGGGATGAGCTTTACAAGAAGAGTTTGGAGGACGATCTTCTTCTTAAATGTGTCGGACCTTAGGAATCTCTGAAGGTTATGGGAGAGGTTCATGAAGGCATTTGTGGAGCACATCAATCTAGAAGGAAAATGAGATGGCTTTTAAGGAGATACGGGTACTATTGGCCATCCATTCTTAACGACTGCATTCAATTTGCTAAAGGATGTCATCCCTGTCAAGCCCACGGCCCTGTGCAGAGGATTCCAGCTTCTTTAATGAGGTCAGTAATAAAGCCTTGGCCATTTAGAGGATGGGCCATGGACATGATTGGCAAAATTTTTCTTCCTTCTAAAGGACATACTTACATAGTCGTGGCCACTGACTTCTTCACCAAGTGGGGCGAGGCTATTCCAATGACTTCTGTCTCTCAAGAAGAAATTATCACCATGATTAAAGAGAAGATCATCCATCGTTTCGGCATTCCTCAACATATAGTTGCCGATAGAGGATCTGTCTTCTTTGGAGATAGAATTCAGGCTGTGATGCAACAATTTGGGATAGAAATGACACATTCAACTCCTTATTATGCCCAAGGCAATGGACAAGCTGAGTCTACTAACAAAATCCTGAAAGGGATTATCGGCAGAATGGTAGAAGATCAACCAAGGACTTGGCATGAGGCACTGTCAGACGCATTATGAGCTTACAGAACGTCTAAGCGAACGGCCACTGGTATTACTCCTTACACTCTTACTTATGGCCATGATGCTGTCTTACCGATGGAAACAAACATTAGATCTGCCAGAGTTGCTTTCTAGAATGGCCTAGATTATGGAGAATATAATCAGGCTATGTTTATGGAATTAGAAGATTTGGATGAACTGAGGCTTTCTGCCTTAGATCATTTGGTGATCCAGAAGCAGAAAGTGGCCCGGGCATACAATAAAAGAGTTAAAGAGAAGTCTTTTGCTGAAGGAGATCTAGTCTGGCAAGCAGTTTTGCCATTCGAGAAGAAGGATCGTAAATATGGCAAATGGTCTCCTACTTGGGAAGGTCCTTTTCAAATCTCCCAGATTTTAAGAGGAGGTACATATATGCTACATGATTTAGATGGTGAAATGCATAAACATCCAATCAACGACAAGTTTCTAAAATTATGGTATCCTACTATGTGGGAGATGATGGATGTCAATAGTTGCATTACTAAACCATAATTGTTACCAAACACCAAAACTTGCAAAGTGCCTCCTCAAAAAACAGAATTCTCAAAGTTCAACAGCAAAAAGAGAAGGTTACATCTATTTTAAGAACATTTTCTCTAGAACTTCAGCCTTAAAGTTGTCCCAGGGGGCAGTTGAGTTGGACAAATTGGCCACCAGCGTTGTAATCCGAGCATCTACATGAGGAATCTCAGCATTCAAAACATCGTGCTCCTCTATCAAAGGTTGGGTAACAGCTGTGACTTCCTCTTCCTCATGTATGACCTTCTGCATCTGCTCATCATGGCCGGCATCTTCTGCTTGGAGCTGGATTACCTGCTGCTGCAATAGGGCAATATTATCTTGTATCTCCTGGATTTTCTTAAGACCTTTATTCTTCTGGAGAGACAGCTGCTCCTTCTGGTGCTGGAAGTTCTCCATCTTATCCATAGCAATGACCAGCGCCTGCCCAAGGTCTGAAAAGCGAGTCTGCTTGTCTTTCATCTCCTGGATGTCAGCCATATTCTTGTGATAATCTTGGATAAGAGAGGGCAGAGCAACTTTGAATTGCCTCAATTGATCTTGAGGCACATCTGGTATGCCTTCAGAAGAGGTAAGGACCTCCAAAGCATTTTTCAACTTGGCAAGAATTTCAGGTTGAATTATTGCTTCAAAACCAAGACTCCAGGCTGCCTTCAGAGCATCTTTAGCATTAGACACTTCTTCTGTTGAAGGACTTTTTTGAATACTCTCTGAAGATGTGGCTGAAGAAGACATCTGGCTGCTGCTTGCTCCTTTCTTCAATTTCTCCTTCAGACGATTGAGAAGCTCCTGAGGCTCTATTTTGGCCTTAGTAGATACAGCAGTAGAGCGAGTAGGAGAAGCCAGACTAGAACCTTTGGAGAGATCCTGTAAGCAAAAGTTTTCAGCAGTGCAGAAGCAATACAGAAGTGATTAGGAGTAACAACGCCATAATTACTTACAGGGATAGCAGAGCTCTGAGACAAGCTGCCTATTGGATCAGCAGTCTGGTCTGCAGCGGGGGCAGAAGTAAGGATATTCTCCTTAGAAGAAACTCCAATTTCAGAAGACGCTCCTTCAGTACTTTTCAATCCGGCCATTGTCTTCTGGGTTTTTGATGTTGGGCCAGAGATAGTTTTGTCGTCTGTCTCGTCAGAATGTTCTTGGGGTTGCATTTTCTTCCTTTTCAACCTTTTGCTATCCATAGCCTGGAGAAAGAACAAGGTTAAATATACTCAAAGGGGAAAATGAGGAGATTGGGGAATTCCAATACCTCCCCTAATGAAGCAAAGATAGGTGCATCTTCCGTCCTAGTACTGGATCGGGTTCTTTTGGGTTTGACAGCAGTTGTCTCCTGGAAAGAAGAGCTGCCATCAATCGAAGCCCAACCAGAAGCAATGAATAGCAAGAAGAAGTGAGAGCCTTACCTTTACCAACCTCCGTCTTGTCCTCTGAGGAGGTGCTTTCTCTATCTTCGATGCCTCTTCTTCAGACTCTTCATCTTCTTCATCGTCTTCATCATGATCAGACAGTTCGACCAATGGAGCAGCGTCTGAAGAAAGAGTTGTTAGTTAACAATCGAATATGGCAGACAGAGACACTAGAAGATTTTATATCACTTTCTGACCTCTTTCAGCGGAATTTATAACCCTAACTACCCCATGCTTATAGAAATCTTCTATTTCCCATTGGGGGGCATCGGTCTTAACGAATGTGACTCTTCTATTTTCTGGATAAAGTTCATACATGCCTTCATACGCCAGTGTGTCGGCAATGGCGAACGAAGTTGTGGGTGTTGGGGGAATAGGTTTCCCAAACGGTTTCTTTAAATCTTCTAAAGAGGGCATAGTGTGCCCTGGAGGAGTAGATTGGAATAATTTCCACCACGCTGCAGCGGCTAAGTCTCTCTGCCTAGTCTCAATCTCAGTCATTCTACTTTTTCTAGCCTCTTCCATTGCCTCAGGATTTCGAGGATTCCATTTGCATTTAAAGAACTTCTCAAATCTACGAATAGACTGATAAATTTCAGCATGAGAAGGCGTACCTTTCTTCTTCGAGGTGGATTTGACTTTGGCTTTTTCTGTAGCCTTTGTCTTCCTAACCAAAATCTCCAGTTTAGCCTCTTTGGTTATTGGTAATCCCTCTGCCACTGCTGATGGAGAAATTCTTCCCAACAGTAATTCCAGAGATTCTAAAGTTTGGCTGAAACTGGCTTTCTTCCACCACATGTCAAAAACCGGGGTTGTCAGAGGAAATTCAGGAAATGGGACAAGTTTGAATCTGTTGGAGATTAAAGCAGTGTTCTTCTCCATAAGCTTCTTTGTTTCATCCAGAGTGAGTAACATTCTCTCACTCAGATCAGAATTGATAGTTTGATAAGGAGGAAGGGGTATGAACTGGGCTAGACCGAATTGTCTGGCGCACTGGGTAGGATTGTAATATTCCACCCCACATTTCTTGTTGGGCCCAGTAGAGCCCATGCCATAAGGGAGATCCCTTGCAACCAAGAAGCTGGCCCATACAACCTTATGCACCGAATCTTCTGGAGATAATTTCTCTGTGGGGGTTTGAAGCCAATCAGGGCATGTGGAGTTCCTTTCAAAGGGCGTCCAAAAGTCTGGGCGCGGATCTTCTGCAAGACAGTAGAAATACTTGAAGCACTCATCAAACGAATGCTCTTTAGGAACAAGCGACTTCAGGTACAATCCACAGAAGACTTTATCCCCTGACTTCTGCCTCTGCCTCTGTTCTGGCGTTTCTTCAGGGGCTAGATCAGAGAAGTAAGACCATGCCCAGAATTGCAGCAACCATAAAGGACCTGTGCAGCCAGATATCTGGTGATTCACCAACTCTTTCATGCATCTGTAGAAGTGGGCAAGAAAGATTGGGGCCAAAGCAATCTCCTGGCCAACAGAGAGAGCTTTGGCCAAATCAGTGTAGTACCGAGTGATCTTCAAACTGCTACTACAGAAGATGAATTTGTTCAGCCAGTAGATCAAAAAGGCTATATGTTCCATCTCAGAAACATCAATCTTGTCGTCAGTCACAACGTTTTGCTCCAAGAAGTAATTGAAGGTAATATCCTTTTTCTTAGGATATTCGAAACTTACCTTGGGTGGTTCTAGGGCATCATTGGCTTCTATGCCATGGGGACGAAGGCTTGTAATGAAGGCCAAATCTTGAAGGGTGGGCGTCATAGGCCCACAGGGAAAGTGAAAGGCATTCGTACTGGGAGACCAGAAGAGGGCAATGGCACTGATAAGGGCAGTATCAGGGGGTGGCATGTCGTAACTCATGAGAATAGCATTGTAGATTCCGGCTTTTTTCCAAACCGCCCTTTTTGCCTTTTCAACCCTAACCAGCCATTCATTGTATTCTGAAGTGGAAGAGACCCATACCTTAAAGGGTCTCGACCTTGCATAATTTTCCCAGTTTGGGGCCCAATCGTTTGTAGATCGGGCCAAGGGGATAGGAATGTTATGTGGGTAATATTCGTCCAAGAAATCTGGAAAGCTATCCGTAAAACAAGGCCCTAGTCCGTACTTGTTTAAACCAGAAGAATGTTCGGGGTAATCAGGTACCTGGAAGAGAATCTCCTCATTAATGTTAGGCTTATGCTCTAGGATTAGTTTCTTCATCACGGTGCCTGTATTATTTTCGTCTTCAACTGAAGCTTGTGCTCGACGGGTGGCCATGGCGAAAATTTTCTACTACAGTGGCAAGGTTGGAGCTATGGCGGTGAAAAAGGTAAAGGTAGAAAGAGAGAGAGATTGTTTTTACTGAAGAACGTAGCTCTTTTCTCTCTCTCTTGAATTCCTTTTATGGATACCGAATCCTGTAGTGTCTCGAGTATTCCGGAGAGTTAATTCCAAGCCAATTCAATCATGCCACGTGTAGGAGTTAAACGGTAACAAGAGTCCTACTCGGTTCATTTTCTCCTAGCCGTTATCTCCTAACATTTAAGGACTCTTGTTGCATTTATCTCCTAAAAGAACTCCGTTTTTAATAAACTCCATTTTATTTCAAAATAGAGTTTCTGGGGGGCAATGTTTGTACCATAAAATTTTCAGAATTAACACGTGGCAAATAAATTGGCTGAGAGTTATTTTTATAATTCGGATTTAACTTAAATAGCCGAATTACCTATAATTTAGGAGATAAGTTTGTTACCTAAATTATAGCGAGGTGGTTGTTATCTAAAACAAGTCTATATTGGCCGAAATTAACATGTGCTAATTACCTTGAGATCATGGGTAGTTATTTTCGGCCAATTGAGGGACACTTGTCACGCCCTTATGCGTTCTCAAGAAGACATGGCGTAATGGAAGAAATCATGGGCGGTTATATTTTGGAAGTTACAAAGGGACTCAAAGACTATAAATACAAGTCATTGTGCAACATTGAAGGAGTTCCAACACCAACAACGCTCACAGCAGCAAATTAAATTTAGTTTTTATCTCCTAACTCTCGCAGTTAGTCGATCGATCCCCTCTTATTCTTCTTCTATCTCCCACCTATGTCTATCTTCTACTTCTCCCCCGTTCTTACTTCTCCCTCCTCTGAATTCTCTTCCTCTTCTATGTAATTTTCTTCAGTTGTGGAAGTCCTTGTTCAAGGCCCCCACGGACCGTTGTAACTTTAGTTCGAGTTTCGCAATTGCTTGAAAGAAGTTAGTCCGTATTTTCAGGCGCTTTTCTACATTTCTCTTGGAGATCCGTATCTCCTGGCACGCCCTCGCATCTTCTACACCACCCGGTGTTGACCACCCCCCGTTTCTCCTGTCCCTTGGAGGAATTGGTGGCAACAACATTAGAGGCAGAATTTGGAGCTTCAATGGGCATAAACTGTTTGTCTGCCATACAACGTGACAAGTAACAGCAAAGGCCTCACCTTCCAAATGTGTTTGGTTGAAAGTTTTGAAAAGAATATTTAGAGAAATATTTTTGAAATAGTGTTTGGATGAGTTTTTGAAAAAAGTAATAATTAGAGAGAGGTGTTATAGTTGGAGAGAGAGAGAAAAAAATGAGAATAATGATTGGAGAGAGGGGTATGAGTAGAGAGAGAAATGTGATTAATGATTGGAGAGATAAGAGATAGGGAAAGAATCTTTTTGAAAATGTGAAGTGAACAAAGTGAAACACAGAAGACAGGATGCATGTTTACATTGATGGGTTGAGCTCCGCTTCAGTAAATTTATTTCAAATGTCACATTGAAGGCTTATTTGCAGCCCATTATGCTGAAAATAAAGCAAGAAGAAAACAAAAAGTGAACACATTCCAGTGCATATTTTTTTATATTTTCTATAGACTTTTACACATTTCACATATTTTAACACACTTTTTAAAATCTTAACAACAGACTAGTGGACTGATTTTAGAATTTTTCTACTTATATAGATCAAATATGCTTGCATGAAAGAAAGATATTTATATCACATATATGTAGGCACCCAACTCTCGAGCTTTAACTCTTATTACAATCCCAAGGATCAAAGTTATAAACCATTCTTGAACCTACCATTGTAGCCAAGTGATGGGAACATCTCATAATAACACACAATATGAAGCTCTTATTTACATATCCTAAAACAAACACACTCAAAAACCACAAGCATTATTTATGTATGTTGCAGGCGACCATACAATCGATCTATATATAGCAACTTTCCTTTACTCCTCGACAAGTTTAGCATCAAGATCTTTAATCAAACTTATAACGAAATCCATGTACTTCTGCGGAGGGGGAACGTCCTCATTTTTCTTCTCGTACTCTATAGTAATTTTGACAACGTTGGTTTCACCGTTATGAATGAATTGGAAGATGATGTTATAACTCTTGTAAACTTCCAACAAATGTCCCTCCAATGCTGTTAGATGCACCGTCTTGTTCTCCTCGTCGACACTCACTTTCTCCTTGTTTTTCTCCACTTTCCCATCTTTTTTTTGCACGAAACACAAAGAATAATATGGAAATTCCAACTATTACTCATGAATACAACAAGTACACAATAATTTTGAGGATATACGAAAATGAACACATGTAATCGACCATGACGAAATCTAAAATTTCCGAGTGTCTCTACGTTAGACAATCGGTAGAAGATGAGGCAATTTATTTTTTGTGTAGAAATTTTCCTAAAAGGGAATGGCTACAATACACACCCCTTATTTGGATGTATATGATACACACCCCTGTAAAAGTTACGAATTTTTTGGAAAAGTTATGAATTTTTTTGTAAAAGTTACGAATTTTTTTAGAAAAGTTACGAGACATACCAAAATGTTATGAATCATAGAAAATGTTACGAATCATATTGTTGAAAAGTTACGAAAAACTAAAAAATGTTACGATTGTCGATGAGGTAGCACAATCTGGACCATACAATAGGTGCATATGGTACACCCAAATAAAGGGTGTGTATTGTAGCCTTTTCCTTCCTAGAAAGCTATTAATGGGAGAAACTCGAGACATATGGTGGTGTGGGGGCTTGTTAGAAATGTACTTAGACAACTTCCAGCAATAGCCCAGGGATATGGGGATGTGAACAAAGTATTTTGTGTTTTGTCATGAGCAATTTCGGCCGTTGAGTCTTACCTATTTATGTAGCAGTACTTGATTTGTAATTAGGGAGAGAGCGTTTCAATGTAAACATGAGGAATCGAGAGAAAACTCTTAAGAGAGCTTGAGAGAGAAGTGCTCTGTATTCTTCGATTATAATGAACTCATGTTCTTTCTTGTTACTATTTATTACACACTCTTTTCTGGTTTGCCATTTCTGTGACTCTAGTTTCCAAGATCCTTAGAAGCTTGTTGGATGAACTCGTTGTTCGATCCCAGACAAACTAATTAAGTAGCTTCCTCATGGCTTCTTAAACATTTTAAATATAAGAATAGCAAGTTTAACAAAGGTTTTGTGTGGTTAAATTACCTGCAACAAAAGTCCATTCCTTGATGGATCCATGATCCCCCCACTCACCTTCATGTAAATCCACACTCTGTATTTTTTCAGGGCACAAGTTGGCTGTGTGCTGTGATTTTTTACCTGCACACATATGGAAGATGTCATCACCATTTGACTTAATCTCTACTTCACCCTCCAGTTTCCCAGTAAGAGCGGCCATCTTCCCCCAACAATATTAATTAACTGTAAAATACACAATTAAGAAATAACTTTAAAATAGTACTACAACTATTAGTGGAGCAATTAAAATATATAGAAGACACAGCTGGTTGGAGAAATTCCCTTCCAATGGCCCCTTATATAGAAGTTTCCTCGTTAATGATTAACCAGCAAAAGTTACAAGAAAAAACTATTCGAAAAGTGAAATCAGTGATTCAGATTCATTTGGATGTTTATCTGAACCATTGATTTAACTTTCGGAATAGTTTTTTGGGTATTTTTTTTTAATACTTAACAGTTTTCGTGATCAATCAATGGGGGGCCCATCTTCTCAGAACTGGGACCAACAATAATGTTGATTAAAGCGAAATGTGAAGTTTAAATTCACTCAACCTTCAATTCACAGATTTGTATGTCGGCCAAATATAAGAACGTGATTGACACAAATTATTACTCCCTCCATCTTCTTTTTAGTGTTGACATTTTCATTTTGAGATGTCTCTTAATAAGTGTGTTTTGATAAGTTAATGAGTAAAGAGTTAATGAGTAAAAGTGGACGATAATTTTGGAAAGTGGAGGTAAAAGTAGATATGAAAAAGGATAAAGTAGAGATAAAAGTCGATGTGAAAGGTGTAATGATAATGCCAGTTCAAAAAAAAAGGTGTAATGATAATGTTTTTAATAAGTTGGATATACGAAACAACACGCTTAAAAATGGACAGAGAAAGTATGTGGTGAAGAGGTTTCACGAGAATTGCTCGTACGTCAATTATTGTAACGAATTTGCCGATAACATATCCAATTATTGTACAATAGATTTGTCCAAGATATTCTACCCCAACAAACGATTTGGGATCCGTACTGGACCCCGTAGGGCTTTCCTTACGTGATTCTTTGCAAATCTTCCTTGCACATATCATTTTTGTTACTCATATTGATAGACTGGATGCATGATTATTTCCGAGTAGGGATAGTGATAAAGGGCGTACCCAGTGTACGAAACTCCCTCATATATGGGATAGACAAGGTTTTGAATGGTCTACTGTTATTAACCCAAAAAAAAAAAATGATCTACTGTTCACTTGAAGGTTTTGTGGGGGCGTATTTTAACGAATTGAATATTTGTTTGTTGAAAATTGTCGAGAACGTGAAATTATGACGGAACACGCTTATAATGAGATAAGTAGCCAATTGGTTGTTGTCAACTAGTTTTATTTACCAGTGAGCTGTAGCTCAGTTTGTAACTCCTGGCTCTCCCCACGTGGGAGACTAGGGATCGAGCCCCATGGGGGGTGTTGGAGTTTCCGGGCTACGGATAGCCCCTATACTCGTCTGTGGTCCACACTACTAACACCCCGCTAACCCCCACTAACATCTCTCCTAAACTACGGAAAAAAAAAAAAAAAACTAGTTTTATTTACTATATCATCTAATTCACGCTGCTAGCAAATGGACCCGAGAAGTAAGTAAGAATTTGGAGTTTCAATGAGTACAAATGGACAGGACCCTGATACATTAGAGGCAGAATTTGGGCCTTCAATGGGCAAAAATGGACCCTAGATACATTAGAGCCAGACTCCTGGAGTGTCTTTGATGTTGCAAGACACCTTCCAAACACATTATTTCTCGCAGAAGACAGGATGGGTTGAGCTCCTCTTCAGTAACTATGTCAGACGGCCCAAATTCTCCCACAAAGTAAAGAGTAATTGTCCAGTCCTGATCAATACTTTTTTGAGACTCACGCTCGTGAGACAACTCATGCAACTGTTCTAGCAGTTACCAGAGAGGATCCCCTCCCTAATTGTACAACTTTTTTTGAAAGGCAAAAAAAAAAAAGTACAACTAATAACAATGGCCTTGTTCGTTTGATAGTTTTAGTTTAGTTTAATTTTGGAAAAAGGTGTAATGAGTAAAGGGAGAGAGAGAGAGAGAGAGAGAGAGAAATATGAGGATAATGATAATGTCATCAAAACTAAAACTAAACCAAACTGGGAAACGAACACAACCATAGATTCACGAACAATAAGAGCTCAGAAAGACTTGTCCAACTTTTGAACCATTTTGCCATAGAAAGTATTTGAGATCGAATCAACACACAAGACTGAACAAACAAAACATAATTTAGATTCCATTGCTAACTAGGTAAACAAGATTTGAGGGGATGTTCCACTAACAAAAAACTGTTTTTTCCAAAAACCGAGACAGGTCATTCTCTCACAATACATCACATAAAAAACCATGAAAAGCCAATTTTTTCAAAAAACCAACTCAGTGTTTTATGTACATAAAAATGGCTCAAGACCTGCCAGACAATTACATGATAAAGAAATTACACTGACCGTCTAATACTCTACTTGTATAAATTATGTATATGTATAATGGACCAAGCCGGTCCAGATATGTCTTCGAGTATCTTTTATTCCAGGGCATAATCTACATGCGTGCTCATTATATTCGTCCGGAGTTCCCTTCCATGAATACAACCGTCCGTGCCCCCTCCGTTTTTGGACTTATTTCTCTTTATTCGGAAATCAAAATCGCCATAGAAGGGCTTTGTCTTGTCGTAAAGTACCTGTCTATACAGTACTTACACCAGGTAATTCTATGAGACTCATTGCAGAAATTCGGGTCTCTCCGGTTAAGATCCTAGTTTCACCGATCCAATGGAGTAGTGTGATAACTAGTGATGTGGATCACTTCTTCAATACATCAGGAACATCCTTTCTGGAGTTGACCACAATTCGAGAAGTAGATAAACCACCCTTTTCATCTGAAACAAATACGCGATCCCCTTCTTTCCTCTCTTCCACTTCGATAGGTAAAATGGAGGAGGATGATCCAATTATCTGCACCATTAAGCTTCCACCTACAGTAGAAAGACAAAATAAAAGACATGCCTTGAAAGTCAAATCCATGGATAAAGGCACAAGCCAACTTTTGATAAGAGAATATCATTTCAGTTTTTGTAAGCTTAAGTGATGAATTTTTATGCTCGCGAAGGAAGCTCAAATCAATAGTCTTGGCTAGACTATCAATATGGATTACAGCTCCTCTTCTCATCAACATTACATTGACAAGAGTTTAGGTAGCAGCCACATGTGTAAACATGTTTATAGGCTCACCATGAGAACCAATGCAAGCATTGCACTGGTACTCCTTTGTGTTCCGAAGAATTAATGATGATCATAAATTATCTGTCATGCAGACAAGGTTTACCATCCTCTCTGAGCTTATTGTGTATCACTGCATGTGCGTACAGGTACACATGTACTTGCTGAGTAAGAGCATCTTCAACAGGAATATGCAGCTTCTTTATGTCCACAGGTTGTTTATATAGCAGGATACACAAATTGTTTGCTCGCACAGATGTTAGCCACCCAAACAAGAAAAAAGCTAGAGAACCATAGGCAAAATTTTGCACACATAGAGAAGTCTGAAGGCCCAGAAGGTTAAGGCATGTCAAGATGTTCCAATTCGGAAGCTGACAAAAGTAACATCCCAGATCTTATGTGGTCAAATTCTTCAGTATCAACTTACCAAGATAAAATCAACTTACCAAGCACAAGAGCAGCACCAATCCATCCAGTCACACCCCACCTTTCGCCAAGAAGAAACCATGCAAAACCAGCACCCCAGACTGGCTCCAAGCCATAAATAATGGCAGTTTCTGTGGCTGACACATCGCGCATAGCAGCAATCTGCATAATCAATTGAGTCCTCTAAGAAATCATTGCCATTATCCAGAAAAATAAAAGTACATCTGAGAACAGGAAAAGCCGATTTTCACTAAAACACTCATGCTGTAGCATTATTTTGCTTGTTCATTGTAGACACCCTAATTTGGCTTTTGCAAATGTTCAAGCCCTGCCTTGGGCAAATCCCCGTGATGAAACGATTTCTCGTGTGCTTTGGTTTGAAGAACAGAAGTCTCACGAACTTCATGGAACTATTGAGCAATGGAGACATATGCCTAGAATGTGCTTAGGAAGCCCAAGTGCACCCTTAGAGAGTATTGAACCTTTGAAGGAGGGTCTGTCCCCTTAGAAGTGTCGGACGTGACTCAAGGAGTCCCAGCTGCCAGATGCTTGTGCTGGCGAGTCCGATTCATCAGCCGCCTTTTCCTTTTGCAACATATCATGCGGCCTCCGGTCCAGAACCAGGCCCGAACATTTCAACCCCAGTCCGCTGGATCTTTTGGCGGCCGCTACTTCTTCTAGTGGCTGCTGTTCCTTCTTTTTTGGCAGAAGCTTCTGAAAAGCATAAAAGTGTTGCAGAGGTTGGGATCTCTCTTCATCTGACCGGTTGCAAGTGTTTTGCACGATTACAAACTTTTTAAGATGTCTCAATCTAACTCTCATTTCATGGAGTTATTTAATTCATGATGATTATCGTTTGAAGCTCTATATATATTAGTCTTTGGCATTCGATTTTCGATGTGATTTTATAACTCTTTCACACCCACTAATACACACAGCCTCAAGTCCATATTCAGAAGTTCAGAGCCCTTTTCGTAGTTTTTAGCAACCTGTGAGTGATTCGAAATACTCAAGAGAGTTCCCAACCCTTCAAAACCACTGAAGAATCTTCGAAGTTCAACTGATTTCTGTGCTTTTAGACCATAAAAGTAACGGAATCAAGCTTGATTCGTGAAAACAAGCACTGAGGGATCAAGGTGCGATGATCCAATAGTCCCATGGACTAGCCTTTTCGTTTTTATTCAAGTTTTTCACTAACCTCTGTTTCTGGTGTAAACGAGGAACAGGAGCCGATACACATTGTGATGGCCGCCTTATATTTAGTAAGCATATAGCGGCCACTAGTTGTTTAGTCGCGGCCACTAGTTGTGCTGGCCGCCAGATCTTGGATTGACCATCAGACCTTTCTACACTAGAAGGTCTATTTTAAGTTTCTGCTATTATTCTCATTGTCACTTTAATTGCTAAAGGCTAATTAAGAAGAACTTGTGAAATCAATTAAATAAATTGAAAAGTTTTATGTCAAAGATCTACCGCCAAACTTTTGGTTGAGCGAAGAGGGATGCCTAACACATTCCCTCATCGTACCCTTGGCTCCAAAAAAACAGAATCTCAAATTGGTTTCTTGGTTCCTAAAAACAAGTGGCGACTCTAAAATGATAAAGTTCCCCCAACAGGCACTTCCGGTATGGACATGCCACAATGGATGTCATAAGTTTCACTAATTGGTCATCCTATGGGCAAATCCGTGCAGCAACGTGCAGATATACTCATTCATTCCCTTTTTCTGTTGGTATGTCTAGACCTCAGAAAGTTTTAAATCATCAGATCGCAAAATCTCGAGCTTCCAAGTGGTTTCACAAAAGGTATTTAAAGGCAAAAGTGCAAGGCACAGAGGATGGTCTCTCACAAGGTGAAGCATAAAACTCAACGGATTGGGGCTTAAGCCATTGGGGTTTTATACGTATAGTTTATAAAAAACTAAAATCAATCAAAAATACTTTAAAGCAGGGAACCAATACCAGAAGGGGCAAAAGCCAATTAACAAAGGCTGAGATGCTAATCCCACAATTCATTGGCCAAAATTCACTTTTTGGACTTGGTTGACCATAATGAAGTCCCAAGCACCACAGTTGTCTTAGTTGCAGCTTGGTCAACCAACTAATAAGTGGTTCAGATTTCAGAAGACTTTTCCATGTATTGGTTAATTATAGTAAGGAACCACATAAGACAAAAAGTCATAAGGGGAAACATTACCTAGTAAGTATATATTCAAAGTAAGAAGTTCATATACAAAAGTAACACAAACATTATACCTCTACCCATAAGCATAACCCTGTTGAAAATACGCCAGTATAAAGTGCTGGTATCCATGGAAATACCACCATCCAATCCCAAAACATTGTCCATGTCCAAGATGAAGGATTACCGCCTTCAACGTCACCAAACCAGGCTCCAAGTATGTACCACAAAGTTGATGACATAGTAACAACACATACCTGTATGCAATAGAATTTGATACGACTCATGAGATTTAATTAGCTGGAACATCAATTTTCACATGGAACTAGATAATTTAGGAAGAGGCAAGGCTAATTGAGCTTATTCCTAATTAACTAACCTCATATCCAAGGAGTGGTAAAAAGTTTTCCTTGGCAGTACTTCTTGAAATATGTTCCGTTCTTAGCATATGGATCCCAAAAAATATTGCACTCAAAAAGTTCAACAAATCTCCAACCTGTAATGAGTGATGGAATCACAACTAATTTCACATTAGTTCGAGTGCAATCAACTGCTCAACATGACAAACTCCACCAATGTATCATTTTTTCTATGCTTTCCTAATTAGCATGTTCAACAAAATGCAATGAAGAAAAACTGGAAAAGCCTAAAACAAATCCTTACGTTAGGAGGCGATCCACTAGATTCCAACATTGCCACCCCTACGACAGACATTAGAGCTCCAAACCAAGTTCGAGCAGGAACAATGGATCCTAACATACCATCAAGCAATGGAACGACTATTACCTGATTAATTCACCCAACATTTGTCAAAATGATTACCACTATGAACTCCCTAAGAGCATGACTTCCACATAATGGAAGTGTGAGTGCAAACTAATCTTTGTGGAGCTCTCTTACCGTGAACATAGAAATAAAAGATGCGCGGCCAGCATCTGATGTAAGCAGTCCAAGTGCCTGCATAAGATAGCCTAAGCTGACCCAGAACCCCAACTCTATCCCAGCATTACGGGTTTGAGCATCACCTCGTGCTTGTAATACAAAAGGGATAAATGGAATGGCTGATACAGCAAATCGCACAACATTGAACGCTGCTGGATCCATAATTGCTTCAACTTCTTTCACAACCGGAATGTTGCTAGCTGCATGGAACAGAAAACAGTTTTAGGAAACATTGATTCCTGCACCGCAGATGCCATCAGATGTTTTTCCAGTATGATGCACAAATATAACTCAAGAAACAGCCTCCTATTGCCTTAAACGATCAGTCCGTTATAGCAATGCCCCTGCCTGGCTGCCTCTACAAGTCCTGAATATGAAGTAACAACATGTCTTGCATTTGTAGATACTAGATAAGTAGGCTTACGCTATCCATACACTCCCGCCATCCCATTTTGATAGTCCCTTATTCCATCTTGGAACCTCCCAAAATGGATGTCCACTATCCACAAATATCAATAGAAACTTGATAAAATATCATTCTTGCCCTTGTGTTTAAGAGAATTAGTACTATTTCCATCAATCAAATTTTAAATCAGAGGGCATATTTGGAAAGTGATGCTTTTTGGAGCAATCATTGCGTTTCCTTAAAAAGTTGGAATCCCCAAAACGGACTATGAAAATGGGACGGAGGGAGTAACTTCTAATTGTGGTTTCAGGAATGCGAACTCCTCGAAGCATTTCATCGCTCACTACGCCCCTTCCTTGCCTCTGGGTGCCTAGATATGCCCGTAAGCCTTTCCTTGTTTGAACCTCACCCTTTAAGGCTATACCATCCTGAGAAAAGGAACTAGAGTGCGCGTGGGGGGGAAACATTTGATTTAATTTAATGCAAAGCAAAGAACCTTAATGAATGAATCAAGCGCCAAAAAGGAAAAAAGGATGTAGACCATGGTGGACCACCAATATGCTCATCCCACAAAAACATTGTGAAATAACAAACCCTAACTTGCTATTGTATCTAAAGCCCCTCATTTGGGAGTTGGAGCTTTAGAACCAAAAATATGTTGTGGAATTGTTATGGTAAGGATTCATTTCTATTATTGAATAAATTTCATACATACAAACACTTCTGAATGCTGACATATTTCAAAGCGGGATATACCACACACAATTCAATAAATCTCTTTGAAAACCTACAACTTTCTTTCCACCCAAACATTTATCGTACTACAATAACTCATGAAAGCCTTCCTTCCAAACCTCTGTATTTTGACCAGGACACATGAATGCGGCTCATGAGCACCATTGAAAAAGGATTCATATTAAGTGCTTGCCAAAGATAACATAAGATGGAAAGCTCGTAATACACTCAACTCGGCCAATCTTAGCCAAGTATCTGTATTCTCCAATTGCATCTATAGAAATCCTTAAAAGGGACAGTATCCCTCATCCACAATGGTTCAAGAAAAGGCTAGTAAAAATAACCATGCAAGTAGTTCTATCCAGTACAGGTCATGGCCTTGAATTCACAAAAAGACACTTATTATTGATTTTACCATGCAATTGCTTTCTGAATCAAGCAGATTCATTCTTAATTATGGCCAAGCGGCCTCTGGCTCAATGGCACCAGGAGTGCACATAGGTGCCAGGAGAAAGGAGGTCAGGAATTCAACTTCTCTTCCATGGTGCTAAGGTAACTATTCTAACAATATTGACTTTCACTGATCAAAAAATAATAATAATCATCATTCGTAATCAGGCAGCATTCAAATGTCCTTCCACTCTAGGTGAGAAGAATAAAGTTGCAACATGTAGCTGTTTATACAACACCAACAACTATAGCAAATCCTCTAGTTCTTTAACTAACATTCAATACATAACTTTTTTTTTTTTTGATCCGCATTCAATACATAACTAGAAAACAGATAATCAAGCACCCACATAAAAATCTTAATCAAGAATCTTACATATGGTGTCGTAAGGTTCAGAATTTCCAACTCATTTTTAGCAATTGCAAGGTTGCTGACTTTAGCCATTAGGTTTCTTTTGTCTTCATTATCATTTAATTTTTGCCAATGAGAAACCCCTCAAAGCAGGTCCAGTTTGGATCCACTAGTGTGGGGCAAACCCAATATACTTGCAACCAAGTCATGTCACGTATCGCTTTCTCATTTAAGCCATCCAAACTGGATACATATCGTGTACTGCAATATACCTTTTTTTCAATTAAATAATTATATTGAAGAAAATGCTGCCCATATACAAACGAACGGCCACTAACAGAAAGACCCTATACACCAACATGAGAATAGAAAAGATCAAACCAATCTAAAAAGTGGTCAAGGGAAGGACTATACAAGCTATTCACCAAAAAACTTTGATTCTAAATAGAGGCTTTTGTAGCCCTTCAAAACATCTCATATTTCTCTCTCACCAAATAATCCACATCACGCAAAGAGCAATCATGTCCCAAACATGCTTCCTTCTCGTTCCCACTCTAGCACCTCTCCAAGCAATTAAAACTTAAAAGACGTTTCTTGACATAGCCCACCGATGAACAAACCAAGACAACACCAAAGTCCATAACTCCCATACCACCGGGCAATGAATAAGAAGGTGATGAGCTGTCTCTGCATCTTTTTTTTACATACAACACCAATTACCAATGATTCTTTGCCTTCAAATTGAATTATCGATAGTGAGAATCTTGCCTTGGGCCACAAACCATACAAAAAAACTCACCTTCACCGGTGCCAGTCTTCCAAATTGCTTTCCATGGATGGAAAGAGTTTCCAACCCCACATAGTGCTATATAGAATGATTTCACCTGAAACTCTCTTGATTTAGATAGATCCCAAATTACCTTTCCCCTCCCTTCTCCTATCCCTTGAATCCTGTACACTCTAGAAAACAAAGCCATCAAAGCATCCTCCTCTCGGTCATGCACTTCCCTTCGCAAGCGAATATCCCAAGCTATAGTTACAAAAATACAACAACAATAATAACATAACCCATTAAGTCCCCAATAATTGGGGGTATGGGCGGGGGATGGATAAGAGACAGACCTAACCTTTGGCAATAAATGCACAAAAAGGCTGCTCCCAGAATACCACTGAAACAGATGGATTGGGGACAGACCTAACCTTTGGCAATGAATGCACAAAGTGGCAGCTCAAGATACCATTGAAACAGTGGTCTCCCTATACCGTCGCGTTTGCTGCGGAATCATGCCCTCAAATCAAAGCCAAAAGGCATCAGAGAGGGTAGACCCAAGAATCATTTTGATTTATGTGCACATTACCATGCTTCTTTCATTCAGCATCCAAAGCATTGGCGTTGCACCAAATATCCCAAGCTATAGTTCCTTCCAAAAATTGAAGGTAATCAGAAACTGATGCTTCCTTGTTGCAAGCCAAAACATAGATACTTGGGAAAGCATACCAAAAGCTCGCATCTCCACACCACATATGCTCCTAAAATTTCACCCTTCTCCCATTGCCAACCTTCAAATGAATGTACTTAACAAAATTCTCCCACCCATTCATTATACCCATCCAAAGCACCACTCAGGGCCAGCTAAGGGGGAACCTAGCAAGCCTTGGGCTAAGGCAACCGGGAAAAAAAAAATTCGATTATGTGTAAATAATATAAAGTTTTCATTAATGAAGCAAAGAACCTGCTTGATTCTGCGGTCAATGATCTTGCCAAGCATACGTGGTAACACGAGTTCGAATCCCAAGCGCTCCCCTTTGTACTAAATTTAGGCCTCTTTCAGTCTTTTATTTGCCCTTTTTTCTCTATCTTTTTTATGGCTCTTTTTTTTTTTCCCTCCCAATCCACAATTTTACAAAAACCATGTTACTCAATTAGTGTTAAAAATACAATAAGAAGTTTTCTTTGAATCAGCCATGCTTGTCATAAAGCACTATAACCGGGGTTACATTTTGATTGTGATTTTTTTAATGTTGCTCAAACTAAAAGTACAATGTATATAACCTTTTCTTCTTCTATTTTTTATGACTTGTTTGTCATTTTATTTTCTTGACATAATAGTAAGTGGGCAACCAAGATTTGGGTCGGGCTTGGGCAACCTAAACGTCAAGGTCGGCCCTGCCTTGGCGCCACTCCATTCGGTAATCTCACCAAATAGAAGGACCAACCTCCCTATCCACAACCATACTTTGCTGTAATCACCTTCCTCCACCGTTGCTCCCTTCCACACAAATCTCCAAAGCCATTTTCCCAACAAAACTTGATTGAACAACTTTAACCTCCTCACTCCCAACCCTCCCTTTCTAACGGGAGCACAAACCCTATCCCAAATCAACTAGATGATATTTAAACTCTTCCCCCACCCTTCCCCAAAGAAACTCTCTTTGTATTTTCTTTTACAACCGAAGCCGGAATAACAATTAAAGACATAAAATACGTAGCCAAGCTTGAATAAGTACTTAACAAGAGCAAATCAAAGTTGAAAAAGTAGTTATACCAAGTGTAAAACAAAATATCTATCGAGCATACAAAAGAATTTCTGATGGTTTCAAATTTTTCGTCAATGTTCTAGTAGAAACTGTTTTTGGCAATTACAAACATCAGTGGTAGGCTTCCATACAAGGAGTTCCTTTGAACCAAACGGGAAAGTCAGGCTCTTTTGCAACTGGAGGGGGAGGGACATCAAGGTACCTAAACAAATGTTTTTTGTACACAGCAATGATCATAGAAAGGAAATGGTTTCTTGACTTGATTCACCTTCAAGGGTTAAGAGTAGTCAGCTTTCAGGCAAGAAGGGCAAGTTTTGAAAGAAGCGATTCGATGCTCCCGGTTTGAACCGAGAAAATCGTGGGAAAGTGGAGTACTGCACCGTTTGTGGAACCATTCCTCTTATGTGAGTTGTGATCACCTTCGAGGTATGGCTTGCGTGAGTTTCAGTGCTAAACTCGAGCTCATCTACGAAAATAGTGAAAATAAGACTGCCATTCCTATTCCTGACTTCAAAGGATGGATATGAGCTCGGATGATAGTCTATTTATACTAAGATATAGCGGCTCTAGCTAATATGACTATCTTGCTTCCATAGCATCTGTGAGAAAAAGAAATGGGTGGGGCCCCGGTGCTGAGGTTGTCCAATCCACTTTTACAATCCAATTTCCAACATAGAAAAACAGCTAAAACAACAAAATCGACAGTATCGTCAAAAAGAATTCATAAAGTAAAAGCTCAAGGATTAATTGACAACATTTTCCAAAACAATTCGCACAATATTGCTCAAATGAAAAGCTACCATACCCATAAATTATATCAGTCAATAAAAAAAATTACCATAAACGACAGTAATCACGTTGAGCAAAATGATGCTTCTGACTTTCCTCGAGGCGAATACGATCCTCCGCCACAAAGATTGCCTTCCAAACAACGATTTCAAACTCAGCGTCGCACTTCTTTTTTGTGACCTTGGTCGATCGACAGAGGACACCTCCTCACCACTATTTTCAGGCTTCTTGTTCACAGATTTCCTCATTCTTTTCCCTGCATTATGACCGCCGCAACAAACCCTAGGCGGCGAAGAAGAAGAGGGATCTTCAAATGAGAAAGCGGTGAGATGAGTCTGCTTCCTGTGAATAGTACGGTACGCAAAAATGACTGAAGAATTTGATGAAAAAGAAGAAGAAGAGGAATTTGGGAGTTTGATTGGGGAGCGGGCGATTCTCTTCCATTGAAGTGACCATGGCGATTGTGAAGCCATGGATGATGAGGTTTGAGGAGGAGCTCAGATGAAATGGACAGAATTGCTTCAGGCCTTCTCTCTCTAGATAAGGATTTTCTCTCTAGAAGTTCAGGCATTTCTCTTTCTAGGCTAGATATTTTGACTGGTAGCAGTGCTGTTCACTTCGTCTGGACTCCGCAACTGCGAAAAATCAGTGACGGTGATGGTGACCGTTGCCAAATTCGTTCCTTCATTTCACGTTGTTGATACCATGCTACCCACCTCCATTTATGAGGAGAAAAAAAATGGGTTCGCGCATCTCAATTATTTAAAAATATTTTAGATAATTCGGATTTTGGATAAGAAAAAAGAGGGAGAGAGAGAGAGGAGGGAGAGAGAAAATAAAAAGAGAGGAATTTACGCCATTTAAAATACTTTTGGACAACCAAAATAAACAATATACTTTTGGAGTCGAGTCTTGGCCTGTTATTGAACCTTAACGAACAAAAACTGATTACTTCAATGAAATTTAGATCTACTATATGTTTTTGCAGATCATACATCAAAACATTTTTATTCTTGTTACTCGAACACTTGTCGAACTCTTCCTGAGCCTTTTATTGAGTTGATCCTTTATTAATTGTTCATTGAGTTTTATCGAGCCAACCCAAAAATGATACAGACACACCCTTTCAGCCACACTCTACCACACCCTCACTCACATGTGGGTGTAGGGGGACAAAAAGGTGTGGTAGAATGTGGCTGAAAGGGTATGTCTGTATCATTATTCAAGCTAATATGAACCTCGGCTTACTCGAGCTCGACTCATGTACCAAATGAGTTTCAAATTCTAAGTCAAGCTCGTTCGTTGACTTAGAATTTGTGGATTGGGAATGAATCGGACTTGATTCTTCTTCAATTTTTTATAAACTAGTCTTTTGAAAAAATAAAAATAAAAAAAGTGACGCATTAGTCGGACAATGTTATAAATGTTATCTGATATATGGATGACTATCACACAAACCAAGATGGCCTTAAATATGTAAGATTGAAGCCTTTTGGCTATATATGTGTATCGTCCATCAGGGAGATTACACACACAAGCAAGAGAGAAAGAAAAGACAGAGAGCAAAATACCACTCTGAATAATATTTGCGTAGTCCAGAAGACTAACTTCTTTTCTACATATTTGTGTCCAGTTTATTTACTTTTCAGCTCTTATTATTTGCTTGGTTTCATAACACATTATCAGCACGAAGCCTTAACCAAATGCGAGAGGTAAATGATTTATACTTGTTGATTTCATATACACTGCTCTATTCATTTCTTTTACATAATATATATGGAAATAATTATATGAAAAAAAAGGGGGGGGAAGATTGTACCTGAAGTACATATCAGTATAGAATCCTGAAGTATTCTACTCTTAAAATAAAATAGAGTAAATGGGGAAATATCAGAAGAATTTTGCCCAACAAATTTTCATATAAAAAAATATGGCAAAATACTTGAAGTATTTTTAGCAACAAGGTGGGCGGGTCTTCAAAATATTGAATCCACCACGCCACCTCGAACTCGTGACCTCCTTAAGGAAAATCACGAGTTTGGCCACTGAGCTAACCCCAGTGGTTGAGAAGAAACTAACAAGTTTATTCATATATAGCATCTTGTTATTATCTCTAAATTACAATTAGTAAAATAACGTAAAATTCTTGTAATAGTAATTTTTAATTATATTCGTTTAGAAATTGATTCAAGGAGCAGATCTATACTTCTTTATTTTTCTATACCAATTCACATGGCTATTAGCCTCTGGTGCTTTTAAGAGTTTTTCTAGTAAAAGCATTTTTGGACGTTAGTCCCTTCTGAAGGCAACAGTAGAAGTCAGTTTTTCCTCCTTATTACAATTAATTAGTTTGTTGAGAGTCAGTCCCATTAATAGTCTTTGAAAGGAAGACCGAGCTATTAAAGATTCCTTTTTACTTTTATGAGCGTCGGTTTTGTGTTGTTTTGGGAATTTGTGAATATTGATACCAAAAAAAATTTCAAAACACCTACTGTATTTTTGCTCTCGGGCAGTACATATTTATATGCATCCTGTCACTGACTATTTCAAGGTAGATTTTGTCAAAAAAAAAAAAAAAAAGGGGGAAGGGAATACTTTGATTTTTTTCTAATTAGGTTATTTCATGATTATTTGTCTAATATGATATCTTGTTTTTATAGACAATGTCGAACTATATTAGAATGTGCTGCCCTTGCATTTTGGGAAGAAATTATCTGTCATGGATCCTTGACATAGAGATTCATCTGGATGCAATGGAAATCGAGAAAACGATCACAAATGGTAATAGTGCATTCCTGAAGGATCGCGCAAGGGCCATGATCTTCATCCGACATCACCTCCACGAGGACCTGAAGTCCAAGTATCTCACTGTCAAAGACCCACTAGTTTTGTGGAACAACCTGAAAGAAAGATATGGGCACCAAAAGACAGTCATGTTGCCTAGAGCTCGTTATCATTGGATGCATCTAAGATTTGAAGATTACAAATCGGTTAGCGAGTCTAATTCTGCCATATTCAGAATTATTTCACTTTTGAGACTGTGTGGGGGAAAAATTACAGAAATGGATATGTTGGAAAAGACATATTCCACGATTCACCCCAGAGACATGAATCTATCACAAACATATAGATAAAGGGGCTATGAAAAATACTCGGATTTGATATCTTGTCTCTTGGTAGCTGAACAAAACAATGAATTATTAATGAAAAATCACGAGTCTCGTCCAACCGGATCTATACCGTTTCCAAAAGCTACCAAGTCCGTGGAGGACACATCAAGAAGCCCAACAAGAAAACTGATTTTCCCCGGAAGTGGAATAAGTGTGATAGGTCGGATGTATCCAAAGGAAAGGGAAAAGATTTGCAAGCTAAACCTTTTAAGAATACAGAAGATTCATGTTACAGATGTGGAGTGAAAGGTCATTGATCGTGTACCTGTCGTACGCCAAAACATTTGGTTGATCTTTACCAGGCATCCATCAAGAGGAAAGGAAAAGAAGTTGAAACCAATTTCCTTGATCAAGTTAATCAAACTGACCCTTTTGAACCTTTTGACTTTTCATCTTTTGATATGTCTGATTTACCTGCTGGACCTAGTGGGACAAAAGATGATTTCTTTGGTGATGGAGATGACTACCCTGATTGGTCCATGCATTTGGACTAAATAAGTATCTTTGCTTATGTTTGAAATAATAGTCTAAGGACTAATCTATCTTTCAATAATGTTGTAAGAGATATGTCATGTTGTATTTGATTTTAGAATAAAGATGTGTTTTAGTTACTTATTTGTGAAATCTTTAAATTTGTATTTTTGCATTTTAGGAGTATGGATACTAATGGGACATTATCAAATGCAAAGATAAATGGTGAAGACATCTGTCTGGTAGACAGTGGTACGACATATACTATTCTTTGAGATAACAGATATTTTAAATATTTGACAAAGATAAAAGCTTATGTCAATACAATATCAGGTTCTGCAGACCTAATTGAAGGCTCTGGAAGAGCAAATATTGTTCTAAGAAAAGGAGCAAATTTAAATATTGACAATGCTTTGTATTCTACCAGATCCAAAAGAAATTTGTTAAGCTTTATGGATATACGTCATAATGGTTATCATATTGAAACCACAAACGAAGGCAGAAAAGAGTATTTGTATATCACTTCTAATTTATCTGGCCGGAAGCTAGTATTAGAAAAAATTTCTACATTATCTTCTGGATTATATTATACAATGATTAGAACAATTGAATCATATACTGTGATGCACCAGAAGTGCTCCAACCCAAAACTTTTTATGTTATGACATGATTGCCTTGGGCATCCAGGTTCAATAATGATGTGTCATATTGTTGAAAATTCACAAGGGCATCCGTTAAAGAACCAGAAGATTCTATTACCCAAGAATTATCCATGTAATGCCTGTTCACAAGGGAAGCTGATAATTAGACCATCCATCTCCAAAGTGATTGTTGAATCACCATCATTTTTACAAAGAATACAAGGAGATATTTGTGGGCCGATGCTTGACCGAAATCCTAGAACTAAATTAGTGGGTTGCCCCAAGCGTAGGGCTGAGACCGGTGTAGCACAATACCCGGTAAGACCGGAATCGAATCCACAGAGAAGGTGAAGAGTGCTTGACTAAAAACTCGGGTTTCTAAGTTTAACACGGCTCTTAGGTAGCCACCCTTGTGATTTGATTGGTGAATTAACTAAACTAAGAGGAAAACTGATGTTGATTAAACTATTTAAAAGGAAGTACGGTCGTAGGGGTCATAGCACAAGTGATCAGGTCCAGACAGTTCAGCTCTATTCAGTGTTCTAGAAACGTTTGATTTTAGAGAGAAAAAGGTACCCCGAAAGATGCGAATCCCCATGGTCGCCGTTTACCCATGTACAGCAGAGAACAAGTTTTGGTCCCCCGTTCCCCACGTTACATGGGCTCCGACAATGCCCGGACTCGTCTGACGGAAGCTCTTTAATAACCTAAAATTGCTTTTTCCTTGGTTAATTTAGAAAATAGGAGCAGAACAGATCCGGGCCTAGCCACGATGTGTTAATCACCCCGCGACCATACTGATTGAACTACTCACACATAGTAACTGAAACTACTCACACATAGTAACTGAAACAACGGGCAAGATTTCGAAATTAGACATGCTGAATATCGATTGAAACGAAAATCCAAAAGTAAAACGCAGACAAACTCTCGCGAAATAAGGGTTAATGAAAATAAACAAGGAGTACCCGAAGCAATATGCAAAATCCGTGATCAAAACTTCAAAACTTCGATGGAAAAGCCTCCGGAAAATCCAATCTCCAAAGGGAAGAACGGCTACTACTTGAAAGCAAAAACTAAACAATGTTCGAACCCTAATTCGGCCTAAAAACAAGGTATTTATTTTTCCCCAAAGTCAAAACACAGAGTAAAGTCAAACGAGCGATTTAAGACCCTCGGTATCGATACAGGAGAAGTCCTGTATCGATACCCAAACGTTCTGTTCCCAAATTGGCACACGGGTATCGATACAGGACAATCCCTGTATCGATACCGAGCCTGCTAAATTGAAATCCCAGCTGTTTGGACGTCCTCACTTGGGTCCCACTGGTTCCCAACATGCCCGACCGCCATGTGTCCACTTTATGCGTTCTTTTCCGACCTGTTCCCTACAAAACAACCAAAGACAAGAAAAACCAAGGATAACACCACATCAAGTGGAAAATGGAATAAAATCACGCCTCTAAGGCGCTAATTCGCCCTACTTAGGCGTTTATATCTATGACATTGCGCGCCTATCAGCCGATACACCCACCATGTGGACCATTTCGATACTTCATGATTCTAGTTGATGCCTCAACTAGATGGTCACATACTTGTTTACTGTCTACACGAAATGTTGCATTTGCTAGATTCCTTGCTCAGATCATTAGATTAAGAGCACAGTTCTCAGACCATCAAATCAAAACTATTCGTCTTGACAATGCTGGAGAGTTCACATCCCAGACATTTAATGATTACTGCATGTCAATTGGTGTTGATGTTGAGCATCCTGTTGCACACACTCATAATCTTTTATTAAAAGACTTCAGTTAATTGCTCGACCATTGCTTATGAAAACAAAATTGCCAGTTTCTGTTTGGGGACATGCTATTTTACCCACAGTTTCAGTTTCTGCATCTCTGATTCATGTTAGGCCAACTGCATATCATAAATATTCACCCACACAGCTTGCTTTTGGTCAACAACCGAATATCTCTCATTTAAGAGTTTTTGGTTGTGCTGTGTATGTGCCTATTACACCACCCCAACGTACTAAAATGGGTCCACAACGTAGGCTTGAGATTTATGTTAGTTTAGATTCTCCATCTATCATTAGATTCCTTGAACCCCTAACAGGTGATGTGTTTAAGGCACGTTTTGAGGATTGTCATTTTGATGAATCAGTTTTCCCACCATTAGGGGGAGATAGGTCGAAGCCAGAAGCTCGACGTGAAATTACTTGGAATGTTTTGGCATTATCTCATCTTGATCCTCGTACTAATCAATGTGAACTGGAAGTTCAAAAGATCATTCATTTGCAAAGTATTGCAAATCAGTTACCGGATGCATTTACAGATGCAAATAAAGTAACCAAGTCTCATATACCAGCTGCTAATATCCCAGCACGGATCGAAATTCCCATAAGACAAATTACTAGTACAACAGCTAATGAATCTAAAGTACGCCAGAAGCGTGGGAGACCTGTTGGTGCCAAAGATAAACTTCTCCGGAAGAGGAAAATCCAAGGCAAACAAATTGAAGTCCCAGAAATAACTGATACTCTTGAGGGGATCAAGCTAATAAATGTAAAAGCTCATGAAGAGGCTAAACCCGCAAATGAAAGAATGAATTTATCAATATTTCCTCCTACTTCTGAATCTCCCGAAGAGAAATCTCCCAAAGAGTTATTTCCTGAAATGGAACAGGTACCTGAGAATAATGAGATCTCAATACATTATATGAGTACGGGAGAAATGTTGCACAGAAATAAAACCGTTGTCAACAACGCGTTTTCATTTAAGGTTGCTCTTGACATTACTAGAAGTGATGATGAAAGTGAACCACAAACTGTCGAAGAATGTCGACGCAGAAATGATTGGCCAATGTGGAAAGGAGCAATTCAAGTAGAGTTAAATTCTCTTGCAAAGAGAGAAGTATTTGGACCTGTAGTTCAAACCCCTAAAGGAATACAACATGTGGGATACAAATGAGTGTTTGTGCGAAAGCGCAATGAGAAAAATGAAGTTGTGCGATATAAAGCACGACTTGTTGCACAAGGTTTCTCACAAAGACTTGGAATTGATTATGAGGAAACATACTCTCCCGTAATGGATGTTATCACATTCAGATTTTTTATTAGCTAGGTAGTTACAGAATGTCTGGACATGCGTCTGATGGACGTTGTGACAGCATACTTGTATGGATCACTAGATGCCGACATATACATGAAGGTCCCCGAAGGATATACTATGCCTGAAGCATGCAGTTCAAAACCCCGAAGTGTTTATTCGCTTAAGCTACAAAATTTTTTATATGGGTTGAAACAATCTGGTCATATGTGGTACAAACGCCTTAGCGACTACTTGTTAAAAGAAGGATATGAAAATGATCCTATTTGTCCATGTATTTTTACTAAGAAATCAAACTCTGGTTTTGCAATTATTGCAGTTTATGTCGATGATTTAAATCTTGTGGGAACTCCGGAAGAGCTCATAAAAACCGCCGAATATTTAAAGAAAGAGTTTGAGATGAAAGATCTTGGCAAAACAAAGTTTTGTCTCGGCTTGCAAGTCGAGCATTTGCCAACTGGAGTTCTAGTATACCAGTCGACATATACGGAAAAGGTTCTTAAGCAATTCTACTTGGATAAATCACATCCATTGAGTACTCCTATGGTTGTTCGATTGCTTGATGTGAACAAAGATCCATTTCGTCCTCAAGAAGAGGGAGAGGAAATTCTTGGTCGGGAAGTACCATATATGAGTGACATCGGTGCACTTATGTACCTAGCAAATTGTACACGACCAGATATTGCATTTTCAGTCAATTTATTGTCTCGATATAGTTCAGCTCCAACTCAACGGCATTGGAAAGGAATTAAACACATATTTCGTTATCTCCGAGGAACGGTTAATTTGGGTTTATTCCATTCAAATGGATCGAAGTCACAATTAATTGGATACGCAGATGCTGGTTATTTATCTGATCCACACAAAGCTCGGTCACAAACAGGATATGTGTTCACTTGTGGTGGTACTGCTATTTCATGGCGTTCTGTGAAGCAGACGTTGACTGCCACTTCTTCTAATCATTCTGAAATTATTGCGATTCATGAAACAAGTCGCGAATGTGTTTGGTTGAGATCTATGATACAGCACATTCGGGAAAAATGTGGATTATCCTCGATCAAAGATAGCCCGACCATATTACATGAAGACAATGCCGCATGTATCACACAGATTAATGCTGGTTATATCAAAGGAAACAGAACTAAGCATATTTAACCAAAATTCTTCTACACCCATGACCTCCAGAAAAGTGGTGATATTGATGTTCAGCAAATACGTTCTAGCGACAATCTGGCAGATTTATTCACCAAGGCATTACCAACCGCAACATTCAAGAAGCTGGTTAATGGTATTGGGATGCGCCGACTCAAAGACATATCATGCAAAGTTGAGGGGGAGTAATTAGTGCTAAAAAAGATAAACGATTGTACTCTTTTTCCTTTGTCTAAGGTTTTGTCCCACTGGGTTTTCCTTAGCAAGGTTTTAATGAGGCATTCTATAGACAGTTTTTTACTGTGTACTCTTTTTCCTTCACCTAAGGTTTTTCCCATTGGGTTTTTCCTTGGTAAGGTTTTAATGAGACACATTTAAAAATTTTTTTTTTTAGATCATCCAAGGGGGAGTGTTATAAATGTTATCTGATATATGGATGACCATCACACAAACCAGGATGGCCTTAAATATGTTGGTTGTAAGATTGAAGCCTTTTGGCTATATATGTGTGTCGTCCATCAAGGAGATTACACACACAAACAAGAGAGAAAGAAAAGACAAAGAGCAAAATACCACTCTGAATAATATTTGCGTAGTCCAGAAGACTAACTTCTTTTCTACATATTTGTGTCTAGTTTATTTACTTTTCAGCTCTTATTATTTGCTTGATTTGATAACAGACAATTTGTTGTCCATTTTATCATATTTTAAAATTGATCAAACTGATCCATAAAAACAAGTTTCAATGGTTCAATTTGTTGAATTATGTTAAGTGAATGAAAAATCAACCGTAGAAAAGAGTATTTTTCAAATACGAGGCTCGAGCGGACTACACTATCTGGTGGAGGTAATTTGGGTCCAAAAATTGGACTGGCCCGTGCTTTCCATAAAGGCCCAAAATACCCATATTTCTGTCCACTCTTCTCATCTATAAAATTTTTCTAAATCGTGTCTATCTTTTACCTTTGTTTTTGTATTTAAACTGTATGGCAAATCTGTTAAGTATGCCGATCAAAAAAATATATGTACAAGTAAAAATGGTATAAGGCTCGGTTTGGTTTGGTATAAGTAAAAATGGTGTTGTCAAATATGCTTCTGGATTCTGGGATCAATCTCAATGAGTTTGGCCAAGTGGACATGAGAAAGTAATAAGTTATTGTCATCCACGAGATAGCATGTTAGTTTGAATGTCACGAAGGCCAGACATTCCCAACCTTGAGACTACTGGAGGGTTTGTCCGGTCATTAACTCAATGTTCCAGAATTAGTGAAGGTGTACAATTGTTGGTCCGGGCATCTGATTAAAAAAAAAAAATCACATAGCACAACAATTATTTCATTTTTTGGTTTGGTCTTGGGCCTAGAGGCCCAGCAATTTCACTCCTCGAGTACCCACTCAGATGAGTATCTTTAGGTCAGAAAATAAAAAATTAACAGCACCTATCCATCTCAAGCTCTTTCTGCTGATTTCTTACCCTGTTCATTCAGCAAAATAAATAACAGTTTTATCCGAAAATTGCACGAGTTTTGGTAATAAACAATTCAAAAGAAACGGAGGGACTCCGTAAAATGTCACAGCTCAATCATACATTCGGATAGGGTATCGTCATGTAATACCCATCTGCGCATCTGAGCCGTCCAAACATATTTTGGACGCACAGATTTGTTGCTAATCAATTTGCTGATGTTCAACTTATCTTTTTGTTTCATCAATATGTGGGTCCCATTTCACGAAGCTAAAACTTGGTAGAAGCTCATTAATTAAGACAAACATTAATGAAGTCTAACGTTTTGAAGACAACTCCAATTTTTCTTAACTGTTGTGGCTTTCTTCCTTGCCTATAACACAATAAGTATCGCATCAGCTCCACAGCAATCGACCCTAAGTTGATTCCAATAAACCAAACAGAGATCAATGAATGGTTTATGTCATTGACTACAGATCCCACGCATCCCTGGTATCAACAAGTATTGTCTCTGGAACCTCGCAGGGGGTTCACCCTATTTGGGAAGAATTGCTTGGATAGTGTTGGCGATAAAAAATGTGTTCGACAACTTTTTGATGGGTTTTTTGATGAAAGCAAAGTCGACAACACTTGCTTGTGCAAGCTTAAGAAAATGGGAAATTTATGCACGATGACGGTTGCAGGGATTACAGGCCATATGGACAAGTACAAGAATGAAGACACCCGTATTTCTGAGAGGGCTAACAAGATTATAGTTAGGGCGGGTAAACAAGATTCTCCTATAGTCTAACAAGCTCGACAACAAGTCTTCTAGGGGATATTGATGCAAAGCTCATATACAACATGTTAAAATAGGATGTTGTACCATATACCTGTACATCGGTGATACTTTTTAAAAGTTTACCGAATTCATTTTACCGAAATACATTTTATTATGCTATTTGAATCGCTATTGAGCCGCGTTTTCTAGCTTGTTACCATATGGATTGATTGTGACTCAATATAAGGTTTTCTTGGGTTTTTCGATTTGTTCATGTCATTCTTGCGTAGGGGCCATCTCGTTCCAATTTTATCAGATGTTTCCAAAGGAACTACTGCAAAATTGAAAGCCTTTCTTTCGTGAAAGCTGCCTGTCCATAAATCCGCATAGCTCTCATCTTGATCAAATGGATTTTAGGCGTGCTAAGAAAATGATTTTGGGTGAAACTTTAGCTCGGGAAATTCTCGCTCATCTCTACAGTCCATACCTATCCAGAAACTGTTCGTGCTTAACTATCGTGCCGAAATTTGAATGGAACATCATAGGAGCAGTTTACATAACTCGAAATGACCCAAGTCTTGATAAATTTTAAGATAAATTTGTCTTTTGTCTACCCTCCGATGATCATAATTTTTTGTACACATGATGTACTCAACATTCCTAAAAAAATGAAGACTTTAGATCTCAAATGAAGATTTCATAAGGCCAACAATTAAGGACACTAAGGGGATGTAGTGCCTTGTGGCACTACAGAGACCCCAAGTCCAGTGTCCAGGGCACATACAAGTGCATGCAGGAGGTGCCCGTTGGACCGTGCACCATTTCAAATATCTATATAATATTACACAATGGTTTTTTCAAAATGTCCTACGTGGCATTTCCATGTTGCAAAGATCTCTCATTTCTCTTCTAATCTATATCCATATAAGAAAACTTGCTTTTCCAAAATAACTTTTCATTAATCATACAAAAGAAAAAGGAAAGCGGATCAACAAAAAACATCACATGAAAGAAAACTACTTTCTAAAAAGAACAATTCTTTCATCTGTGAGTTTCAAATTTTAAAAAAATTCTCTTTCTCACTATCTCAATTACCAAAAAAGAAGATGAAGAATAAGAAGAAAGCAGATAAAAAAAAATTAAACCACATGAAAAAAACTCATTTTGGAAAAGAAACGCCATCCTTTAATTCATGTGCAAATTTCAAATTTCATAAATCCTTTCTTTTTCTTTGACATCCAACCATCATAGGAAAATTTAATTTAAGATCTCTCTCTCTCTCTCTCTCTCTCTCTCTCTCTAATGATTTTTATTTTGAAATGGATATTATAAATTTGGTAAATCAACGAAAAAATAAGAATGAATCTCTTCGTGATGCTTCAAAATTACATATTTTTTGTTGTGCATGGAATAATGGGTTTTATTAGATGTTAGTAGTTTTTTTTTTAGTTTCACTTATTGAACTTACACAATCATGACAGGGGTGACGGCATAACATTATTAACTGGAATACTCGGTGACAAAAACACTACAGGTAATATTGTATGGTTGGTTAAAGTTGTCAAACTTCATCAAGTGCCTTTAGGCACGGGCAAACCGCTAGTTAACATATATTATACTCCGTTTTATTAATTTTTCAGTTTATATTATTTTAAAAAGTTATATTGCATTAGCTCATACAAGTTCCTGGAATGAAAAAATAATCTTAAAAGATGTATATATATGGGAAGAAAATTCCTAAAATTTAAATTGTCAACCATTTTTCGGTCATGTCTATAAAATCAAATTTCTGCTACGCATATACACACAATCTAGTCGATCTTTTCCATGGACCCAGCAACTAGGAATATATGCCTATGAAATACATTTTTTGTTATCCATCTACAAATATATATATGTAATTCGGGCCTTAAAACTGAGTACAAATTCTACATCAGTGGTTACCACATTAGACAAATAAATAGGGCTAGAAGCTCTCTCTCTCTCTCTCTCTCTCTCTCTCTCTGTGTACTAGTTGGCAGCAAGGTACGTTTTTATGTGAGTCTACAACATATTGAGGCCCATATTTATAGAACTTCTTTCTCGATTAAATCATAATTCCACAATTCATAGCAAGAACATTCCCATTAAAGGAGAGTATATCAAAGGCCCAATTTAAACCATCCTTTATTTTTTTTATGGGAGTCTCATCAATAGTGAAAATACCGTGATATTGTTTATCAACATTTTGCATGTGCAGAAACAATTTAACGCTAGATGTATTCTTCTTATAATTTTTTCATGTTATTTGTCTTTCTTGTATGCATTATGTCCTTTCGGTAGTATTTATTTAAACTCAGTAATTTGCAATATCTTTTATCGATGAAGTTTTTACTTCCTCTAAAAAAAAACCATCATTTTTTAACCCCTTTATCATAAAAAAACCAACCACCCATATTTGCATGGCATGTCGTCGACTGGGACCTGCATTCATTTTAACATTAATAAGACCGTGTTTGGGTAGTTGATATCCTGATCATAAATATGGCCTTTTCTCAACCAGCCTGTTCATAAGGATATGCCCTTTTCTCATTCAACATTCCTGCCCAAATTGAGATGATCTGTTGGTGATAAGAGGATGAAGATTATGTAAGTAATGCCAAAAACATCTAAAGGGAAGATGTAGCCAGCAGCAAAAGTAGATATGGCTTCTGCGGTGGGTGGAGACAATATATAAACCATATCGCGATGAGAGTTGATAGAGGAATAGTATAGTACAGGAAAGGAAACCAAGAAAAAAAAAATAGGAGAGTGCATCGGACGGCTGAGATCCGTCCGCTGACGATGACGGTGACGGATCTCAGCCGTCCGATGCATTTTCATGTTTTTTTCTTAATTTCTTTTTCTGTTTCCTACACTTTTCCAAGTTGATAGGGGAGAGAGAGTGTGAAAGTGTGCAGTAAGGATGAGTTTGGCTTAAAATAATTTACCAATTTGTCTTAGAAGGCAACCGCGCGATATTATTTATTTTCTGTGATCTTTTGTTTAGTTTTCCGTTAGAACTTTTGGAAGCAATCATTCGTCTCACTACTACAAAAACCTTAAACCATGACAGTTAAAAGGTGTCATGAATCACAAAAGATGACAGTTTTAAAACTGTCATCTTTGGAGGTGACATTAAAAGTCTAGATTTGTTATGACAGTCAAAAAAGGTCATTGAAACATATAAGACGACGGTTTAAACCTATCATCTTTGCAATAAGATGACAGTGTAAACCTTACACTATCATCTTTACAATCAACGATGACTACTTTAAACTGTCATCTTATCTATCCTCCATTCTAAAAAAAAAAAATCCCAATTCTAGTTCAGACACGTGGCTCTTGTGTGGCCGCCCTCGCATGACCGTCCAGTGGAGTTCACATGGCACCCTCGTGGCGCTTGTGTGGCGCCTACGTAGCACTTGTGTGGATAGCTAATATTTGCTTGCCCCAGGACTCGAACTCAAGACCTTGACTTCCTCGCGCGCGCGCATGTTACCAACTGAGCTAGCACGCTTGTTGTTGACAAAAGACCAATAAAAATATTTATACTATATTTTCGAAAAATTTTAAACTGAGTACTTTTTATGTCAGTTTTAGATTTAATATAAGATGACAGTTTTAAACTGTCATCTTATACGTTTAATGACACTATTTGATAGTCATCTTTTATGATCAACTTCAATGTCTGTTCTAATTAAAACTGACATTAAAAGGGCTTAGTTTCAATGTCACTTTTAAGGAAAACTGACATTCAAAGGTTATCCATATGAGCTTCTGGAAGCACTTTGATTTAATGTCAGTTCTAAGAAAAAACTGACATTAAAGAAATAGATAATAATGTCATTTTTATTATAAACTGTCATCTTATATCGCAAAGATAACAGTTTTTAGGATAGACTGACATCAAAACTCTACCCTCATATTTTCGATGACAGTTTTACAAAAACTGTCATTGTTTCAATTTTTGGTGTGTCATCTTTAACCATTATTGTAGTAGTGTCTACATGAAAGGAATCATACAAATGTACAACTATGGACCGAAAATATATAAAGAAAATGAAGATAAAACAAAACTAAGACTATAAAGATAGATAGCTGTTTCAAATCCTTTTGCATTTATTGATTTTTTTTTTTTTGACGTAATTTTTTACCTTTGGATTAATTCAAAAAAGTTATGTGAATCTAACAACAATTTTAAAAAAAATCCGAACCGTTAATTAGCTCAAAGGACCAGTTTGTTTTGACTTGGGTTAAAATACTCTATATTTGGATTTTCTGGATTTTTGTTTCCACTTTTTATAGTGCCACATGTTAAAGGCTTTTAGCGTTCTACTTAAACACCACCAAATAAAGTAAGTTTCACTGCACATTTAAACAATCAAAATTGTTCATTTTGTAGGTCCTGACACGAACATTTTCATGCCAAAAATCAAGTTGATCGAACGTTGCTAGCAATCTTAAATTTTTCCTTTCTCCTCGAGATAAATGGATCTTCAAAATATGTTGTGTTATCTCACATTATCGAGTGGTGTGTTTGAAAGGGTGCGTACCTAGTAAAACTCTTTTCAACATTCGTACCTGGCACACAATTGAAGAAATCAGTACACGGGCGCTTCACTCTTCAATGACAAAGCCATTGCACAACAGTGCGATGAGCTGGTGCCCACCATATCGGGTCCATACAATTAGAAAAGTTTCAAACGGGTTGGGCTCACAACACGACACATTTAAATTTGGCGCAACATGGCACATGTACGATTTAGACAGGCCGGACATTGGCATGGCATGACACAAGCACGGCATGGAAGTGGGCATGAGGTACAGGGTACGACACAACAAATACTGATTTTTGATGTACTAAAAAAATAATTTTAATTTTATCAAATAATTTGACTCGCTAGTCATTAATCATAGAAAACTAAAATTATTATTACATAAATGCCGCTAATTTTATTTAAATTAGTACTACATATAAAAACCTTTTAACGATTATTTGTTTCAAAATCGTATTGATAAGATTATATATAGATATAGTTGTTACACAAATATTTTTTTTTCCAATGAAACTCGGTCGGAGATATGGCGGGGCGGCACGGCACAATTAAAGTAAACAGGCCGACGCGGCATGGCACGAAGCTAAATGGCTGGTACGACCCGTTTAACACCTCTACATACAATGATTGTATTAGGCATTTATATTGCCGGCCCGGCCCCTTTGCCACCTCTACGTACAATGATTCTATGAGGAATTTATACCACAATAATAGCAAGATACTAAATAATTAACACAGAAATTATAAACAATCAATCAAATATATTACTCCATATATGATATATAAATGGACTTAGAGAAATAGTATGTGAGATCCATGAAAGGCACGTCAAGTCTCTAACCTAAATGCATATTCCTCTCCCATCATTTAGGTTATGATGGTGGAATACCGCTGTAAGATACAACTCAAAAATTTCACATAGTATCTCCACATTACACGATTGGTGAAAACGGGTGCCAAATCGCCCGAGCTTTGTGATTATTGTGACATAAATTCCCACTCTGAGGGGGGTTGATATTCTTTTTCTGTAATTCATTTATTTATAGTCCCGCCCCTACCTAGTATAAAGTCCAGTATTTGATAGGGTAAATTTCACCAAACACCTCCTCGATTTTATTCGAATCACATTGTCAACCCCTCTGCTCTTGAAAATTAATTGCGCTCTCCTAATTTAGTATTTTGTGTATTACATTAGTCCATTTGCTCTGTCAATACCAATTTTAACCTTGTCAATTAAAACAACTCAAATAACTAGGTAACTAAAACTAAATCAATTAATGTAAAACTAACAAATTAATGATAAATCTCCTAAGCACAAAATCGACAATCCGAGAAATAGTTTGGCCAAAATTAATTATTTGGGTTTATCTGTGCCTTTTTTTAGATTTTTATTAGTTTATCATAAAAAAAAAATTATTCGCGTTCAAGAGAGGCATATGAAAGGTCAAAGCATTATAATAAAATGCCAAAAAAGGGTTCATCGAATACAACATAATTCAAAGCAAATAAGTTTTTTTTTTCTTTTGTTTGATATTTATTTTTTCAAGTTCGGTCCATATTTTTAATATTTTTGATTCTTGTCTTGTATAACTTGGGTTTATCGTTTTTAACTTATGGTCAGAATATTTGACTTTTCATAATCTCAACAAGAAGAGTAAAGGAGGTGGCAGTAAGCAGAGTGCAACGTGATTTCAAAGTGTAATTCGAGTAAAATCAAGGGAGTGTTAGTGAAATTTGCCCTATTTAATATTACATTTACGGTTGCATGTCTCTCTATATCTGGAGTACTGTCTGACAAATAAAATTAAAAAAAAACCGACTAAAAAATTAGCCGATGATCTCGGGCGCAGGGTAATTTTTTTCCACTCCTCACGTGATCAACCATTTCCAACTTGCACATGCATATAGTCCTACACCATAATGGCACCAAGCAAACATTCATTTACGGGGGAAAATTACAAATCTATATAGGGGATCATTTCTTCTCCATTCTCCATCCCTCTATATCTTTTCATACTCTCGATTTTGGTCCACATCTCGGGTCTAAAACTATGATCCGAACCGTTCACCTCGTGGAACACACAAAAATTTATAAGTCTACAAAATATAAGTATGATTGAAGATCGATAGGCGCATGAACACGTTGCAAATTTTAAAGCAAAATGAATGATAAATATATTCTCCATTTTAACCTTACAATTTGCAGAATAAAAAGTAACTTATTCACATATCATTGGTATTCGATCATAAGGAAAATTTGTAGACTAGTTTCTTACGGGTTCTACAAGGTGAACGGTTCGGATCATAATTTTGGGCCCGAGATGTGGACTAAAATTGAGATTATGGACGGGTATGAAGGGATGAAGTATGGAGAGGAAATGATCCCGATAGGTATTCCCTCTGTTTCAAAAAGACAGTTCAGTCTCCATAACAAGAACTTCAACAACAAAAAAGTCAAAAAACTTCAAACATTTTCACAAATTAATAGATATCGATGAATTCTTTTAATATGTGAATAAAGTTTTGAATTTTTTTGACAAAAATTATCTTTTTTGAAGTTCTCGTTTTACAGACCGGACATTTTTTTTGAAATTGAGGTAGCATAAAACTCATAACAATAGAGCCTACTCCTCTAGTGCTCTCACAAGTCACACCCCAAGGTCCCCAAACACAGAATCTTAATTTGGTACTATTCAAAACTTCGCCCACAAGAAATTGCCCCCTCTCCTCCAGCCATGCCATTTCTAAAGGCTTTATTTGATTTCCCATTAAATAAATATAAAAAAAAACTCATTCCAAGGAAGTTTCTATGGCTTTCTTTATCTAGTAGTATCTCACTTTGAGAAGATGAAGTTACAAATGTCAAAACGAATACACACAGCACGCACATGCATAAAATATAATACTATATCTTAGTGTGTTGATTAACACATTAATTTAAATTAAACATAATCATATATTTTGGCAATGCATGGATATCAAAGTGCTTTGGATGCCCCTCTTATTTTGCGCCATCTTTTTATAGTCTGTAGAATCAAAGCAAACGTCCATTTTTTTTCAAGGGGAAGTTTCTTTTTGTCTTTTTCTTTTTCTTTTTTTTTTTTTGGTTTTGAATAGCAAAATATTCATTTTATAAAGGGAAGGTTGAGGCTCCGTTTCATTGAGCTTGGCTTTTGGGACTTTTGATTGATATATTCCCTCCGTCTCTTTTTAAATGATATGTTTGGAAAACGTGTATTTTTGTAGCCGTTTAAAAAATTACGGCCTTGTTCGGATTGCTTTTCCAAACCTTTTCAAAAATAAGCTGTTCAAACAAAGTTTTAAAAATTGACATTTCCGCCTGTGGGAGAATTTCGTTGTTGATCATGTCACCTTTGAAAGACTTTTGACTGCAAAACCCAAGTGCCACCACCCCCCCCCCCCCCCCCCCCCCACACACTTTTCCTCCCCTATGCGTTTCTCTCTCTCTCTCTTTCTCTCTCTCTGCCGAAATGGACCCACTGATCTGATGTTTCCTCCACCTTTCAAAGACTTTTGACTGCAAAAACCCAAGTGGGCCCCCCCACTTTTCCTCCCCTATGCGTTTCTCTCTCTCTCTGCGCAAATGCATCCGATCACAACAGTTCTTTTTTAGAACAAAAAATTATTTTCGAGTTCAAATCCGAACAAGGCATACACTTCCATAGCATGTTTTTAAATTTTTTGTACCAAATTAAAGTACTTTAATTTGGTATATAAAAAATTAAAAAATTATATAAAGAAATATGTTTTTTAGGGGTTTGAAATTGCACGTATTCCGTTAGTGATCATTTAAAAAGAGACGGAGGGAGTATGTGATGAGAAAAATATGTTGCGTAAAACGTAAAAACCAAAAAACTCAAGAATCCACTTATGGAACTTGGCCTGTGCATATCTAAACCAGTGTCCGACATCTAAGCAGTACTAAGGGTGTGTTTGGCCAACAATGTTTTTTATTTTTAATTCTGGTATTTGGTGGCTACAACTTCGGAAATGCTTTATTATAACAAAAATATTTTTTGAGAAATGAAGTGTATAGTTAAGAATAAAAAAAAATCATCTCTGGAAGAATTGTTTTTGAATTTGGATTATATTTTAACTCACAAAACCCTTTTGGCAAAATACATTTTTGCACATAAAAAAAAATGCAAAATGCTTTTACAGAATTTCATAATATTTTAAAATTTTATAAGCTACAATCAGATTCTAAAATTGTTCCCAATCATGCTACTATAAATGGCCATTTAAAAGGTGATTTCCTTGATTAACAATCTAAGATTAATTAATTTTGGAAAATTTGGTGGGATACTTTATGGACCAAGTTTTCATTAATTTAAGCAATTTAAAAGGTGATTTTCAACTTTTCACAGCACAAACTAAACTTTTTCTAAAGCTTAACGAAGTAATAATTTCCCCATATTAACAATATTGATGCAGGACAAGATGCCACACGTTTTAATTTATGTAAAAGTTATTTTAGTAAAAAATTAATTTAGGATATTTTAGTTTTCTACCACTTGTTTTGGCATGTTTTTATTAGTTATTAGTCTTGATTTTCATAAGTAGGTTAAGCAGAATCTTTTATTTGTATTAATCTTTTATTTTATGTTTCTTAGTTTCCGTTATTGTTTTTCTTAGTTAGCAAGATTATTCTATTTTCTAGTTGAGTTAGGGTTTAGCCTATAAATAAGGATGTAGCTTATGGGCATATTTAACCTTTTATTCAATAACAACTTCTGAGTTAAATCTCTTTCTTCTTGTGAACTCAAGAACTTTTGAGGATTCGAGACCTATCTTCGTTTGAACTAGTACGCTAACTAATTTTTCGTGAATTCTGCTGCATCAAGTGGTATCAGAGCAAGATCGTTTCTGACCTAACAAAGTAGATGACGCACTCTTTGACGTTGCTCCAAGGTTTGCTGATCTGAAGAAGATGGTGGAAGAAGAACAGACAAGTATCATGACGGAAATTCGTGAATCGCTACGGCTGCTGACTCTTCGCCTCGACCAAAGACCAAGGAGGGTTGTAGAGAATCGCGCGGAGGGAGTTGCCCAACACCGTCCTCTTAACCAAGTTCGGGAACGCATGGTGGGATTTGCCCAACGCCAGCCCCGTACCCAAATTGTAGTTGGGAGACACCCAACTAACTGTGCTGATAGTGAGGAATCAGAACCAGATTTCAGGTCTTATGATAACTTGCCTAAATTAAGTGGTTATGAGTATTTTGAAGATATTTTAGATTGAATTTTAGGTATTAATGATTTCTTTGAGCATGTGAGAATGTCGTCTGAAATATGGTGAAAATATTTGCTAGCAAAACTTACGGGACAAGCGCTACGATGGTGGTTAGATATGCAAGATAAGAGAGAAGGATTGGGAAAACGTCGTATTCGCGCATGGTCAAGAATCAAAAGACCTATGATGGAGAGATTTTTGCCATGGAATTATGAGCAACTTTTGGAAGAAAAATATAGGTCAAAGCAACAACATATAATTCACACATCTACTGATGTTGTTGAAGAAGCTTTTAAAGAGAAAGTTGATATGAGCAGTAGCGGCAAAAGGAACATTGTGATTGAAGTTAATGATAAGCAAATCGATATGGAGGTGGGTGAGAAACAAAAAATTGATATTGATGTTGGTGATCAAATTGTTGAGGACCCAATTGATTTTTCAATGGAAGAAATTGATGTTGCTACCTTATTTGATAACTCAATGGTCAAGCCTGCCCATCTCAATGAGCCAATCATTGATGTGTCAACCATTGCTACAATGAGGCAAGATAAAGAGGACCCACAATGTCAAGTTTCCCTTGCTGATTTTCTTTGACTGCAACAGTATGATTGAATTTTCAATATTCATCTGATTGATCTTATCAATCACTTGAAGCATGCAGAGAAGATATCATTGCAAATATTATTTTCTGTAATGTTTTGGAAGGAAATAAAAGGTTTGAAGTATTCCAAGTATCTATTTACTTGGCATGGAAGATGACATATTCCTAACGAGAATTTGAGGTCGAGTTCTTTTGAAGAAAAGAAAAGTGATGCAGGACAAGATGCCACAAGTTTTAATTTATGGAAACGTTATTTTAGTAAAAAATTAATTTAGGATATTTTCATTTTCTGCAACTTGTTTTGGCATGTTTTTATTAGTTATTAGTTTTAATTTTCATAAGTAGGTTAAGCAAAATCTTTTATTTGTATTAGTCTTTTATTTTATGTTTCTTAGTTTCCGTTATTATTTTTCTTGGTTAGCAAGATTATTCTATTTCCTAGTTGAGTTAGGGTTTAGCCTATAAATAAGGATGTAGCCTATGGGCATATTTAACCTTTTATTCAATAACAACTTCTGAGTTAAATCTCTTTCTTTTTGTGGATTCAAGAACTCTCGAGGATTCGAGACCTATCTTTATTTGAACTAGTACGCTAACTAGTTTCTCGTGAATTCCGCTGCGTCAAATATTCACTTGTATTAATATATAGAAGCCACTATAATCTAAAATATATCTATTAAAATAGAAGGCGCTCAATGAATCTAAAGAGAAGGGAGTTATTCTAGCACTTAAGCTTACGGCTGTAAATGAACGGAGTCGTTTGTGAATTGTTCGAGCTTTTAATCAGTAAAGGCTCGTTTGAATTCGATTCGGATATTAAATGAGCTGAACTTAAGTCTCAATTTCAGGCTCATTTAATAAATGAGCTAAACTTGAATCTAGAAGTATTCAGCTCGCAAACCTAGCGGATATATGTATATCTAATAAGAATTTCACATATAACTTTGAAGGGCTTCAGGTCTAGGAGCCTGGAAAATAAGAAAAATCCGGACTTCTTTCCTCAGCCGTTGGATCTCATCCAACGGCTCTAATAAGAGAACTCATTAAAAAGGTTCGCGGGTCCTGATTCTGGGTAAAAAAACAAGTCGCGGGTCATAATATGACCCGGGTTAATCACATGGGTCACTTCTGTTTGCTCCAGGCGATAGTAGAGAGAGAGAGAGAGAGAGAGAGAGAGAGAGAGAGAGAGAGAGAAAAGAAAGAAGAATGACGACGACGAAGAAGATCTCATCGAACCACCACCGACGCACCACCTCCACCAGCAGGTCTCTCTCTCTCTCTCTCTCTCTCTCTCTCTGTGGTTCGATTGGGATGAGAAACCCCAATTTCTTTTGAAACACCCTTGGTTATGTTAATTGCTTTTCTTGGGTTGGGTCAGATCCGCTTGGATTTGAAATTTGATTGCCTAATTCAAGCTCTTAATTTGATTGTCCAAACAATTTCATTCAGCAGAGAAGGAAAAGGGCTACTAATGATGATGATGGTAGCTCTTGATGGGAGTGTTTTTTGAAGTTCTACCCCATCTGGGTCTTTCATCAGTTGCATTCAACAGAGAAGAATTAACATGCTTTTCGTCAATTTCATTTTTTTAATGTTTTTTTTTTTTGGTTTTAATGTTTTTGGAAGTTCTGTTGTATAAGTGTTACAGTTCACATGCATTAATACTTGGATCTTCTTTTTGTATACCTTTGCCATCTTGCTTCTGATCGAACTGGGTAGATTCGTTCTTCGTCGTTCTTCGTTTCTCTCTCTCTCTCTCTCGTCGTATCGTCTGGAGCAACAACAGAAGTGATGATTAGCCCGGGTCATATTATGACCCGCGACTTGTTTTTTTACCCGGACTCAGGACCCGCGAGCCTTTTTAATGAGTTCTCTTATTAGAGCCGTTGGATGAGATCCAATGGCTAAGGAAAGAAGTCCGGATTTTTCTTATTTTCCAGGCTCCTGAACCTGAAGTCCACTGTATATATATATATAACATTTTACATTTACATAGTAAAAATTGTACAACTTGTACATGAATAAACTTAAATTTTAATATTTTTTTATAATTTTATAAATGTATGAACTTAATTATGATGAAAAAAAAAATTCACTTGAAGTTTTAGACTTGTATCAACGTATAAATATCTAATATTTTTGTCTTGTTAGGGCTCGTGAAAAGTTTGAGTTCGACTCAAACACAGACAAGCTTCGCTCGTTAAATTTTTATTGAGCTCAAACTAGGCTTGAGTTGGCTTAAAAACTTAACAAATGAACCTAAATATTCTCAAGCTCGCTCGATGCGGCTCGTTTACAGCCCTACTTACACTACTCCACTCAAAACACAAGGTAAAATCCAAATGGGTAAGTGTACGCGCACAGATTGTGCCATGGGATCCATTTGGGGATCCTCCATGAGTAATTCGAGACGTTCATTATTTTAAAAATATGTTTTCAAGCGGGCTACCAAAAATCAGCTCAATCAGACGACTTAAGTGAATGATCCAATCTTCCAATTCCAATTTTTTATATTGGAAGATTGGATCATGCACTTGTAAGAGAGTATTAGATTGAGCTGATTTTTTGCTGTACCAATTGAAACCGTATTGTAAAATCAATGAACGGCCAGAATTATTTGTGCGACACTTCGAAATGGACCCACAAAGCGACTCATGCACGGGAGTATGTGCGTGTAGCACTGCTCAATCCAAATACATTTGCACAACACATATGAAACATCTGCATGTGTAGTTAATGTATCGTCGGGAATTAATTTCCTAAACCTTGAGAAAGCGTGTTGGCCAGGACAGACAGGCATCCCCCTTTGAGGAAAAATGGAAGCATTAATTAAGGCTTCATTAAGTCATGAAACAGACGAGGACTTCTCTTCTTGGAGTACTCACTATGTTTATTCAAATTCATCAAAGATACCCTAGATGGAAGAGCCAAGAGGGGCGTTGGTGATCAACCCTGGTGATCGCATTCGAGTCTTTTAAAAGTGTTTTGGACGGCTCAAATTTTTTTCATGAAAGAGTTAACTCTTTCATAAAAAAATCTAGACTGTCAATTGCCGAGATGAACGGCCGTCGATTGCCGAAATGAACGGTTCGGATGCAATCATCAGCACTCCGGGTCCCCCATAGTACTATAGTAGTATTTAAAAAAAGCCACTTGTAAAGTTACAAGAGACCCTCGTAAATTACCTCATTTTTCACTCTCTATTACCAAGTGTAATGGGCAAAATTTCAAAAACTGTGTTAAAAAAATATTCACAGATAGGCCATCTCAATCTACAAATCTAAATTTTTTGTGCTTATTTTTACATATCAAGATTATGCATTATAAACTTTTTTAGTAGTTAAAAAAATTCTAAATTGGAGAGGTGATTGCTGAATGTTTTAATGCATTATGTAATTTTTTTCATTTCGGACAATTGGGAGCTAATTATAAAATCAATTCTATGAAGAATCTAGAATTCAAAAATCACCTTTACAAGATTTTTCGAACCGAAATTTCAAAGATAATTTGCTCCCAAACACTTCTTTAGGAATTAGGGTAAATTTCACTTACCTCCCCTAAGGTTTTTGACAAATGCAGAGACCTCCCCTACACTTTCTAAAATTCTCTGCCCTCCCTTGCTTTTCAAATTAAATGTCACTTGCCTCTCTTCCTATTACTTTAAGGCTAGGGCCCAGTTTTCCAAAAGATTTTAGCATCCAAGTACTAAAATCAAGATATTTCAAATCAAAAAATAAAGTAGTTTTGTGCATCGTTTTTTTTTTTTTTTTTGCACCAAATTAAAGTATACGAGGAGTACTTTAATTTGGTGCGAAAAAAATCGAAAAACGATATACGGAACCACTTCATTTTTTGATTTGAAATATTATGATTTTAGCATCTGGGTGCTAAAATCTTTTGGAAAACTTGGCCTAACAGTGTTAACTTTATGCATGAAATGACATTACCTTACTACCCTTAGTATATATTGTCCACACTTAAAAAATAACCGAGTTTTTTTTTAAAAAGAATTAAAAAAGTTTTCAAAAAACTGAAACCGTTCTTCATTTTTGAAAAATAATTTATAAACAAAAAGCATCAAAGAGAATCTTTTTCCAAAAAACTACTATTTGAAATTCTTTTGTTGAAAATAGTTTTTCGAGGGAAAAAAAAGCAATTTTGATGGATATAAAAATAAAAGCAAAAAAGTTAGTATAACCATAATTTCTGTTGACATGACATGGGGCCAATTAGTTGACCTTATTTTGTCCAAAAGTAGGTTCCCTTTTTCGGGTGTACTTGAACTTTTGACAACTTTGAAATTCATAGAATGGTTAGAGATAAGACAGTAAAATGCGGGACCCTTTTACTTTATCACCCCATAAGTTCCCTTCAAATTAAAAAAAAAAAAAAAGGGAAGAAAAGAATATGGTAAATGAAAACGACCACATGACTAAAATGTAAAATAATAGAATAACGCTAGGAACACATCACTCTATCACACAAGTCTAATACGTAAATCTTAAGGTTCATATATATTGAAATTTGAACGGTTACAGTACACGTGCAGACATACCGTTCCAATTATCAACTTTTTTTTTTTGTGTTGAGAAAGAAAAATGAAAAAGCGATAGCGGTACTTAGGTGCCGACTAGGTATCACGTGGCGGTACTTAGCGCGTATCTTGACCGTCCAAAATACTTTTGGACTACTGTAATGGGACGTTGCAAGTACCACGTAATGCTCCGTGTGGTACCCTATTTACCCCCAAGTTTTTCTGAGTTGTAGTAGATGAGCACTAGTAATTACACCAATTAAATACAAACACAGTAAATCCTAACAGAAAGGTACAGAAGAAAGAAAACACTGCAAAAGTAGCAATAGCATTAACACTACCAACTGTTTCTTTTACATGCCTGCCTCCTCTCTCTCTCTCTCTCTCTCTCTCTCTCCATTGCTACACTTTCCATAACTAACATTATTAAACAGGGACCCAAAAGGGTTAAAGGCAATGCTACCATTGATTCTACAGTCAGAGAAAATTAAAAGAGAGAACTGATGACAGAAAGAACTTGCACAGTCTTTTAATTAACCGCACTTGACCATCTCCCAATTCTTGGCCAAAATCTCCAATCAAACTTATTTTTTGTTTTGCAAGATTCAACTATAGGCCATTACTCCAGCCAAATATTGATTTGGTCACTTATTCAGACACATTTGGCTTCTTGGGACAAATTCTAAATATCGGTTGATACGTATCGATTTTGGCAACTTTTGATGCCGTTACCCCTTGATGAACTAGTGAGATTGAAAATCACATGCATCGGGTGGATTCCCTTCCCGTTACATGAAACAATTCGTCCTATACAAGAATCAGTTCACGGCCAATACTCGACCACTATTGCTGATGCTTGTGCTTAAGGGTTGATTTAGACTAAGTTTCCACTAAAAATCCCATTTTCCGAGTGTAGTCAAAAAGTGTGTTGCTTTCACCAAATGTCAAATTAGTTGATGTATGTGAAGAGAATGACTTAACGGAAAAATACTGAAAATAGCAAAGTGAAAACTTAGCCTTATGCACTTCAAAAATTTTTGTTGAAATTTATTTTTGTAAAATTCACAACCGCTACAATCGATACCCGCCGCTGTTACGTGTATTGATACCGCAATTCAAACATCAAAAAATCAGAAAGAACAACTAGCTAGCAGCACCCCAAAATGCAACATAAATTTCCTAAGCAAAGCAACTGTGTCAAAAATTCACAAAATAGCGCTAACTAAACAGAGACATAATTTCAGTTTCGAATATTCGACTCTAACCGCTGGAGATGCTCTTCGAATCAACGTAACCAAAACCAAAACACGCCGTCGATTTGTCCGTTAGTTGTGGAGAGGGTTCGGACCCGTATGAACTACTCGCTCGTCGTCCTTGTAAGAATTTCCATCGCAGTCGCCGTTTTTGCCACCGCCGACGGATCCATGATCAGATGTGCTGTTCTGAGCTGCATGAAACGATCCGGCATTGACGTCGTTGTTGAAGAACCGGGTTTTTCTCGTCGGCGGCGGCGACCGGTTGCGGTCGGACAGGGGAATGTAGTGGGAAGAAGATGGATTTAAGTGAGAGAAAATTAGGAGTACCCAGAAGATGAAAACTGAAAATTTGCGCGATCCAAGACTTTTGATTCTTGTTTTTCGGCCTCTGATTTGTGGAGGATTTGCTGCTGTCATTGCTGGCTCCAACTGTTTTTGAGTGGAAATAGCAGTGCTCTGTTTTTAGACCAAAGAAGAGAAGACCATTGAAGGCTTGTTTTGAGTGTATAAGTGAGGTAGATAGTGGGATGTATCTTGAACAGCGATGTTGTGGGGAAAGGAAGAAGAGGGTGTTAATAGCCTTTGGAAATGCTAAAACCCTTTTGAGAGAGAGAGAGTCAACTTGAGTGAGAGCTCCCTGGCTTAAACAACAAAATATTGTGTGGAAAGAAATGGGTGCTATGGAATTCTATTGTGTCAGAGTTTGAAAAAAGTGTAGCCTTTTGAGAGAGAGAGAGAGAGAGAGAGAGAGAGAGAGGCAGAGTCAACTAGGTGAGCTCTCTCCAAGCTTGAACAACAATATTGTGTACTCCCCTCCGTCTCAAATTGTTCGTCTCTTTTGGCAAATCTAACTATTTAAGGAGACAAAATTATTGTCTTAGAGTTACAAATTTATTGTTCAAAACTATAAAGTTTATTAGGGGGTGTTCCACTAACTTGGCTTTTTTGGTTTTTCAATTTTTTGGTTTTTTTAGATGTTTTAGTTTTGCAAAAAAACTAACTTGTTCCACTAACTAGTTTTTTTGTTTTTTGGTTTTTAGTTTTGCAAAAAAAACTAACTTGTTCCATTAAACTAATTTTTTTGTATGTTTTAGTTTTGCAAAAAAACTAACTTGTTCCACTAACTAGTTTTTTGGCATTTTTGGTTTTTAGTTTTGCAAAAAAAAAGTGATTTTTTGTTAGTGGAATGAGATAGTTTTTTAGTTAAAACAAAACTATTTTTTTTTAGCGGAACGGGGCCTAAGTAGTTTTAAATTGTTTATATCTTTCCATATGGATCTCAAAAAATATGCAATATGGATCTAGTTTGATAGATCTCAATTAGTTGTTTTATACAAAGTTTTAAAAATCATGAAAAATATTATATACTAAAAGATATAAACGATTTAAGAAATGACACGAAATTCAAAAACTGTGTAATAAATTGGGAGGGAAAGAGTACTTTTAAGGATAAAACTGGAAGTTTAATATATTTTGATAGTTGTTTTTAGAAACAGAACTAACATTTTGGGACATCCCAAAATAGAAAGAAGGACCAGCAATTTGGGACGGATGTAGTAAAAAGAAAGGGATATGAGGTCCCAGTGGTGCCCCACGGCACTGCACTTCCGTAGCGTCCTTAATAATGGGGTCCTTTAAAATCTCTATATTTTATCTAAACCGTATATTTTTTCCGAAAATATTGAGTAGATGATTCGTGCAAAAATTAAATTGATTGGATATTGATAACCATGTAGTTGAATACCGTTTATTTTACAAGAATGAAAGTCAATACAAGACAAATGTGTGACAATCATGTATCTACCTATGTCTGATCAATGTAATTTTTTGTACACATGGCATGCTCAATGTTCCGAAGAAAATGAACGATCAAATAGCAAATGGAGATTTTAGAGCGCTAAGGGGATGGAGTGCTTTAGGGCACTACGGGGCACCGAATTAGAAAGAAATGGATTCCTATGGAATTCTACGGAGTTCAGATTCTCAACGGGCCTAGATGGTGTTCTTATGGCTTATCTATTTTTGGGACTAATACTGAGTTTCCACCACGGTATCTTGGTTATTTTTGGACTATAAATTGTCAAATCAGTTAATGCATGTGAGGATAATGACTTGTTGGTTTGATAATTTGGAGTCCAAAAATACAAAAAATGTCGTACTTGAAAGTTGAAACTCAGCCTAATTAGACGGTCATAATCCTCTTAAAAAAAGGAGACTATTATAATTGCTTATTTTTAAGAACTTGCTGAAACCTAATATTGTGTCAAGGATTATGTAGATCAGATAAAAACAAATTTCAGAGCACATCACATTAGTTGGTAAGTACTCCATAATTTTTGCTTTAACTATTTTTTCATAAATAGATTGATTAGGCTTGCGGTGATTGTGGGCTTATGCCTATTTCGATGTAATTAAGATATTTGTATCCTTATGTTGTTTTTAATTAAAACATCGTATTGATGGATATTCCATCGATATAATTTCTGACAAAATTTAACCTCTCAAATGAACTCTAAAAATAAACATTTACAATTATAAATTGAGCCTAAAAAAAAATTCAAAAATGAACATAACAGGACTGTTCATTCCAAAATCAGAGCAGAGGGGATGCTCCTCCAATTCAATAGTACTTTATAAATAAGGCTTTGAAAATGTTGAGCCTTTTTTATTAAACAAGAAAAGAAAATGTTCAAATCTTTTTAAGAGACGGAGGGACCAGGCAGAGAGAGGGAGGGATATGCTCCTTATGAAGTGGGTCACATGATCCTGACCCTTGATTCCTGGAACCTTCTTATATCTTATTTTGACCTTTGAAAGTTTGAATCTTTGATTTCTGGACCCTTTAATAGATTTCTTAATATTTTAAAATTTGTTGGTTTTCCTGGCAACAATTTGTGTTCTTTATGGTACTACTCCCTTATTATCACTTGCGTACATATGATGGAATTGTTTGACGGTTGGATAAGACTTAAGAGAGGGATTAAGGGCTCGTTTGGATGAGAACATAGGTGGTGAATGAGGTTGGGTCCGGATTGGTCATTCAGGGCACACAAGCGATTAATGGTTTGGAAGGAAAATCGGGTATCTGATCTGGACTATTTAATCCGCCCGCTCCCCTCTTAATTATGGACAGGGTAGACCCTGCCCATATTTTATCTAGCGGGATGAGCCCTCTCTAATTCGAATCAATCACAAACCCTCTAATTTATCTTTATCTCTCAATTTGAACTACAAAACAAATTAAGTACTTCTAATTTACCCCTTTATTATCAAAATCTTCCAAACCAAAGTACTAATTTATCTACCCTTCATAAATATCACATCAATGTAAATATTCTCCATAAATAATAACTCCTACTATCTTATCTCTCTTTCCTATTTCATTCACCCAAAACTCATTCCGCATCCAGTCGAGCTCTAAAGGTAAGTACACATGTTCTCCAGTTTTTTATTTTTTTTTCTTCCATAGTCCATTCACAAGGGATTAAGACCAAATTGGACAAGATAGGACTATTTGTGCATTCAGTACCCTATTTGAGGTATTAACTAATCCAAGGAGGAGGGGTGGTATTAACTAGTCCCCTCCTTTGGATTATTTCTCCACATTCAACGGTTGGAAAAAATTGTCATCGTCTTTATCTCATTTTTATCTCACTCTAACCAAACACAGCACAACTAATCCTAATACTCACATAATCCCATCTATTATCTCGTGGAGCTCACGTGTCCCCTCTATTCTCATTCTTAATTCCATTTTATCCAATCATTTTTTAAAATAATCCGGCAATGAAACATGCCTGATAGACAGTCATAAGAGAAAGATTGGGGTAGTGGGACTATGGACTATTAATGGCCGTTGTCTCCGGAGATGTACATTGGTTAAACTTAAAAGTGAAGTGCAATGGATGATTTTTTAAGGTGTAATTTAAAGAGGCTAATGCGGATTCACTTACAAGGTATAAAAGAAATTTGATTCGAAAACATTGGCAAAAAAATTGAAAATGCTTTACGGAGTCAAAAATTTAGAGACGTTTTTTTAGGTGAATTACTAAAACCACCTAAGGTTTCTGGAAACTACATATTGCCCCTTGACATTATGAAAATTACAAATTATCCCTATTGCATGTCAAATTATCCATCTGTCTTGATGTAGCGATTAGAAAATTCGATACAATCTGTTTAACATCATCAAATCCTAATCACAATGGACCAAAATGTCCTTTTGTAACCCGTGAAAAGCTATTTTTATACCTTTATATTTTTCCTTTACATTTTTCACAAGCTACAGCGGGGCAATTTGATCCATCAAAATTACGATCAGATTGATTCTGTGGAATTTTCTAACCGCTATATCATGATAGGAGGATAATGTGTTATGTGATAGGAGGTAATTTGTAATTTCCCAAACATGATAATTTACCCTAGATTAGTGGTCGCATGTTTTTCTATTGTATGTTTTGTTCCACTTTTTCTGCGCACAAATCTGGTCAGTTCTCTGGCTGCTTGTTTATGACAGATAGTTGTATAAGAGTGCTTACTTAATTCAGTTTGTAGTATGTGGCTTCAAACTTCATGACAAATCTATTTAATTTCCTAACTACTCCTTGGCTTGTAGTATGGTTGCTCCATTTGTTTACCCAAAAGACAAGTATGGTTCCTCCGTTCGTTGCGCCTCTCTCTCTCTCTCTCTCTCTCTCTCTCTCTCTCGGCTAATTGGGGTTTGACTTATTCAAGAAGGATCCAATGCAGCATCTCACACACTAGCGTTCTGCCCGTTAGATGCACGAGGAATGAAAAGTATGTTAATGTGAATTTTTTTTTTTTCATATTGTTCCGTGCAACAATGGGGACAATGCTAGTAAGGAAAAAATTAAAATGAACAAAATTTTGTAACGAACTCATAACAATTCCAATCAGTTGTTGTAGTTGTGAAAGTGTAAAAAAAAAATAAAGCATAACTTTTCAAAGCAGAATTATAGAAGGGAGTAGGAGAGAGAAAGTAGGGAAGTTAGAGATGGGATGGTAGTCATGGGACACATGGAAGAGTAAGAGAGGAAAGAGGATTTGAGACTTTTTTTTAAAAAAATCAAAATTCTAGAAAATTAGGATTTAGGTATTGAAGGCTTTTCAGGGCCCTAATTACATTGCTAAGGGTATAGATAGATAGATAGATGAGGCCGAGTTTTCATTTTAAGCTAAGTTAAATTCTCATTAGTTAAAAACGGCCAATTTACTTTACATAAAAGTGTTAAAAGCTAAGTTCCTGAAAGTCAATTTTTTATAAAAATGTTAAAAGCTAAATTGTTAAAAGCAAATGAGATGCTAAAAGTTTTGGTTTTAGCAAATGGGAAACTCATTAATTGTCAATCTTCAAGCGGGTTTGCGTGCAACTCCCTCTTAATTTCACAATTTATTATTTATATGAAGGATAAATTTTGATAGCCTTTTTTTTTTATATTTATTCTGGGTTTTGAAATTTCGGATTATAAGTTTTTAGATTGTAATTGCAATCGTAAGAGCGTTCAGATACACGTAGAAGAGTTATATTTTGTAGAAGAGTGCTGCAAGAAAGAATTAATAATTTTGAAAAGTAGATTTTTTTTGGTAAATAATTTTTTATTTGCATTATGCTCTGTGGACGTATTTCTAGTGACATGAGCGATAACTTCGGTATAAAGTGCACGGGTAAACAAAAATAGAACTTCCATAGGAAATGCAACATTATAATAGATACTTAATTAGATGCGTATGGAATGCACCTTCTTGAATCACTTTGAATTCATAACATTTTGTATAGAGTTTTTGAATTCTGCCTCCTTTGCCGAGAAGCTGTGAGCAAACACTCTTAGGCCGTGCTGAAAAAAAAAAGAAAAAAAAAAAAAAGAACACCCCTCTTAGGCATGAGCGACATGCGTAGTCGTGACGTGTGTCAAAACAAGATTGCAGTCCAATGTTTCATGTAGGCTGAGCCTTGTCATACTTTTAATTCAACACTAGTGTGTGGCTAAAGAGGTTTAGCCATAAAGTAGTTATTAGAAAAATTGAATAGACGACTTTCATTGATGTATAATTGAAGTGTATAAAACATAATCCTAGCATACCTTTATACTAGCAGGAAACCCGTGCCATGCACGGGTAATAAAACATTCGTATAATTCATAGACTAATTTGATAGAACAGATAGAATAAAACTAGAATAAAACTACAAAAAATCGTGCTGGCTAGAGGTAAATTAATATTTATTTCTACCAAAATTAAAAAGAATCAAAGTGCCTACCATGAGAATTTTACTCAAATCCATGCAATTCATGCTACTGAATGTTTAAACTAAAATGCTTTTTGTGGAAATATTTAAGCTAAAATAGAAAACTCTATACTTTATATAATTTACCACATCACTTAGACATTTTTATGATATCCTATTTAGTGCAATCCATGTACATATCTTTTGCTCTATGTTCTCATAAATATATTTGAGACCATAGAATTGTCTGGATAATCATTATCATCATATATGTTGCTTGCCATCATATAGGTTGAATTGTCGAGAACATAGCATAGGATCTTCATGACAATCTTATTTCTTACATAAGAGCATAACAGCCATATGCAAATTGAATTTTGTTTGATTTTTCATAGATATGAATGATTGATGGATTTTAACATTTGAACTAAACAAACGTTGATTTATATGAATTTACATTAACCGGATGTACCTGACTTGGCTAGTTTCGGATTAAGTCCCAAGATTATAAATATTCAACGCACATTAAATTTTACAGCAAATATTAAATGGTTGAATTCGCCCCGTGCTATGGAAAGAAACTAATTGGTTTTTTGGAGAAGAAACTAATTGGTTTTGTGAACAACCTCTTGAGCCTCCCCATATAATTAAACTTTTATGTAAAAAAATTTGGAGACCACAATCTAAATGATTTTCTAGTGGGAAGAAGATTAATATGCATTATCGATTTTCTTAGAAATGATTTTCTTCTCATTATTTTTGTACTTTCAATCGATTTCCGTTTGTTAAGACTTAGAATTATAAAAGGTAAGTACGTTTCCTTTACGGTGATTCTATTTCCAAGGAAACTTGCTTTAAGCCCCAATTACAAAATTTAGAAAGTCCAAAAAAATCGTGTAACTAACTGGAGAATTTTTTTTTTTTTTATGATACGCTCCCTTGGTTGAACTTGATCATGCATGCCGAGCGCTTTGACATTATCAATACTAATACAAACATTAAGCATAGGGTTGTGGATATTAGTACCCTCACGAATAAGTTTGTTGTTGCGTAGCACCCCTAATCTAACACGGGGTGCTTGTTTGGATGTTTCAATAGCCGTGAGACATATAGATAATGGCTGCTTTCGGCTGCGTCAGGCAATATTAGGATTAATTTTCTCATTATTCATCCTGTAAACGGGAAACAAAAAATGTGCATAAAAACATCGCCAAAGAAGACACTTGCCAAAAAAAAAAAAAAAAAAAGTGAAGAAGAATAGAATCGTCAGCATCAATGTCGGCGTGAAAACCAACTAACCTTAAATTCTCGGAAGCAGCAGCATTGGTGGAAGAATGGTCAAGGAGAGAGAGCGAGAGGGAGGGAAGTGGATGCAAAAGACTAATCAAAACTTATTAAAGAATAGATGTAAGATAAGGAATAGATATATAAGACTAAAAAAACAACCCATTAAGGAATAAATGCATCTATATTAGTAAGATACGTATATAGACTGATATGGTAAACATAAGGAAAGTGTTACGGTTTAATACGATAAACATATAGACTGATATGTATAAATATATAGGTTTAATAAGGTATCAAAATACAAAGGTCATTTTTTTTTTAAATTTGGCGTGAGATAGTGTATAAATTAAAATTTAATTCCATAACAAATAAAAGTAGTTCAAGATACAGGATGACATTTCATAAATTTCGTAAATAATACAAAGGTCATTTCATTTATTTATTTTTTAATTTGGCATGTAATAGTGTATCACTTAAAATTAACTTCCATTACAAATAAGTAGTTGATGATGACATTTCATAAAATTCGTAAATAATACAAATGTCATTTCATTTCTTTCTTTTTTTAATTTGGCATGTGATAGTGTATCAATTAAAATTTACTTCCATAACAAATAAAATTAGTTTAGGATGACATTTCCTAAAATTTGAAATATGATAGTGTATCAATATATTTTTACTGACATTTTCGTAAATAATACAAATGTCATTTCATTTCTTTCTTTTTTTTTTTCCTTTCTAATTTGGCATGTCATAGTGTATCAATTAAAATTTACTTCCATAACAAATAAAATTAGTTCAGGATGACATTTCCTAAAATTCGTAATGTCATAATGTATCAATTAGAGAGGGAGAGAGGGGGAGAGGAGGAAGAGACTGACAGAAGAAGACCCAAATTATTACTACTGAGCACAAAAAAAAGAAGATCACTGTCATTGACCATGTAGAGTAAAAGGGAGGAAATTTGATTTGGTGTGACACATTTGTTTGATTCAGTGTAGCACATACAATTTTGGTTTTTTTTTTTTCCACATAATCTCCTTTTAAAATTTAGTGATTTTATTTATAGAAAATTTTTTAAATAAATATTATAGCTTAATTTTTTTAAAGTACGACAAATTACAATTATTGTAAAGTATATCACTTTAATTATTGATCAAACGGTGTATCACAATAATTTATTATAACTTTATAATTGAAAAGTATATCAAATTAATTAATTTTGGTATTTATTTAATTGTTTAAATGCATAATCTGATATGTAAATTAACAAGGGCAATATAGTCAATTTGATAGCTTTTACATCATTCACCCTCCTTATCCCTCTTTTATTATGCCTCATCCAAATCATGTACTATTTAATCTCCCCTTCTTAACTGTCACATCAATGTGGGTCCACTATGCCAAATTTCACTATTAGCGGCATTTTGATAAATGCCGGAAAAGCCACCACAAATGCCGGAAAAGGGCATTACCGGCATTTTTAAAGCATTACCTGCATTTATTACATATGCCGTCTATACACGTGTTGTTAATACTAACAAATGCCGGAAAAAGTCGTCACAAATGCCGGGAAAAGTGGCCACTATTTGCGGCATTTCACAAATGCCGGGAAAAGTCGATTATTTTATTAGAAAAAAATGCCACGTGGCAAGCAAAATTGGGGACAAATTGCTTGCCCCAGGAATTGAACCCGTGACCTTCACCCCCACGCGCGCGAGCACTGCCAACTGTGCTAGCACACATTTGGTTCCTAAAGGTCAAAAAAAAATATTTATAGTGTAAAATAAAGAATTTTCGGAAATTTAACTATTACCGGCATTTTTTGGACAAATGCCGGGAATAGTACCTTTTCCGGCACTTTTTTTCTCGGCATTTCAACAAATGCCGGGAAAAAAAATGCCGGAAATGGCCCATTTTCTTGTAGTGGTTCACCCTTCTTATTTAATCCCTCCGACTATTTTATTCCCTTACTATTGAATTCCTCTAAAACTAATATGTCACCCAAACGGGCTCTTAAGACATTACAGTACAACCCATGACAAATCAGGAGTGTGGGCGTGGCAGTCAAATTGATGCGCGCATTGAGTACTAACCTGAGCCCGGGCTTCTTTTAGCTTTTTCCTATCCTAATATTAATCATAAATAAAAAGTCGTTGCGAAAATAATGTTTCCATAAGTGAGGCGCTACCTCTGCTTCCACTAGTATCTTGTCCTACATCGAGCTTTGTATCACCGACTGCAAGGCGCTACCTCTGCCTCCACCAGCTCTTCCACCAGGACCACCCCTACCGCCTCAACCACCACCCATCCCTTCAGCTGCTCCATCATCAAAGCCAGGACTTATGCGTTTGGTAGGCCGCCCACTGGTGCTATCCTCTCTACCTCTTCCTCTTCCACGCCCTACTCCGGGTGGCTTCCTATCTGTACGACTCATACTCTGTTCCCAAACTTTAACAATCACCTCGTCGAGAACTCGAAGATATTTAATCGTATTTCCACGGATATAGTACTCCGGCATTTGCCAAAACAAATCTCCATCCTTAGAAGTACAAATGACTTCATGAACATGTATGTTCATCCAAGTATCACACTTTACCAAACGCCCATTATATGTCTCCCCATTCCTCAGTTCCACCAACATAAGGTGTCCTTGAGCAGTTTTGAGCAGCGAAATCGAAAGCATCTTCAGGCCACCAAAAAGAAAAACCTAGCAGATTCAAAAGGGCCCAGCGGCAAAGATCTCGGTTGAATATGGCTCTGATACTATGTTAGAAAAATTGAATAGACAGATTTCTTGATGTATAATTGATGTGTACAAAACATAACTCTAACATGCCTTTATATAGGCTACAAGATTTGGTGACTAAGAAATCCTAACCAAATAAAAGGACAACAAACATAACAAAGAAACCTAAAATAATTGGGAAACGTGAGTAATAACCTTAGATTAAATAGAAAACACCATAATAAAACCTCGATAACATGATAACATAATATAGCTTAATAATATGCTAATAGTAGTTTTTGTTTTGCTTTAATGAAAAGGACAACCGTTGTGGTCCTTGTGGAAAATGGAACGAGGAACTATAAGAAAAACTACGGAAATTGCACTTTACCAAACGGAAATTATTAAATTATGTTAAAATATAATTCAAATAGCGCAGGAGTCAGCCACTTCTGAATTTTGGACATTATGCATCACGTAGTTTTAAAAGTAAGTGGTGGCTATGTTTTTCATTAGATATCTCATTTCGCTTTGCCAGTGCAGCGAAATTGTACTAATATTTGAAATAAAAGTTGATAACGAAATAATATGTTCGAAATCTATTAGAGTGATTAAAAGTAAAATAATTTACGAAAAAAATTTGATAAGGCAAACTGCAATGTTAAAAAAATAAAAGAAAAACCCAGTGACGACCACCCCAATGGCCTTTAATATAGAACTTTGGGCCCAAGTCTAAGTCCATACAGTGTTTGTGAAAACTTATACAATCATGGACTTGGGTATTTAGAGTTGGGCCGTAACAATAAGCTCGGTCTTTATATTGGGCCGGCCCGTGTAGGCTTATAACAGTGATAGACTTTTCCAAAGAAAGTTCTCTGAATTGGGTTTCGTAGCCCCGAAGAAGCTTTTCTTCTTGAGCGGTTGCCTTCGTGGGCATAGCCTGAAACTTAGGCCCTTGCTCCCCTTAAATTGTAAATTTCGAACTTCTCATGTGTTATCAAATCAAATCTCGTGGAACCAGCTCATATAGAGCTTTATCGCAGCTTAAATGGGCCCAGTGTTATTGAATGATAAAATCCATCTTCTTCGAATTAGTCAAGGAACGCAAAAATTGACTTTATCAGAACTGAAAATTTTCTCTACAGGACTTTTGCAAGATTGCCGATGTATGCATATGTGAAATTATGCAGTAAGATTAGTACAATATATTTTGAGCTCCAATATGGTTCGGCTTAAATAAGTCACTAGACTTTTTTTTTTGGTCTTTATTCAATAAATTTTCAAATTTATTAGTTTCGCGTTAAATTCTTGTGGATTATTGGTTAGTCTCATTGAAACGAATCAGAAAATTAAAAAATTGTGATTGGAACTCAAAATTTTCTGAATAAATGCGAAAATTTGACACAAAACTAACAAATGTGAAAAATATTTGAACAAAGACAAAGAAATAAACCCAACCATGCGTGTCCATATCCCTTATGATGGGACTCTAGTAAAATGGCTTTTTAATTTAACCTTTTATTTTATTTTATTGTTGATAAATTATTCAACTCTTTTTTTGATCGGCAAAATTTTTTTATTAAAGAAGACTTGACAAAGGGAACATCAAGCCGGGGGGAGAGGGGAGGGGAATCCAACCAAGATTGAATAAAGAAAAAACAACTGAAGAAACAAAGCCGAAAAACACCTAACAGGGAAAGTCCAAACTCTTAAAGTGCGTAAAGATCCAAACCCAAAACCGGCCGAAACCAACCTCAAAACCTTCCAGACGACGACTTGCTACAGAAGCCCATTAGTAGGAAATGGAGTTCCTTTGAAGAGCGGCAGATCTATTGAAATCACTCTCTATCGACTCCTTTATCCTCAAATCATCACTTTCCGAGTGAACCACCCCCAGACGATTCCCAGTAGCAAGAGTTTCCAGAAATTCCTTCTCAACATCCAACAGCCTTTGGGTACCAAGAGACTCACTATCATCCATACCATCACTCTCTTAAATGCTCGAGCATTCTTCGAAAAATTGCCTTTTGATTCTTCTCTGGATGCTTGATGGTCGAAGATCCACCATAAGATTGATCCCCTCCATCTGAGATGCTCTAAGAGAGTTTGGAGATTCCAAAGTTATAGGTTCCACAACATCCATCGAATTCGTCATTTCTTCCATTTTTTCCCCACTGGGTTTCTACCACCACCTCTGTATTAACTGCTTCATCACAATCAGAGTCCTCAATCGAATCATACTCAAACAAATCATCAACCACCGTGTCCCCCTCATTAGGTGAAATTTGGCCTAAAAAGTCGACTTAACTTATTTTTTTGTTTTTATTTGATTTTTTTTGGGGTTTGTTAGTTTTGCATCGATTTTTTGAGTATTATTGGTTCGTCTCGGCGAGAGGATCGAATCCAAAAAGGTAAAAATTTATGACTATAACTCTCAATTTTTTGAATAAGATCGAAAAAAGTGTAAAAAGCCGTCTTTTTTAGTTATTTTTGTCTTTATCCAAAAAAAATTATGATTCGATCATAATTTTTTATTTTTTTTATTCCTCTTGCCGAGACGAACCAATAATACAAAAAAAGTTGATGCAAAACTAAAAAACAAGAAAAAAAAAATCAAATAAAGACGAAAAAATAAGGCAGCTAACTTTTTAGGCCAAAACACATCAATTATCCATTACTTTGCTAATTTCCACAAGATTCTCTTCTTCACCAACAATTGAAACATAGAGTCTCTGCCACAAACTCAGTTCCAAGTAGGGGTGCACAAACACCGGGACAAGCTGGGTTCGGGCCGGGTTTATACTAGATAATAACGAGATTTGTGCATTCCTAAATCCGGCCCATTCATAATCGGGCTTCATTTAATATGCCCAAGTCCGGCCCAATTAAAATTTTAATATCCCAAGCCCGTCCAACAAGCCATTTATTTTTCTAACGCATAGTATCACAAACATAAATTAATTAAACGTAAGATTAACAAGACCTACAACCAAAAGATTAAGGAGATTCAACAAGAAAAATAGTAAAAAAAACTTTTAAAAAGAAAAGAGGAGATATTGAAGTGCAGACAAAGATGATCATACTTTTGAATAAGAGATGAGGAGATCTTACTAGATAAGAGACCGGTAGATGTGAATCTTCATCAAGATAAACAAACCCTAACGCCCTGTTTGTTAGAGGAATATGTATATGAGGGAGGAAGATGGATATAATAAGAGTGGGATATAGAGGAGGATATAGTTGGAGGGGGATTATTTTATGAGGGGAGATAAAAAGTTACTGGGTTTATTTTGTTTTTTAAGAGGAGGATAAAGAGGTGGATATAATGTACAATGATATGAATTTCCAATTTTGCCCTCCCAAAAAACATGACACGTTTCTCGCTGTGGTTTTGATTGAGAAGAGTACATATGCATAGCAAGTAAACAATTTTTTTTTATTAGTAATAAAAACAGAAACCACACCACTTGTCATATCCCCAAAACGTGGCAATTTTACAAATCAATAATGCTACACACACAGCAAGAGTGCACAGCAGCTACACACCCAGAGCAAAAACGGTGCCGTTTTGCTTATTGAAAAAAAAAAAACCCAAAATTCCAAAATTTGAAATCAAAACCCCCTTCTCCTCTCGTTACATACAGAGAACAGCAGTATGAGAAGAAGATGAGGACCTCCACCACCAGCACCTCAGCGGCGACCACCACCACCAACGGCGACCACCACCACCATCGCATACCACACCGACGAAGAAGAGGCTTCAGTTCCGGCGAGGAGGAGGCCTCCTTCGACGAGCTTCGAATCACGCGGATGAGGTTCGAACCATACACAATGAAGGTTTCTCTCTCTCCCCCTCTCTCTCCCTCCCTCCCTCCCTCCCTCTCTCTCTCCTCGTTTCAATTCGTTTTGCACAAAAATTTGGATTCAATTTCAGAAAACCTAGATTGAGTTGTTGGGGTTACAAAAAAACCCTAATTTGAAAATTCTGGGTGATTCCCTAAATTGCAGTGGTGTTTTGATAATTTAATTTGTTAACTCTTAATTTGACAAAACTAGTTTCCTGATATGTTGGCATTTTTTTCATTTTATTGGTTAGTTGGCATGCGGTGCTCACAAGGTGATAATATATGGTTTCATGTGCAGGTTCAGAGCCATTCCAAACCAATGCAGGATGAACCATGTTCAGATTCTTAGCAATATATAAGTAAGATCAACTCTTCATTTGCTGATTTAGCTTACACATTAGCATGCTCCTTTTTCATTCAATTTCAGTGCCCATTAGTTCAATTATAGTGTGGCACTTGATTCATGCATTCAACTGGTAGGCATATTCTCAGAATTGCACCCTTAATGAAGTTGTCACGCCCTCAACTTTAATAACCAAAATATAAAGAATATCCACGTAGGACAGATCACAGTCAAACATATCTCCATAAAATAGTCAAATTCAAAGTACAGTTTCCAAATTTACGAGTGCACATGTCTCTCATCAAAGGTACCTGGACCCCAGTACTTTAGTTCCAACAATAAATGAAGTTATTACATATATTGGGTCGTCAAAAGATTAAAACAAAATAGAAGTTACAAAATCATCTCTCAAAAATGTAGTAAACTATGAAGAGGATGAAATAACTCCATGCAAAGTAAGCTTCATGCTATGCATCCACACGTCAAGCATCCTAATCATGTGCCTTGCCGAGTACCTGGGGAAGATAGGGTGAGCTCACTAGCTCGTAGGAAACGTTTCTACCAACACTAAGGGTATAGAGAATGAATGATGCACATGAAGGTATGACACACTTGAATGAGTAAGCTAAGATGGACCAAGATAAATCAATTCGATGACAAAGTATCTAGGGGATGCCTCAAAGATCTAATGGAACCAGAATATCCATAAGTTTCCTCATAACCATTACATTTCGTGTCGTGGATTCATTCCCTTCAAAACACAGTCATTTGCACAAACATTTCATTTCACAATACTTCACAAATACCCAAAACATCTAAAATAACCCAAGTATCCTTTACATTTATCATATACGTCTTATTCCTTTTAAGCATTCGTTTATTCTCCGGGCATACCATTAAAGGCCCCGTGTCACTCCGGGCATACCCTTTCGAGCCCCGTGTCACATATTTCACATTTACATTTCCACTTATCAATTCATACATTCAACTTAGTGCTCAAAGCCAATTCATGTATCACAATACCCTTTCACAAGTGTCCAAGTGCGTGAGAAATCAAGACAATCAAAACAAAACATGAAATGCACCATGATAGGTTACCGATGCTTAGAGGTCAATTCAAGAAGCTTTGAAAGGACCAGCGAGGGCCCGGAGCAATGGAACATGAAAATGGAGTTATAAATCTCAAGAAAATACGACACGCTAATAGTAAAAGGCACATATCTCTCAAAATACAAAGGCTATGAATATGAGATCAATTGGGTTTGAAAGTAGACTCATAGAGCTTTCCAACGGTTCAAGAATCACCTCAATCGGAGTTCGGACGAAGCCGGGGCGTGCCCGCGAAGTTGGTTCAATAATCTGCCTGAACAAACAGCTGGGTATCGATACCCATGAAAGGGGTATCGATACCAGATCACCAAATACTGAACAGAACGCTGGGTATCGATACCCGTGAAAGGGGTATCGATGCAAAGACCATTACGAGTAAAATTTGCAGATTTTTTCAAAATGGAGGGGGTTTCAACCCAAGCCAAGAATGAGGTTTCAAACAACCAATAACCATAGAAGAGGGATATATCAACAACCAATTCATGGATTTATCAACCAAATACACAAAACCTAAACTCATTCATGATCCAAAGTCAATTCCATGGAGATAATCAAGTTTAACAAGAGTTTTGGGAACAAGAACACAAATAATACAATCATTCAACCAATATACACTTAGATGAGGTAGAAGATTGTTCCCTACCTCAAGTGAAGACAAGCTCTAGATCAAAGTTGATTCCAAACCCAAGCTTCCCAACTCTAGAAATCACCAAATGTAGCCTTCCCAATGCCAAGATGTGAAGAACTCAAGCCCCAATGATCAAAGATTGAAGGATTTGTGTAAGAGTTGAGTGAGTTTTGCGGGATTTTGGGAGAAATTTGAGGAGATAGATGAAGAGCTATGGAGGGTTAGAGAGAGAGAGAGAATGGCTGCCTATTTTGGGAGGAAGAAGATGAGTGGTTTCTTGAAAAAAAATCAGCCACACATATCTATATGCACTCCCACAAATCACACTTACACCCCTCATGCTCATAATGCATCTCACAAAGACCCAAATGCAATACTAACTTCACATTGACCCTATATTACTCTATTTTCATTTCCTTACACTTCCCCAACATTAATTTTAGAAATTTTTTTTTTATTTTTTATAAAATAACGAGTCATTACAGAAGTAACATTGCATCTTGAATGAAACACCATTGCATTCTGAAATGAAAACATTGCACCCATGTGAATCCAACTGGGCTTGCCAGTGGGTGGTAAAAATCAACCCTTTTTAATGTGACATTGTTGCTCTATGAAATCAAACCATTGCCCTCTTAATGTATCCTCATTTGGGGGAATGACAGGACAGTGGCAACTGGTTTAGTTAAGTTTACTACTAAGCGTTATTTGTTGTGTTTTTTCTCTTGTACCCCTTCCTACTCTAGTACTCTTATAATTGCAAATGGCATGCAGGTGATATACATGACCAAGTCTCATGTTTTTTATGTTGTTTGACTGTTTGTCGATGTTGTTTGTTTGAGACGACGCGAGGCGTCGGGTTAGGCCATAAAGCAAGGAAACTCTGTCAAAATTTTCATAGATGAATTGATAGTTTTCTTAATTATATGAACCTGACCATTTAGTCTCTTTTCTGTTTTGGATGTGCATTTTGTAGACAAACCCTCAGCTAGTTCAACAACCCTTTTCAGTCCAACAGATATAGTTCAATGCAAGCTGCAAAACTCTCAACAGGATTCACGTACTACTTCCTTTTTACAAAACAAGTCTAACAAGACTGGCACAAAGTATTCTTAAGTTTACAGGATGTCCGAGACAACATCTCTATGCAATTGCAGTATCAATCAACAAGATAGGCAGCATCTCTATGCAAAATGGGACACTCTCCAAAAAGAAACATGACAAATTCGGCATCAAGAAAATCTAGGACAACAGCTAATCTGTAACAGAGAACATGGAGCCAAAGCAAGCACAGGACAGCAGTAGCACTATCAAATGCTTTCAAGTCTTCATACATACTGCTCATTGTCAGCATGGAGCCAAATGTTATGTATTAGATTTGTTATAGATAGAAGAGAGGAGTATTAGTGGATTGAAAAACTTCTTGTAGAGGATGTGAATCAAAATTGTCGACATATGTAACTTGCTTCTTATGATAATAAAAGTCTCAATTTTTTTATGTTGTTTGTCAATGTTGTTTGTTTGAGACGCAAGGCGTTGGGAAACTCTGTCAAAATTGTCATAGATGAATTGCTAGTTTTCTTACTACTTTGAGCTACATTTGTTTGTTTGAGACGCAAAGCGTCGAGGTAGGCCAAATAGCAACGAAACTCTGTCAAAATTTCATTGGAACCAAAGCTTGAAAATGAAATCAAGGATTGGAATGAATTCAAATTCGACAAATTGGACAAATGTAATACACTCCAACAACTTGCAAAATATCCAACTAACATGGGTATGGATAAAAACACGCATTCAAGAAGCACTAATATATTGAACAGGTTGCAACTATCCATGTTGTCTATATACAGATATAGACACATGATACATCCTTCAACTAACACAGGGACGGATACAGTCACGCAATATTCAACTAACATTGATATTCATCAAATTAAGAAATAAAAATACATATGCCTCATGTCCATAAAACAAGCAAGTGAACTACTATTCACTATTAATCCTTTGCATTCATCATTGCCATAAAACTTTGTTGCCCTCCGCATCCTTGCCTTTGAGTTTGTGGTCCTCCCAAATATTGAACTTGAGCTTCCAACAAACTTGTTTGTCCTCCTCCCCAAACTTGACTACCCGCACTTGGAAAAGATGGCATAAATTGGTTGAAGCTTGTTCCGGTCGGGCATAAATTTGAAGAAAATGGGAAGATGCTTCCGCCTTGTGCCATATTTGGTAGCATATTATAGGGCATCATATTTGACCACATTGATTGCCCCATGTAGCTTGGGTGAACCTGCCCAACAAGAAAAAGGGATTATGAAGAACATTTATATGAATCAAGAATTGAGCAATTAAAAAAAGTTTTCTTACATTTATATTTGCAACAGTCTCTTGTGTTCCGAACCCATGGTCAACCGCAATCTCGTCTACCTCCTGAAATTAAAAAATAATATAAGTATCACATGTCCATTTAACTAGTAACCAACAAAATATAAAGAACTTATACCTTGGCTTTTTCCTTGGACATTGTCTTCTTTTTTGTCACTTTTTTCTTTATAGCTTTTTCCACAATACCTTGCTTCCTTTTGCTCTGCGGTCTCCCTTTTCGTCGAATACCTTCCGGGTCAAGTATGTTAGCGCTCTGTTTGGAAGGTAGAAGCTCATCTCCTAGTGAAGGTGGAGCATGAGGAGCATCCGGAACCGCATTACTCTCACAAACAACCGAAGCTTCCTTCAACTCTTGTTCTTTCAACTCTTGTTTTAGCTCGCGTAACCTTGTCATGACCATATCATACTTCTCTTTCGAATCTTCCGCTAAGACAACAACCTCATTAAAAAGATTGCACATGCTATCATGCCGTTGTGCTTCAATTAACGTTACCGACTTATCGTAACCGATCCGAATTCTAGTGTGGACCCTTTTCACATTTTTGCACCATCTTCTCAACACGTACTTGTCAGGCACTCTTTCAACTCTCCTTTGATGCCACTCCATCAACTGATGTTTACACACCATCCTTTAGACTCGAACAATCGACAATTGCAATGGGCCTCATTGGTTTCAACATTAAAAGCTACAGTAAAGGGCACCCACCTCTACTTTAGATCTGTTACTTCTCCGTATGTGACTTGCTCTAGTACCTCATATTGTCCTTCTCCTTTTTTTTCACACACACACTCAAGTTTCCCGACAAACTCTTTACGAAACTCCTGAACCTTCGCATGAGTATAAACACTATAAAATTGTTTCTCCACCTCGCTTTCAGTTATTAATGGGATGTAAGTGCTCCAACTTTTAACATCTTCCAGATTTTCACTTTCCACCTTATTTGCCAAGGCATTTTCATATTGTTCTAGAAATTGTTTCAAGGTCGTCTTCGCATGAACATAACCGTCGAAATAAGCATTCATACTTTCGCTTCGTTGAGTGGAGGACATTCCAGCCCAAAATACATCTTTCAAGTAAGCAGGCACCCACCGTTCCCTCTCCAAATACAACCCCTCTGACCATGAGTTACTTTGAAGCTCGTACTTTCTAATGAACCCACCCCAAGCATTCTCAAATTGTTCTATTGTTAGTGAATCATAAACTGCACTGCGCATACACCAACCAATTTTTTCATAGTCTTTATACCTACCCAACTTTTCCGCTACCTTTTTCATAATATGCCATATGCACCACCGATGTCGGGTGTCGGGGAATACAATTTCTACAGCATTTTTCATGGCCATACATTGGTCGGTAATTATTGCGTCCGGAGCACAACCTCCCATGCATGTCTTCCAAGTCTGGAATAACCATGAAAATGATTCCGTGTGTTCATGAGAGATGAGCCCACATCCCAATAAAATTGACTGTCCATGATGATTCACGCCTACGAATGGAGCAAAAGGCATCTCATGTCTGTTTAGCAAATATGTTGTGTCAAAAGTCACAACATCACCGAACTCCTTGCAAGCTGCCTTACTCCTTGCATCAGCCCAAAATACATTCCTTAGTCGACCCTTTTCATTCAAATCCATAGCGAAAAAGAAGTTTGAATTGTCAGCTTTCATTCTCATAAAATAACTGTGCATCGCTTCGGCATCTCCTTCCACAAGTCATAAACGTCGCAGCTTGTCTAAATAATTTCTGCAATCCTTCTAAAGATATGGAAGCTGACCAGGTCCTCCAGCCTCAATCTTCATTGAGTCAAAAGTCTTGCACAATTTGATCCCTTCTCTATCATTCATTTCAAGCTTTCTTTTTACGTCATTATTGAGTACCCTATTGCACTTGAAAAACCTAGCCTTCCCCGGGCTCTGCTCATGATTGTGCTCCAAATAAACCTTGTTTAATCTCCACTTTCCATCCGGGTATAGAGCAACAGTAATGTGAGCTGGACAATCAATTTTCGATTGCGGACGTGGTTTGACCGGGTTGCTAGTTTTCACCCTTGGCTTTCCAGCACGACTGCATGACAAAATTACATGCTTCAATTTTCCATCTTTTCCCTTTCGCGATGTTCGTGTAGCCACAGCGAATCCTTTTTCTTTAGCATATTTGAAGTAATACAAATGAGCATCCTCCGATGTGTCGAATGTCATTCCCTCCTTTGGTTCGTCAACTCTATCTTCATCATTTTCTGTTGCCTCATTCCCATCCTCAATAGTATGTACCTCATCACATTCTTCGTGTTCACTGTCCCCATTCCATACATCTTCTTCTTCTACACACAATCTGTTTGGACGCATTGCCGATGGAACGGAATCATGTGACATTATCTGTGGTTCAAAAACAAAGAAAACTAATTAGATGCACAACACAATCATTTATAGACGTCAATAAAACCATTGAAAGCAACATTATTTCATTTAAGGAGCAAAAGAAAACAACATAAAGAGTAACAAAATTATGATTACCAGTTACAAAAATCGAACACCCTATAACCCGATTCTTGAGAAATGATCATAAGGGTATTGTGTTCGAATCTATATCTAGGCATCACACTGCTCAAAATAATATTCCAAACACTAGGTCAAAATACCAACCGCAATAAACAAGTAAAAGGCTTGCTAACATCAATATGAAAGATATGCAGAGGAGCCCTTGCTAGCTGATGGAAAGCAAGAGCATTAAGAAGCAAAATGGATTAACGCAAATGCCCGAAAACATCGAACAAAGTCAAAATACAGTAGAAATGCTGCATCTAGGTAAAGTACATCTAACAAATTAGAGGTAATCACAAAGAGAGAGAGAGAGAGAGAGAGAGAGAGAGAGAGAAACCTTGGTGGCGGGTCTGCTTCGAACGACTGGTACAAATCGAAGCACTTCTTGTACGGAGGTGTCTTCTTGGTGTGGTCGGGTGGTGGCTGCCGACTGGACTAGTTGCAGTGATGGTGGTGCTCGGTGGTGGCTGGACTCGCTCTCTGTCTCTGTATCTGTCTCTCTTCTCCGTATGGACTGAGAACGTAGGGGAAAGAGGAAAAGAGCAAGAAAAGGCGCGATCTGATAGATTTTGGAATTTTGGGTTTTTTTTTTTTTTTCAATAAGCAAAACGGCACCGTTTTTGCTCTGGGTGTGTAGCTGCTGTGCACTCCTGCTGTGTGTGTAGCATTATACTTTACCAATTTACAATCTCTACCTTAGTCTGTCTCTACCCAGTTCAAAAAGAAAAAAATCTCCCCCATCATTGGAAATCAATTTCTGTCACCGTCAGATACCAAGATACTCTCTCTCTCTCTCTCTCTCTCTCTCTCTCTCTCTCTCTCTCTCTCTCTCTCTCTCTCTCTCTCTCTCTCTCTCTCTCTCTAAAATCTGTTTTAAACTCCAGCCATGGGTTCTCATACCCAAGTCTGGCCATGTATTCTCAAATCCGTCACCGTAGTAGCCAATTTCTGTTTCTCAAACCCAGCTCCGGTCATCATAAAAATTGTCGGAATAGTCGCCGTTAAGGAGATCGTCGATTAAGAGGTTGTCGTCTGGTTCGTGTTTGTCGATCTGTTCTTCTCTCTCTCTCTCTCTCTCTCTCTCTCTCTCTCTCTCTCTCTCTCTATGTAAGAACAGTGGGCCCAGGGGTGTTTCGGTAATGTAGTGCCCGGATAAGATTTAGACTGGGGTGGAGGTGTCCAAAAATAAGGAGGCTGCAGAGGGATAAACATATCCCGGGAGATTATATCCGGGACACAAAAAAGTAAACAAACGATGGATATGATCTACCCGGATATCTATATCCAAGAGAAATCTATATCCCACTCCTATATACTCCTACCAAACAGGCCGTAAGTAGCTAGGTTCCAGCGGTATATGCATAGTATTAAAATAAAAATATTATTTAAATCGGGCAGGGATAGGCCTTAGAAGAATTTTCCAAACCCGGCCCAATTAGTTAATGAGCTTAAATGTCAACCCAGCCCAGCCCTAAGAGTCTAAATATTTCTCCCAAACCCTAAAAAAATCAGGTTGAGTGGGTTACCGGGCTGGTGTGCACCCCTAGACTTCCAAGTGGATACACCATCAAAGGGGGTTGTGCTTTCACTAAGAGATCCGCCTTTGTAGTATCCAAAAATGTCTTCTCCAAATAGGCATTGGTCCCATTAAACGAGCCTATAGACTCTGCCACCATAGAGACTGATGGGCTCAAAGATCCACTCTTAGTCCAACCCAATTCAAGAATACCTTTTTGATTCCTATGCGTTATATCTAGGCCGGTATTATTATTAACTGTGACAAACGATCATCCAGCCTCGAATCCTTGTTAATAGTTACGACCACATCTTTTGCGTCACCGTTAGAACCAGATCTAGGGAAGCACAGAGTATCCGCCTTAATACTATTGAGATTGCGAAGCTCTTGAATCCGTACCTTGTAAAGCACTCCACAAATCTGAATCCAATCATCAATAAACTCCTGCTTCTCAGTAGAACTCAAAACTTTTCCTTCCGCAAAGGATGAAAAACCTAAAGTAGTTTCATCTATAGCAAGGGTAGAAGCCCAAAACTCACCTATCTTTCTAAAAGTAGAACGACTCCGAGCATTGAGGGGGACTCCGGAGCATTTAAGCCAAATAATTCTTTCCAAACTCGCAGCTTCACCATTCCACTTTTTAGCATCAGAGAACCAATTTGCTATCCATTTCAACTTTTATTTTACAATCCCTCTTTAATGCTTGGAGCAACAATTTTTTTTCAATAGCTAAGAAAGAATTGTATTAACCTTTGAGCAAAAAATTACACAGATTAAAGAAAATAACAGTTTTTAATGCATCACAACGAAAAGAATGCATCCCAAACCAAATTAAAACGATAACTTCTTGACAATCATATGTGATATGTCACTCTGAATACCCTAAATAGCAGCAGAAACAACAACCAAAACCAAACAACAGCAATAGTAACTAATAGCATTATGGAGCTATAAAACTTTGACCATGTGGCAAGATTGGTCTCTCAGAGATTAATCAAGATGCGAATAAGTTGTTTTGGGATACCCTAAATAATTAAAAGAATGACATTTTGACACTATTGCGAATTAAAAATATACTTTGCTTTTGAATAATCAAGTTTTGTATCTAGTGAGGCCAATTTTTTTCCTTTATGCAATCCTTTTTTCCTCTCATCTGCTTTGTCCATATAATGTGGAGTGTGATGTTTTAATCCAAATAAAAAGTTAAAAAAATTAATGAAATACATGTGCCCGAAGCCACTTTCCTAAATAAAATGCGTGGAAAACGACAAGAGAGAAGGTATATGAACGATCCAATAATTCTGCTATGTATAGTCAACAATCTTTGAAAAAAAAATACAAAGCTTTTTGGTGAAACCAATTATAACACAATGAAGCCCCGAACAGGAATTCTATTCACCCCCTCTTTTTCTCTGTATGCACCCCCAACAATCTAAAGAAGGTGTGTGGGTCCCACATTGGACACACTTTAGTTATCTAAACCATTTATTTTGTAAAAATAAAAAATGATATGCATACATTTTAATCGAATATCGTTAAGTGTTTGAGTTGTCTTAAAAACAATGGATGGTTTTAAGTTTAATTGTTCCTTGTTTTTAATAGAAATGAGGACCGTACCAATATCTGATCAACTTAATTTTTTTTTTTAAAGAAATGATCTATATATTATTGTTATATACGATCTTGATGATTAAGTTCGGGCCAAGATGGGCCTCATGTGCCTTCTTAAGATGCATTGTGTGTGTGGGCGGGCCGGAGGGGGGTGTTGGGTTGGGTGGACAAAAGTGCTACATGCACACAAAATTTATCCCTAAAGTACCCAGAATTCAAAAAAGAGTGGCTCAGATTCACTTCAAAGCAATCTGAGCCACTCATTTTTAAATTTTGGGTACTTTCTAGGAAAATTTTCTTTGCACTTAGCATTTTCCTTGGGTGGGTGGGTTTTCTTGTGAGAATTTCCCAACCCCAAGGTTGTTGCGCAGTATTACATGTACTCGATCTGTGTCTACTCCATAGGTCGTCTTGAGTGGACCCAGTACCTCTAAAGAGTGAGAGGTGTTTAAGAGTAACTTTGTAAAACTTTTAACTGTGAATGACAGAGTCAGATTATAAATTGGGTCATGCTAACGGGTATCATAGTGCACCCATTAAAGGTACAAATGTACTTTTAAATTGTACTTTTTTATATTTTTAACGGGCGCAATATGGCTCCCGTTAGCATTTCTCTTATCATAAAACACTAACAATCATAAATGCTATGCATAGTCGGCTTTGGGCTAAAGCCACCACTTTAGGCCCCCAAATTTTGACTAATTTTTGGAGCCTCCAATTTTATAGGTCAGTGTAGTTTCAAAAGACTTATTTATGAAAGTTTTTTGTTTTCCTAAGTAGTTTTAAGTTTTAACTACGATATATTGAGACTTAAAGGGCCCAATTTGAAAAAAATCGCTTTAGACCCCCTAAATCTTAGAGCCGACCCCTATGCTATGCAATGCTTGAGTCCTCTCCAGTCCTCTTAAGGACTGGACGGTCCAATTTCAGCCCATTTTGAACTCCTGCTTGCCAACTTTTATGATTAGAATTAGGGTAATTATCAGTAACCTCCCCTCAGGTTTCTGACGCAGACACATACCTCCCCTGAGGTTTCTAAAATGACACTCACCTCCCCTGCTTTTGCTAACAATATCAAGATTCTCCCTTGCCGTTACTTTTCCACTAACGGCGTTAAGTTTAACAAGAAAACTACCAAAATACCCTTATAAAAAAATAAATGAATTCTACCAACTTAATTTTTCGGGGAAAAAAAAAAAAACTTGTCTGTAGACACCCCGATTTTGACCTGAGAAACTTATCAAGCATTCCTAATGATGAAAATGCCCGATAAGAACACGCGAGGCTTGATTGTGAACTTGGAAACCCCCTCAAAACCTCTTCAAAATAAATCCGAGCATACATCACCTTCTAGTACATTCAAAACCCTCTTTATTGATATATAATGCATCCCAATCCGTTTTGAAATGAGGGAGATGTGCCCGTTTTACCAAAACGACTTATTTTCTCGACCTTCTGAGGGTAAAATGGTCATAGATTTTGATGTACAAATCATATTGGGTTCAAACTACTTGGGTTAGAAAGTAGACTTGACAAGCTTTCTAACACTTCAAACCATGCACAAAACGGAGTTTGGTAGCACCCAGAATGGCCCCGCAAAATTTGGATTATTGTACAGTCTCCCAGTCCAGGCGCCTGGACTCCCTATTCCAGGCACCCAGACTCAGTCCAGGCGCCTGAACTCCCTCAATTCTAGGTGCCCGGACTCACTCCAGATACTTGGTCCCTAAGGTGAAATGGCAGGGAATGAGCGTCTTGTTGGACTTTGAAGAGGATTTTTGGAGGGATTTTTTAGAGTGAGTTGGAGGGAATATAGGGTACCCTACTGCCCCCTAATCTTGACCCCTAAGGGTTCTAATAGCCCTCTTTGAATCTCCTCAAGCCTATATATACCCCCCTCCTCTCCTTCATTTTGAGGGGGGAACAACTCACCATTCCTCCCAAGCAGTTATTCTGCCCAAATCATTCCAGAAACCACAGCCCTAGTGAATCCCTCTTTATTTACTCACTTTCAACGACAAAACCCACTTCTTTACTACCTCAACTCTCCATATCTTTACCTTCCACAATCAAACCCCAACCAAACATCTATAACCAGTCCTATGTAGTACCAAAAGCCAAAATCCAGTTCCTCTAATCACCAAAAATCTCTTAAATCAACCATCCAAGTACTTCAATCAAGCCAAAAAGGTATTTTTTTTCTACCTAATGTGGTCAAACAGGCCCTAAGGGGACACCACTTGGTTCTTGCTAGTCCTCTATACTAGTAAAGGACTTGGGAGGGTTTCAAGTTTCATAAAAGAAAAAGTTAGTTTTGGTTCAACTCACACCATTCATTTAGCCTTCCAAAATCAAGGTTTTAAGTCTAGTTCATGTTAGAAATCTGGTTTTAGACATTATTTAGCATAAATCATGCATGATTTATCATTTTAAACATATCAGAGAAAAGCATGGATACTGAGTTGATGTTTGTGAATGTACCCAAACTGTGAGAAAATCGGTCTGCATTGCATTCCAGGCACCTGGACTTCATCATTCTAGGAGCCTACACCTAATCCAGGCGCTTGGATTCACCTAATCCAGTGCCCACACCCTATCCAGATGCACCTGGATTCACTTAATCCAGGTGTCCGGACCAGCTTAATCCAGGTGTTCAGTTTGTAATCCAGGTGTGATTTGTATTGAGTTCGTGGGTGTGTGTTGAGGTCTTTTAGCATGGTTTGAGTATGTTTTAGCCTATAGTTCATGGTTCTATGCATAGTTATTTACCACACATGACACCTAGAACATGTATTCATATACATCATACTGACATTTTAAATACATTTACGTGCTCTCACATGTATTTGTAATTTAAGTCCATTCAAATGGTGCTTTCAAAAATCCCTTAAGCATTGAGTAGAGACCGGTAATCATACCAGGCGAGAGGGGTGCTTTAAATTCCTTCCCTTCTCGTAACCTAGCTCTCGGACCCGAGAAATCTCATTTTAAAAAGACAAGTGAAACATTTTTCATACCAAGAGCAAAAGAGTCATTTTTTAATTGGTTTCTCGGGTACGGTCATCAAACCCGAGTAGCAACTCCATCCAATCAATCGAAACCGTTTTCTTAAACCATTTCGTGTAATTTCCGCGGGGTGTTCACATTGTCTCTTTTTATTTTGTGAAATTTTTTGGTTAATTGAACTTAACTTTACTAGATCATGGAGATGAGTGGAAAAAGAATTGATTTTTCCACTTGAAAACAATTAGGTTAATTTTATTTTTTTTGTCAAATGTTTTTCTACCAACTTAATTTTTTGGAAAAAAAAAAACCTCGTCTCTTTTTATTTTGTGAATTTTTTTGGTTAAGTGAACTTAACTTTACTAGATCTTGGAGATTAGCGGGAAAAGAATTGATTTTTCCACTTGAAAACGATTAGGTTAATTTTTTTTTTCCAAATGTTTTTCTACCAACTCAATTTTTCAAAAAAAAATCTCGTCTCTTTTTATTTTGTGAATTTTTTTGGTTAAGTGAAGTTAACTTTACTAGGTCATGAAAATTAGTGGAAAAAGAATTGATTTTTTCACTCGAAAATGATTAGGTTAATTTTAATAATAAAAAATTCATAATTTTTCTATTTTGTAATGAAATTGAGCCAACAAGTAATGGAGTTTTTTTTTTTCCTGCATAGTTTTGGCTTAATATGAATTTTATTGACATGACTCTATTTAGCTTAATTTCATTGATTATTTTGGTTGAGACAAACCAAAAAATGAAAAACATTTGGCAAAAAAAAATAAAATTAACCTAATCGTTTCGAGTGGAAAAATTAATTTTTTTCCACGAATTTCCATGATCTAGTAAAGTTAAGTTCACTTAACCAAAAAAATTCACAAAATAAAAAGGGACGAGGTTTTTTTTCGAAAATTAAGTTGGTAGAATTTATTTATTTTGTTATAAGGATATTTTGGTATTTTTCTTCCTAAACTTAACGCCATCAGTGTAAAAATAACCGTAAGAGGGAATCTTGATATTGTCAGCAAAAGTAGGGGAGGTCAATGTCATTTCAGAAACCTCAGGGGAGGTATGTGTCTGTGTCAGAAGCCTTAGGGGAGGTTACTGATAATTACCCTTAGAATTATTTATTTCTTAGAACTCGTCAAGCTTTAACCATGCTAAAATCACATTGATTGCATTTCGTTGAAAAATAAGATTGCAACACTAGTAATATAAATGTATTTCTAAAAAAATAATGTTAAGGTTGTTCACCAATGGATTTTATCAAGATTTGATCAAATCAAGCTCTTGATTTTATCCATTGGTGAAGAGATTTGATAAAATCTTAGATTTTTTAATGAAAAAATCTAAGATTTTATCAAATCTCTTCATATCAAATCTTGATAAAATCCATTGGAGAACAACCCTCAAATCAGATTTTATCAAAATGGTTTTTGACATGATTAAATAGTTTTGAACGAGTTCTAAAAAGTGGATGTTTGAATCATCAAAGCGGGTTTGGAAAAGGCTCAAAATTGGCCCAAACAGCCCAGTTCATAAGTGGACTGGAGAGGATCCAACTCTTGTTTCATTATGGAATACGTAAAATTTGTTTCATTTCCAAAACAGAAGAAGGAAAACACACTTTTATAATCCCTGTTCCTAATTGTTAGTGCATTATTCTTTTTTATGATGTTCCAAAATATTGGTCCTCTTTTACAATTTTTACAAGTAAAAGTAGAAATGTGATGATTTACCAAAAGTAACCCAAGTAAGTGAATATAAGTGGTTGAAAATAGATAAAATATAGGGCAATGATAATGTCATTATATTTGAATATAGTTGCAATTATTTCATGTCTCTTGAAAAAATTGAAACGCCCTTGATAACAATAATAGTCTTCGAAAACATTCATAACTTTGACCTTTACCAGTTCCAAAAGGAAAAAAAAAATCTGTCTGGTTAGAGGATCTCCGATCAATCTTTATTCCTTCAAATAGAGGTCATTGACACTCCAATCAAGCTCTAATTAAAATGGGTCTCTAAAATAAAGACTTCATTTTAAATCTCTATATTTGGGGTTGGAGTGAGGTCTCTATAAATTTTTTGTGGGTGTATAACAATAATAGCAATTATATTTTCAAACCAATTATTATAATATCCATACTATTAAAAAGATGTCTATGAGACCTTCAAAATGAGATCCATATTTAACATATTCTATAATTTCCATTTTTTTCCGGAAAGAGAAATAATGTGGTATTTTGTTGCAAATAGAGATGAAAATAGAGTTTTGGATTAGAGTTACAATAAATAGTAGTATCCCTATATGTATTTTTTGAATGAAAATAGATATTTGGGTCTCTATTTTGGTGGTTAGCATTGGAGATGCTTTCACCATTTTCCATCCGAGCTAGATAAAGATGGGAAGTTCGAGGGTAGGTGATTCCAAAACACATGCAAGAGAGAGAAGACTGAACAGTGAATTTTTTAAAAATTCATAACGGTTCATAACAAGTATTAAAATCGTAACAAGATTACCATAAATAGTGACGTGAATAATAAATTGTTTAAAATCTATAACAATTCGCAACTTGACTAAGACCATACATAACAAGTACCAAAATTATACGCAACAAGTATCAAATTAACACGTAATGGGGCATACCGTACACCTCTTTTCAATGGGGCATTCTTGTAACACTCTCCCTGGGTTTGTGTCTAAGATAAAGGTGGGAAGTTCGAGGGTAGGGTGATTCCAAAAGACAAGAGAGAGGAGACTGAATAGCGAATTCTTCTAAAATCCATAACGATTCATAACAAATATCATAACTATAACAAAACTACTGCCTCAATACTTGATGGTGGTACTACTGCCCCATTGCTTGGTTCTGATTAAGCTGCCTAAATGTTTGGTTTCTCTGCTTTTATGTATCTCTTTCTTCTTCTCATCCAACTTTTGTTCAATGTTTGTATTTCTACTTTCTTTTTCTTTCTTTTTTTTATCATCGTATCTGAATTCAAATGTTTGGTGTATCTTGCGCCTAATGTTTCTCTCGATGTACCTAATATCGAGTTATAATAATATCCTTTTCCCCGTATCAAAAAAAAAACTATAACAAGATTATTATAAATAGCGACGTAAATAGTAAATTTTTGAAAATCTATAACAATTTGTAATGGGCATACAGCACGCCTGTTTTCAATGAGGCGTTCTTTGGCACTCTACCTGGCCTGGGTTTGTATCTAAGATAAAGATGGGATGTTGGAGGGTAGGTGATTCCAAAAGACAAGCGAGGTGACAAAGTAAGTTGTACCTTAAAAGGGAGGGGAAGCGTGAAATTCTGGGGAAATGGTGGTGCGTTGGGAGTTGGGAAACAAAAGGGACTTAACAGTGATTGAAAAAGGGAGTGCTATGCATGCTATATAGAGATAGTATACATATATACAAAAGAGAGAGACAGTTCACAAAGGGAATAGGGTTTTGGGTGAAAACAGAGGGATCAGATAATCAACTTTTGCACTAACATTGCATTCTCTTTTGCATTTATTGTCCATTGCTGTGTGTCTCGTGCCTTTCACCTTTCTTCTCATTCCAAACTGCCCTTTTCTCTGTCTCTCTCTCTCTCAATCTAAACCTCTGAAAATACGTATCTAGTGTAGTCAACCTACTGTCACTGCATGTCCTCTTTCTCCACTTTTCCCCCCCATTTTAAACGACAGCCATTTTCCCGTTCAGAGAAGAAAACGACAGCCATTTATCTTGTTTCTTTTTTTTCCTTTTTCTTTTTTCACTTTTTATAATCAGTAACTAGTAGTAATCCCTCTATTCCACTTTGTTTCTACTCTTTTTGACTTCTTAATATCCAAATTGTTTGTCCAAATTAAATTGACTCTCATGAAAGTTTCATAAGTGCCCTCTCTCTTTCAATCAAAAAAATTGTGGATTGAAAAATCTACACCCACATTTTTACTATGTTTTTCAAAGAAAGTTAATGCTGAAAAGTGAGGGGTATTCTTGGAAAGCCAATATTTTCTAATAATAGTCATTATGCCCCCTTAAATGTTACGTTTTCAAAAAATGGACAAACAAATCAAGAGGGAAGGAGTATTTTTTTTACTATGTTTTTCAAAGAAAGTTATTATCTTTAATATTAATGGTTAAATTACAAGACAAGCCGGCTTGAAAGGGTTTAATGCTCGGAACACAACACTCCACCCAAATATCAAGCACAACAGTCCACGTGGCATTGCATAATTGGTCGTTGCAAAATAGTTTCAAAGTGATTTTTCTCTCATTACTAATCATGCAGTGCCATGAAAGAAGTTGTAGTGGTTCTTTTCCCTTCAGATCCTAGAGACATGATTGTCGGAGCGTAGAGTTGCATGCCTTATGGTTGCTCTTTTCTCTATCGTGATGCCTCATGTTTTGGATCGTTTTAATATTTTTAGTTTGTTTTCAAAGATTAACAAAAAAAAATGTTGTTCAAAAAAAAAAAAAAAACGTACGCAAGCTATTGTGGTTTATTTACTAAGGAGAATAAAGAAAATAAGAAATAAGAAAATTTATTATTCTTACAAAATAAATATTCTTCATGGCATTCCAGATATTCAACTAATTCAAGATAATAAGTTAAATCTTTCTGGCTCTCCAATAATGTTACATCTCAATGCAGGAATGATAGTGTAAAACTCACTATCCAATTATTAATCGATAAGAGAGTACAATGATTACTTCAAAAGCTCTATCCAACTTTTTTCTGCAAGTTCAAGAATTTTGAACTTTTACGACTGTACTGTACACTCAATTTCAAATAAATAAGCTCCATCCACCTAATATGCGTTTGTTTTAAGACGAAATCCCGGCGAAAACATTTTTAGGATAATACGTAAGTAAAAAATGGTATCTGTAGTCTGAAATCCCGTTAGGTAACAACTGATACGATACGGAACAACCTTTATTTAAAACCTTGCAATCTTGCGGGTTTTATTCTCACCTTAAATAATTAAAGAATCCATTTGGGCTACTGAAGTTTTTACTTGGCGTTAATTTCACGTATGGTTCGTGTATACGTCGAGATGTTAATAAGCAGACCCAAAGTACAAGACATCCAGTTACAAAAAATACTACTAACATCCAAGGAGGGAGGGAGAGAGAGAGAGAGCATTGTTGGTAAAAATAAAAACCCCTGCATTAATCTTACATTGTACTCGGTACCAAAAATGTTGTGTAAACCCCAACACTTTATTTCTCCTTTTTGTATGTATATACCTTCTATTTAGGTCACTTTTTCCAGTCAATGTATACATTCCTCTCTCTCTCTCTCTCCAAAAACTTACTTACAATGTGGAGGGTGGGTAGTGGTAGTGATTGCAGTACTCATCATGATGAGTTGAACAACATGAATAACACAAACTCTGATCCATCATCATCACTGAGAAGTGCTCGGAAACTTCGACCCATCATGCCAAGGCCACTTCTTCCCATTTCCTCCTGCACTTGCAATTTTCTTCCCAAATCAAACATCCTTTCTTCCTCCAATCATCATCTGGGTAATTATATACATACACTTCTCTTGTTATCTTGTCTGTATTTTCTTTGTTTTTTTTTGAAAATACACTTGTCACTACTTTCATACCTACAATACATTTTCGTATACGAATCATTTGATTTTCGTGCTTGTGTCATATCATATTCGTGTTTGTGACCCAAATCCTTGATCTCTCCTCTTTTTCTTTTCTTTTTTTAAAATACACTTGTCACTACTTTCATACCTATAATAGATTTTCGTAAACGAACCATTTAATTTTCGTGCTGGCTTGTCTTTTCGAATCATATTTGTGTTCTTGTCAGGAAGTGGTTAACCCAAACCCTCTAACTTCATGTTGTATTAACACGTCGTATTTTTCACCGTCCCTTTCTCGTCAGAAATAGATCTGTTATATATTTTCTCTCTTTTTTTTTTTTGCAAATAAAACCATTGTTTATGTATGATTTGCCTTGATTTCTGATGAGTAAACGTTAGTGCAGCTACTATTGAGCAGGACCAAAGTAAGCCAGAAAACAACATAGCACCCTCAGTGACTAGTTCAAGATGGAATCCAACACCGGAGCAATTGCGAGCGCTAGAGGAGCTGTACGAAGGCGGGACACGCACCCCGACGGCCGACCAAATCAAACTAATAGCCGGAATGCTTTGTCGGTTCGGTAAAATCGAAGGGAAGAATGTGTTTTACTGGTTTCAGAACCATAAAGCTAGAGAACGCCAAAAACGCCGCCGCAATCAATCAAGGCCAAGTCTTGAAAGTGAAGAAACAGGTTCGTGATATTTTCTTACGGGGTAATATTAGTTTGCATCTTTCTTACAATGCAATGTTAATTTGTTGGTTTTTATTTCGTAGAAGAATGATATGCAGTAAATACTCTTAGGTGACCGATAGCGAAACTTGATTTGTAGCACAAGCAAAGAGTTTAGTCTTGCTAAATTTGGACACAAAATATTGTGCCAATTAATGACTTCAATGAAGTACTGGTTGTTTCCCTGATTGATGTGACAAGTAGTGAATAAACATTATACGAGTAATTTGAAACGGGATCAACTACAATAAAAGAAAACAATGACGACCGAAAGGATGGAGGATGGGCAACCGTCTTATCTAAGTTTTGAATTTTTGTAAGAACCATATAGTTGAGTAACTTTTCTTAAAAAAAGAAATTTTTGAAGTATAAAAGTTCATCCGTCCAATGATCTCTTAAAGAATGTTACACTCGCCAGTTCAAGATTTTTGTAAAACATTGAAAGATCGTCCTCCGTAAATTGTGTACGAATGTATATACAAAAAAATTACTTGCATCTGCATGCAGTTTGTCTTTTTTAATAATAATGAATGTATAGAAAGTACCATAGCCGTTCACATGTTGCCACAATAATTTTAATATTCACATATCAAAAAAAGAAGTCCTAGGTCCTGCGAGCAAGAAAAGTACATAGATCTTGTTAGTATGAATGTAATTTTTTTTTTTTTTTTTTTTGGTTCGATGGACAATTCCGAGCTAGCTCAGGCAGCCCTCAACCATCCACGCATGAATTAAAAAATTCACAAGATATTTCATTCTTACGACCTAGCCATAAGAAGTTGCTGAGTTTAGAACTTTGTATGTAATTACTCATTTGGAGACTACTAGTACGACACACAAGGAGATAGAATTTGGGAAAAAAATTTCAATGCCGAGGGGATACCACGTGGTGCCTGCTCACGCGTATCCGGCTGTCTAAAAATGCAACAGACGGCCCAAACAAAATTGTGTTTTAGTCCGAGTCATCTGTTGCATTTTTGGAGGGCCGAATGTGAGCTAACAGGTACCACATCAGCTATAGACTCATATCCGCTTAGCACTGAAAAATTCTTCGAATTTGGGGGAGAGAAAAGTTGGACACAAAGATTTGGTTGAATTTTTTGACCAATTGGTTGAGATATCAAAGTTGAATTTGCTAAATTAGTGTTTCTACATGTTACAGGCTTTAAAATTGGGCAGGCAAAGAATAACGCAACTTCCAATTGCAGTACAATTTCAGAGGTCTGTGTGCATGATCTTTTCCATCTTTATCTTTTCCTTGTCCATATTTACATAAATATTGCAGCTCAACTGATAGACATGAATATGTGTACATTTGGGAGAAATCTATGGTAAGCGCCCTTGAAAAGGGACACACGGAAAGCCCCATTACATATGATTTTGTTACTTGTTACGTATAATTTTGGGTTTAATTTGTTATGTATGTTTTGATAGATTACTGTGAATAGTGAATTTTTTTCAATCCAAAATCAGGCGTAATAAGTACCCAAATTATACATAATGGGGTGTACCATAGGGTTCTCCATATATTTGTCATATTATGAAAATTAAACGAGTAAAAAGAATAATGTTGTAATTTTACATGACTTACGATAGAAAAAACAGTGTGGACATAAAATATGGTAGTGGTGAAAAAATCACTAGCAATTCTCCTTTCATGGAGAAATCTATAGTATTCCCCATTACGTATGGTTTTGGTATTGTATTTATTACGTATGATTTTAAATTTTGTTACGTATGTTTTAGTAGATTACCGTGAATAATGATGTGAATAGTGAAATTTTACAATACAAAATCAAACGTAACAAATACCAAAATCATACGTAATGTGGACCATTGGTGTTTCTCTCTATTTATATACCTTTGATTTTTCGCGAATGAAAATATTATGATACAAAAAAAAGTTTCCTCGAAAGTGTTCAGAAAAGAGAAATGAGATCTGAACCCTTCATTTGTTTTTCCTTGAATCGAAAACTTTTCCTGTACCCTACTCCTCTTCCCGGGAATACAACTCCTAGTGGTTGAGCATGTAAATTAGAATTTGAAGCCAAATACGCAGAGCCCAAAGTTAAAGACCGGAAAAGAAAAAGAGTTGAAAAGCTGCAATCCTTACTTTCTATTCCAACTTTGCATAAATTTTCTCTACTTTTAATATGTTTTGTCTAGGACTCTGTATCATTTCATAGAGCAGCAGTAGCATCAGAAAGCGGAACACAAGGATGGATTCAATTGGAGGAGACAGAATTGTTGCAGAAGACAAGAACAAGAATCACTCAATCAAAGCATGCAATGTGGCAGCTAATGAAGCCTTCTTCAACTCCTCCTCAAGCAACATTCCAATTCATGGCCACACCAAGTAGAAGCACTGCAGCACCAGAAGGCTTAAACTTAAGCATGAATTTGGCACCTAATTGTAGAGACATGGATGTGACCAAATTTGAAGAGGAGTGTGCAAAACCTCAGACACTTGAGCTATTTCCGATTCGGACTCGGGATTGGAGTGTGGAAGAAAGGGAATACGACGTGTCCATGGCGTCGATAGATAATACTAGCTTCGTTCCGAACAAGTTTTTTGAGTTTCTTCCTGTTAAGAATTGAAGAGGAAAGGAAATTAGGTAAGGAAAAAAAAAAGAAAAAAGAACGTAGCCCAAGTAGTTTGAAAGACATTGATGATACTCCGTTTTATAGATAGAAGTGTGTGTAGGTTTTAGTATTAAGCACATTCTAGTAGCTTAAAGTACTTTTGCCGGAAAAAATACATTCTAGTAGCTTTTTCGTATTTTCCGAATGTGCAACTTCTGCTGGCAAATTATGAAGCAACAATAGGTCCAATATAATTACAAAGAATCGATACATGGTAGTTGTAAGCACATGTGACGGTTTGTTTTCACTTCTATTTGTGATTATCATCATCTTTCAAGAAAGACATAAAAACACTTGCAATGAAAAAATTCATGAAACAAATGAAACATGCATTTGATTATTTCAAGAAACCCAAAAAAGAGACCCATAAAAACACCTGCAGCAAGAAAAATCCAGCACAAGACACAGATACAGAGCAAAGAAATAAAAAAAGCTTCATGTTGACTTGGTCCAAGATCCACCCGAGTGGATGATGAATGAGGGGCAGGGGAATATTTCCCCCGGTGGCGGCAGACCTACCCATGATCCAGCTGTGTTCTGCGAGGTCATGGGTGATGTTTTTGGTTCTCTTTCCTCACCTATATATTGCTTCTATTCTCTGTGATTGAGGGGGTGTGGTAGCAATGTGGGAGAGGGAGCCGGTTGTGACTCCCCGGAGGTTTTTCATGAGTATATATGTGTATTTATATACGACGGAGTTTTTACCTCTGTTGTGACAGGCCACGAAGTTAGAGAAAACAACCAACAAGCGAAAATCAAGGACACAAAGATTTACGTGGTCCCCCCCCCCCCCCCCCAAAAAAAAAAAAAAAAGAGCACGAAGCTCTGGAGGTACATCCACCGGCGAAGAGCGAGAGAGGATTCACTATGAACAGGGAGAGATTACAAAGAGCCGGTTATACCCGTAACTTTGATTTGAAACACCAAACAGATATCTAGGGACAAAGTCTCAAGAACACGAAAACGACAAGCAATAAACCCTAATATCCAATCCCAAAAGTTAAAGACCCAACCCTAGGTGGCCACAAGGCTCCTATTTATAAGAAAGTAAAGAAAATTAGGTTAAAACCCTCAAAAAAAACGTGCAACCGCTCATAATCCGTGTGTAACTCGGACAAAACCCCCCGGGCAGGATTTTCGCCCGGCCAAAGCCGCCCAGGCTGGATTTCCAGAAAAGTGTTGAAAAAATTCGAAATTGCCAAAACCGCCCAGGCGACTTTTCCAGAAACTTCCCCACGGTCCGAAACCAAAAACTGCCAGTGACGAATTCTGCACCTTTCTTTGAATGTCTAAAATTCAAGGCATAATTCTAACAACCACGAATTCAATGTGTGTTGTGTGTGTGATCCCGCGCACAACACTTCATTATCTTATAAAGAAAGTATTCTTCTTAAAGATTAAAACCCAAAGGAGTATTGTTGGAGGACTTCTAAGTATCTTCCCCTTATTCCCAAAGTCACAAAACTTGAGAAAAATAATTCATCTGAATCTCTAATCAATACATACTGCTCTTTGAAATTAGAGAGGAGAGATTTTTTTTTTTTCAACACACACAGAGAATACATTCAAAATTTGAAGGTAAAGGAAATCGAATAAGATCTTTGGAATCATGGAGATAGAGGAGATTGTCTGATTCGTGGGATTATGATTGAGCATCTTAATCAATGTAGAAGTCCCTTTTTATTTGTTGGATGGGGCCATTAGATAAATTCATCCAAAACATGAGTGGCATAGATTTATACTCCTTCGAAATTAACTCAGACCGTTAGATATTGAAATAGAGGGTTAAGATTTATAGATTTTATTTCCATCTTTGATTAGAGATGAAATAAACTACATATAACTTATTGTCGCTTTCACACATAACGTAATGATAACCAGGCTGATTAACACACACTTCTCACAAAAACTTGTAATTAATCAGGCCCAATTGTTTAGTTGCACTTAATGACAAATCATTCTACGAATTGATTTGATCACAAACATGTAATCAGCTCCAATCATACATTTTCTCCCAGGACTTGTTATTATTACTGAAATAGAAACCGTCGGGTCTTGCAACCCAGAAGCATTCATAATGAGGTGTCCCATTGTCACATTTGTCATATAATCCTCCATCAAAGACGGTAAAAATGTTGGTATGAGAACCCCAATAAAAATGGCAGAAGAAGAGAGTAGTTTCGAAAAAGTTCATAGAGAATCTCCAACTGAATGATTCACCATTGTTCAACTTGTGCATTCCAATGTCATCATTTTTGGATTGACAGCGAGCCCATAGTGGTGTGGGGTTGCTTGAAACGCCGCTAATTATATGAACCCCTATGTCATCAACGTAGTATGGAAGGCCACCGCCGATTGTATGTACTCCTACATCATCAGTTTGTGCGCAAGCAAGCTGAAGTATCAAAGTAAGGTTGATCAAAAAGGAAACAAACCAATGGCCCATTGTATCTCTCAAAATATGAGATTGTTTGTATTTCTTCTTGTATCTATCTTACCACATTAGAGATACCAATATATACACACTCCCCATACGGAGGCAAAAGCAAAATCTGACCTTTCAGGTTTTATTATCTTCATAATCTCACAAAATCTTACTTCTTACAAAATCTTACGTTTCAGGTTTACATAATCTACACTAGCTCTCCTCTAATTAATCTATTTTCAGATTTACATAATTTGAACTAGCTCTCCCTCCATTCTATAGTGCTTCTCCCTCTCTCATTCATGTTTTGTTTTGGCTTTGTTCATAATCTCATAAAAATTTAATTTTCAGATTATCGTCATTAGTGTGTTTTCATTTGAAATTTTACAACTTTTTTTTTCTTTTTGGGTGTATATGTTGTCCCCTATCTAGCTAAATAGTTAAAACAAATTAAATCCTGTTACGAAATTCAATAAGACAAGTTATTCAAAATAGTCAAATGGTCAAAGAGTAAAGTCAAAACTAGCACATTTTTTCTTGAGAGAATTGATATTGGGTCCACTATAAGTATTTCCTAACACTTCTAGTCCACCTAATATTATCCTAACACATCTAGTCCACTCACACGTACCAATTACAAGAATACCCTCACTTCTTAGGATACACTAAGATCGTAGGGTACCCTAAAAACCTAGGGCATCCTACCCTAAAATCCTAGGGTACCCTAAAACCCTAGGGTACCCTACCCTAAAATCCTAGGGTGTACCCTATAACAACTTACCCCATATCAAGAATCACCATATGTGGTTATCTACAAGAAATGGTTATCTGGGCTCACAAGATGTGGTTATCTAGGCTGATGGTTTTTCCAATCTGATCCCTATGGCAACTGGCCCCATAGCTGGAATCACCAGATGTGGTTATCTACAAGATGCGGTTATCTGGGATCACAAGATGTGGTTATCTGCGCCAGTGACTTTTCCAATCAGATCCCTATAGCAACTGGCCCCATATCTGGAATCACCAGATGTGGTTATCTACAAGATGTGGTTATCTGGGCTCACAAGATGTGGTTATCTGGGCTGATGGCTTTTCTAATCTGATCCCTATAGCAACTGGCCCCATATCTGGAATCACCAGATGTGGTTATCTGGGCTCACAAGATGTGGTTATCTACAAAATGTGGTTATCTGTGCCAGCGACTTTTCCAATCAGATCCCTATAGCAACTGGCCCCATATCTGAAATCACCAGATGTGGTTATCTACAAGATGTGGTTATCTAGGCTCACAAGATGTGGTTATCTGCGCTGATGACTTTTTCAATCTGATCCTTATAGCAACTGGCTCTTATCTGGAATCACCAGATGTAGTTATCTGGGCTCACAAGATGTGGTTATCTGCGCCGGCGACTTTTCCAATCTATTCCCTATAGCAACAGGCCCATATTTGGAATCACCAGATAACCACCTCTTTTGATTTCAGATATGGTTATCTACGCCGGTGACTGTTCCGGCGAACTCTCCGGCGCCGATGACTTTCCGGCAAAGTCCAATTTCCAACGACTTTCCTGCACCGGTGAACTTTCCCGTCAGACTTCCGGCGCCGGTGACTTTCCGGTGAATATCCGGCGAGGGTGTATTATGTTTAAAAATCAATGTGAGGGTATATTTGTCTATTAAAAATAGAGAGTGGACCTTACACCTTAGAAAATTCAAAAAAATGGATTAGAGGTGTTATGGAAATATGAGGTGGACTAGAGATGTTACAAAAAGCTATAATGGACCTTAGAACAATTCTTTATTTTTCTTTTGCATTAAATATTATATTTTATTTCACTTTTCAATTATGTGCAATGATAAGATTTTGTAATAAAGAAGGAAAAGAAAACAGAAGGGGTGTATGGGTAAAAGAGATATAGTTCATGGGGTGTCTATGTGATTTACCCTTATTTGACTATCTTGTAAAAAAAATTATATTTTGAAAGATGAATTTATAGCTATAATCACTCATTTCTTTGACTTCGGAAAGATGTATAACGTTTAATCACTCATTTCTTTGATTTACCCTCCTAAGAAGTTGTTTTTTTTATTCTTTCAGATTAATCAATGTATGAAGCAACAATAGGTCCAACATAATTACAAAGAATCGATATATGGTAGTTGTAAGTACATGTGATGGTTTGTTTTCACTTCTATTTGTGATTATCATCATCTTTCAAGAAAGACATAAAAACACGTGCAATGAAAAAATTCATGAAACATGCATTTGATTATTTCAATAAACCCAAAAAAGTTATTTTTAGAACATGTGTGAAGGTTAAAGTCCCACATTGGAAAAATATAAAGATGATTAGACCTTAATATACAATTGGATAACTCACCACTTACAAGGCTTAGCTTTCTAAGGGTGCTAATATTTTGATGGGGAACCGGAAATTGGGTAACCTCTATGTGCTTGATGGGAATACGGTGGTGGGTGCCACATCGTTAGGGTCTTCATCACTTGGTATGAATTCGATTTTAACTATTCGATGTATGCGGGTTTCACATATTAGCTCCGTGGGGAGTTTGAGCAAGTCTTCTGTTGCATCAGTAATGGATGTGTTGGGTGGGAGGTGCTCCATGGGGAGTTTGACCCAACGCATCAAACCCGCCCGGGCGGTTTTGACTGACTTCCCTACAGATTGCGTGTGCCTGAGCGTTTTTTAGGGTTTTAACCTAAATTTCTGTACTTTCTTATAAATAAGAGCCTTGTGGCCACCTAGGGTTTTGTCTTTAATTCTTGGGATTGGATATTAGGGTTTTTTGCTTGTCACTTTCATCTTCTTGAGACATTGTCCCTAGATATCTGTTGGGTGTTTCAATTAGAGTTATGGGTATAGCCGGCTCTTTGTATTCTCCCCCGTTCACAGTGAAACCTCTCTCTCTCTTCACCTATGGACGTACCTCTAAAGCTTCATGCTTGGGGGGAACCACGTAAATCTTTGTGTCCTTGGTTTTCGCTTATTAGTTTGTTTTTCTCCTGAAAGACTGAAAAATCGGATAGCTTATTGATTTACTATTACGGTGAATAAATTAATTAAACTGATTAATATAATAAAACCCTAATCTATGTGATTATGCAAGATAATAAGCGCAATAATTAAACAGCAGGCATAACACACAGATATACGTGGAAATACCCCAAGGTGGGGAAAAAAACACGAGAGAGAATAGAGCATTATACGCAAAACGCAAAAACAAAGAGTTTCTTACAACCACGCTGTGAACTTCTTCAATATTGGCTAAGAACTTCTTTGTTGACTCCTCATGAACCGCTCTAATAGATGCTCCTTCGGATTCGACTCCTCGAATCCTTGATCTACGCAGAACTTCTCCTTTAGACCAATCTCCAATCGGCTTTGAACTCCATCAAAGAACTTCAAGTGAGAGATATTCGCTAAGCGTATAGATCTTCAGACCTCATAAAATCTCTCAAGCAAATAACCCACGAGTGTTTTTATTGCTCTCACGAACTTTTTCTCTCTCTATTCGCGCTGTGGCTGCTAGGGTTGATGATCAAAATGAATAGCCGCTTTATATAGACTTTTCTGGCTTAGCATGGCTAGCTCGAGCGATCTCTCCATGTGGCTTGAGCTATAGAAACGTCGCAGCTGCTAAGGTTCATGATCAGAATGAATATCATGCTTTACACGGCTCGCTCGAGCGGTCTCTCCAGGTGGCTCGAGCGACCTATTTCACCTTGATGTATCGTTCGAATTTCTTGTACGTATTGAAGCTTCTAGTTCGCTCAAGCGGTCTCTCCAGGTGGCTCAAGCGACCTATTTAACCTTGCCGTTTCCGGATTTCATGTGTTACAAATCTTCAATTCAATGACTCAGGCACTGAATACTAGCTTCGACTCCAATTCACCACTCAAACAACTAACTAGTATTTACAAAGGATTTTAATTACATGAAAACGCCACGGAATTACCCAATCACAAATAAAGAACTTACATCTCCTGCTTCGTGGCCTGTCACAACAATGACCACTTGCAGCAAGAAAAATTCAGCATAAGACATATACAGAACAAAGAAAAAAAAAAGCTTCATGTTGACTTGGTCCAAGATCCACCCAAGTGGATGATGAACAAAGAGCAAGGGATTATTTCCCCGGTGGCAACAGACCTACCCATGACCCAGATGTGTTCGGTGAGGTCATGGGGGATTTTTTTTGTTGCCTTTACTCGCCTATATATTGCTTGCATTCTCTATGATTGAGGGGGTGTGGTAGCAATGTGAGTGGGTGAGGCTGAGTGAGAGGGGGAGTCGGTTGTGACTCCTATTAAGCCCCAAATTTTGTATATATCTGGGCTTATCTCTCTCGCTGTAATCACATACACATGCATTTTGTGCATTTATACGATTGATTTTGCGCGAGTTGTGTTTTTTTATTAGTTTCAGAAAATCGGAGCTAAAAGGTGTGTCCAAAGCTCCAAATATCCCGGTTGTATCCGGAAGTACCCAAGGTCCCGCAATGCCGTGGAGGACAATTGCCGAAGCTTAGAAGTCGATTCAAGAAGCTTTGGAAGGTTCAAGGAAGGCCTGGAACAAAAGAACAAGAAATTTGGAGTTATGAGCCTCGAGAAAATCTGACCAACCGATAGAAAAAGGCTCATTTTTCTCAAGATACAAAGGCTATGAAGATGAGATCAATTGGGTTTGAAAGTAGACTCATAGAGCTTTCCAACGGTTCAAAAATCACCTCATTCCGAGTTCGGACGAAGCCGGGGCGTGCCCGCGAAGTTTGGTCAAAAATCTGCCCGAACAGACGAATCTGGATCGATCCAGATCCCTAGTGGATCGATCCAGAACCCTTCGGGTACCATTTTTCAAGCTCTTTTTGCACTTTCCTTTTATGGAAACTTTGGGTTGTTGTGTGTGCTTTATTAGATATTATGTAGAGAGAGAAAGGGAAGACTATATTGGGCTCTCTCCTCTCTCCTTCTCACACACACTTACTCTTTCCTCCTTAGTTTTGCTCTCACCTCTCTCCTCCATTGGAGAGAGTTTAAGGTCTCTCTCTCTAGAATTCTCAAGTAAGCTTTCATTTCCCGTTTATTTACCGTGTATTAAACTTGTTCATCGTGGTTAGCTCTTTCAATATATGTAGTTTATTTTCAATTCCCTCAAGTATTTAGTGTTCATGTTTTTCTTACTATTTCCTTAGTAAACTCTTGTTTTTAGAAGTTGTTTGATAATTTCTCATTAAAAATTGGTTTTTAAGTTCATTAAGCATGTTTTTAGTTTTCTTCCAAATTCTAGACTTGTTTTCTAGCATAATGTGTGAGTAGTTAAGTAGGCTTGGTCATGGGGTGATTAACACTCCATGACTCGGGCTAATCCGTTTCTCTCATCTCAAAAGCAAACACTTCCTGTTGATCAAAGAGTTAGGATTAATTTTATGTATCAAAATTTGGATTTGTTAATCTCTTTGATCACACGTAGCCAAGGGCTTGACCACTTGGCACGTGTGATGCTTAGGGCGATGTCAATCAAAATGTTTGTCTAAATGGCACAAGAATCCTAATCTTTGTGAAGCACATTTTCTAGTCAAATGGTTTTAATCTCTAAATCTTCCGTTCGGGAGCATCTAACGGTGTCCCGAGCCGGTTATCAAGAGTCGAACGGTTTAGCCTTAGTTGTGGTATTTATGATCCCCTAGACTACGCCTTAGTTTTAATTAGTCTTTTTAAGTTTCTAAGTCATTCTCAAAGTTGAGAGAATTCCACCAAACAAACTCCAAAAGCCAAGTTTGCCACTTTAAGGCTAAAAACCTACACTTGCAAGACAACTCTCACGCCGGGTGCGTTCGGTCCTTGTGGATTCGACCCGGTCTTACCGGTTATTATGCTACCGCCGACCTAGCCCTACGCTTGGGGAAACATCATGTGAAGTACAATCCAAGGACGCAAGCAACTCCCCGGAGGTTTTTCGTGTGTATATATATACGACAGAGTTTTTACCTCAAATTCATTGTGTGTTGTGTATGTGTGTGACCCCGAGCACAACACTTCAATCGAAAGATTAATAATCAATGGATCATTATGTTATAAAGAAAGAATTCTTCTTAAAGATTCAAACCCAAAGGAGAATTGTTGGAGGACTTCTAAGTATCTTCCCTAGGGGTGTACAAAAAAACCGCTGAACCGAACCGAATGCAAGAACTGAACCGAACCGGGTTTTTTTTTCGGTTTTTTTCATACCCCGGTTCGGTTCGGTTCGCTGGAGTAATTTTTTTTTGAATCCGGTTCGGTTCTCGGTTTTTGAAATTTTAGGGCGAACCGAACCGAACCGAACCGGTTTTATTATATATATATATTAAATATTTTTAAAATATAATAAATATATATACTCCTCTTCCAATATCCTAACCCTAAACACTAAAATCGATTCCTCAGTCCTCACTCCTCAGACCTCACACAAGCACAGCCGACACTCCTCTCTCTCTCTCTCTCTCTCTCTCTCTCTCTCTCCGATCGAACTTCAAGCTCTGATCGAACAGCCGACAGTGGAAAACCTCCGATCGAACTTCAAGCTCTGGTTCACCGATGATCGAAATCGAACTTCGAGCTCTCTCAGGTGCAATATCTCTATCTCTCTTTCTCTCTCTCTCTCTCTCTCTCTCTCTGTTTGTCCGATTTGATCTAGAGTACTGATTTCCCTCTCTGTTTCTCTGTTTGTCCGATTTTATTCAATTTACTCTAGGGTTTGGACTTTGGAGTACTGCTGCGGCGCTGCCTGGTGGTGAAAAATTCAGCAATGAAGCTGTGACTGCAGGTGAAAAGTCTCACTCTCACTCTATGTGTGTGTGTGTGTGACTGTGTGTACTGTGTAAGTAACTATGGAAATCCCTTGTTGTAGCCATGGTTTGGAACTTTAAAAACACTATTTTTGTTGTTTGTCATGAACAAACTCTGGTTAAGGGTACAAATTAAGCCACTGTCTTTGCTCTCTGCCACTATCATGAACAAACTCTGGTTACGAACTTATGATTGACTACATGAATAAGTTTCCAAGTACTCATGTATTGTATCCTTCTGTCATAGGAATCTTGGTTCGATTGGATCTACCCATTTGAGGATATTGTTCTATTTAGACTCGACAATAGTCGACATGCCAAACCGAAAGGTATGAAACCTTCTAATTTAGTTATCTGCCTTCTGTTCTACCCTTTTTTGCATGTTCCTCGGTTCAACTTTCAATTGGTGGTTTTGTCGATTAATGGGAGTTCGGTTGGCTTGTTGGCTTGTTGCTCTGTATGTGATTTTATGTTATGGACTACGGTATTTATTTGCTTTTTATTTTTGTCTTGTAGATGAAGGATGTATCGGGGTCTAGGGTTACAAATATTGGGTCTAATATGATTGATATTGATAATGATATGGAAATTGATGATGACCCCATCTTAGGGAATAATGAGGAAGATGAACCCGAAACAACGAGAGCAAAAGCTAAGAATTCGTCCTTTGTATGGGACCATTTTACAAAAATACCCAAGTCCAAGGTACCACCACTAGGTTGGAAGGAAAAGGCTACTTGTAACTATTGTGGAACTCAATTTTCTTGTAATTCTGATCAGAATGGGACATCCTCAATGAAAACCCATCTTATTAAAAGATGTAAAGAATACGATCTTAGCGATGCCTATATAAAGAAGCATGGGGGGGATAAGACGCAAAAAAACCTTAGGTTTTGAACCCGTTGGTCCAGGAGGTACGGTTCAAAAGCTTACCGTCGTTAGCTTTAGTGCGGAGGCATGTAGAAAGGCATTGGCCGAAATGATTATTATTGATGAATTGCCCTTCCGTTTTGTTGAAGGTCAAGGTTTTAGGAGGTTCATGCATGTGGTGCAACCAAAGTGGACCAAAATCCCATCTAGAGTAACAATAGCAAGAGATTGTTTGCAATTTAAAGATGGGAAGAAAGCTTTGAAAAAAGTGTTTAAGAATCAACGAGTATGTCTTACCATGGACACTTGGACTTCTCTTCAAAATCCTTACTATATGTGTCTTATGGCCCACTTCATTGATGGTGATTGGAAACTACATAAAAAAATCATCAACTTTTGTTTAGTTCCAAATCACAAAGGCGAGACACTTGGTAAGGAGGTAGAAAGATGTTTGGTGGCACGGGAGATTGAGAAAATGTAACGCCCCATGTAGACCACTAGCCCAGTACCCTGATTTAATCAACAAGCCACACCACATGGCCCAAAATGCTTAAGCCCAAGGTACTAGTAGTAACCCACATGGTTTGTTATATATCCAAGATAACTCATCTAAACAACCAATGTGGGACTAAACACCATCTAACTCCAAACCTGGGGTATCACAATCTTCCCCCCTTAGGATTCAATGTCCTCATTGCATAGTCCCAGCAACCTCCCCTGGTGTCCGTGGTGGCAGAGCACATCCTACCCACCACTTGGACCAGGGCGGGGCTCTGATACCATTTGTAACGCCCCATGTAGACCACTAGCCCAGTACCTTGATTTGATCAACAAGCCACACCACATGGCCCAAAATGCTTAAGCCCAAGGTACTAGTAATAGCCCACATGGTTTGTTATATATCCAAGATAACTCATCTAAACAACCAATGTGAGACTAAACACCATCAAACTCCAAACCTGGGGTATCACAACAAATCTTGACACTCACAATTGATAATGCAAGCTCCAATAACGGCATAATTGATTTCTTGAAGAAGAAGACCATGAAAAGAGACAACACTATTCTAGACCACGAGTTTTTACATGTTCGGTGTTGTGCTCATATATTGAATTTAATTGATTTCTTGAAGAAGAAGACCATGAAAAGAGACAACACTATTCTAGACCACGAGTTTTTACATGTTCGGTGTTGTGCTCATATATTGAATTTAATTGTCCGTGAGGGGTTGAAAGAGGTTGATGTGTCCATTGTAAGGGTGCGCAATATTGTGAGGTATGTGAGATCATCACCTCAAAGGTACCGAAAGTTTAGAGAATGTGTCGAAAGAGATAGAATCGATTCTAAACTTGTGCCTTGTTTAAATGTGCCTACTCGTTGGAACTCAACTTTCTTTATGTTGGAAAGGGCCTCGATTTACCAAAAAGCATTTGAGAGATTGGAAGAGGAAGATAGTCTAAATGTTATTCTTGGTGTTAGAGAAGATATGGTTGGTCTAGTAGACCATGACAATGGGATTGAAAATGTGTTGGAAGGGGAAATAATTGGTGGGGGAAGTGAGAGAGGGAGAGAGAAAGGGAAAGGGAGAGGGAGAGAGCTTGGTACTCCTAGTAGTGAGGATTGGAATGTTGTGCAATTGTATGTTGAAATTCTTAGAACATTTTACATTATGACCAAGAGATTATCGGGTTCTTTGTATGTGACTTGCAATACATTTTACAAAGAGGTCACAATCGTTAAAAATGCAATTGCTAAATTGGAATTGAGTGATGATCCAAAGTTGTTGCTTCTGGCTAAGGGCATGCACTTGAAGTTTGACAAGTATTAGGGTAAGTTTGACAAAATTAACCAATTGTTGTTGTATGCTAATGTTCTTGATCCCCGTTACAAATTTGAGTATGTGAGATGGAGCTTGAGAAAATACCTAATCAAAAGGGAGGTTGAAAGAAAGATTGTTGAGATCAAGAAAGGGATGAAAAAGATTTATAATTGGTATGAGAAGAGGACTCTAGAACATGACAAAGCCGAAGCATTAAATGTTGAGACCTCTAAGAACAAGGAAAAGAATGGCAAGCGGAGGATGGATTTGAGTGAGGCATTGGATTCGGAATTTGATCAACACATGGAAAAGGAGACTAATATGGTGAGCAAGTCGGAGTTAGAGAGGTATTGATTGGAGACTATGAAAGATCGAAAAAATGATAAGTTTGATCTCTTGACTTGGTGGTCCACTAATTGTTCAAGATATCGCATTCTCTCTCAAATGGCATGGGACATTCTAGCTATTCCGGTATCTACCGTTGCATCCGAATCCGCTTTTAGCACCGGAGGTCATATTCTTGATCCATATCGGACCTCTCTTTCTCCCAAAATGGCGGAGGCCCTTATTTGTACACAAAATTGGTTGAGGTACCCATGCGAAATATCTCTTCAGGATATGCTAGATGAGGTGGGGGAACTTGAATCGGGTACGACTATTTAACTATAATTTGTTTGTTTTAGTTTTGTTTTACGTATTTCATGTTTTAAGTTGTTCGATGTTTCCATGTTTTTGTTCTTTTTTAGTGGTTTTGGAAGCTAACTTGGAGGAGTCATGTGTCACGGAGGTATAATTTGTAAAAAGCATTGGAGAAAAAATAGTTAAAGGTCACCGAGGTAATGTACTACAAGTTGATTAATGTTCTTGCTTTTGTGTGACGACAAGTTGATTAATGTTGCTTTTCTTGCTTAATGTTCTTGCTTTTGTGTTGTTTAGTTGTTTGCACATGGCATACTGGTTTACTGCTGGACAGTGAAGATTAGTTTGCTGCCTCTGTTATGCAGAAAATGAAGATCGGTTTGCTGTTGTAAAGTGTTGCTGGATAGTGAGCACAATTGGTTTAATTTCTTTTGAAATGCATTTGAGACTAAGTTAATTGGACTGTAATGTATTGATACTTAGTTTTTTAGATTTGGTTGTGTTGGAGACTTAGTTTTGCAGGTATTCATGGTGCTATTTGAGACTTAGTGTTGTTTGAGACTTAGTGCTGTAATGTTGCTACTATAATGTTGTTTGTATTTTGTAATATTGCTACTGTGCTGCTGAACTTAGTCACATTTCCTACTTCCTATTTTTTGTGCTTAGTACTAACTATACTACTATGCCATGTAACCTAAAGCAAAATGTATTTGGAACTTGAATCAATTGGCATTTTTGTGTATGTTTAACAGTTTAAGTACAAGCATTGTGAATTAGAGTTGTAAATTGTAATGTTTTGTATTTTTGTTTTTTGTTTTTTTGTTTTTTTTGGGCTGCTATTGTTTTTTAATTGGGCTTGAAAATTGAAATGTGGAATTGTTTGACAAATGGGCTAAAATGTATGGGCTGAAATTGATTTTGAATGGGCTAAAAAACTTTAAATGGGCTTAAATAACTTTAATGGGTTGTAAATTTGGAATGGGCTACCCGTTTTGTAATGGGCTTGGGCTGAAATAGGTTCCAACAACAAGAACCGGGAGAACCGGATGAACCGAACCAAACCGTAGGAACCGAACCGAGAACCGAACCGACTTTCAAAACTCGGTTTCGGTTCCTACTTGTCACTGAACCGGTTTTGCTCGGTTCAATAAAAAACCCCTCCGAACCGAACCGAACCGGTTACACCCCTAATCTTCCCCTTATTCCCAAAGTCACAAAGCTTGAGAAAAATAATTCATCTAATCTCTAATCAATACATACTACTCCAACTCTAATTGCTCGATGTGGCCATGGCGTATAGAGTGACGGCAAGCCTCTTTGAATTAGAGAGGAGAGAGATTCGTTTTTGCAACACACACACACACACAGGGAATACATTCAAAATTTGAAAAGTAAAGGAAATCGAATAAGATCTTTGGAATCATGGAGATAAAGGAGATTGTCTGATTGGTGGGATTATGACTGAGCATCTTAATCAATGTAGAAGTCCCTTTTTATTTGTTGGATGGGGCCGTTAGATGAATTCATCCAAAACATGAGTGACGTAGATTTATACTCCTCTGAAATTAACTCGGACCATTAAATATTGAAATAGAGGGGTAAGATTATATATTTTAGTTCCGTCCTTGATTAGAGATGAAATAAACTACATATAACTTATTGTCGCTTTCACATGTAACGTAACGATAATCAGGCTGATTAACACACACACTTCTCACAAAAACTTGTAATTAATCAGGTCCAATTGTTTAGTTGCACTTAATGACAAATCATGCTACGAATTGATATGATCACAAACACATAATCAACTCCAATCATACATTTTCTCCCAAGACTTGTTATCATTATTGAAATAGAAACCGTCGGGTCTTACAACCCAGAAGCAATCATAATGAGGTGTCCCATGGTCACATTTTTCATATAATCCTCTATCAAAGACGGTGAAGATGTTGGTATGAGAACCCCAGTAAAAATGGCAGAAGAAGAGAGTAGTTTCGAAAAAGTTCATAGAGAATTTCCAACTAAATGATTCACCATTGTTCAACTTGTGCATTCCAATGTCATCATCTTTAGATCGACAGCGAGCCCACAAAGGTGTGGGGTTGCTTGGAACACCGCTGACTATATGAACCCGTATGTCATCAACAATGGACGCAACGGCGCCGCCAATTGTATGTACCCCTACATCATCAATTTTTGCGCAAGCAAGCTGAAGTATCAATGTAAGGTTGACCGAAAAAGAAACAAAGCAATGACCCATTGTATCTCTCAAAATATGAGATTGGTAGTATTTCTTCTTGTATCTATCTTACCTCATTAGAGATACCAATATATACATACTCCCCATACCCATTGTATTGCTCCTTCCGTCCCTTTTTAAGTGTTTAACTTTTCATTTTGGGTTGTCCCTAAATAAGTGTGTGGTTTGAAAAGTTATTGGGTAAAAGTTTGTACTATTATCATTTTGCCATTTTGAAAAGTTAGTGGGTAAAAGTGGAGGATAATTTTGGAAATTAGAGATAAAAGTTGATGTGAAAAGTGTAAAGTAGAGAAAAAACTTGATGTGAAAGGTGTAATGATAATGTTTCTTTAATAAGTTGAGTTTACGAAGTAACACATTTAAAAAGGACCTCTTCTACGTGCACAAATGGGTCTAGGGGACCCAAACCACACGAACGGGGGATTTTTGGATCAACCACTTACACACGTCCGATGGAGCTGATTTCTCGCGGGGCCCCTCGGAAAATTATTCTAAGATGATTGAACGGCTCAGATCGTTGGTGTGGGACCCAAAAGTGGGTCCCCCAGACCCATTTGTGCACGTTGTTTATCGTTTAAAAAAGGACGAAGGGAGTATCTTCATAATCCCACAAAATCTTACTTTTCATTTTTTTTCTTATTACAAAATCTTGCGTTTCAGGTTTACATAATCTACACTAGCTCTCCCTCTAATTAATCTATTTTCAGATTTACATAATTTGAACTAGATCTCCCTCCATTCTATAGTGCTTCTCCCTCTCTCATTCATGTTTTGTTTTGGCTTTGTTCATAATCTCATAAAATCTTACTTTTCAGATTATCGTCATTCGTGTTTTTTCATTTGAAATTTTACAACTTGTTTTTTCTTTTCTTTTCTTTTCTTTTCTTTTTTCTCTTTTTGGGTATATCTATTGTCCCTGTCTAAATTGTGAAAACAAATTAAATCCTGTTACGAAATTCAATAAGACAAGTTATTCAAAATAGTCAAATGGTCAAAGAGTAAAGTTAAAACTAGCAAATTTTTTCGTTCGCATTAAATATTTTATTTTATTTCACTTTTCAACTATGTGCAATGATAAGATTCTGTAATAATTCAGGAAAAGAAAACAGAGAATTAAGATTTAGTGGGAATATAGATATTCAACGACTATCTACTATTAATAGTGGATAGTGGGTTTTTGCTCTCTTTGTTTCTGTTTGGAGTTTTAGTGTTGGGGTTTAGGTGTGAGTGTAGGTTGTTTCGTTTGTTGTCTTCTTGTCAACATTCTAATCTCTTGGTATCGAGAGGCATTTGATTTATCGTCAGGTGGGGTGCCAACCTCGTTGGGATGTCGCTCCTTGCTTTGATATTTTTCTCTTGCCCCGTTTAATATTGTATCTTTGATATTTGGTTAATAAAATTCTTTTTTGCCGTTAGAAAAAAAATAATGGAAATTTTATGAAATTTTAAAGTCTATTAGGAGAGGAGAAAAGAATAAGGAGAGTTGAAAAAAATAAGCAAGTTGAGTTCACCAATGACCTGAAACAGGGAAATAAGGGAAAAGTGATTAATTATAAAGGATGCAACTACTCATCCCGTTCCAAAAAGATTTGTCCATTTCAACTATTTAGACCTCTCAGAAGTTATCTAATTTTATAATACATATGAATCTTGAATTACATATAAAAGATTATATTCTATCTAAAAGATAGATAATTTTTTAACAGGTCTAAATAGTGAAAATAGATAATAATAAAAAATTTAGACGGAGCTAAAATGGGATGCAATGAGAGAAAATAAAAAGAAAATACCACATAGGATAATAATTTAAGAATACACGTAGGAACGAGAAAAGTATGAGAGATGATTCTTGTGAACTCACATACATCTCTGTTCAAGACACAGTTTTGCGTAGATTTGTGTACTTCGACTTTTTAAAATAAAAGTCCACTGGCCTTCTCCTGCCAAAATCAAAAGGAGGATTTCAATTGCTTCTACCTTCGTGTGTGTGTGTGTGTGTGTGTGTGTGTGTGGTATAGAGAGAGAGAGAGAGAGAGAGGTATCTCAAATTGGGTAAGATAGATAAAAGAAGAAATACAAATCAATCTCAAATTTTGAGAGACATGATGGGTTTGTTGGGCCTAGAGTGTCCCATGGATTTGGTTATACAATGTCACTCCATGTGACCGCTCTAAATACAGATTTGTGGGTGCGATGTCGAATGCCATAAAAGACTTAATTGAAACCCTTCCTAACACAAATTGGTTTTAGGAGAGATGGTGGAAAAGCGATCCGACAAGGTCGACATTGCTTTGTTTCCTTTTTGATCAACCTTACTTTGACGGAAATTGCTACAATACACATATATTAAAGGTGTATACCATATGCACCTATTGTACCATATTGTGCTACCACATGGCAAATGGTAACATTTTTTAGTGTCTTGTAACTTTTTAGAAATATGATTCGTAACAATTTCTCTATGATTCATAGCATTTTTCTGCATCGCATACTTTTATACAAAAAATAATAACTTGTATTCATAAAATTTTTAGGGGTGCATATGATACACACTCAAATAGGGGTGTGTATTGTAGCCTTTCTCTACTTTGATACTTTAGCCAGCTTGCTTGCACATAAGTTGAACAAATTGATGATGTAGGGGTTCATCTAATTAGCTGCGTTCCAAACAACCCCACGCCATTGTGGGCTCGCTATCAAAATAAAGATGATGACATTGGAATACACAAGTTGTACAGTGGTGAATCAATTAGTTAAAGATTCACTATCAACTTTTGAGGAACTACTCTCGTCTTCTGTCATTTTTATTGGGGTTCCCATACTAGAATTTTTACCGTCTATGATGCCAAATTAGATGGCAAATGCGGCAATGGGACACCTCATTACGATTGCTACTTGGTAAATGCGTGCAAGGGCTTGGGGTTTGGTGCGATTTGGCTCAAAGGAGAAAGCTAGGGTTTTGGGTTCAAAGCTTAGAGGAGGTTTAGATCCACGAGGTAGGGGATGTTCAACTCTTACAAAGTGTTTGTGGATGATGTGTTGCATGTATTCCTTGTACTAAACCTATCTCTTTGAGCTTTGTGGAAATCCATCCAAAAAATCATTTTTCTACTAATGTTGGTTGTTGCTTACTTTGATCTATGTTCTAAGTTGATTATTTCTTGAATGAGTTGGAAGACCATCTCATTTGGAGTATAGTCTTTGACCTTAATTTGATCAATTCGGTGATTAAGTTGCAAACCCATCTCAAAGTATGTTGTTCCTGCTACTGCTGTTTTGCTTCCTAGGCTGTCTTTCCCGTCCAGAAGAAAATTCCAGTGAGCACCCCAATGTTAATTTTTGACTTTGACCCTCTCATGTCGAGGTTTGCCTTACGCAAAATGAGAGGGGGTGTGAACTACGTTCTTAATTTAGCGTATGGTGGAATGGAGGGTTAGATTATGTGTGTCATGTGTAAACAGCGTTGCGGCTCGGTTATGTTTGATGTCGGGTATGAAGGTAAATGGTATTTCGCGGTACACCGTTGGTAGGAAATTACATTTACTAGGTATATGGTGAAATTGTGAGTTAGCTAGTTTGATGTGTCATAGGTAGAAAGGGATTGCGAGTTCGTTTATGCTTTAAATTCTATTACAGGGGAAAGGTACTTCTTAGGTATGACCATGGGAGACTATATTGCAACTTCAAAAAGCGTATATATGTATACGGTGAGCGAGTGAGTCAAATGAGATGGTACGTTGGAACGCGAAAGGGTTGCGGGCTTGTTTATGTACTCTATTCGGTTTAGAGATTGGATTTAATTATGGGTAGCATAGTATAGTGTGTGGACTGTATGAACACGCGGTTGTGAATGAAATGAAGGTTACACTGCTATTAATGAACGTAAGAAGTGAAAGATGGATGTTTGTAAGCTTAGTAGGACCACCATTCTGTGTGTCACTGGTTAGGGATTTCAAGGTCCCGAACGCTCGGACTGTTGTTGGTTCTTTATTGGAAGGGATATGAACTGAGAAAATAAAGAGGAATGAGACTTATCACTTAATTATGATAAACTTTAGTGAGTGTGTCTGAGTATGTATGCATATGGTGAATACAGCGGTGAGAACTTACTCATGACTTTCATTCATTGATTGTATTTGGGTTAGCTTGAGTATTACGTGCGCACATCGCGTGAGCATTTTTTTTAAGTAGAAGATTTTCCTATTGGGTGAAGTGAATGTTCACCTCTTTCATTTTCAGGTACTAGACAAGGAGCATGAGTTGAAATGCTTGAAGTGCATGACATTTTGAGGGCATAGCATGAAGAGTTATTTGATGGATAAATCACCTAGACACCACCTGAACTATACAGCTTTTACACAGATACCCCCTAAACTAATTTAACCTACGATGACACCCCCTAAACTATTTAGAACTCAATTAGCCCTTAACTCCATTAAAAAAAGGCTACTGAAAGACCTTATGCCCCTTATACATAAATTACTGACACCTTTTCTCCCTCTGCCCCTGATCTTGCTACTAGTGGGTCTTTACCCAAACTATAATCGACCCTTCAAAAAAAAAAAAAACTATAATCAACCACCTTCAAATCACTCTTCCCCGCCACACTCATCATCACATCACCACCATCACCCGTAGCCAACCCGATCGATCTGCTCATTATTTGCACCAATTCCCACTGCTGCCTCTGCCACTACGGTTTCTGAACCACCAACACTCATTTCAGTCGTTTCCGCCATCATTGGATCACCACCATTCACTCCCGGTGCCCTTTGAGCACTAGATCTGCTTTGAAATGCCCCAACTGTCGCTGCATGAGCTTCCCAACTCTCTGCCACCACTGTTTGATCTCCACGGTCACCACTGTCACCTACCATACCCACCGCCACTGCTTGGGCTTCGTTGCCATTTTTCGGTGCCGCCTGGCCTTCGTCATCGCTCGTCGTTGTGGCCACTCGAGCACTTAGGCTGCTCAGTGGACAGATTGCTAGCGGAAGTGATGTCGGGGATAAAGTTAAATAGTTGAGGGGGTGTCGTCGTAAGTTAAATTAGTTTAGGGGGTGTATGGGTAAAAGAGGTATAGTTCATGGGGTGTCTGGGTGATTTACCCTTATTTGATTATCTTGTAAAAACTTTATATTTTGAAAGATGAATTTATAGCTCTAATCGCTCATTTCTTTGACTTTGGAAAGATGTATAACTTTAATACGTTTACTCACATTTGACATGGAAAACGGGTATCCGATTTAGAGGTGGTTATTGTTTATGAACTTGTTCATTGTGAGGAGACCTTTTGGAAGTATATAGATGATATTTTCAGATATTCTTGTTGAAGTTGGTTTATTTATTTTGTTGAAAATCGAGGACATGACACTCACTATACATGTGGGTCCTAACACTTCCAGTCTAGGGCACACAATTCGGGCCCGATCAACTAAAGATACTTAAGCACGTATATGTATGTATATACATATCCATAAAAATAATTCCATGGCTCACGTAACTATCAATTAACAGAATTATCAAATTAAAAAAATTAAAATTAGGCACGGGTCTCTACGTTTATGTCTTAGAATCAATGTGCACCCCTAGGGGGGCCATGGCACCCATAAGCCCAATCTTAGTTCTGTCTTTGATTAGAGATGAAATAAACTACTCCCTCCGTTCCTAAATAAGAGCCCCACTTTTCTCTCTTGCCATTTTTTCAAATAAAAAAATGAACTACTTCCGTAAATCATTTTTCGAATTTTTTCGCACCGAATTAAAGTACTCGTCAAGTACTTTAATTCGGTACGAAAAAGTTCAAAAAATGATTTACGGAAGTAGTTCATTTTTTTATTTGAAAAATGGCACGACTTTTCGTAGTGGAACGTTATTTTGGAACGGAGGGGGTACATAGAACATATTGTCGCTTTCGCACCTAATATAACGATAATCAGGCTAATTAACACAAACTTCTCACAAAAACTTGAAATTAATCATGTCCAATTGTTTAATTAGTTGTACTTAATGACAAATGGACCCGACTACGTGTACAGACGGGATTGTCCAGAAAATGTACCGATCATGTTCGGGGATTTTTTGTTGAAACGGTGGGACTTTGGTTCGAGTACTTCTAACCATCCGATTGAGCTGAAATTTTGTGGGGCTCCTCGGAAAAATGTTTTAAGAATAACGAATAGTTCGGATCACTCGTGTGGGACCCAAAAGTGGATCCCCGAACATGATAGGTATATTTTCTGGACAATCCCATCTGTACCCATATGTTTACGGATGACAAATTATGCTAAGAATTCATTGACCTAATCACAAACACGTAATCAGATCCAAGTACACATTTTCTCCCAATACTTGTTATCATTGCTAAAATATAAATCGTCAGGTCTTGCAACCCAGTAACAATCATAATGAGTCCCGTTGCTACAATTTTTTTTTTTTTAAGATTGCTATGATTGCTGCACTAATCTACACTAACTCTACACTTATTATCGTAATGATAGAATGGAGGGAGAGTTAGTGTAGATTAAGTGCAACCCAGTAGCAATCATAATGATAACAAGTGTGGGTTGCAAAAAAAAATTGGAAGGTAAGTTTTACACACATCAGATTTACAATAATCTACACTAACGTACTCTCGCTCCAATATTAATTCTATTTTCAAATTTACATAGCCTGAACAATTTTTAGATTTACATAATCTAGAAATGTGGGGTTCCATTTTTAGATGTACATAATCTGAACTAGCTCTCCCTCCATATAAGTGCTTCTCCCTCTCTCATTCAAGTTTTCTTTTGGCTTTGTTCATAATCTCATAAAATTTTACTTTTCAGATTTACAAAATTTTATGCCCCGTTCCGCAATACTTGACTTAAGGTTCATAAGGACGAACAAAGACAGGTTGTTTCACAATGGGAGCACACATTCTTGAGTTGGGTTGTTCCAAACAATTTTCCTAACTCAGAGTGGGTAGGAACGTGAAATAACATTCTTAAGACTCGAGTCATTCCAAGCAAGTTTTTCAAAGCCGGTGGAACGACCTGTATTTAGCTTACTGACTTAAAGTGTTAAAGCCATTTTGGCTTAAGGCTTGTGGAACAACCATACATCATTCGTGTTTTTTCATTTCAAATTTTACAACTTGGCTTTTTTTTTTTTGCCTTTTTGGGTATGTATGGCACGCATACCCTGTCTAAATAGTGAAAACATATAAATCCTCTTACAAAATTTACTAAAACAAGTTATTCAAAAAAGTCAAATGGTTAAAGAGTAAAGTCAAAACTAGCACAAAAATTCGTTCCAAGTAAACATTTTATGTTATTTTATTTTTCAATTATGTGCCATGTTAAGATTTTGTAATGAGGAAAAAAAAAAGTAAGATTTTGTGGGATTATGAAGATATTCAATGACTATTTGCTATAAATAGTGGAAATTTAAAAGTCTATTAGGAAAGGAAAAACATAAAGAGAGTTCAAAATAAGGGAAAGTGATATTATAAAGGATGCAACAACTCATCCCATCTCATAAAGATTTGTCCATTTTCACTATTTAGACCTCCAGCTCAGACATTATCTATAATTTTATTAATTCATGTATTTTTATAATACAATATGAATCTTGAATTACATATTAAGAATGATTAAATTCTACATAAAAAAAATATAGATAATTTTTATGAGGTCTAAATAGTAAAAATGGATTAATACTTATAGACGGAGCAAAAATGAGATGCAATGAGAGAAATGAAAAAGAAAATACCACATAGGATAAATAAATTATAAGAATACACAAGACCGAGAAAAGTATGAGGGATGATTCGTGTGAACCCATGCACATATATCGAACGGTTCAAAACGCAATTTTTTGTGTAGATTTGTGTGCTTAGACTTTTATTTTAAAAATCCACCCTACCAAATTCAAAAGGAGGATTTCAATTGATTTTGCCTTCGTATGTGTGTGTGTGTGTATATATATATAGGGAAATGCTAACGGGTGTCATAGTGCACCCGTTAAGAGTACAAAGAAGTACAATATAAAAGTATACATATGTATAAAATGAGGTGAGATAGATAACATGAAGAAATACAAACCAATCTCATATTTTGATAATAATGGGTCATTGTTTTGTGTCCTTTTTGATTAACCTTACTTTGATACTTCAGATTGCTTGCTTATAACCTGAAAAAATTGATGATATAGGGGTTCATATAATCAATGGCGTTCCAAACAACCCCACACCATTGTGGGCTCACTGTCAATCTAAAGATGATGACATCGGAATGCACAAGTTGAAGAGTGGTGAATCATTCAGTTGGCGATTCACTACCAACTTCTGGGGAACTACTCCCTTCTTCTGTCATTTTTATTGGGGTTCTCGCACCAGGATTTTTACTGTCTATGATGCCAAATTAGATGACAAATGTGGCAATGGGACACCTCATTATGATTGTTACTGGCTTGCAAAACCTGACGGTTTCTATTTCAGCAATGACAACAAATCTTGGAAAAAAATGAATACTTGGATCTGATTACGGGTTTGTGATCTGATCAATGCATTCTTAGATTTGTCATTAAGTGCAAACTGCTAATGAATCTTATAGGAGAATAACCAATTGGAACCGATTAAAATTACAAGTGTTTGTTTCAAAGTATACGTGTGAATTCCTTGATTATTGTTATGTTACATGATTTAAATAATGTTTGCGAAAATCAGAGCGTTGCAACAAAAGATTAAGATGGAATTGATGGATAGGCATGTGAACCATCAAATACAATTGCATGTCATTTACAAAAAAAATTTGCACACATGTTCACTTCACGGTAGATATGTCTTCTCTTCGTCTTCTGGAACATCTTCTGGAGGTACCTACAATTGTCAAAAATTGCATCTGAAAAATGAAAATGTCAAAGGTCAAAGGACAAACATTTTTTTAGTTCTATGCCTGGATAGAGGCTAGAACTGTCCAGCCTGTTTGGGTCATGTCTCATAAGCTTAAGCCCCCTATGGAAATTTAAACGATACACGTCGGATATAAAAGTAATTGGGGTGCTATATCTATTTTTCTTCAGTGAGGACAAACTTGTTTGGTTGGGTAGAGGTTTGATGTTTTTCATTTTGGATATGATTATTAATGTTTTGCTCTACTTATGTTCTACCAGCTCAAAATTGGGGAGGGAGTATATTTTTTGTAAACAAAAAAACAATTAATCTCTAAGTGCCGACTAATCAACGACTTGTCGGCCTATGCGTAAGGCGCCCCTCCACCCCAGATTAGTTTGGTAGCAATTTTAGAACCATAGATAAGAAATTGCCATATAATGCTACTAGGAACTTCAAATTTTGAAGAAGTTTTGAATTCAAAAGGTCATGTCGAATGAACAAGGCGCTTTTACTTCTTTCAATTCTCCCAACAAGATGCATATAAGAAGATGATTGAGGCTGGTTGTGGTGCCGGTTTCCTGGATGAACCCTTTGGCTTGCCCTTTCTCCACCGTAGGTGACGGATTTGTGGCCAAGGAAGGCACTCCGGCGGTCAAGTAATAATACTCAACAAGAAGTACCAAAAAGTAGTGTATATGTTAAGTAGGAGTGAAATTGTGTACCATATAGGATTACTTCTCTACCCTTATATATATATATATATATATATATATATATATATATATATATATATATATAGACTTCTCCTAACTTGTGATCCAAGTTTAGGGGCAAATCAGTCAATTAGCTTGGGTGACGTCATCACACGTCACATGCCAAATCCGTTATCATTGCATGTGATTGCCTCAAATCACAGCTCGACGTGTGTCATAGTGGCTGGGATGCCGTCACGATGACGCAAGGCAAGCTGTTGCATGCACATGACTCATCACGAGTCTGGAACGAGAGGTAGCCGCCCCAAATGGCATCATCCATGACGTCAGATACGAATCGTCCCCTGTATTCTTCGCGAGTCACTTCGGGTTTATCCAGCTTGGGTGACTCGTCCGGCTCAGTACCGTCTCAGCTGGGATGCCGGCTCGTACCAATTCGTCTTGTCTAGGCTTGGTTATTTTGGGTTGGATACCGATTCGGCCCACTTTAACTCAGACGTGGGCTTCGTCCCATCCTGAGCCTTGAACATTATGGTCCGAGCCATTTATGGTCCTTCCCACCATAATATTTCGGCCCACTACACTGTTCCTTGGCATTTCAGGGAAAAACTTCAAATATTGAAGAAATTATCGCCTCAAATCAAACTTCAGAAAGAGGCGCAGCTAGCCAAAGTACCTATTTGGGTTCAGTTTTATCATGTTCCTCTACAGTTATGAAGTGAGGCTTGCTTGGGCTGTATCGCTAGTGCCATAGGCAAGGATGGAGCCAGAAGGAGCTACTAAGGGCCATCACCCCCCACTTCAATTTTAAAAAACCTACTATTATATTATATTATATTATATTTTATATATATATATATATATAGATACAGGGAGGATCCTGTCAAGGATCCCGGAAATCCCGGATTGAAGCGTTTTGAAGCCCTTCCCGATATTTTTTTGACGATCCGAGTCGTCCAATGTGTTCAAAAGGTGTTTTCCAAGGCCCACGCGGGAAATCTTCAAAAAAAAAATACCGGGAAGGGCTTGATCCACTCAATTTTTCGCAAAAACTGCATATTTACAAAATTGCGTGGATCAAGCCCTTCCCGGTATTTTTTTTTTGAAGATTTCCCGCGTGGACCTTGGAAAACACCTTTTGAACACATTGGACGGTTCGGATCATGAAAATTTGATCTAGAACTAAGAGATCCGGACCCAAGGGTCCTGGACTAGAGAGTTCCTATATATATATATATATATATATATATATATATATATATATAGGAACCGGTTCTTATAAGGGAACCCTTACAAAAATAATGCGGGAAATAGATCTGGACCGTCGGATCGCGTAAGGCCATCAACGGCTGAGATGGGAGGATATGCACGCGGGTCAAAATGGCTGGGTAAAACCGTACGCGGGTCAGGATCCGGGTTTAATCACCCATCCGGATCCCTGACCTCCCCATTTCTCGTTTTTTCAGCCGATAGAAGAGAGAGAGAGAGAGAGAGAGAGAGAGAGGCGATTTCAAACCCCATAGAGGCGATTTCAAAATCCATCGCGTATATCATCGATCGAGCTCCAAACAACGAGATTCGAAGGTCAATCTCTCTCTTCTCTCTCTTCCCCCGCTCTATCTTTTACGGTTTCCACCTGTTTTGTAAATCAATTTTTGTGTTTTTAAGGTTTCGACAAACACAAATCGATCTACTCGAAGGTACCCCTCTCTCTCTCTGGGTTTTCAGCAATGTGGTAGAGATTCATGGACTGTAGCTAAATCGATTTCTGCATTTTCTGGAATATGGGAATTTTCGGGGCCTATTTTGGATTGTTGTGTTAATCTGTTGTGTTAATCTGCAAGTTTGGATAGAGGAAACCAATATGTTGTGAGTTTAACTCCAACTTTGGATAGAGGAAACCAACCCCACTTTGGATACCAGTTTGAATCATGAGTGGGGTATTGAATAAGTTTCCTCGTCATATATTACTATGTGTGATCATACCAACAGGGACCATGAATGATCTCTTACATTTTTGTTGTCGATCTGTTTTGTTTTGAATCTGTTTTGCTGCTGTAACACGTATTTGATCAAACAAACAGGGACCATGAATGTTGCTGTTGCTGCGATACGAGGATGGTAGAATGCTAATGCTGGTGTGCTATCATCTGTGGTGTCCGGATGTTCTGTAATTTTACTTTGCATAGGCAGTAATTGTGGTTTGGAACTGCTGTAATTTAAGTTTGGATGTTATGTAATTTAACGTTGGATCTTCTCTTAGATATGGTTTGAAGATTGGCTGGGATTATAATGAAATAATGAGTAGTATCTCTGGGGTTTCTGGAAATCTTAGATATGGTTTAATCTGTTTTGTTGTTTGGTCCAGAACTGCATTTTGGTTGCTTAAAACACAATTTAAAATTTGGATTTTGGTTCAATCTGGAGAGTGTAAACCATTCTTGGGCATGATGGTATAATTCGGCTGGCCACATTAGAATTGGTAACTTGTGAAAGAATGGAGTTAATTTAGTAAGCCAAGTTCACATTGGCATCTGGCATTTGGCTAAATTTGCAAGAAAGATACAAGTTCACAACTACATAGCCATGCAAGCTCACATATGACAAAATGATTTGTTGATTACAACAAATGTCTCCAAAGCTCATTAGTTCATTAAGAGGAAACTTAGAAACACTTTTGCAGGAATAATAAAAGCATTTGTCAATGGTAATTTTTCCCTTACTAGCTTACATAGGTTAAGTGGCTGGAAGAATAAAAGCATTGTAGTGTATTCAATTTTTTGGTTTTTATTGAACTTGTGTTGTCCTTTGGCTGCACTTGTGTTGTGCTGTTTGAAAACCACAGAATGGACAAGTCAAATGGTATATAAAATGGGGGTTTTGGATGTATAGTCCTGGGAAAATTTTGACAAGGTTCCTTTGTTTTATGGCCTAAACCGACGGTTCGCACCTCAAAGTAACAACAGCGACAAACAGGATAAACAAAAACAGTTTATAGGAGCCCCTGCCATTGTCATGCCTTTCATACCACAACTGGGGGAAGAAAAATATCGACAGCAATACAATGTAACTAAGCAAATATTCGTGAATTCAATATGGTCAAACTCTTCAAAAGATCAATAGTATTTTTGAACTTCTCTTGTACAAAAAACCCGTGATTTTGCACAAAAAAAAAAAAAAAATCAAAATACGGCACTGCAAATACAATGACACCAAAAATACATATCAAATTTCAAATACATATACAATGACACCATCCTGTTGGAAACTCTCAAGCAAACATATCATCATTCACGGAACCGCACAGGCTGTGGCATTTAAAGTGTGCACAAACTGTGTTGGAGCAAGATTGCCTTTACCCTTTCTGGGACTTCGATGCATTTGATATCTGTTGCAAAAATAATAGAGCACATGGTAAATTGGTAATGATTCATAAGGTTTAGCAGATCCAATGCAAAGTAAATGAAGAACTGATCGAAAAAGTTCCTTTGAGATGCATTCAAAAGATCTACTTTGACAGAAAAGAAGAAACATCTCCCTGAATGTATGCCATTGACCGTGTTATACAGCATTAAAAGATGCAAGTGGATACCTACCGATTGATCAAACATAGTTATGTAAATGGATGATGAGGAATTTATTGAGGTTGTGTTGTATACTTGTATAACGTAGACAACTTAAGAACCCATACGATTAAACAGCTAAGAGACACCTCAGAGTGGTCATATCCACAAGCCAATATTACTTCCTCCTAAAAAAAACACTCAACCTACGCATTATTTTACCCTAGAAACATTTCAAATCAGTATTTTACCCTAGAAACATTTCAAACAGAGTGGTCATATCCACAAGCTAAAATTACTGTTCTACATGAAACCCTAAATCGAGTTCAACAACAAAGATATACGAATCAGACAGATCGACCAGAGTACCTTCGTCGATTTTGCCAAACAAAAACCCAGAAATCGATTGTGGTTGAAAACCCACAAAACCTAGAAATCGATTTGAGTACAGATCTCAGAAATACGAAATAGAGAGAGAACCTTCGATCGACCTCTCCTTGCTCGATTTCTGTGGCTGGAAACCCTAGAATTTCAAAAAATGGGTTCGAAAACAAAGAGAGAAGAACGAGATAGAGCGAGGGAAGAGAGAGAAGAAGGAGACACCTTCGATTTCGTTCAAGAACAGGTCGCGATTGCTGCAAATCTGGCCGATCGGTGTGAGGTTTTTGAAATCGCGTTGTTCTCTCTCTCTCTCTTCTCTCTCTGTTTGAACCAGATGAAATGAGGGGAGTGATCTGGAAATGTTTTAACCCGCTACCCCTGACCCGCGAAATGTTTTAACCCGCTACCCATAACCCGCGTGTTAAGTTTTTAATCTCAGCCGTTCATGGTTTGACGAGATCCAACGACTACCAGGGGTTGTCCCGCAAATTTTTTGTAAGGGTTCCCTTACTAGATCCTTGTTGTATATATATATACAATAAACTTCACATCCAAACTACCTTAACTTATTAAGTTACGGACCTAGGGGAATTTTCGACTTTCCGGACCAAATTTCGACGATCCGAACCGTTAGATGTGTTTAAAACGTGATTTTAAGGTCCAACGCGAAGATTTGGCAAAAAAAAATACCCGGAAGGGCTTGATCGGGGCAGTTTTTCACAAAAACACTATATAGTGTTTTTGTGAAAAACTGCCCCGATCAAGCCCTTCCGGGTATTTTTTTTTGCCAAATCTTCGCGTTGGACCTTAAAATCACGTTTTAAACACATCTAACGGTTCGGATCGTCGAAATTTGGTCCGGAAAGTGAAGTCCGGACGGTAGTCCGTAACTTAAGGTTTGGACCGGAAGTTTACTCTATATATATATATAAGTCCCCTTCCTATCCAAACCATTATTTACGGACCTACCGTCCGGACTTCACTTTCCGGACCAAATTTTGACGATCCGAACCGTTAGATGTGTTTAAAACGTGTTTTTAAGGTCCAATATTAGCATTTTTGTGAAAAACTGCCCCGATCAAGCCCTTCCGGGTACTTTTTTTTGCCAAATCTTCGCGTTGGACCTTAAAAACACGTTTTAAACACATCTAACGGTTCGGATTTTCAAAAAAAAATTGGGAAGGTGGAGGTCCGGAGTTTTTTAAAATCCGGGAGCTTGGATTGGAAGCTCGGTGTATATATATATATATGAGCTCCTTCTACCATGCGAACCTAGGGGTGTTTTTAAGGGTCTTCACGAAGAATCTCCAAAAAAAAATACCCACAAAGGCTTAATCCGATCAGTTTTCGATAAAAATTATATATGAACAGTTTTTTATCGAAAAACTGATTAGATCAAGCCCTTCCGGGTTTTTTTTTTTTTTTTTTTTGGGAGATTCCTTGAGAGGATCCTTAAAAATACGTTTTATAAACATTGAGCGGTTGGGATCGTCAAAATTTAGTCCGGAAAGTCGAAAATACTCCTAGGTCCACATGAAAACTTAAATAAGGGTCCCTTATTAGAAACTTATTTTGTATGTGTGTGTATATCTTGTAATTATGTAGGCCCACCTCCCTCCACAAATATAGCTTGCCCCCATCCATTTTTTTGTTAAGAAAAATTAACTTCACCCATTTTGACAACTACAATGGAATGCGTACATTTTGCTATGAAATGTGAGAAGACAGGACTTCGCAACGCGATAGAGGATGAGCTTTTAGCAAGTTTCTTGATCATATATATTGAGCAAGATATTGCTAGAGGGTTTGACACAGACTTTATCATAGATGGTTTTTAATGACATGAAAAAGCATCAAGCATAGTTCAAGATGTCTGATTTTAGTAGATAGGATTAGATAAACATTAATACTTTTGCAATCTTTGTTGATTTAAGAAACATGTGTAGTTTCATATGTATTAGTGTTATTTTGTATTTTTTTGAGTTAGTAAAATTTCATATTAGTTTCTTTTTATTTTAATGTTTTTGATCGCGTATATTCGTCCCCTATGCAAAATCCTGGTTCGTGGCCATTGGGGTTCCTCTATATGTTGATGGATTGTCAAAGAACAAAAATGATAAAGGTACAACAATTAGTCTACAACATGGCTCCCACACACTCCCATGGAGTGTCGAGCCCACACACCGTGTGAGTGTACTGGAGCCATGTTTGAGACAATGTTGTACACCTATCACTTTTGGTCTTAGAATTGGCAAAGGCCCATTATGCCGGGGAGTGATACATATACAATCAAAGTCTCCAACTAGGCTCCAACATACTCAATTGGTGTGGGGAGTCCACACACACTTGAATGTGAAATGTGTGTGAGCTCCACACACCATGTGAGTATGTTGGCTCCTAGTTGGAGACTTTTTGTTGTACGCGAAATCATGTATTGAGGTGGATGTGGGGCCTGTTCTACCTGATACAATGGATGTGTAACTCTATTGGGTTAATTATCCTTGGAAACCATTGAAATGCCTGCAATGAAATGTTTTCAAACACAATGAAGCCCAGTGCCCTTCTAAAGTCAAGGTGTAGATATTAGAACGGGTTAGGAAGGCAGGTATGTGTGATAACGATGGGGCTCCTCTTGCTGTTGTTGAGGGGGTTCAGCTTAAGAATCTGTACCTGCTACTGTTACCTCAAAGGAATCGGGGATTCTTTCAAAGTGTTTTTCAACGGTCTAGCTAGATTTCAAATATTATCTTATATATAAGATGCTTAATTTACTCGTAAGATAATTTGAACCGTTAAAAACACTTTGGACGGCACAGATTATGCACCACAATTACATACACTCTCACTCGTCTGTATCTTCCTTTCTCTCTCTCTTATTTCTTGCAATTGCAACCTTAAATAATCGGATTACATGTGAATTTATAGACCAAACAAGAAGATAAAACAAAGATGAGATAAACTCTCGTTCATTGAACAAATCACAAAAACCATCACGAAAGCTTAAAGTTTTCAAGTCTAATGTTAAACAATTCACCGTGTGTTTTTCAGGGGTTACTGTTCAAGTTTACTTTTCTTCATCCATTACACATTTTCCTCAAGCTTAATTTTTAACAATAACAACAAAGATTTTGAATAACTAAACTGCGCAAGTAATTCAAACAGCCAAACAAGCCCTAAAATCACCCATTCTATTAATTTGAACCTCACTCCCGAACGATCTCATTTCATTTGGACAGAGAGAAATGGTGAACAAGAGAAGAAATAATCTTCCACCCTGCTCCTGGCCACTTCTTTGGTTTATTTAAAAAAGATAACACAAGCCTTTATTTTCTCCTGTCTAATGCATAACTTGAATTCTGGCACCGGCAAGCGCCAAAGCAAGGACAAATACTTCGTACTCGCATGAGGTGTGGGTTTCACAATTCATATATGTGAGTGTGTAATACTTTATGCTGTATTTCATGACGTGTTACTAGCATTCATGTTTTTTATAGTATGTAATTCAAGCTTCACATATATTGTATTTTAAAAATAAAATAAAAATATATAGATAATATCTAAATAGTAAAAATCATTTTGGGAAGGGATGAGTAGTTATATCCTTTATAATACCACTTTCCTTTATTTCCTTGTTTCACATGTAATTGGTGAACTCAACTTGGTCTTCCCTTTTAAATTTCCATAAAATCTCCACTATTAAAAGTACACAGTTGAAAACATTTTCCTTATTACAAAATCTTACGTTTCAGATTTACATAATCAGCACTAGCTCTCCCTCCATTCTATAGTGTTTCTCATTCAAGTTTTATTTTGGCTTTGCTCATAATCTCATAAAATCTTACTTTTAGACTTACAAAAATTTTTATTGTGTCGTCATTCGTGATTTTACATTTGAAAATTTTACAACTTGTTTTCTTTTTCTTTTTTTTACTTTTTGGATAGCGTACATCTTATCTAAATAGTGGGGAAAAAATTAAATCCTCTTACGAAAATTCACTAAAACGAGTTATTCAAAAAGGTCAAACGGTCAAAGAATAAAGTCAAAACTAGCAAATTTGTTCGTTCTTAATAAACATTTTATTTTATTTTACTTTTTTTTTTTTGTCATTCGTTATTCGTAATCTATTACATGGGGAAGGGGGAATGGGACTCGCTTCCGAGAGGCATCCAAGAGCTCTACCGCATGAGCTAGCCAACACTTGCTTATTTTATTTTACTTTACTTTTCAACTATGGGCAGTGTTAAGATTTTGATAAAAAAAAAAAAAAGAGAGAGAGAGAGAGAGAGAGAGAGAGAGAGAGAGAGTAAGATTTTGTGGGATTATGAAGATATTCAACAACTATGTGCTTTTGGTAGTGAAAATTTTATGGAAATTTAAAAGTTTATGACGAGAGGAAAATATAACGAGATTTGAAAAAGAAAAGAACAAGTTGAGTTCACCAAAGACCTAAAACATAGAAATAAGGGAAAGTGGTATTATAAAGGATGCAACTACTCATCCCATCCCAAAAAGATTTGTCCATTTTCACTATTTAGACTTTTCAAACGTTATCTATAATTTTACTAATTTATGTTTATTTTTAAAATACAATATGAATCTTGAATTACATATAAAAAAGATTGTATTCTATATAAAAGATATAGCTAATTTTTTAAAAGGTCTAAATAGTGAAAATGGATTTAAAAAAAAAATTAGACATAGCTGAAATGAGAAGAAATGAAAGAAAAGAAAAAGAAAATGCCACATAGGATATAAACACATACGAACGAGAAAAGTATGAGAGATGATTCATGTGAACCCACATACATCGAACGGTTCAAGACACAGTTTTGTGTACTTAAACTTTTTAAAATAAAAGTCCACTCACCTTCCCCTACCAAAATCAAACGGAGGATTTCAATTGCTTTTGCCTTCGCATGTGTATATATATGAAGAAGAAATACAAACCAATCTCATAGTTTGAGAGATATGATGGGTCGACATTGCTTTGTTTCCTTTTTGATCAACCTTGCTTTGATACTTCAACTTGCTCGCACACAATTAATTGATGATGTGACGGTTCATATAACAAGCGGCGTTCCAAACAACCCCACACCATTGTGGGCTCGCTGTCAATCTAAAGATGATGACGTTGGAATGCACAAGTTGAACAATGGTGAATCATTCAGTTGGAGATTCACTCCCAACCTCTGGGAAACTACTCTCTTCTTCTGTCATTTTTATTGGGGTTCCCGTACCAGGATTTTTACAGTCTTTGATGTCTTTATCAATGACAAATGTGGCAATTATGGGACACCTCATACTAACTGCTACTGGGTTGCAAGACCTGACGGTTTCTATTTGAGCAGTGATAACAAGTCTTGGGAAAAAATGAATACTTGGATCTAATTGCGTGTTTGTGATCAGATCAATGCTAAAGAATCTTGTATGAAACTAAATAACTGGAACTGATTAATTAAAAGTGTCTGTTTCAGTGTGTTTGAATTCCTTCATTAGTTATGTAACTTATGTTAGATGATTTAAATAACACTTGCAAAAATCGGGGCATTACAATAAAAGAAGATTAAGATGGAATTGATGGATGGGTATGTGAAACATCAAATACAATTGCATGGTCATTTTTTTTAAAAAAAAATTGCACACATGTTCGCTTCGTATGGTAGATATGTCTTATCTTCGTCTTCTTGAACATCTTTACGTGGTTCCTGCAGTTAGGGCTGTAAATGAATTGAGCCGTTCGTGAACCAAGGATGGAGCCAAAGGGGGACAAGTGGTAGCGATCGCCACCGCAAGGTTTTCAAAAAATGCAATTATTATATAGAAAATAAATTTTTACCCCCGAATCAAATAGACTCGCCACCACTAGATTTTTTAATCTTTCATTCTCACAAAGCAATTTGTCTTTTTATTTTTCAAGTACATATTTTCGTCACCACAAAAGTAAAGTCCTGGCTCCGTCCTTGTCGTGAACTATTCAAGGCTCGTTCGAGTTCGATTCAGATACTAAACGAACTAAACCTGAACCTCAATTTTAGGCTCATTTTATAAACGAGCCGAACTTGAACTTGGCAATATTCGGCTCGATTAGGCTTGCGAACTTGGAATATATATATATATCATAAGAATTTTATATATAACCTTAAATGTGTATACACTTCACATATATAAAGTGAAAATTTATAATCTGTACATGCATAAACTTATAAAAGTTTTAGTATATGTTTTTATAGTTTTCTATATAAGTATGGACTTATTTATGTACACAATAGAAAATTTATTTGATTTTTTAGACTCGTTTGATATCATAAATATCTAATATTTTTTACTCGTTATGGCTCGTGAACAAGTTCGAGAACAAGTTCGAGTTCGACTCAAACCTAGGCAAGCTCGGCTCAAGCTCTGCTCGCCAAATTTTCATTGAGTTCGAGCTCGGCCCGAGTTCGTGTAAAAACTTAATAAATGAATCTGAACATTCTAAAGCTCGGCTCGATTCGGCTCGTTTTACAGCCCTACCTGCAGTCATCAATCAAGCTCCGAAAGGGATAATTTTTGGTGTTCTGGGCCTCCAACAGTTGGATAAAAGATGAAGTTAACCCATCTGCCTCATAAGCTTAAGCCCCCTATTGAAATTTAAACAATGCAGGTCGGATATAAAAGTAATTGGGGTGCTTTATCTATTTTTCTTCAGTGAGCACAAACTTGTTTGGTTCAGTGCAGGCATCTGGTGCTAAGGGACTCTTAACTGAACTCTTACCAAAAGATGTGTAATGACTTGTAAACAGTGGCAGAGCCAGGATTGAGAATCCTGGGGGGCCAAGTTCAAGGGCGGATCTAGGATTTTCATCTAGCGCTGACAAAAATGCACAACATATTTATGATGAAAGTTGTAAGCAAAGAAGTCGTCTAATTCTCTTTAATTTTTTAGTGTTTCCACATTGAACCTAGTGTCAAACAACTATTATCCTTACATGTTTATTATATTTGGGCTTTCATAAGTGGGTCATGCTTGTTTTGTTTTGTTAGGGCTATAACAATTTGATTCAAACTTTGTTAGAAACATTTATTTTAGTTTCAAACGAGTAACTCAGCGCTGAAAATAGCAAATTTAATTTATATCTAAATTTTAATTTTTTCAGTGCATTTTTTAAACTGCGGGGGGACCAGGGCCCACCCCATCCCTAGGGTGCCTCCACCCCTGCTTCTAAATCTTTCCCTAATTCATAGAAAACGCAAACCTAAATCGCAGGAATACAATCTTTGGTGAAGTAAAATTTGTTGCGAAAAAGTAGGACGCGAAGCAACGAAGCAATGTTCACGTTGATGAAATGATCGATGTTGAAGAGTCGAGGACTAAAAAATAGTTTAGGGGTGCAAAACTAAACATTAAAACACCCGGTTTTGATGGATGGATAAAGGTTTGATGATTGAGGTTTTCATTTGGATGTCATTCAATGTTTGCTCAACTTATGCTGTCTACTTACTCGAAATTTGGGGAGGGGGAATATTTTTTAAAAACACAAAAAAAAAAATTGAATAATCTCTGGGCGCCGACTAATTAGTGACTTGTCAGCTTATGCACTAGGCTCCCCTCCACCCCCACTAGTGCCTAGCAATTTTATCACCATAGGTAAGGCATTGCCCTATAATGCTACTAGCTAGGAACTACAAATTTTGAAGTTGTTTTGAATTCAAAAGGTCATGTTGAATGAACAAGGTTTTACTTCTTTCAGTTCTCCCACCAAGATGCGCATAAGAAAGCTGGTCCTATGCATTCCTTTGCATTTCAGGGAAAAACTTCAAATATTGAAGAAATGATCACCTAAAATGAAACTTGAGAAAGAGTAGCTAGCTAGCCAAAGTACCAATTTGGGCTCAGTTTAGTCAATGTTCCTCTACAGTTACAGAGTGAGGCTTGCTTGGGCTATATTGCAAGTGCCTTAGGGCATCCTTATCAACCTCAGTCTATTTTAGACCAAATTTAACCTCAAAAACATATTATTTACTTTAGCTAGTCACTTATTCAAAAACTCACAAAATCAGATTCTCTATTCTAATCACATATAAATAAAATAGTACTCATTTGTAAATGCTTTCTCTCTCTTCCAATTGTTTTCCTGCCAATTTGGGTAGTGGAGAGAGTGGCGCATGGTACAGAATAGATTCAAAAACTGAGTAGCCGAGGAATAGTGCCTTGCTATAAGTATTGAGGCAGTGTAGCAACTAGAAAATTTTTCCAAGTGGTCCCTACATTTTGTTGAGGCTGATTTGGGAGCATTTTTTGCCTATTGCTCAATAAAGCAACCATCAGGGGGATTTGCCTACCCTGATGAGGATGCCCTTAGGGGTCCCACTATATTGTGATGAATTGACTGAGAATTGCCAAAGGCCCAATTATGCCAAAACATGTATTGAGGTGGATGTGGGACCTGTTCTACCTGAAATTGTGGAGGTGGAACTCTATTGGGTTTAATGCAACTATAGGGATCAAATATGCTTGGAAACCATTGAAATGTCTGGAATGCATTGTTTTCTAACTCAATGAAGCCAAGTGCCCTTCTAAAGGTCAGGGTGTAGAATGGGTTGGGAAGGCTGGTGTGGGTGATAGATGGGGCTCCTCTTAACTGTTGTTGAGGGGGTTCAACTTAAGAATCTGTACCTGATACTGATACCTCAGAGGAATCGGGGATGCGGTACAACGGAAGTGCCCTATAGTGTTATAGTGCACAATCTAGGCTGTTCAAAGTGTTTTTCAATGGTCTAGATTTTAAACATTATCTTATATATATTATATTTATTTTACTTGTAAGATAAACTAAACAGTTGAAAACACTTTATACGGCCCAAATTACGCACTACAAGTCTACATCCCCTGTAGGGCACCTCCGCCCTACTGCAAATGGGGTTCTGTTGATTGAAGGGGATCTAGCTCAGGGATTTGAAGGGAAGAGTGTATAAGATGATGTTCGTGAGGTCCATAGGGTTGGATGAACTTGGATCTGCTTGTATTTCTATTCCTCTGGATTGTACTAAGGGTGACAGTGGACAGAGTACTGAACTCTGAGGTAATTCCTTCCCAGTACTTGGATTGCATGTTGATAACGGTGAACAAGAGGAATTGGATAAAGAGGGATTGTAATTTGGAGGAGAGGGAGGGGGGAGGTTCGTTTGGAATTGGGGATCTTGTAGTGCGGAGTCACACTACAGGGTTGTAATGCAACATTCGAGACATTGATTGCCCAATCAATGGTCCTGATTTCATCTCGGCACTTGCATAATCCATACCATCCATTGCCGAGATGAAATCCATGCTAAGGGTTACTAACGGCTCCAATGCCGAGCCCCAAATCCAGTTCGTTCTCCTTCGCCAGGTATTTCACATCTTATTGTTGACGAAACATTTTCATGAATTAGGTATTGAAATGGAACAACTAAGATTTACAATAACTGAATTGTCCCTTCGGGACATCCGCTAAAATTAGAACAATAACTGAATTGAACAATTAATTAGGCTGAGTTTGCATTCCAATATCTTCAAAATTTTGGATATTTTTAAACTACTAGTTGTCAAATTATAGAGTGATTTCTCTCACATACAACATTTGAAACTTATTGTCTATGAATACCAAAAATTTCAAAAATACCATAATGGAAACTCAAACACGGGGGGTCCTGAAGTGAAGGACTCAGCCCATGCATGTAAGCTCCCTTAGCCATCTGATCGACGACCAACAGTCTAGATCATCTTACATATCAAATAAGCATTTTACATATAATTTAATCCCATTTTATTTGAACCGTTGGTCGCCCATCAGGCAGCCGAGGGAAGTTCACTACACGCCGCCCAATCCATGGAAACTCACCGTGAAATATATGCGGAAAAGGGGTCATTACATCGGTTCTAGTTGTGTACCACCAGGTCCACAACGGCACAAGTAGAAGAAAATACAATAACTAACCGTGTAAAAGCAAATTGGTTAGGCTTACCTTAAATTCCGTCTGAAAATAACCATCCTAGGATGGACTACTTGGAAACCTATAATCTTCGAGCAAAACTAATTACTAGTTTAGAACTCAAAAAAAAAGAAGGGAAGAGAATGAAAAATTAGAAGCAAATTTCTTCCATTGTTTGGTCTCCTAGGAAACCAGCAAAATCAAGTACCGTTGAGCACAGATCCGGGATACTGTTGCACGGACCCTGTAGTGCGCGTCTGAGCCGTCCATCTCGACATCCAATAGTTCAGATATATATTAGATATAGCACTACAAGGTGCACTACAGTTGCAGAGATGAACAACTCGGATACCGCACTACATAGCGCACTACAAGTTCCGCAAAACAGGGTCCTGATTCCCTGTTAAGCATAGAGAAAAAGAAGAGAGATAATCTTCAACCCTGCTCCTGGCCACTTCTTTTGTTAATCCATCCCACTTTCGAATCGCTCTATCTCGTCTAAACAAGGAGAGAGAGCACAATCTTGTCGTCTTCGACTCTCTCATAGTAACTCAAAAAGAGAGAACACAAACCCTCATTTTCTCCTGTCCAATGCATAACATGAATTCTGGCAAGCACTAAAGCAAGGACAAAAACGCAAAAAGCATTGTGCAACAAAATTGTGAAAAGAGAGAATAATTTGGAAGAAGGGAAGTCCTCATTCAGCACACTTCCAATCCATCATTAATCAGTTACACCAGCGCTAAACTAGAACTCAAAAAAGGTAAAAACCCTCCGACAGAGAAATCACACTCCAGACAGCAATTCAATCATGCAGAGTGCCCAAAATGTCCTCATCCCTATACAAATGGTACCTGTACAAAAACCCACAAAGTAAAAAAACATTCAGCTAGTACTTTTAAGTTTTATAGGCCCGTTTATCAGGTGGACATGGATGAGTTGTAAGTACGTAAATTTAGCGATTTCGTGGAAAGACAACTTAAAATACAAAAATATGGGACATGGATATGGCAGTAATAATGCCCTCGCTATTTTATCTAGTAAAGTTTTTTTTTTTTAAATCTGCAATATCCTCACAGTGACTGACCTGTTTTATTGCACAAATTAGCTGTGGAATAGGCTATATATCAGTGTGTATTTACGGTATATAGATGCAAGAACTTAATGAGGGATTACACATCCTTAAGACTGCTAGTCTCACAAAAGCATGAATATGCAATACCTTGGATAAGTATTAATAACCTTAAATATAGATATTAGTTTGTGAGATTAGTCCTAAATTCCTAATCCCCGAGTACATCTTCGTTAGTTCGAGTAATAACCAGGACCTAGTATAAATATCTAGAAACAAATCACGCACAAACGTACTTATAGACAATAGAGCAGGGAGAACATACTATATGTTGTCGACCTTGCTTGAGTACCACTATAGTTACATTTAATTTTGGCCTGCTAATCCCATGAAATTTGAGTACGAAATAACGCAGTCATGTTTGAAAGACAATAAGACTCGGGCCATTCCAAGGATTTTACTGGATTGAAGTAGGCTAACATACATATTTATTCCATATGGCCTTGAGCACATACAACAATGCTAGCCATTTCAACTAGTCAAAAAAGTGAATTCTTTATAGTTTAACGCTCTTTCAAAACTCCACCAATACTATCTATTTTACGTATCCCCTATTACAATATGTATTGTTTCTCTTTTTATAATTTTTCAGTTTCACTTTTTGCTTTTGCAAAGAGGGAGGCAGGGTCAGAAGCTTTTGAAGAGAAACAAAGCAATCAATGGCTTGTGAGGAGTAACTACATATATTTGGAGAGGTCCTGAAACACATAACTGTTTAACCTATATAGAACAAACTTTAAGTAGTTGGCTAGTTTTTTTTTTTTTTGGAAGTAGAACAAGGTTAGGTATTGTAAGCCACTACGTGGATAGTCTTGCCTCATGAAGTAGACGGAAGATTGAAAGACAAGGTGGCTCGAGTTAATGTAGCTTATGAATATGTTAAGTACTGACAGTGATATTTAATCAGCACTAGACCGTCCATAAGCACAAGTAGTTGGCTAGTTAAAACATCTAAATGGGGCTTTTAACTTTTCAGGAGGTGTTCCACTAACAAAAAACTGTTTTTTTCAAACACCGAGACATGTCATTCTCTCACAACACATCACATAAAAAACCGTGAAAAATCCGTTTTTTCAAAAAACTGGGTTAGTGGAACACCCCCTCAATCGTGCATACCATCCTAGACCTACTTTCCCCGTGGGAATTCAACAAGCCCCACGGGGAAAGATTCTTCCAATTTCCTATTTCCACCACCAAACGCCCGTGGAGATGCTTACTGAAAATCATTCAATCCGGCCTATCGCGGCCTTCTTTGAAGTCAGTCATCAGGAAATGATGAGAAGAGCATAAATAAAAATGTTAAGCTTGTTTGGATTAAATGAAGAGGCAATGAGTGAGAACCAATAAGAGACGAAGAGAAACAGTAAATTTTAACAGGTCCGTTGTGTTTCTCACTCACCAAATCTCAAACCTCGCCCTTTCTTTTCACACCCTTCCCAAAGTTCAAATTGACTGTTAGTCTGGGTAAGTGGTGAATTTTTATTGCTCAATATTGTTACACTCCAAATCTCAACCCGAATCCTTTTCTTCTCTCAACCTTTCCCACAATACAAGGGAATGTTGATCTGATAGAACTAATCATGGATTGTTGCATAGCCCTCTCATTAGATATACCTACCAAACATGGCCTAATATGAACATTATAATTACCAACGGATATATAGAAGTGAGTGCAAAAAGATAGCAGAAAAAGGGATGGTGCATACTCTTTATCCTCGAGCTTAACTTGAGTACCACCATAATCAGGCAAGAGAACGGTTTCGCCCTCCTTTACAGCCACCGGTATATGATTCCCAGACTTATCACGCATTCCTGGTCCCACGGCTACCACTTTCCCTGAGTTCAGCTGAATCCCATGCCATCCATTAAACAATTAAAATATACAGGCCATGTCAATGCGACAACAAAAAGACTAGTGAAAAACAATTATCAACGTCCAATAATGATATGTGGTATCAATAACCTATATCAAGTTCTTTTTCTAATTCTTAAATGGAAAATGCTAACCAAAGGAGTTAGGGTGGTGGATAATGTGTAAAATGTGAAAAACTGAAAAAAGTGTGTTGGTATCTGCGAATGGGTTTTGGTATTGATATTCGTGAAATGTCTATTGAAATAATCGTGTTATGATAACCAGAATCAATCTTCTAAAAGTCGGCTGCGTAGTCCCTGCCTAGGCACTAGGCGACGGTCCAACTCCTCGATTAAGCAGCCGCCTAGTCAGAACTAATCCCCACCTATGCGGTGGCGGCACCTAGGCGCCCCTTCTCCGCACCCAACTGGCGTCTAGCGACTTTAAAACAGTGACCTGGAATAAGTGAAATCCATTTCTGAAAATGATCATACCAAACAAATCTCTCCTAATTTGACACCCCTAAGTCCCAGTTCTGCTTTAATTAATCCCAGTAGGCCCGCTCATTTGACAAGACTACAGTAACAGTGGAGTATTGAACTAACTTGTAGTGAATTAAAACCGTTTAATTCGGACAAAGAAAATTCTAAGCAAACATTAGTCTTAATGTAATCTAAACCCAAAATAGTCCATTACAATACTGCCAAACAAACAATTACTGTTTGTACATGTGTTTATATGGATATGAGAGAGAGAGAGAGAGAGACCTTGGAAGACTTCTCGGGGAGGAGAATACCGGCGGTGGTTTTGGCCGGAGGAGAAATCTTCTCCACAAGAACCCTGTTGAGGGTTGGAATCAGACGCTTCGCCATTTCCTTCTCACTTCTGCACCGAATACTAGGGTTTATTCACTCTCTCTCTCTCTCTCTCTCTCTCTGGGTTTTAAACGGAATGCTGGGAAGTGTGTGAGACTGGATGGTGGTAGAAGCTTCTGGGTGCTAGGGTTTTAGAGACTTGGTGGAGGGGTTTATGGCCGCTGGATAGGGAAGCCTTTCTTGGACCCTTTTGTGTGGGCATAAAACTGGCTCAAAGGCCTGGGCCACACAACCTCTGGCCCATTTTAATTTCACCTCAAACCCATATTATTATAGAGTTCAGCCCAAAAGAGTTCAAGCTTTGATACTTCCATGCTACATTAACTACGAAAAATTGCAGCAAATCAAAAAGAGAATAAATTCAGGTAGTTGATTTTCATACCCCTCAAGCTTATATTCACATTCTCTTTTTTGTCTTCCAGTGAAACTTTTTACACATAAAAAATTTACCAAACGAGGAAAAAGGGGGTATAGATTTCAATTAGGGGGTATGGAAATGGCTCTCCTGAATTCACTCCGCCAACAGCGGAAGTTTTTTCTGCCAAACCAATGCCTCAGCAAACTTTTCAAATAGGGCCAAATATCAATATATTTTGCATAGATCAAAATAGTTGGGGGAAAAAACTCGTAAAATGATTGACATAAGAGGCAGTGGCAGCACCGATCAAAAAAAAAAAAAAAGAGGCAGTGGCATCTCCAGGAATTCTCTCGAGGGTGTTCAGAAATTCTACTACGGTCCTCTAGAAATCATAATTGTACATACAAAAACAACAATGCCACCAAAAAAACAACAAAGTATTAGCCCTCGAGACTTTTCATAAGTTGAAACCGTTGCATAATAGCATAATTATCAATGGTATCAAACACATCAAATTCATATGTATAGTATATAAATCAACTACCCAATTTCCCTCGTTTTTTAATTTTTTTTTTTTTTAACGTTGTGCACCATGCGGTGCACCCTTCGGCCGTCTGATCATGTTTTGGACAGTCCGAATGTATTCAGCAATTTTGATTTGGTTTGATAATCACATAAAAACAATAAAACTCCACTCACCAAAATTTTAAGGGTTGATGGTTCCGAGATTTTGAGGAATCAAGGGTTCCTTCGGCTTACCTGCGTGCTATAGAGAAAATAGATAACCTACTTCACAAAAAAAAAAAAAAACAAGCATCTACAATAATAGAATCTAGAAGTTAAAATGGGCATCTAAGAGCATCCTCATCAGGGGAGGCAAATTCCCCTGATGTCTAAGTTGTTGAGTGAAATGGGGGAAAACCCCCCAAAATCAGACTCAACAAATCTTTTGTAAATTTGTAAAAGTTATAACTTTGCTACAGTAACTCGGTAAATCCTTTGAGGCACTGTTCACAGGTTAAAGCTATTCTATCTCCTGACTTCCTGAATAGAGAGTCTGATTTTTGTGCACTAGAGACCATTTTTTGAGGTTTTTCTTAGGTAACTAGTTAGGGCACTTTAAATATTAATTTTAGGTAGTGCACTAAAGATGCCCTTAGAGGTATTAAAAAAAATTAGCTGGACTAAACACCATTTAAAATCTCAAACTTGGGCTTTAGGCCAATTTTCTGTATCCGTAAGGGCATCCTCATCAGCATTGCTAAAATAACTTTTTGGTTAAAATAGAGAGTCAAACCCCCCAAAACTCATAAAAATTAGCCTATCTACTTTCCCTCAACAAATTATTTTTGCTACAGTACCGTTACTTCCCCAGCGAGTCACTGTTCATTGGTTAGCCTTTTTTTTTTTTTTTTTTTTTCCTTCCGGATGCGTCAGAAATGGGCAGAAGAAAGAGAGGGAGGGGGAAGAGGGAGCACACGTGGCTACTCTTTGTTGGGGGATAACATTGAAATGACGCATGGGGTGGGGTGGGGGGGCACTCACTGACCGAGGGAACATTTTAGCCTTTCAGGGAGATTTTTTTTTTTGTTTTATAGATTTGGGAGGAATAGTTTAATAAAGTAAAGTTTGGATAGAGAGTTTGATTTTTTGAGTTTTTGATAAAATGGCTTGTTAAATTGTAAAAGGTATTTTTGTGGTTAAATTTGGTCCAAAATTTGTTGAGACTGAGATGCTCTAATTAGTTGGAATGGGCTACAAAAGTAACAGCGGCATTTTCAGTCCCGCAGCCCCCTCTAGTCTTGTCGTACAGAAAATCAGCTAGAGAGAGAGAGAAAGAGAGAGAGATGGCAAGGGACACAGACCCTGCGAATTGCAAGAAGTACGGCGTTCCTTTCTACGGAGCGTCCTGGGTCCCGCCCAGCGCAATTGGATCTGACCCAAATCCAACACCTCCAGAAGGAGGAGATGAATCCTCCGGCGATGGATCACCCTCAGTCGCCGACGATAACTATCTGGTACTTGCAGGAGGTGGCGGTGAAGGCAGCAGCGGCATCCCCAACGCTCTCGTCCTCGCTCACTTCGATTTCGCATCCAATTGCCTCTCCGATCACCCTGTGAGTGTCTATTGAACACATAGATTTATAAACATATATGTATATATTAATATATACATGAATTCGACTTGAGTAATCGGCTTAATAGTGTTGTAGTTGCTCTGAGATATTGGGTTCGAGCTAGCAAAGCAAATTCGATACCAGGGTAGGGCAGAATTCTTCTGGACTAACCTACTGACATCCAAGAAAAGTATATGAATTCTTATGGTTTTAGATGGATAATTAGATCACAGAAAGAAATGCGCTAGATGGGTATATCATATATGCAATGGCGGACGTATGATCTGTCCTTGGCGGACCGAAAACACGTGTAGTTCGATAGTGGTAAGAAAAATTACATTATATTTTATCTATGTAGTATGGACGCATCGTCGGAGATCACGTACAGGTGCTGGACACCGACACTCTCCGGACATGTGTCCGACACTCAATCTCAAAGTGTCCTATTTTTTCTCAACGTTTTCCATTTGGACACTCTAGGTACACTTTGAAAAATGCTTCTAGGAAAACAAGTAGGGGATAAACGAAATAGTAGAATCTAATTATAATTCGGGAAGTTGTGTATTTTTTGTGACGTATGATGGTTTGTTGGTAAGATGGTAAGAAAGACACTCAAATGTGAAATTTTTTTCGGTGAAGCACTTAGGCGAATGGTATAAACTATAATGATGAATATTGACCAACAAATTGTTGATAACTTAGGATCAAAGGGAGTTTTTTCCACACATATATACTTATTTCGAGAAAAAATTTCCTTCCAAGAGACTTGCAGGACCAAATTTATTTTAACTTTTCTAAACTAACCTTAAAAACTAGTATAATTTAAGAGAATATTTGGAGTTGTGCAGGGGCCCAGGCCCGTCCCTACACCCCCTTCTGTCCGCCCACATGATTTCGTTGGATCACTACAGGAACTACATTTGTGAAGCATAATATTTTATCCATGCTTGATAATTCGGTAAAAAACCCTTTGGAGCAAGAGAATGGGCAAGGAAAGAAAAGAAAGGGCAGTGGGAAGGGATGGAAATAAAGAAAGAAGATGAATTTTTACTGGTTGATTTTGTTTCTCGCCAAATCTAGTCACTTTTGGCAAGATTTGGCATGAAAGTCCTACCATTTCTTTTCTGTCCCTTTCTTACAATCCAAAAGGGCTTGTTAGTGTCTGTTTGGCGTATGTAATTTAGTGAGAAATGACAGTGAATGATGAGAAAGAGAACTTTGCTTTTTTGGTTGGATTACAAATTTAGTGTACACTGGTGAGGAACAGAACTCTCTTATTTGACCGGCTTTGCTTTTCACCTAAATTGGTGAGTTTTGGTGAGCAGAAAACAAGTTGATTGGTTGTGGATTACTCATAAGTACTGAGATTTACCATCTAATAATACAGATCAATATAAAACAATTTTCATCTTTACACCAAGTTAACTCACATGCTTGTGAGAAAACAATATGCTTTCTTTTCTTTTTTCATCTGCTACAAAAAAACACCACCCAATCTTCAAACAATATTTTGTTTCAACAGGTTGGGATATTTAATGTGGTACAAACCTCAATGTCATTTGTTCGTTTGTTTAGTGTCAACAGCGAATTGTTGTACTATTAAGAAGTTGCTGATGAGATCACGGTATCTAGTAACACTAGTTCACATATGGTTGATTGTCGTAGCGGTCAGCCATTAGAAAAACTCGTATTTGTTGTTGATTTGGAACAAATATGCAGAATAATTAGGTAGGGCTAGACGGATAATATGCAAGAGTTGCACCTAACAACTCAATCCGCATGTTGCCATGGCACGGTTGGATTTGATGAGGAAGAGTTAAAAGGGCCCAACTAGTGTCGAACTAATCTTGCTTGGGCCGCCTCATACGTAGTCTCTCTTTCACGAATTGGTCGACTGTGTTATTAGTCCCATAACTTGAACAGTGAGTGCTGGGGAGTTTGGTTATTGTGTTGGATTCTTGCCACTAAATTTTACTTTTTTATATCTGTGTAAATTATTCTTTCATGTTTATCTCACAGTTGCAAATGTGTAAATTATTCTTTCATGTTTATCTCACAGTTGCAAATGTGTTAAGACAACCTTCTATTTCGTAATATGAACCTTATTTGCAGTCTTCCTATGATTTATGGTTTCGGCCTTTTATTAGGACAAAACTTATTCATTTGATGATCTTTTATTTTAGGTGGCAAAGCTTGGAACTGGTGCTGATTTGCCTTACAGAATGACTGTCCACCCTGGAGGAGATGGCGTTATCTGTTCCTTGCCAAAAAGTTGCAGGTACTTCTCTGTTACTTTTTTTGTTACAAAGGGCTTACTTAACCAAAGAGACTGCAAATTATTATTTGCTTGAGAAGATATATGGACTTAATTTGCTTCGTAGGGATCTAAAGGATAGTCAATCCATTCAATTTTACTTGATTCCTCCTCTGTTTTGAATCCCCCATTTATCAGATGCCAAAGGAATATTTTCAACTTTTTTTTTTATCCCAAACTCCAAAGGCATTGGTCAGGAAACTTTATTCTTTGCATGTATGTGATCCAAAAAAAGCTACATAAAATGGCCAATGTTGATAAGCAATTTTACTTGGGGATGCCAGGAGCTTTCATATCTAATATGATGGATAGGCAGTGCAATTGAATAATGATACCTTTGTGCATTTACTTCCATCTATTTGTGTGATGAGATATGCATGGGTTTGTCATACGAAGAAGATAGTTCTGTTGCAGATGACATGGTGCAGTGATGGGAATGAGATGTGTTAGATGCATCTGTCGTTGCAAATTGCAATAGCATATTCTAGCGTTACAAGTTCCGTTGTTTAATTTTGCTTTTCTAATTGAGTTGAAGTTCCTACCCAAAGGAACAAATATGCTTTGAACCTTCTTACATCCTAATTAGAGAACCATACTCAAATAAGAAATTATAGGTTTCAGTACTCGTAAGGTTGAAGTGATAATGCATAAAGACAATTTTTTGTTGATGAATACACCTTTTGACTTTGATCCTATGTCCGTGTTGTTATTTTTATAAATTGCCTAGGTTTCTAACGCTGGTCTTGGCCTTTTTCCCTTTTTTCTTGTGTCTTTATTTGATGTAGATGCTTCGAATGGGATAAAGTCGAGAGCACTGATGGTCATAAAGTGAGCCTAAAACTGTCTGACAAAGTCATCGATGCGCTGGAAGATGTAGGGCAACAGTTGGCATTGCGTTTTAACAGTGATGGTTCTGTTCTTGCTCTAGGAGGCGAGGTAGAGATCAATTTTCCCATTAGTCTACTATTATGAGGATGTGCTTGCTGCATGGTAGTCAATACATCTTGGAGTGTGCATGGTTTTTACCCCAAAAAGGTGGACCATCTTATAATTTTTTGGAAGTACTTGCTATGTGGAAGTTAAGGGAAAAACACTAGTAGCATACAGTACTAGAAGAAAACATTAGATAGTAATTATTTGTTAATGTCAAAGGTCATCTCATTCTTTCAATTTGGAATTTCTCTTAGTGTTAGAAATCCTCTATTGAGCTCTAGTCAAGCTACACATACCTTGTACCATGGGATTACATCATGATGTGTTAAACAAGCGACAACTAGAGCCTGGACTCTGCAAGAAAAAGATTTGTTTGATGCTGGTGTCATTTTCCCCTTTTGGCCCTTTAAGTGGAATGCTCCTTTCAAATAAAAACTCCCCATCCTGCGCTGCAAGATTTATAGGATATTGACCTTTTAATGGAATTTTCATATGGTGCTGGAATCCAATTTCACACAAGAGATGGTCAAGTTATCAAGGAATTGCCAATCCGAAGACACCTGACAGCTTTGATATAAAAGATGGAAAAAAACACATTCCTCCACGCTGATTGTGCACAAGAACTGCTGCCGTCTTGATGAAGTTTCAAACTTTTGAAAGAACTACTGCCATCTGGATTTTCATTTGACATGCAATGTAGGTGCACAAGAAGAGACCGATATCGTTTGTACCTTCATAGGATAAGCAGTTTAGTATAGGCATAGTTTTAAATAGTGGTAGCAGGAGACGTAGCGGTCATGGTTTTAGTGCAGCAGTAGTGGGCGTATCAAACAATACGTAGCAGGATTCGGGTGTAGCAGTCGTGAATTTTTTTAAATCATTAGAAACTCATAAAACTTTATGATACATTTTTTTCCCTCTCATTGGCTTAATTTGTCACATTTTACTCAATCCTAGAATATATAATAACACATTTTTATCCTTGGAATTGTTTTTTGCATATAAATGTCAAGAATCAAGATACAATGGTGCCTAGAACAATGAAATTACATATACACCGAATATTTTTTCCTCCACAGCTTTATTAAACTTGCATGTTTTTATCTTTTAATCTGACTTGTGTGTTTTCCCAAGCAAAATACATGTTTCAATTGGGACCCTGAACTCCTTTCAAAAAATTGAGACTGTCCTCTCTCTCTATCCACTTTACTCAAATCTCTCTCTCTTCTTTCTCTCGCCTGTAATCCTCTACACCAGAGAACATCGTCGATGTAGCGTTCAACCCTGGTTACGTCGTCTCCCGTTTCTCTTTCTTCCGGAAAATCACGACAGCACCCAACTAATCGGGTATCATCCATCCTGCTGCTCCGTTTCTTTCTTCAAAACTGGTCCGCTACTTACTGAACTGGTCCGATACAGTTCAGAAAACTGCCTCAAACCGCTACATACTGTGATTTTCGCTCCTAACGCTATACCAGTCAGTATTCAAACCAGAGCTTAAAAAAACCGGTACGAGCCGGCCGATACAGTTCGTCGTGGCCGGTTTTTAAAATTATGAGTATAGGACCTTTCGTGAGGCTTCCATCAGCCACATGGAAGGTTGGTAAAACAACTTGTTCATCCGTCCTTTTCAATTCTCAAATATGTGAAACTACACCGAGAAGAAAGATGAGAAGCAGAGATAAAAGCAGAAGAAATACGATGGAGTAGAAAGATGTAATATGAAGACTAGAAGGGAAAGAAGTTGTGAAGAAATAATTGAGGAATATATAATGTGAGTTGAGAAATCCAGAATCACCAAACAGAAAGGACAAATAGAGGTAAACACATTCTCTCGTGCGTGCGCGCGCAGAGAGAGAGAGAGAGAGAGAGAGGGGTGAACCTTGTTACTTTTTGTGGCTATATTGTGCTTGACCTTTCCTTTCTTAGACAGGAAAGTTGAAATTTAAAAGCAAAATGACATCTTTATGCAAATTATTATGTTATACCATGATCGTATTTTTTGCGCAGTACAGGATGGAAAGTTGAGGGTTTTTAAGTGGCCTAGCATGGAAATTATTCTTGATGAAGCTAAAGCTCATGCCTCCGTGAAGGATTTAGATTTCAGGTTCACAGTAGTAGCCTCACTAAGTTTATTGTCTACTTTTGAATCTCATTGTTGAAAGGTTCTAGATTTTAATTACAATTTCTGACAGTTGATTTCGGTGATGTCATGCAGCCCTGATGGCAAGTTTCTTGTGTCAGTAGGAAGTGGTGGCCCTGGTAGGGTGTGGGATGTGACATCATCAAAGACAGTAGCTTCTTTGCCAAAGGAACACGTGAGCAATAACTTGTTATTCCAACCATGTATTGGACTAATTCATACAAACATTTGATTGGGTAGCAGCCGCAGAATCCTTGGGGTGTTTTATACCTCCGCTCAATATCTTCCGGTTCTTATTTGAATACCTTTACAAGTGCACATGATATCTTCCACTCAATTTGTTCAGTCATTGGTTTGAAACTGAGTGATCAGATTATCACAGCCATCTGAATGGCCCTGAGTTGAAAATCAAATGCAAAATTGAATTAGCCTGCATATCAATACATGAATTATCCTTTATATTTGAAAAATGCAGAGCCCAAAAAATGTATGTACGAATTTATTAAATTTGGAAGGAAATAAACTGCACCTCTGCGAGACTTCCTACTAGGTTGCTTTATTGCGCAGGAAGCTAACTTTATCTTTCCTTCATGTATTTGTGTAACTAACACAATCTTGTGCTCCTTTACAGGATGAGGTTTTTGGCTTCTGCAGGTTTTCACGTAGTGACAAGAATCCAGTTCTCTATAGTATTGCAATTCGAGGTGCTTTTCAGGACTCAATGCCTGCAACTTTTTCTGTATAAAGAAAGTTACTTCACTATACACTAATTTTATGAATGGGAAAATCATGAAGCGCCTTCTGTTATGTAGGTCAAGGTGTAAGTATTGTGAAATGGGATACGTCTTCGTGGAAGAGGGTGAGCACAAAGCACATTGTTCGAGACCCAGTTTCTGCGTTTAATGTATCAGCAGATGGAAAGCTCCTTGCAGTGTAATAATTCTTTAGTTAATTTGTTTTGGGGTCTTGAGACGTGGGTTTTCACCCTTGGAGACTAAGAATTGTGGACAAAAATCACTTCTTTCGACCTGAAAAGGAGTACATATTGTTAACTAGAAGTGTTCAAAGGATAATAAATTAATAACAAGAGGAGCTTTGTAAGAATCTCCCATTTGAGAGAGTGAAAAAAAAAAAAGTTTCTTTCAGGTAGATACCTTCTTAAGATTCATCCTCATTGTTAGAAGTTGAGTCTTTTGCTAATTCTGACCATAATTGATAATACTAATAAGAGGAAAGGTTGTAGAACGGCTAATTGCAGTATTAACAGTGATGCTTGTGAGTCTGTGTCATTATCTCCTCTATTAAAGAAAAGACCTAAGAGAAAGTTAAGCCACATCAGCTTTTAATTACCACCAATGTTCACAATTTCACAGATTTTTGCAAGTGATTCACTTTTGTTTCCATTTTGATTTTTACGAATGCAGAGGAACAATTCAAGGTGATGTTTTAATTATAAATTCCGTCAATATGCACGTACGGAACGTGGTTAGGAAAGCACACCTCGGCCTTGTAACTGCTTTGATGTTCTCCCAAGATTCAAGGTCTTAATACTAGTCCCTTTATCGTTCCTGTAGTATTCATGTTTGTGTTGCATTGTTGCTGCATTGCCTATGAAAAATGGAGTTGATTAAACATGTGGCTTTTAAATACAGGGCTTTGGTCTCTGCATCCTTGGATTCAAGTGCAAGGGTGACTATTATTGAGGACGCCAAGAAAAATGGTACGTACTTCTACTTCTTCATTTTACTGATACAGGAGAATTAACCTGTGTGGTTGCCGGCTTTACAGCTTCAAAAACCAGCCACTGGCTAGAATCTGGTTCTAGGCTATGATTTAGTCCATCAGCTGCGCTAATACAATTTCATTGTTACGAGTAGTATTTTCAACATATTTTTAATACACACTCATTGTGTATTCTGTATCTTCCTATTTTCTATCCTCCACCTATCTTAACCAGTCTAGGGTTCCGATCTCTAAGCAGGAGGTTGATCTAGATCCCAAAAAATAATAAGGAAAAAGGTCTACGAGAATATCAGTTGAAATTTCATGCAAATTGAACTTTATCTAGAGGACCGTGGCCACATTTTTTTGAACAATGGAAATATGTAAGGGTGTCTTGTTCTCGTGTCTTGTTCCTTTTTATAGGTTGTTAAAGAGTTAACAATCTTGAAAACAATCAATTTTACTTGGTTTTTTTGTTTAATATTTTTGCAGGATTGAGCTTGTGGATAATTATACTTGTCATCTTGCTTGCAATAGCTGCATATTATGTGAAGACAAAAGGTATTCTTCATTAGAGGCCTAACACATGCCCCTAGAGTGTGAAATGTGTAACTTAAAACGTATGGTGAACAATTTGATTTCCCCTCAAACGGACGCGAATAGTATCTTGAATAGAATCTTGATGTATAACTATTCATTTAATTGGTGGCTTGTGTCTGAGCAAAGCAGTTTTGAGACTTGGGATTATACGAAATTATTTTCGCAAGTTGGAAATTAAAGCTTGTGTCGTCTTATTTTGAATGGGATCTTGTTCAAATCGTTAATTGTTATTGATCGAATTGTTTATGTTCCTCCAAATTGGATGAGTGTTGATGTCTGATGCTTTTCTTGAATGATTTATGTGGAATTGATTGATTGGTTTCATCATTCATGGAGTACTTTTCTCCGCATACCTTTGCTTCCTTTGTAATCCTCCTCAGGTAAATTTTACGAAAATGTCTTATTATTTCCGAATTTACCTTCAATGTAATGTTGATTTGTAACGTTTATTTTACATGGAGTGGGACCTATATTTACACGGGACTCACGTCATGTAAAAAGATGTTATAATGTAGCTGTCAACAATCAAAATAAGGACAATTATTATTTTGGCTTATTATTGGTTTTGTTGCAAGTGGTTCAAAACAAAAGTCGACCGAGTGTTGCTCATTTGCGAGTGTTGCTCATTTGCGAGTGCAATTTTGTTCACCTTCCTTGAAAGAGAGCAAACGACGCCCTCTCTCCTATTGGTTGGAATGAGCAATAATCATACTCAAACTCAGCTCAACCCAAAAAGCTATTTGAGAACTACAAGAACTAACTTGAACACAATTTTAGAAGTCATTAAATCAAGCAGTTGCCACCACCAAAGAACATTTTTAAAATAAAGTAAAAATGTTGATTTGGACAGAATTTCCTTTAGCTGGCCTCCCCTTTGTGAATGTGTATTCCTCACAATCCCTGTCCATGGGGAATTAGAACTCAAATGCAAGAAAAACTTCTGTGATCCAGATGCTATCTCATTACAAGATTGCTTGCAGTGTCATCATCCCCCTCGGTGACCATACACGACATTTAAGACTCAAATCACTTCTCATTTCCTCCAAATTGAAAGGTATTTACATTGAGGTGGTATATACGCCAAAGAAAACGAGCAGGGAGATGCTTGAAGTAAGCTCCGGAGTGTCACAAAATTAAACTCAGTTTGATGTCCATCAGTTCCCAAGCGAGACAATAAAGCTGGGATTCATTAGCCTGGTTGCTTTCCCTAACTAGTTTGGCAGGTTCCCAAAGTTAGTTCCAATGAATATCGATTCACATTTCTTTTGGAAATACAATTCTCTTCGTGGGTGAGATTTCTCGAATATAATTTCTGAAATCAAGAATCACTTGTGTTTTCTTTGATAGAGGGAATAACCTACAAAGGCGGACATAAAAAATGTCCATAGCACCTGCAAACAAATGATCAAAATGAAGATCACTATAATACAGATGGTAATCTTGTAAAAATAAGAAATAGCAGTCCAAGTGAAAGAGAAATCGAGGAAAGTAAATTGAAATTACAGTATTAATTGCATGCCACCGTTCGAGTCTCTTAATCCTTGACTGCATATCTTCAATCACACCTTCTAATGGAGAAGCTTCCCTACTCGGCGAGGAATCTGAAGCTGAACTACTTCCCTGTTTCTCCATGGCGATATTACACTGGAGAATCAGAAAAATGGAAAAGACAGGAAAATGTAAAACTCATGTTTCATATATTTGCCCCTTCTATAAATGCAAACATAAGAGCACATTTTACTGGTTCTTTCGAGGTTTTTTGCATTCAAAGTCCCAGTGGCTGGTGGATTCAAAGTAACTAATAGGGAAGCCTTCCCTGAAAATCTTTATCTCAAAAGATAGATTTTTTATGTATACGACTAGACTAAAATTTGGGTGCAATAACCAAATATAGAGCTGTCCATGTAAGAAGTTTAATCAGCTACTCTTGTGCCTCAGATTGAGAGAGGGAGATATGCTACCAGATACTATATTCTGACATCTAGACCACTCAAATCAAGAGAAAACGCAAAGAAAGGAGTGAAACAAGTAAAAGATCTAACAAATGCTTTTCACTAAACCGGAGATCCATAATAGATGCAAGTAATTGTTAGAAATTAAAAAATACTCCCGTCGTCCCAATTTATTGGTCCCTTTTAGGGATTCCAACTAATTAGGGGAACATAATCATTACTGTTGTCATACTTTTTCTTTCCTCCTTTAACTCAAAACATCATCATTTTTTTAGTTCAGCGGAAAAGCCTTCAAAACATCATCATTCATTACATGTACTTACTCTAAAAAAGTAAGGGTAAAAATGGAATTTCATTAGCTAATGCTCCATATTAGTTTTGAATTGGGACAAAAAATTTAGGACAACAAAAAGTGGTGTTTGGAACCAAAGATTGGGTACGGAGGGAGTATATGCTAGTACTGAAGTCACAAAACAAGATTTGAAACTCACACTTCTAGACTTTTGCTTTTTGAAAGTCGAGACTGTTTCAGGATTATTTGACGCCGCTATAGCATTTGTCTAATAGCCTAATTTGTGGATGCCAGTTATGTACCTGAGATTGTATCAATTCCACAAGTTCCTGCAATCTTGCAGCTTGCTGAGTATGAATCCCACTGGAACTCCTTTCTAGTAATGGTAATCTTTCCAGAATTATTTGAAGATAACTCTGACAAGACAGCATAAGGGTCAGCGGTCATCCATCAATTCTGGCTCCATTAAAATGGACTCAAATGCTAAATCACATGCAAGTGAAATATATGCATAAACAGGCCAAACAAACCTTAGTAGTGTAAGAACCATCAAGCTTAAGTTTTGAACCAGCAGCAGCCACAGCATCTTTGTCAACCCCTTTGATTTGTAGGTAAGGATTTGAGACATCTTGTATACGATCAACCTCAACCAGAATCTGGAGGACAACAATTTCTATAGTTTTTAGGCATTTCAGACCTAAAAACAAGCCAAAACATCAAATACAAACCCAGGAAACAAATTTTATGACATAAGGATCTCTGTGAGAGTGTCAATGATCACATAGACAATGGAAAGCGCAACACTTCAGAATCAAAAGAATTTGTAGCGACCAGATCATGAAAGATTTACCCAAAATAGGATACGATAGGAAAGAATTTTACAAGAAAATTACGAATGCCTACAAAAAGCTCATCTCAGGCACGAGAAAATGTACTTGAATAATTAAAGTTTTCTAACAAAAGATATGCCATGAAAATAACAAAACCTTTCCATCTTGGTAGATATATGCACATGCTTCGATGTAAGCCACAGCTTTATACCTGAAAGGGAGAAAATCAAAAGATATCATGCAATGCAATGAAATGAAGAGGAAATAGCCATCCCAAAACTGTCTCTAAAAATCTAGCACGTAATATGACCAATTAAGAAGCCCACTAAGGGGTTATAACATACGGGTGTGAGATTTAAAGAGCAGTGAAGATAGCAAACTACTAGAAAATAAGGAAATTACTCTCACCAAACCTAACAACTTCAAATGAAACATGAAAAGCCATCCACTATGACCAACATGACCTCTCCAATGGAAAAACCTACATATTGCTGCCGTTGACAAGCACAAATTTTTTAACTAAAATTTACCTGCATAAGTGCATGCTCCATGTGATATATTGTGAAATCAAAATCTTCAGTTACCAGACCTTACTTCTCAATTCACAATCTTTTGCAGAATAACATGTGTCCCCTTCTGAGAGGCAGATTATTGTCAATTGATTGAGACCTCGGTTGGACAAACTTGTTAGCACCTTTCACACTAGTTTTACACCCACTATCTATCATAAGATTACCGTTTTTCAAGAAATCACCCACAATCAAAGGGAAAAGAAAGGTGGTCTTCAAAATTTACTTTGTGAAAGACTCTGCTAGAGTTTCCTGGCGATTTCTTTATGTCAGTCTGGTTTCTTTAATGTTAACAAGAAATGGATTGACTTTCTCTAGATCTGTGTTTCTTCTTTTTCTTTCTCCATTCCAAAAGTGTAAAACAACTCCCTATTTTCACCGCTGGCAGGGTTCCGAGGGTGACCCCCTGTCACCTTGTTCATTTGTTCTCTGCATGGAAAGACTTCCTCTTTTTAGAAATTGAAAAGGAATCAAAGCATTTACAATGACCCTTCTTTTAGTCACCTCTTCTTACAACATCATAATTTTTGCCAAGGATATTGAATCTGCTATAATGCGAATATGCAATGATAGATCTCTCAAAGAGTTTTCTGAAGCTCCAGCTTTTTAACTTCCAAAAATCCAAGCTGTCAGTCTCTCCCAATATTACTAGAAGGGGAAAACCACTCTAAGCCTTCAACGTGCTATTCCTCTCGCTGCTGATTTGGCTAAGTACCCTAGTGTTCCTCTTCTTCATAGAAAGTAATATTATCAATACATTCTAGAGAGAGAAAAGGACAAAAATGAACCCTGCCTGGTTGAAGGATGGTGGCCTTTGCTCAAGGACAGCTAAAGACAACCACCTAGTTTTGTCCATAAACGGCATGTTTTGCAGCCGTATATAGAAGGGGGATATGGTCCCGGAATATCTATATCCCTTTGGGAAGTGACCAAATCTTATCCGGCCTCCCATTTACAATTTAACCCTCACTGGCCTGGCCCCACCCCTGCCGTGCTATATTCTGGAGAGAGAGAGAGAGAGAGAGAGAGAGAGAGAGAGAGAGAGACCCCTGGCACCACATACTCTTTTTTTATATTTGTTTATTTTGGACAAAAAGGGTATTTTTACACAATTTTACATTATCCAACCCCTCATATCCCCCTCCTACAACAACGAAACAAACCAAGTAACTTTTAATCTCCCCTTCTAAAATAATACCCCCTCCAATCATATCTACCTCTTTATCCCTCTCTTATTATATGCCCTTCCCCTTCCAAAACATATCCCGCTAACAAACAGGCCAAAAGCAATAAAAGCATCCAGTTCAGAAGTCGGAATCAATTGGCCATAGGTAGTGACTCCGCCCAAGGCTCATATACAATTTTTTGAGGTGATAATTAACGATGTGGAATAAGCTCCAACAGTATACCACATGCATTATTCTCAACTCAACGTGAAGAGGTAGCAAACAAAGGATCGATAACATTGGGATCAAAATAAAATAAAGTGCAACTATGGTAGAAACAGAGGAGGAACCAAAGAGAAGGATCAAAGTAACAGGAGAAACTGGATCATTCAAAACCTTAAGATCATTCGTCTGCTACTTCGAACACTCCTTCGATCGTCGTATTCAGTTTGTCTTATTGAATATCTGGACTACCACAAATAAAACTTTTGTTATAAAGATTAACATTACGATGTCTGGTGATTATTAACAGGATTCCATGGATATACTGAAGAAATTGCTGATGCTATTATGAGGGGTTTCTGAAGCTGTATGTAAGTTAAAGCTCAATACCAATGGGAGTTTGAAGGGCAAACAAGGACCAGAAGTCTTGGTGTAGTGTTTCGCTATGAGAAAAGACCTATGGATTATCGGTATGGATTATCAGTACCATTGAAACATTCCAATCAGTTCATGTCTGGAAGATGAAATATGAGGAAATCTCATGGAGATGACTGCTGTGATGCAACAAGGATGAAGTAGGGGAATATAAAGTGAAGACTTGTAAAAGATGGGGCTCCCACACTGCCACACAATTATCCTACAAAAACCTACTTGAATATTGATGAGATTTGATGAGGAGAGGCAGATGCACGATAGTTCATAACGTGTGGGAAGGTGTTAAGGCGGCAGACAAGCAGGCGAATTTAGGAGTTGAACAAAATTGCCCATGCTCACACTGATGACCCACTCCAGAGACCATCAAGGACTTCCTAACTTCAGAAATAGCTGGTGACGCCTTTGATGGACACTATATTACACAGGAGCAACAAAATCCAAGCCCAGGTTGATAATTACAGAATATAGGCTCTTTTTCCAAGGGGAAAAGAAGAAGAAAGAATAAATAATGGTAATACAAATGAACTAAAGAAATTCAGGAGAGAATAGACCTACAAGAAAGAGGGAGTAGAAGTAGCGTAACTAGCGTTCTTTCCCTTGTTCTCAGTGTTTATAATGCAGCTCAATGTAAAAAAATGTCTTCTCTTAAAAATAAGGCTAACACAACATTTCCATATCATCTGTAGTTCCAATTAGTATAGGAGGAGAACAAAAATCTCCTAAATCACAATCCTATGGTGTATGCCAGAAAATAAGGAAGCAGCTCAAACATCATTGTTCATGCATCAGGAAACGAGGAAACCTCATTTAACTTCGTTAAAATCATCCAACTCAACCAATTGGCAATGAGTGGAGAGGCCGCCCAGGCTCATATACTTGATTTGGAGGTTATAATTAACCAATGTTATTTGGGAGAGCAAAGTGATTAGGGTGTTCGTCGATGTGGTAGGGAGTTCCTTTTTAGGCCAGTTCAGATACCAGTTAGGGTTTGTGGTTACGTTTCAGATCGTACCTAGCGTTCTCAGTTAGGGTTAGATAGAAAGTGGAAGACACGGGTTTCGTCAACGTGTGGGTTTTATCGGAGTTTGGTCGTCACTGCAGACTGGTCAGTGGTCGCCAGAAGGAATGGTGGCTATGGTGGTGGGTTAGGCTCTGATACCATATTAAAGCATCTAACTCAAAACCAATTGGCAATGAGTGGAGAGGCTGCCCAAGCAAATATACTCAATTTGGAGGTTATAATTAACCAGCGTGGAACTAGCTATAACAAACTTTCTCAAGATCCTTCCAGATTTCAAGTGTCACAACAGAACAGACTTGTCATAAAAATTAATGTAGAGAACATGCTAGCATAGTAAAATTCTCTCTCTTATGGATGTTAAGACTTAAAATGCAGGGAAGTCCCCTAAAAACAGAACATCATAAACAAAAACGATAAGTCCATCTTCAAAGATTCACTATGTTGCTTACCCAAGGTTCAGGAGGCCAGCAACCGTACAAATGCTGATATCAAAATCAACTTTTGGTTGAATAATAAAATTTCCTTCTCTTATGGGCTGCAAAACACATTTCAACAGTAGACAAGCACCACATTTTATCCTAAAACAAAAACAAAATCCGAAAATAAAAGAAACCACAAACCTCTCGTATCAGCAAAGCAAATCTTCCCTCGCATATTCTGACTCTTATGCAGTCACTCTCAGCTAACTGGCCATTATTAGCAGGTATTCCAGGAAGCCTAAAGTATATATCAATAAAATTCTGAACAGAACTACATAGTTTCGCAGGATCAAGGATTCTTAAAATCTCTTGATATGCCACCTGTTACACAAAGGATCAGAAAAAAATGCCAAGGAAAATCATTTTACTACAGTTCTTGACGGAAGCACTATAAATAAGACTTACTTGCTTGTTACTTTTCAACACAAACAATGAGCTCTCAGGGGAAAGCACAGGATCAAAGTCATTACGAATTTTGAGCTGCAAGGACATACAAAACAGTTGCAATGGCGTTACTTGCACAGGATTATAGTATATTGCAATAAAGAAAAATATTAAGACGGTACAGGCATGTGAAGCATGAAAAACTATCCAACACAATCTACTATTGTTAGTAGTTCTTAAGGGTTTTATATGATGCCACTATATCAAAATGATACTGGTTCAAGTCAAACCAACCAAACTAATCCTTGCGTTTAAAAGTAGAAGTTTGACAAAATATTCAGGATTTCTGAACTGATGATCATAAAATTAGATTAGATACGATACAAGTTCACACAGGTGAATATCTGAAGGCCATGGAAACTCTTAGGATATTCCATCAAATATTAAACATGGAGAAATAATTTATTTTGGAGATAAAAGGAGACAGCGAAATAATAGCAACAATTAAGCTTCAAATATTTCCCCTTACATGTGCATGAACAAGATGTGGTTCAATGTGCTGCTGGAACATTGGAAACACCGTTGTCATAACTTCATTTTGGGACATAAAGCACCCAACTCTACTTTTGTCCCTTTGAACGCGAGAAATAAGATGCGAATGAACACCTCCAACCTGTTTTCAAAAAGCCAGTTACCTCATATCAAGTATTTCTCCTAATCCAAAAGAACTGAAAAACATAACAGGAAACAAGCAAGCCGATCACAACAGGGGGCAAAGCCTAGTGACTGAATTCATCCTTACAACAGCAATCCACAAGTCGAGTGATTTTCTGATATCAGGGTGCAAAGCATAAACCCCTTCAAAGATGATCTGGTCAAATTAAACAGAGAAAGTACTTAGGATAAATAAGCAAATACAGTTTAAGCCATAGATAATTGTCATCATTAAAACAGTTGCATCAAGATGACTAGGCACATATTGAGCTTAGCTGTCACCATAGTGAATTCCCTCACAATTTCCATTTCGAATGTACTAGATTGTTAAAAGCATCAACTAATTGGATTTCTTTGGCAAACCCTTTTTGCTGATACTTGCACATGTAAAGTCATTAGGAGCAAGATTTAAACAAATTCATAATATATTAATATACCACTCCACAATCTTCAGAAACTTCAAGTTCCTTGAACCCACTCCTTGTGCCATTTTCCAGATCAAATATAGGCACTTTTGTTCTTCGGAAGTTCCTTATGTCATCAATATTCTGCAAGCAACCATTAATACAAGAAATTGTCAAAAAAACTATCTTTCCTTCCTTTTTTTTTGTTTTTCATTTTCCATTTTTTTCCTTTGTGGGCGGCAAGGGTGACAAAGGGAACATACAGTATCAATTTTGTCCTATAGCGTTCCATTGATGAATATAAACCATATAATAAGACCATTACCCACTTCCAGGCTTTGAAACTTAGAAAATTGAATCCCGGTGGTTGCTAACAACGTTACAGAGTGGAGATATGAATACGATTTGCTACAAAAAAATCAAAATCAAGGAAAAGGGAATACAACAAGAAGATAGCCCTGTATAAAGTTACCAGACATAATAAGGGAAAAGTGACAACAAAGGCATTTCCACAAATATCTCTTAGGAATATAAATTTATAGGATACTTGATTTATTACAAAGTGGTGGAGAATGGGAGCAAGATCAAGTCAAAAACAAACACAAGGACACCAGAAAGGTCTTTCAAAATCAAAAAACAGACAATTAACAGAGGAGAGAGCCCCCAATATCAATGAGCCGGCTCTGCTTGCTTATCAACTGATTTGTTTCGAATGCATCCATATATATTGAAATTCCGAATGTACTTTCATATAAAAATCTGTGGTTGAAGTAGACCAACATTATATGGTACAGCTTTGTTTCACTTAATCAATACAACAGTGAAATCCATAAATCTGAATTTCCTTGCATACCAATAAACTAATAAATTATTCCAACATGCATGCATATTGATTAACAAACTTTTGGAGTAACTACTACTTCTAAAGATCCTCGAAATGACTGGCCAAAAAAATGAAGTGAACTAAGCAGAATTTTTTGTTTGTTGACCATTGAGTATTGGCCATTTACCTCTAGAAAGTAGGTTTAACAATCCACAGATTCCACACCATTTAGTAAATGATAAAGCTCTATTGCCTAAGGCACGGGCAATCTGCTAGTGCTCTAAAAAGGACATCAATTCGGCAATGACCCATGGATTGTATCAAAGAAAATCATAATAATAATAAAACTAATTAATAAAGGACTTTCAAATAAACAGAAGTTGAAGAGGAAGAATCAAGATCAGAAATGCAAGAAGAAAAAGAACAGCGAGGAGGAAATAAATGAACCTATAAAATAAGTCTACGAATATTGACTTGCTTATGACTGATTTGTTTGGAATGCATCCCTATATATCAGAATTCCGAATATACTTTCATATAAAAACCTGTCGTTGAAGTAGACCAACATCATATGGTACAGCTTTGTTTCACAAATCAATACAACAGCGAAATCCATAAATCTGAATTTCGTTGCATACCAATAAACTAATAAATTATTCCATCATGCATGCATATTGATTACCAAACTTTTGGAGTAACTAATACTTCTAAAGTTCCTCGAAACGAATCGCCAAAAGAATGCAGTGAACTACGCAGAATTTTTTGTTTGTTGACCATTGAGTATTGTTCATTTACTTCTACAATGTAGGTTTAACAATCCACACCATTAAGTAAATGATAAAGCTCTCATTTCATCAACTCTCTGTTATATTTTCTGGTCTACCAGTTTCCATATTAGAATAAATGTGACCATTTTTTTCAACCAGAATTCATAACCCTATACAGAAAGCTGTACAAAAAGTATGTTATGAAAGGAGGACACATAGTGCCTTACCTTTGAAAGCAACGGAAGATCAAGAGAGCTAAACTCATCATACTTGAAGTCCTTCACTTGCTCAGATTTATAATAACTTTCAAGGGAAACGACTTCACAACCAACAATATTTGCCATTTTACGAGCCAAACTAGTTTTTCCAGACCCACTTGGACCCCCTATGACAACAAAAGGAAAACAAACATAAGTGACTCTATATAAGCTCAAACTGAACTGCTACTGAGCCCATTTTGAGCTTTGCAATGTAATCATATTTGATGAATAGTGGTGAATGAAGTACAAAACAAGTTTTTTTATTTTTGGTAAGCAAGTACAAAACAAGTTATCCAAACACTAATATGCAAACAAAAATGTTAAGTCAATGGTGATATGGGAAAACAGCACCAAGCCACCAAGTCATCACTCAAACCACACCAGCACATACCAACATAAAATAATATGTTTGGAAGTAAAGAATTTGGACAGACCAATCAGCCCATTCCACAAGACCACGATCTGATGAGCAATCATAAGACAACTACTTTATTAATTTACGCCACAGGCTAGGCTTGCACTCAATCAACTCATCCCAAAGGACCCAGACACCCATTAACGAGTACTATTTACGTATACTTTCATAGATAATAATGGTAAGGAGAATAAAAGGTGCACTTTTCATCGCAGTAATGACATGATCTTGCAAATGTTCACATCACAGGTGATAACAACTAAAAGAATCTTGAATGCTGACATGGGCCCCAAACCCCATGTTACAGTTTGTCCCAAATTGGTTAATTATAACCTCCAAAGCTAGTTATGAGCCTGGGCGGCCTTTCCACTCATTGCCAATTGGTTTTGAGTTGGATGCTTTAACATGGTATCAGAGCAAGGCTTTCAGAGGATTTAGGACAAAAACCCTCTTGGTTATTGCCTCGTTGTTCGTGCCACAAGTGCACCATGTTTCATTATGATCCCAATGTTGTGGATCTGTTGTTTATCTCTCCACGTGTGGATCAGGGGTCGCACGTGCGGGGGAGTGTTAGAGTTTGTCCCACATTGGTTAATTATAACCTCCAAAGCTAGTATATGAGCCTGGATAGCCTCTCCACTCATTACCAATTGGTTTTGAGTTGGATGCTCTAACACCCCATATGCCAAGCGGAATACTAATCAGAGTGTTATGATAAGATAAATGCCAACGGCCTTTTCGTTTTTATTTAAGAAGAGGAAAATGGTGCTTGAAGAGATGGAAGCACCACGTTGATTATACCACTATACGTTTTTATACTGTTTACTGTAGTACCATATAAAACATCACAGTACACGTTATTAATCATTTTATGCACTTTATGCACTTGGAAACCCAGGTCTTTCTTCCAAAAGTAATTTATTGCTACACTCGCACTCATTGAATTCAATTAGACAATGTCAATGACATCTGAATAGCATAAGAGTACTAATGCTTCGAAAACTGTTTTCTTTAGAGTGGCTCCCATTTAGGGACAGGGAAGATGGAAGATTGGCAGGCACAGGCATTCCGACATGAACACACGCAAGCACACGCACAGAGGGTGGGGGGTGAGGTGCTTACCAATTCCAACAATAACTGGAAGACCTTTATTTTCCAACACAGCCTGAAATGAAAAGTGTAGTCAACGAGGTTTAAATAATACTACAAGTCAAATTATCATAGACTTAGTGTTCCAAATTGGTAATGCTCGAAAAGTTTTTCATCCTGATTCCCAACGTTTCCAACAAACCTCACCTGTATTGCTTGAACAGCTAGAAGTAACCCCCTATCTAAGTCGTATGAATCAGGCATTGGAGCAAGGTGCAGGGCATCCCTGAAAGAAGGATCTGCTTTTTGTTTCATGAGATGAATTGACATAAAAAATTAACCCAAGGCAGGGTTCACTTAATAACAGCGATACGGATCAGTTAAAGTTTCATCTCAACTGGTTAAAAATACGTACCAATGACAGTGCCCTCAGAAAGGGGAGAATCTGATGAGATGAAATGCCAAGTTGCTAGCACTGGTTCCATTTTGGATTTTGTTGGGGATCGAGTCCATGGCTGAGATAAATCTTCAAGACGGTTAACAAGGTTTGGAGTAATTCGAAGAGGCTTTGGTGCTGCAATCAACTGTTCTTGATTACTAGTTGAAGGAGCATTTGGTATAAGTGGTGGCGTATTGATGCGTGGTACACCTGGAAGTGAGATGGATTGATTGATACAGAAATGAGTGATATGTAAGAAACCAGACAATCGCGAAGAATTCAGAAGGCGTGAGAAGTAATAACAAATGCCATTTCCCAACCTTTTGTTTCAAGAATCATTTCAAGGTATGATTTGGTGATCCATGGTCCACAGATATCCATCCTTGAGGCCTCTGCTCCAACTGTCTACACCAAAGAAGCATAATCAACATAAAGCAGAAGTTAAGACCCAATATTTTTCCTGAGAGATGGAAAAATGTCTAAAACAAAACAAAACAAAACAAAACAAAAAAAAGGAAAAATATGTGCCATTAATGCCTACTCAATTGTTAACAAATTCAGTCTTAATACATACTACAATTACCACAATCATGCTAGTATTTGTATATGTGAATATTTGTGGCGATGATGAAGGAATGAAGGTTAAAATGGAAGATAGTTTACAATGCCTACTATTAAACTTTTGGGGCGATGATGAAGTTTTCTGGAGCTCATAATCATAGCCTTGAACAACATCTCATTGTAGAGTTTTCAGTTGCTCAACACAGTAACCTCAACCCTAGCCCTTATGTCCAATCCTTTCTTCCCCCGCCTCCCTCCAGAAGTAAACATATAAAATTTCATGTAGGAAAATACACGAGGATTGCACACATCAACCTACCAAAACTGGAAATGAAAAAAAAAAAATGAAGATTCTACTAAAACAAAAGCAACACATGCATCACCATGAATACCAACCAAAGCACACTCATGGGAACAGTCCAACCCTTTATCTGACTACTACAAACATCCATAAGAACAATATTCTTTTTGGGCTTCAAAATTACAAAATCCCACACTGATCCATAAAAATAATGTTCTAGCATATGTAATTGTTCATACTTTCCGATTTGTGCCCCTCAGCACCATATACGTCTCGCCCAGAGAATCAATTGTTTCCAGGGACACTGAAAGATTGCCATAGCTAACAGATGTAGATGCCCGTTTATAACTGACTACAACATTGTACCCCAAAGCGAGCAATCCTCCTAGGGTCATCCGCCCAACCTGTCCCAGTTGTAAAAGGAGAAAAAGGATGAGAAGAACCATCCGAAGTCAATGAGCAAACGAGATAGGCAACAAACAGTGAAATATATTCGTAGTACTTGTAGATGAATATTTCGCTGGCGAAAGAGGTGTCTAAAAAACGGTGACTTTTACATCTATGCTGGAGAGGTAAAGACCCGTATTGGAAAGTCAAAAGGCAGTAAAGATTGTATGATCAACTTATCTTTTGTCTATGAAAATAAATATTTAAGTACTACCTTTTCGATGGTTAACTTTAACCTGGGACTAAATAGTCAATGAAAATGTCTCACCTCAAACTCAGCTTTGGGCCGGATAATGTAATGTTTGTCAACGATCCTCTGGTCACCCAGTGATAAATAGTATCTGATACCAGATTGCCGCACCTTAATCCAATCATTTATACGTGCTTCTTCACTGGCAGAAGGAGGCCTCAAGTACATCTCAATAAAACTGAAAGTAAAATATAAGGTCATACAGCAGTTAGGTTGTTGTTCTTGCGCAAAAAAATGCAAGCAAAAAAAGAATTGCCAACAACTTACTTATCCATTATCGCTTCCTTTCCATGAAAAATATTAGCTGAAGGATCTCCATTAGGCGACTGCTACAAAAGCATGTAAGTTAAAGAAGCTCACAGAATTTTTCAAAGAAACAAGGAAGAGTATTAACAGAGCCCTCCAGTGGATGCCAACTAACTGGTTCAGTCCTAGCCTATGTAGCACGGACACGGACACGGATACAAACACGACAATTTTCTAAAAAGGGACACGGACATGGCGGGGGACACGGAAACTTAAATAAGGGTCCCTTATTAGAAGTTTATTGTATATATATATATATATATACCCATGGCTTCTAGTCTAGACCCCCGGATTGAAGCCTTGGGGGTGTTTTTTTTGTGTTGCAAATTGTTTTGGGAAAATCCAATCCGTCCAATGTGTTCAAAAGGTGTTTTCAAGGTCCACGCGGGAAATCTTCAAAAAAAAAAATACCGGGAAGGGCTTGATCCAAGCAGCTTTTCGCAAAAACTGTATATTTACAGTTTTGCAAAAAACTGCTTGGATCAAGCCCTTCCCGGTATTTTTTTTTTTTTTTTAAGATTTCCCGCATGGACCCTTCAAAACGCCTTATGAACATATTGGACGGCTCGGATCGTTAAAAAAATGCTCGGATCATGGAGGTCCGGATTCCCGGAGTCCGGAGGAGAAGCTCTCTCTCTCTCTCTCTCTCTCTCTCTCTCTCTCTCTCTCTCTCTCTCTATATATATATATATATATATATATATATTTCCAATAAGGGCTCCCTTACTTTCTACGGTGAGGGACTTTTTTGTTAGGGATCGAATTTTGACGATCCGAACCGTTAGATGTGTTTAAAATGCGTTTTTAAGGTTCAACGCAAGGATCCGTAAAAAAAAAATACCCAGAAGGGCCTGATCCGAGCAGTTTTCAATAAAAATGTATGTGTAAGTTTTTATCAAAAACTGCTCGGATCAAGCTCTTTCGGATAATATTTTTTGATGAATCCTCGCGTTGGACCTTAAAAACATGTTTTAAACACATCTAACGGTTCGGATCGTCGAAATTTGATCCCGAACAAAAAGTCCCTCACCGTAGAAAGTAAAGGAGCCCTTATATATATATATATATGCAAATTTTCTAGTAAGGACCTCCCGTAAATAAGAAAAAATGTAACTTTTTCACGTTAACAATTGTTTTTAGGAAATCTGAACCGTCCAATGTGTTCAGAAGGTGTTTTCAAGGGTCCACGAGGGAAATTTTCAAAAAACAAAATACCGGGAAGGGCTTGATCCAAGCAATTTTTCGCAAAATTACAATTTTGCGAATGCGAAAAACTGCTTGGATCAAGCCCTTCCCGGTTTTTTTTTTTTTTTGAAGATTTTCCGCGTGAACCCTTGAAAACACCTTTTGAACACATTGGACGGTTTGGATCGTCAAAAAAATGCTCGGATCAGGGAGGTCCGGAAGTCCGGAGTCCGGATAGGAAGCACTTCCTATATATATAGGCAGATTTTCCAGTTAGGGATCCCTGACTAAAGGTTTTTGGATGTTTTGAAGCTTTTAAAAATTGTTTTTGCAAAATCCGAACCGCCCAATGTGTTTAACACGTGTTTTTAAGGTCCCCGCAAGAAATCATCAAAAAAAAAATACCGGAAAGGGCTTGATCCGAGCAATTTTCACAAAAACTGTATATTTACAGTTTTGTGAAAAACTACTCATATCAAGCCCTTTCTGGTATTTTTTTTTTATGATTTCTCGCAAGGGCCCTTAAAAACACGCTTTAAACACATTGGACGGTTCGGATCATAAAAAAAATATCGGGAAAGTGGAGGTCCGGAATCTCGGATCCTGAACTAGAAGTGCTCCGAATATATAAAAGAAGTTTCCTATGAGGGCTCCCTCACAAAAAAAGTGCGGGAAAACAGTTGTGGGTCGTTGGATCCTATGCCCTTCACGCGATCCAACGGCTCACAACTTTTTTCCCGCACTTTTTTTTGTGAGGGAGCCCTCATAGGAAACTTCTTGTGTGTGTGTGTGTGTGTATATATATATGTTATAAAAAAAATTACTAAACTTCAAACTTTAAAGATAGTTAAAGTCCAGTTCGACCCCAAAAAAAATACAATTTGACCCCTGAAAAATTAAAAAATTACAGATTGACGCCAAAAAAAATTTAAAAAAAAATTACATTTTGACCTCAGCCGTGTCCCCCCCGTGTCCCCACCAAAAAATTTGGGGGACACGTGGCGTGTCCCGCTGTGTTCCCATGTCCGACACTCCGATACGGCTACTTCTAGAAGTGTTGGTTCTTCATAGGTCCTAGCTAAATGGTAAAATGACTGACATGAGAACAAGATAAAAAAACATATAATCCAGTACAACAATGAAATCGAAAATTACAAAGGCATAACAAACCTCGAAGCTACGTGAACAGTTCAACTCACTTCATACGATTGCATCGTAATAATACAACAGAAAACCAAAAAATGGAAGTTATGCCTTGTGGCACCGTAACCCAATGTTCATTTCATCTTTGTGCATTACACCTAAAGGGCATTCGGTCCCAAAAGGTTTTCCAACTTCTATGTATGTTATGCTCCATTCCTCTAACATTTTCCAACAATCTGCTACCCACTAATTGCACTTATCCAATCTCTTTTGATATTATCCATCCAGGGTTTAAAATAATATTTCCCATGTTTCACTTCATTTGTCTTGAAAATTTAATTTACAACATAAACCATCGAAAATAGAGTCCGTGTACAATCAACTTTATCGTTTGCCAACCTTCAATACAAACAAAAGGAGATGCAAAGAAGCAATAGCACCCTAGATTGTCCAGTAAGAGAAATATACTACAGGAGCCATCACTAACTTCTAGTTGACTTCTTTTTCCCTTTTTTCTTCTTTCTTTTAAGGAACATTGTATAGACAAGCAAGTGGGTCCAACAACCATGTAGAAGCCTATGGTTTAGCTGGACTATTGAGACCTTCATGTCATCCAACCTTAAGGTGTGCAACCAAGAGAATTGGCCTCCTAAAGGCAATTGTCAACCAACTTAACTTATACTCCCTCCGTCCCAAAGTAAAATTCAACATTTCAATATTTGGAATTTTCAAAAACTATTTGTACTTCGGAATTTCAAAATCCTTGTCTAATGGAACTACAAAATCTATATTTGCATATAAAAAAAAAATTAAATGAAAAAAAGTAGGTATTTTCTAAGAGGTTCAAATGATGAATTATGGACAACTATTTTGGTCGGAGGGGTAATAACTAACAATGAAGTGCAATTCCTTCCAGGACATATCTGAATTTCAGAATCATTCAAATCTTAAAAATAAATAGAAGAAGCAACACAAAAGGAGTCACTCCATCTCGAGAAAATTATAGATTGCATGCACTCATCCTTCTGCTTATGTCCTCCAGGTTAAAAAGTATGCATAGATATATAGAGAGAAGAAGAAGATTATGCAATGTGGATAGAAATCTCATTTAGTAGCGATAACTTTTTGTAGGAACAAAGAAAAATCAAGTAGAACTGGAAAAGTATTATCTTCGGTGATATTAAAGAATGAGGCCGAGAAAAAGAAGCTGCTTTCATAAAAAGATACTGATTACACCTATAACAATCTTCTAGGTTAGGTAACTCCCCAAATCAGAAAAGCAAAAATTATGATTTTGCACGTACATAATACTTACGAACCTCACTTTTGCATTTGAGCTTGTATATTGGCTCTCTAAATGATGAAACAAAGCTGTTGTTAATTCTGATCTGCAGGATAACGCATCATATCAAAACTCAGCTGACAATTAAGAAGGCCAGGACATTCAAAACAAAAACCTGAGCATGATGGAGGTCCGGCTCAATGTGCTTTCTAAACAATGGGAAAATACTGTCGATAAGATAGTCCAAGGAACAAGAATCTCCAATATCATATTGAACTTTGGATAGAAGACTAAAATGAACACCACCAACCTGATCCAAAAAAATAATAATTATAATGCGTAATTACTCATAAAATAATATCAACATATGCTCTGGTCTAAAAAATATATATAACACATGCTTGCAAAAAAACCACGATCCTTTCCTGGATAACTCAGAAAATTCTAGTCCCTATAATGTTCATAAGTTACACCAAAATATTACCACAGCTACACGAATATCTAGCAAGGAGCGCAGTCTTGCATGAAGAGCATAAGTACCATCGACTATTACCTACAAATACAAGAATAAAGCAAAAAAAAAAAATTAATAATAAGACCGGGTTGTGGTTGATCATATGAAACATTACATGCATACATACCACTCCAGACGAAGAGCTCTTTATTGCTTTGGAATCAACACGTCTTTTTTCTTGGAAATCAAACACCGGGACCAATGTATCTCTACCATTTATCAGATCCTATTTCCACACAAAAGCCTGTTTAAAATGAGTGAACACAAGGACTCTTATCTATATGATGTATAATGTTCTGACTCATATTCACAGTTCTGTAAATTTTAGTAACATACCCAGCCCAGACTGAAGATAAGACTCACATACGAGGGGTGGCATGACTATGCGAAGATTAGGTTTAGAAAAGAATGAAGTAAAACAAAAAATTTCAAGCTACAAGTTGCAACTCCCAAGCCATTACAACTTTTCACAACTAGTAGGGGATGTGCTATATTTCTAAGAACTGAGCCAATACATTAAGCCATGATTGCATAGAACCAAGTATTAGTTCAGCTAGAAGACAAGAAATAGGAGTTTTATACCTGAAGATTTTGAGCTAAACGATCAAAATCTATGTCATCCAAATCGTTTCCATCATCCACCCCAACACGATAGTTCTCCATCGATACAAAACTACACCCAATCACAGATGCAACCTTCTCCGCTAGGCTTCAAGAGCATGAAATTCAGGTGATTCATTTCCAATAAGTCAGGGGAAAAACCAACAAGTACATAAGGACAGCCTTGTATCAGTCCAATTAAAAATCTTACCATAAAAAGGAGAAGTCCTACAAAGATTTGTTTAACAAGACTGATATCAGATTACAAAAGTAAGCTATGAGTGCAGGTATACCTTGTTTTACCAGACCCACTTGGACCACCAATGCCAACAGTTACAAGACTTTCCTTCTTTCCTCTTAGTTCTTGAATAGTTTTTACCAACAAGTAGTACCCGTGATCGAAAGACTGCAGGATTCCCAAAAAAATCCACCACAGTCAGGCAACTAAAACAGCGTATTATACAACATTCCATCAAAACCCAATTACATGGAATGCAAATAACAGGCCATTGTCTATCAAACTCAAAGAATTCCCAAATGAACCATACGTATACCAACACATGCACAGCAAATCAAAGAATGCCCAAATGAACCATACGTATACCAACACATGCACAACAAAACCAAGATAGACAAACATACATTAATACATACATAAGCAAGAATCAAAACATGAACTCTCTCTCTCTCTCTCTCTCTCTCTCTCTCTCTCTCTCTCTCTCATTTGGACGAGAACGCATGACCAGTAATTCCGACATGACCAGTAATTAGAAGTAGTTCATAATACTCATTGTCTGTCAATCTCAAAGAACATGCGTAATGATTTCCACTTGAAGCACAAATGAAATGAAGTTGTACAAATACATGCATATGCAGGAAAACCTGAACTAAATGGACATATATTCATGTGAATCAACCATCATATTCAAAATTTGAAGAAAACCCAGAAATGGAAACAAACAAGAAGGATTTGAGATTGGAAGAAATGGATATCGAATGCGTACCACATGAAGAGGGAGGGATTGGAGAATGGACGAGGAAGAAGACGAAGAAGTGGAGGGCTGTTGGTAGTAATCTCTACCCCCTTCTTGGAATACCCGCTGCACCACATCATCGTCCATGGCTACTGCTTCAACCACAATACCTGAGAGAGAGAGGGACAGAGAGAGAGAGTAGAATCTCGGTTGCTTTCTGTGTTGTACAAACAAGGGGAAATTACAGTGATCGCCCCCCGAGGTTTCGGTTTAATTATAACTTTCCCCTCGTGTTCGAGAAAATTCCTCTCTCCCCCAGGTTTAGGGTTACCGAAGAATCTACTCCCTCCGTTAGTTGACTGTTAAGTCAAATACCCTTTCTATAATTCTATCTCTCTATCACACTTCCCACGATTCGACTAACGGCAAGTCCTCTACTGCCATTACCCTTCATCACCACCATCATGGCCCACCATGCCAATGCTCGTCGATTCCCATTTTGTACGCCCTTGATGAGTATAGCAATGTAATCTTTTTTCCCCTTAGAACTTCAACGAGGGTTCATATTATAAAAAGAAGAAAACAAGGACCTCTCTATTTCTCTTTCGTGGCACCGGATCCTCTGGCCTATTTTTCCTGTCCTACTCCTGTGTCCCACCCCCACACAAATTGCACATGGCTCACTTCTCTCTCATTTCTAATTTGTTCTGACACCGTTAGCCTGCTGCTAATCCTACATTTCTACTAGGTATGTTAATGTTGGTGCTATATGTTGATATTTTTTGTGAGGCTTATTTTGGATATGGATGAAAGATTCCTTACCCTACTTTCCCACCCCTACAAAGCTAATAAGCTTGGTTCATATATTTGCATAGTGTTTCCATCCACACTCGAACCAACTGTGGTCTTGGCATGTTAACGCAATTTAGTCCGACGGGTCGAGCAGTAGTTCTGCTTTTTTTAGGGAAACAAATTTAATTTCTCTACTTTTTGTATTTCCTCTTTTGTTCTATTCGTACCTATTCATGATTCCATACCAGTTCCAAATTAAAGATAAAGTAGTTCAGTTTTAGTTTGATTTAAATTCCATTTATTATTATGCACGCATTTTTACTGTTCCTAGTGAACAAAATAGTCAATTCAGTGATTGTACGCGGACTCTTTTTTGAATTATGACCATAGCCACTGTAGGTTTCGACTACGGCTATTTCTTCGTTGTAGCCAACATCTTCATAAAAGACAACCGGAGATGGGTAGGAGTGGTGGCTGCTTTTGGTACGGCATAGTTCATGATGTTCGCATCGGTCTATAATAGGCCGCTCCATGAAGGATTGGTTCAACCTCATTGCATAAAAATATTCTTGTTCTTTCTGTCATTTTTCTTGCTTCAGCTTTTATGCACCAGTCTAACAACTTTGCGCAACTGGCCGCTTTTGGATCTTAACGATAAAAGAAAGCTCGTGGTAAGTAAACGAAGGCGTGTGGTAAAGCGCCTCTTATTCCATCAATTGGAATTTATGATGAATTCCTTTGTGCAATTATACAGCCCGTACTTTAAACCTGATTCAATAATCCCCGGATTAGTCAACTTTTATCTCTCTCGCTATAACAATGACAACGAAAAGAATATCTTATTTGTAATAAGTAGTTTGGCTGGTTGGTTAATTGAGCACATTTTTTTCATGATTTTCTTCATGATTTTATTGATGAAGTTGTTGGAATTCATATTGATCATAATCATTTGGGTAAGAAAGAATTTTTTTGAATCTTAAGTTCAATTAAATTAAATAAGTGAAATAGATAATAAATTACTAAATAAGTGAAATAGATAATAAATTGATAAATAAGTGAAAAATGTTTTCTGGGAAACTACTGCAAGGGTTGTGCGGTTCAGCGCGGGCGTGCCCAAACTGTGCTAACAGTCCAACTTAAAATGAAGGCTCGTGTGCCTTAATTTGACTTCTTCAAGTGATTGCATTCGACCTAAAGGCGACACCGAATGATGGTATGTGGTTTGCCTTGATGAAAGGACTTAGTAATTTCTCAACCGTTGTGAGAAATGAGAGAACGACAATAAATAAAAATCAACTTTATTGAACAGATTGACAAAGTTGAGGACTAGATTGTGTAAGGACCATATGCCATGGTCTCCATTCATTGGTAATTCCATGATAAATCGTACATTTTATTGTATCCCCATTTTATCAAGTTGTAATTTAGTTTTCTTCTATTTTTAAAGTGTCTGTTTATGAAGTGGAGGAAATTAAATATTTTATAAATTAAAGGGTAGAGATTGTTAGCCATTGAAAATGGAAGTAAATCAAGATTGTCAAAAAAAAATTCATGCATATATCATTCCCAAAAGGGAGTTAATATATCATGGCCAAAGAAAAAGGAAACGTTTTTCAATGTGCTCAAACAACTCGGACAGATTTTTGTAGCTTATAACTATGAGGCTTATTAGAGTTTTGCATCTATCGAAAAAAAGACGGTTGTCGGGCACTTCAAAACCTCATAAGACATTGATAGGGGGTTTTCGTTTGTGTTTTCTTAAAGTACACACATGATCAATCGATCACCGAGAAATAAGATTAACTTCAAGAAGTTTCTTAAAAAACTTTGATTCTATTACTTGAGGCGCTTTTCCAGTGGATTCTGAAAGTGTCTTGGAGGACTTGAGGATTCAAGGTGTTCAGCAATCAACGACTTGGTGCAGTATACGTAGATTTGGCTATCAATATTTGGTCAGTCGGTGAGGATTCGCGGTTGTTTTAATTAAGATCATTTTGTAACTGCACAATGATGGTTTTTAGTGTGTTGATTTCCTCTTGTGGTTTTTACCCTTTTTGTTTGCGCAGTATTCCACGTATATCATGGAGGAGTTTTCCACGTATATGATTGTGTTTACTGTTTATTACTTTATGATTCCTTTTTGTTTTTGCTTGTTGAGTATTTGTATTGCGAGAAAGGATTTTTCAGATTACATGAAGGCTTAACGTACTGAGATACACTACTCCCTTAATGCATTAACCTAGTCAAAAAGGGAAAATGAAAATAAAGTAAATTTACTCATTCATACATACTACTTGCAATTATGTGTTGTCCCATGTTGTGCATGTCCATCCAAGATGCTGCCACATGTCTCCTGAAGTTAAATTCATTCCCCCACTATGGAGGAAATTTTAAGTGCCGAGTGGGTATTGTCCACGTGATACCCGCTCGGAAATCTCAACCGTTCAAAATGCGATCCAATGGTCCGGAAGAGGAGAGAGAAAAAGAGGAGAGAGAGAGTGGCCGGGTGAGAGGAGAGAGAGGGAATCAATCTCGGCTGTCCAAAACACTTTTAGATGGCCTAAATCGTGCTCGACATGGCCACGTGGTACCCATTTGGTACCAAATTTTTTTTCCCCACTACGGCAATCGCAAGCAGTTTAACACCATATGCGGAGCCGAAAAAGCAGTTATTTGAGTAAACATTGGTCGTGGCCCAATCATATCCAATCAACCCACTTCTTGCAACCAATTACCAAAAATATAACCACCCACCAGTCCACTTTCCGAGTGGCGGGTGCCACTTCACCGAACATCCGGTGTACCTCATTGGACTGTGATCCATTAGCCGATAGGCGAGAAGCATGGAAATGGGCCAAAGTCAATAGAAATTAATTGGGCCTTTACTTAACAAAATCAAAATTCATAAGACAATTTAGCCCAACTTGGCAAGAAAATAATATTTTTTGGCCATTTCATAAAAACTAACAAATTTGAGTGTGAACGCATACTCCCTCCGTCCTAAATTTCTTGTTCATTTATGGGTATTTGTGTCATTTTTCAATTAGTTATATCTTTTAATTTATAATTTTTTTTACAATTTTGAATTTTTTTAATAGTATTTATCGAGAATTAGTAAACGAAATTTATATTGAATATATATAACATTATACATAAAAAAAAAAAAACATTTTTTTTTTAGGTGTTGTGAATAATGAAAGTAGACAACAAATATGGGATGGATCATGGATGAAGTGTTAAAGTGACCTCAATAGTTTGGACTTCTACTTCAAGCTAGGCCTGTCAATGGATCGGACTTGTTCCGGATCCGATCCGAAAAATCCGGATCCGAAGCCGGTACTTTAGATCCAATAATCCCATAAACCGGAACCGGAAATTCTAATAAAATTCGGATCCGGATCGGATCCAAGCTTATTGGATCTGTATCGGATTCGGATCAAATCCGCCCCGTAAGCATGCAAATTGGAAAAGTCACAACCAAGCTAGCTGGAAAGGATAAAAAAAAATTAAATTATCAGATCAGATTCGGATTTTCGGATCGGATATTCGAAATTCAGATCCAGATCCAGACTAACATTTTGGAAGACCCAGTGTTATATCACTAGATCTCGATTTTTCATATAGAAATGTAAGTAATGTATCTCCTTCATAAAGGATTTCCCCATAATGGCCATTAACAGTTGCTCCAGGAGTGGCCAAATAGGGTGTAGGGGCTCTATTCCCACAAAAGTCCTAACAAACCAACGTCCATACTAGCCTCAGCCGCTAGGGGGACTCATCCGCCAGGCGAAGGCCCTCGGCTAGTTTCATCCTATCCCCTCGGCTAGGCAAGAACGCTCGGACAGAGCGCTAGGCAAAGGCCTAAGCGGAGCCCTCAGGCGGCTCAAAAGGTCTCCCGGGGAGGACCTGCTGGAATGACGAAGTAACAGGGGCAAGGTTACTGAAGGTCCGTATAGGCCTCGGGTACCTTTTGGGGCCTCGGATGGACTCCTCCCCTCAGTCTCGGATGGACTCCTCCCCCTTTGGAAGCTGTGCCCGGATGGAGGTCCGTATAGGCCTTGGCTACCTTTTGGGGCCTCGGATGGACTCCTCCCCTCGGCCTCGGATGGACTCCTCCCCCTCGGGAAGCTGTGCCCGGATGGAGGTCCGTATAGGCCTCGGCTACCTTTTGGGGCCTCGGATGGACTCCTCCCCTCGGCCTCGGATGGACTCCTCCCCCTCGGGAAGCTGTGCTCGGATGGAGGTCCGTATAGGCCTCGGCTACCTTTTGGGGCCTCGGATGGACTCCTCCCCCTCGGCCTCGGATGGACTCCTCCCCCTCAACCTCGGATGGACTCCTTCTCAGGAGTGCCCCGGGGTCACAGGGGCACGCATGAGAAGGAAGCGGGAGCCCTGTGGGCACGCCTGAGGAGGAGGCTGGGGTCCTAGGGGCACGCCTAAGAAGGAGGCGGGAGCCCTGGGGCACGCCTGAGAAGGAGGCGGGAGCCCCATCGGCAGGCCTCAGGAGGAGGCGGGAGCCCTGGGGGTGCGCCTGAGAAGGAGGCGGGAGCCCTATGGGCGCGCCTGAGGAGGAGGCGGGAGCCCTGGGGCGCGCCTGAGAAGGAGGCGGGAGCCCTGGGGGCGCACCTGAGAAGGAGGCCGAAGCCCCATCGGCACGCCTAAGGAGGAGGCGGGAGCCTAGGGGAATGCCTGAGAAGGAGGCTGGAGCCCTGGGGGCGCGCTTGAGAAGGAGGCTGGAGCCCTAGGGGCACACCTGAGAAGGCCGGAGCCCTGGGGGCAGGGCGCGCCTGAGGAAGAAGCCTGCACAAGGAACAACCACGTTAGTGCCTAGCCCGGACGGTGGTGGTCCGGGAAGGCACTCCGATGGTAAAGTCAGCGACTGAGGGAGAAACATAGTAGAGAACTTAAAGAGAGAGAGAGAGTAAAGAGTGTCCCGCCACCGGCCCTTAGTGAGGTATGTGAGGGCCTCGGGGACCTCACGCGCTCTGTCCTTACCATCGCATTAAATGCATGAATTGACGTATGCCCCTCATGTGGCGCCTCGGCCATCGCGCTCCAAGAGTCGTCACCTGCCATTGATGTCCCTATCAGTCAAATCCCCCACCCCCCTGCAGGCGTAGGTTGCAGGGTTGGTGGCTTGCCATGATGCAATGCACGTGAGGTGGTTGAGCCCACTTGACGAGTTGCTCAGACTGTCAGGCGTGCTTCGATCGAGCCCCCAACATCTGACGCGACCCTTCGCCGCCCTGGTACCGAGGTCAATCGACTCGTCCCCGGAGGCGCTCGGGATTCGGCCCCGGGGCTGCTATCTGGAACTCCCTGAGGCAGGCTCCCGAGGGGGAGGAGTCCATCCGAGGCCGAGGAGGATGAGTCCATCCGAGGCCCCAAAAGGTAGCCGAGGCCTATACGGACCTCCATCCGGGCACAGCTTCCAGAGGGGGAGGAGTCCATCCGAGGCCGAGGGGAGGAGTCCATCCGAGGCCCCAAAAGGTAGCCGAGGCCTATACGGACCTTCAGTAACCTTGCCCCTGTTACTTCGTCATTCCTGCAAGTCCTCCCCGGGAGACCTTTTGAGCCGCCTGAGGGCTCCGCTTAGGCCTTTGTCTAGCGCTCTGTCAGAGTGTTCTTGCCTAGGCGAGGGGATAGGATGAAACTAGCCGAGGGCCTTCGCTTAGTGGATGAGTCCCCCTAGCGGCTGAGGCTAGTACGGACGTTGGTTTGTTAGCTCCTTTGTGGGAATAGAGCCCCTACAATAGAGATTCTGGGTTCGATCCCTAGCAGAGTCGCCAATTGTGGGGGGGGGCGCTTCGCCGGAATGACCTCTTCTGGGTTGCTAGTGTCAAACGGAGGAGGGGTAGACCTGGACCTTGTTGGGGTCCAGAGGGTACGCCGGAGAAGGAGGCTGGAGCTGCTGGTTCGCGCCTGAGAACCTGCACAAGGGAGCAACCATGTTAGCACCTAGACCGGACGGTGGTGGTCCGGGAAGGCACTCCGATGGTTAAGTCAGTGACTGAGGGAGGAGTATAGTGGAGAGCTTAGAGAGAGAAAGTGCAGCTGAGAGTGTAGGTAGAGGGGGAGAAGCCAACCACTAACCAAGATGTGGAGGGCCCTATTTATAGGCAAGGGGGCGCGTGTCCCCCACGCCCTCGGGGGCTCCACGCGCTCCGTCCTTTCCAAGGCATTAAATGCATGGATTGACATATGTCCCTCAAGCGGCGCCTCGGCGGCTACCTTCCCTGAGTTGTCACCCGTCGCCGTCACCGATATTCCCATCAGTCTAGTCCCCCTGCAGGCGTAGCCTGTGGGGTTGGTGGCCTGCCACAGTTGCGGCACATGCGCAGTGGTTGAGACCATTAATGAGCCACTCAGACTGTCAGGGGTGCCTCGATCGAGCCCCCTTGACACCTGACGTGCCCCCTCTCCCTCGGCGCCGAGGTCAATCAACTCGGCCCGGGGAGGGCTCGGCAGAAGCTCCCCGAGGATGATCGAGGCTGCAGTCCAAGGTCCCCGGGGTTCCCCGGGTCCGCAAAGCTTTTGGAGGATAATCCCCGAGGGGAGGGATCCATCTGAAGGGGGGGGGGGGTCCAGCCGAGGCCCCCAAGGACCGCGCGCCCTCCTCGCCGGGGGGGTGCTCCTCTGGCATCCGCTGCCCCCCCATGGGGAACCGTCCAACGTCCGGGGGGGGGGGGGGGGGGGTCTCTGCCACACGTGGCCCCTTTGGTGCCGAGGGTCCATTCTGTCCCGTCCCCCAAGTCTGGGGTTCAGCCGAGGACAATGAACCCTTAGGCCCCCGGTCGCTACAATAGCCCCTCAACTTCCTTAACCGGCGATCCTGGATGAGGGAGTTGACCATTCCGAGCGGCCGTGGGGGGTGCCGAGTCACTGCCGAGGACGATGTTCACCCGAGCCCACCGCTCGGGACGTCACACCGCCCTGAATCTGAAAGGACGTGATGTGACGTCGCTTTAGAGGTGACTGTTGGGTTATCTGATGTCAGAGATTCGCTGACGTGGAATGACATCACTTGCCACGTGTCAGCTCGGCATTCGTCCGAGCGCCGCCCCTGGGACTCGCGCCAAAAAGGTTTTGAAGGAGAAGATTCCCATCAGTTTGATCCCCCTGCAGGCGTAGCCTGTGGGGTTGGTGGCTTGCCATAGCTGCGGCACATGCGCAGTGGTTGAGACCATTAATGAGCCACTCAGACTGTCAGGGGTGCCTCGATCGAGCCCCCTTGACACCTGACGTGCCCCCTCTCCCCCGGCGCCGAGGTTAATCGACTTGGCTCGGGGAGGGCTCAGTAGAAGCCCCCCAAGGCTGGCCGAGGCTGCAGTCCGAGGTCCCCGGGTCTGCAAAGTTTCTCGAGGATAATCCCCGAGGGGAGGGATCCATCCGAGGGGAGGGGTCCAACCGAGGCCCCCAAAGACCGCGCGCCCTCCTCGCCGGGGGGGTGCTCTTTCAGCATCTGCTGCCCCCCCTACGGGAGACCGTTCAACGTCCGGGGGGTCTCTGCCACGCATGGCCCCTTTGGTGCGGGCGGTCCGGCCTGACCCGTTCTCCTCGTCTGGGGTCCAACCGAGGGTAACGGACCCTTGGGCCCCCGGCCGCAGTCTACGGAACAAGCTTTTCTCTTTCAAATCCCCTTCGTCAATGGCCTCTAGCCTCTCGCCCCACCCCTGCTTCAAGATCGTTCCTGGCTTCCAACCTTCTCACGGCCGTCTCGAGACAACAAATTCTGTCTTTCATAAGCCGTATCTTTTCCATCGCAGCGTCGAAGTGAACGACGAACTCGTTAAACCTTCGGAGCAAATTGTTCAGCCGTCTGTGAATAGGGGCCAACGCCGTGCGAATCATGTTGTACAACATCTCTTCGATTTGAAAAGAAAAATGATAAGACGGAGGAGAAGTAACAAACAAAATACGGGAGAACCCATTTATAAGATCGATTGTGGTTCCTAAGAAACGATACAACTTCAAAGACCTATAAGACAGACAAAGAGTTCTCTCTTCGCCTTCAGAGAATCAAGTTCTCTAACTCCAAGGGGTTGAAGACCGTTCCCCCTAGGGGTTGAGCAATGAACAATGCTCCCGCCTAAGGGTAGAACACTCCCCTCCTGGGCTAAAGGAAGTCCACTCCGAGGGGTTGAAGATTGTTACCCCTAGGGGTTGAGCAATGAACAACGCTCCCGCCTAGGGGTAGAACACTCCCCTCCTGGGGCTAAAGGAAGTCCCCTCTGAGGGGTTGAAGACCGTTCCCCCTAGGGGTTGAGCAACGTTCCTGCCAAGCAGTTGGCCGAACAACGCTCCCGCCTAGGGGTAGAACACTCCCCTCCTAGGGCTAAAGAAAGTCCACTCCGAGGGGTTGAAGATCGTTTCCCCTAGGGGTTGAGCAATGAACAACGCTCCCACCTAGGGGTAGAACACTCCCCTCCTGGGACTAAAGGAAGTCCACTCCGAGGGGTTGAAAACCGTTCCCCCTAGGGGTTGAGCAATGAACAATGCTCCCGCCTAAGGGTAGAACACTTCCCTCCTGGGGCTATAGGAAGTCCACTCCGAGGGGTTGAAGATCGTTCCCCCTAGGGGTTGAGCAATGAACAACGCTCCCGCCTAGGGGTAGAACACTCCCCTGCTGGGGCTAAAGGAAGTCCCCTCCGAGGGGTTGAAGACCGTTCCCCCTAGGGGTTGAACAATGAACAATGCCCTCGCCTAAGGGTAGAACACTCCCCTCCTGGGGCTAAAGGAAGTCCACTCCGAGGGGTTGAAGATCGTTCCCCCTAGGGGTTAAGCAATGAACAACGCTCCCGCCTAGGGGTAGAACACTCCCCTCCTTGGGCTAAAGGAAGTCCCCTCCGAGGGGTTGAAGACCGTTCCCCCTAGGGGTTGAGCAATGTTCCTGCTAAGCAGTTGGCCGAACAATGCTCCCGCCTAGGGGTAGAACACTCCCCTCCTAGGGCTAAAGAAAGTCCACTCCGAGGGGTTGAAGATCGTTTCCCCTAGGGGTTGAGCAATGAACAGCGCTCCCACCTAGGGGTAGAACACTCCCCTCCTGGGGCTAAAGGAAGTCCACTCCGAGGGGTTGAAGACCGTTCCCCCTAGGGGTTGAGCAATGAACAACGCTCCCGCCTAGGGGTAGAACACTCCCCTCCTGGGCTAAAGGAAATCCCCTCCGAGGGGTTGAAGACCGTTCCCCCTAGGGGTTGAGTAATGAACAATGCTCCCGCCTAAGGGTAGAACACTCCCCTCCTAGGCTAAAGGAAGTCCACTCCGAGGGGTTGAAGATTGTTCCCCCAAGGGGTTGAGCAATGAGCAACGCTCCCGCCTAGGGGTAGAACACTCCCCTCCTGGGGCTAAAGGAAGTCCCCTCCGAGAGGTTGAAGACCGTTCCCCCTAGGGGTTGAGCAATGTTCCTGCCAAGCAGTTGGCAGAACAACGCTCCCGCCTATGGGTAGAACACTCCCCTCCTAGGGCTAAAGAAAGTCCACTCCAAGGGGTTGAAGATCGTTTCCTCTAGGGGTTGAGCAATGAACAGCGCTCCCACCTAGGGGTAGAACACTCCCCTCCTGGGGCTAAAGGAAGTCCACTCTGAGGGGTTGAAGACCATTCCCCCTAGGGGTTGAGCAATGAACAATGCTCCCGCCTAAGGATAGAACACTCCCCTCCTGGGGCTAAAGGAAGTCCACTCCGAGGGGTTGAAGATCGTTCCCCGTAGGGGTTGAGCAATGAATAACGCTCCCGCCTAGGGGTAGAACACTCCCTCCTGGGGCTAAAGGAAGTCCCCTCCGAGGGGTTGAAGACCGTTCCCCCTAGGGGTTGAGCAATGTTCTTGCCTAGCAGTTGGCCGAACAACGCTCCCGCCTAGGGGTAGAACACTCCCCTCCTAGGACTAAAGAAAGTCCACTCCAAGGGGTTGAAGATCGTTCCCCCTAGGGGTTGAGCAATGAACAACGCTCCCGCCTAGGGGTAGAACACTCCCCTCCTGGGGCTAAAGGAAGTCCCATCCGTGGGGTTGAAGACCGTTCCCCTTAGGGGTTGAGCAATGAACAACGCTCCCGCCTAGGGATAGAACACTCCCCTCCTGGGGCTAAAAGAAGTCCACTCCGAGGGGTTGAAGATCGTTCCCCCTAGGGGTTGAGCAATGAACAACGCTCCCGCCTAGGGGTAGAACACTCCCCTCCTAGGGCTAAAGAAAGTCCCCTCCGAGGGGTTGGAGACCGTTCCCCCTAGGGGTTGAGCAATGAACAATGCTCCCGCCTAAGGGTAGAACACTCCCCTCCTGGGGCTAAAGGAAGTCCACTCCGAGGGGTTGAAGATCGTTCCCCCTAGGGGTTGAGCAATGAACAATGCTCCCGCCTAGGGGTAGAACACTCCCCTCCTGGGGCTAAAGGAAGTCCCCTCCGAGGGGTTGAAGACCGTTCCCCCCTAGGGGTTGAGCAATGTTCCTGCTTAGCAGTTGCCAGTTGGCCGAACAACGCTCCCGCCTAGGGTAGAGCACTCCCCTCCTTGGGCTAAAGAAAATCCACTTTGAGAGGTTGAAGACCGTTTCCTCTAGGGGTTGAGCAATGAACAGCGCTCCCGCCTAGGGGTAGAACACTCCCCTCCTGGGGCTAAAGGAAGTCCTCTCCGAGGGGTTGAAGACCGTTTCCCCTAGGGGTTGAGCAATGAACAGCGCTCCCGCCTAGGGGTAGAACACTCCCCTCCTGGGACTAAAGGAAGTCCCCTCCAAGGGGTTGAAGACCGTTTCCCCTAGGGGTTGAGCAATGAACAACGTTCCCGCATAGGGGTAGAACACTCCCCTCCTGGGGCTAAAGCAATGTTCCTGCCTAGCAGTTGGCCGAACAACGCTCCCACTTGGGGGCAGAACACTCCCCTCTTGGGGGATGAAAGAAGTCCCTTCCTAGGGGCTGAAGTTAGTTCCCCCAGGGGCAGAACGATGTTCCCACCTAGCTGTTGGCTGAACGTAGTTCCCACCTAGGGGTCGAACAAGTTGTTGTCGAAGGTCCCCGCCGAGGGCATGAAAATAGTTCCCCCTAGGGGTTGAGCAATATTCCTGCCTAGCCGTTGGCCGAACAGTGCTCCCACCTAGGGGTTGAAGGAAGTCCCCTCCTCGAGGTTGAAGTCCCCTCTTGGACGTTGAAGTCCCCTCCTATGGGTTAAAGGAAGTTCCCGCCTAGGGACCGAACAATGTTCCCACCTAGCCGGTGGTCGAACAGTGTTCTCGCCTAGGGGTCGAATTGAAGCCCTAGACAAAAGGGCATGAAGACCAACATTAAAGATCTCACTCTGGCACTAAAAAGGAACTTAATAAAGCCCAGTCCCTAGCACTAGACCGGTGGGTCGCTAGGGCACCTTTACATGTTCGATGGAACACCACGTTAGGAAGAACGCCTCATACCGAGCGGAATACCTGTGTTCGGTGGAACAATATTCCGCTCCGTGGAACGCCCGTCCTCGATTGACCGAACGGAAGATCGTTTGGTCTCGGATGATTCCTAGTGCAAGGCCTCGGGTTGGACTACCAGGCCTTGCTATCATCCAATCCCCCCTGCTAATACGGGCTCAGGGGATGAACGCTGGTTAGTGTTCGGCTAAAGGCCACCTCGGCTTAGGTCCGAAATCGGGGGCTATCGAAGCGATTCCTCACCTAAGCCGAGATTTTTCCAACCATGCTCGGTGGAGCTCACGTGTTTGGTCTCGGATGATTCGCCCGTCCTCGGTTGAGCGAACGGAAGACCGTTTGGTCTCGGATGATGCCTAGTGCAGGGCCTCGGGTTGAACTACCAGGCTCTGTTATCTTCATTCCCCACTTGTCTTCGGCAGGAGGCAAACGTACTTTGCTTCCTCCATAAGAGGGGCTATTGTAGGGGCTCTATTCCCACAAAGGTCCTAACAAACCAACGTCCATACTAGCCTCAGCCGCTAGGGGGACTCATCCGCCAGGCGAAGGCCCTCGGCTAGTTTTATCCTATCCCCTCGGCTAGGCAAGAACGCTCGGACAGAGCGCTATGCAAAGGCCTAAGCGGAGCCCTCAGGCGGCTCAAAAGGTCTCCCAGGGAGGACCTGCAGGAATGACGAAGTAACAGGGGCAAGGTTACTGAAGGTCCGTATAGGCCTCGGGTACCTTTTGGGGCCTCGGATGGACTCCTCCCCTCGGCCTCGGATGGACTCCTCCCCCTTTGGAAGCTGTGCCCGGATGGAGGTCCGTATAGGCCTCGGCTACCTTTTGGGGCCTCGAATGGACTCCTCCCCTCGGCCTCGGATGGACTCCTCCCCCTCGGGAAGCTGTGCCCGGATGGAGGTCCGTATAGGCCTCGGCTACCTTTTGGGGCCTCGGATGGACTCCTCCCCTCGGCCTCGGATGGACTCCTCCCCCTCGGGAAGCTGTGCTCGGATGGAGGTCCGTATAGGCCTCGGCTACCTTTTGGGGCCTCGGATGGACTCCTCCCCCTCGGCCTCGGATGGACTCCTCCCCCTCGGGAAGCTGTGCCCGGATGGAGGTCCGTATAGGCCTCGGCTACCTTTTGGGGCCTCGGATGGACTCCTCCCCCTCGGCCTCGAATGGACTCCTCCCCCTCGGGAGCCTACCCCAGGGAGTTCCAGATAGCAGCCCCGGGGCCGGTTCCCAAGCGCCTCCCGGGACGAGTCGATTGACCTCGGTACTGGGGCGGCGAAGGGTCGCGTCAGATGTTGGGGGCTCGATCAAGGCATGCCTGACAGTCTAAGCAACTCGTCAAGTGGGCTCAACCACCCCACGTGCATTGCATCATGGCAAGCCACCAACCTTGCAACCTACGCCTGCAGGGGGGGTGGGGGATTTGACTGATAGGGACATCAATGGCAGGTGACGACTCTTGGAGCGCGACGACCGAGGCGTCACATGAGGGGCATACGTCGATCCATGCATTTAATGCGATGGTAAGGACAGAGCGCGTGAGGTCCCCGAGGAGCGTGGGGGACACGCTCCTCCCTGCCTATAAATAAGGCCCTCACATACCTCACTCAGGGTGGTGGCGGGACACTCTTTACTCACTTTCTCTCTCTCTCTCTCTAAGTTCTCTATTATATTTCTCCCTTAGTCGCTGACTTTACCATCGGAGTGCCTTCCCGGACCACCACCGTCCGGGCTAGGCACTAACGTGGTTGTTCCTTGTGCAGGCTTCTTCCTCAGGCGCGCCCTGCCCCCAGGGCTCCGGCCTCCTTCTCAGGTGTGCCCCTGGGGCTCCGGCCTCCTTCTCAGGCGCGCCCCAGGGCTCCCGCCTCCTTCTCAGGCGTGCCCCTGGGCTCCCGCCTCCTCCTTAGGCATGCCGATGGGGCTCCGGCCTCCTTCTCAGGTGTGCCCTTGGGGCTCCGGCCTCCTTCTCAGGCGCGCCCCCAGGGCTCCCGCCTCCTTCTCAGGCGTGCCCCTGGGCTTCCGCCTCCTCCTTAGGCATGCCGATGGGGCTCCGGCCTCCTTCTCAGGTGCGCCCCCAGGGCTCCCGCCTCCTCCTCAGGCGCGCCCATGGGGCTCCCGCCTCCTCCTCAGGCGCGCCCCAGGGCTCCCGCCTCCTTCTCAGGCGTGCCCCAGGGCTCCCGCCTCCTCTTCAGGCGTGCCCCTAGGACCCCAGCCTCCTCCTCAGGCGTGCCCCCAGGGCTCCCGCCTCCTTCTCATGCGTGCCCCTGTGACCCCGGCCTCCTTCTCAGGAGTGCTCCCGGGGCTCCGGTCGACGTGCTCCTAAGACTCAAGCCTTCTCCTCCGGCTTGCTCCTGGACCTCCGGTGAGGTTCAGCCAGTCCTCCCTCTCCGTACAGAACCAGATGGCCAAAGAGTTCCCCCAGAATCGAGACCCCCACATAGGGCTTAGCTGATCGTATTACTACCGAGTCACCTTAACAACTAGCACTTCATATTTGTGCTTATCGGATTCGGATCCTGGCCGTTGACAGGTCTACTTCAAGTGATTTGAGTAAAGAATAATTCTCTTAATTAGCCTCCCTTGTAGCAAAATCCTGGTAACAAGATTTGTGCGAAAGCAACTCATCAATATATAAAAACGGGAGAGCTTCTCCTCCGGACTTTGGACCTTCGGACCTCCGTGATCCGAGCATTTTTTTGGACGATCCGAGCCGTCCAAGATGTTCAGAAAGTGTTTTCAAGGGTCTACGCGAGAAATCTTTAAAAAAAAATACCGGGAAAGACTTGATCAGTCTGGGTGGGCTTGATTTGGGTGCGGGGGCTTGATTACCGTGTGATGGGCGGGAAAGCATTTTTTCGCAAAAAACACCTCGTGCAAAAAAAAAAAAACACCACAACTAAATCAAGCCCACCGGTAGATAAAAAATGAGAAACAAGGGAGAATATTTTAAAATTTCCCAATTTGGTTGAACATGGGAGTAAGCCCCCGCACCCATTCTAAGTACTAACATCAAGATATTTATATCAAACAAACTAATCCTGTCAAACAAAAGTGCACATAATGATAGGATTCTAATCCGGGATCCCGGATTAGAAGCCTGGGGATATAAAAGCATAATAAACCTATGTGCAGGGAGGAATGCGGGATTCCTCTCAGATTGAAGCCTTTGGGGTGGTTTTTTTTTTTTTTTTTTTTTTAATGTTGCAAATTGTTTTTGCGTTGATTTAGGGGTGGATCTTGCGTGGGACCTTGGAAAACACATTTTGAACAAAAACAATATTAATATTCATTTTAAAACGTGGGTTGAGCGGTCGACCAGGCTCATCCACACCTCGGTCATCCCTGCCCATGTAACTTCCTACTCTTCGATCTAATGCAACCATTAAAAAAATCTTAATTACACACACCTCACCTGACACAGCAATTGAGTAACTACCCGTCTGATTTTTTATTTATTTTTTGCTACTAGCTGCTTTTAGTGGATGAATGCATCCATGTATTGCATCATGCATTGAAGTGGTAATGACATATGTATTTTTAGTGTAATAGTTTGTAAGTTATTTAGTATCTCCAGCATTGCCCTTTCATTTTTGGCCGTGTCAAGTGTGCATAATTAAACTACTATTTATATTGTGAAGTGAATCAACAGAGTATCATACCATATATGATCAAATCCGAACATCATATTTTACAGAATCGCCCGTTCAAGATTACAAAATATCCTAGTCAAAAAGTAATTAATATTAGGGGAAATGATAATGCCAAAACCATTTTTGTTTGTGTCAAAACTGTAGTATATAAAAGGCTTGTACCTTGCACATGGTACAAGATTTTTAAGCACTATAATTTTGGCACAAACAAAAACGGTTTTGGCATTAGCATCACGACAGATAAGAACTACAATTTCTACCCACTCAGTATAGATAACCCGATAGTTGTGGATCTTCTTTCCCAACCGAGGGCTCTGGTTGGTTGTATGTAGCTCTCGAGGCATTTTCCTTGATCAAAAAAAGAAAAAAGAAAAAAAAGAGAGATCGGTGTAGCATTCTAAAACCATCTTAAGGAAAATATAGAATATGATAATGTATGAATCAAATTTTAAAAAAATCTTTCCAAAGGGAAAAAGCAAATCTTGCCCTTATATTTTAACAAATCAATTTGCCCGTGTGTTGAGTTGCCCACCCATATTGGAGCAACTCGCCTCCTTTGGGCAATAATCCAATAATCCGGATTATTGGATTATTCGTTTGTCCTTATTCAAATTTGTTTTGCATCAAGATTTTGTGGTTTATGGATTTCTCTCAACGAGACGAATCAAACAAGTATAAAATTATGGTCAAAACTCAATTTTTTTAAAATAAAGCCAAAATAGGTGAATTATTGGCCCAATAATCCATGTGGGACCCTTTTTGTTTGCACTACCTAAAAAATGCTCCCTAAAGTGTACACATAAGCACATGTAGGACCCTATTTCGTTTGCTAAGAACTTAGTTAGTTAGCTAACTAGAAATACACTTTAATGAGACTCCCTATAAATGTTCATTATCCCTAAAAAGTTCATTTTCTCTCTCCTCTCTCTCCCCTTAAGTCATTCTCTCTCTCCTCTTTCTCTATCCTCCTTCCCTTCTCTCTCTCTCTATGTCTCTCCTCTTTCTCTCTCCTTAAGTCTCTCTCCAAATTTAAGCAGTCACTTATGACACTTTAGGTAGTGAGAGATGTCACCTAGAATTTTAGGGAGCCAATTTTTGTGCACTAGATACTATTTTTTGAGTTTTTCTTAGCTAAATAGTTAGGGCATTTTAAGGAACTCTTTTAGGTAGTGCACTAGAGATGACCTTAGCATCTGTGGCTCGATATATTGTTTCTAACTTTCTATAAAATGGACCCAGGGTGTATGACGTCCCTTTGCATGTTGTCTAATATGAGTCGTTCGTGCTTGGCGATGGATGACTTGGATCACATCTTGTCCAAACAAATCTCAACCGTCTGCTACCAAATAAGTTCAAGATGTCCAAAGCTGAGCACAGACGGTCCAAATTGGGACAACATGGATGCTGTCCGGGACAACACCATTCCTCAATTCACCCCTTAGCCACCCACTGTCCGCAATCCCCTCACCGGTTAGCGGCCACCTTCGTTAACCGGACCACTAACCGACAACCTGTCCTCAAATGGCCACTAGTTAAAGTCAAAAGCTTATCTGAAGCTCATTATTTATGGTATTGTTGGCCAAGCAGTATGAAATACCCAAAAAAGGAATTTTTTTTGGATGCCGGCCGGGCTCCATGTGACCGTGCCCGGACATCCATCTCTACTGTCAAAAAGTATTTTAGTCGGCACAAATTTCTTCATTCTCTCTCTCATCTTTTTCCTCTTCAAAATTTGGGACCGTTCAAAAGTGTTTTGAATGACCGAGCTGAGTGCTTGGGTACAGTCGCGTGGTACCTGTCCGGCATCCAAAAATTGCTAAAAAAAAAAAAAAACCCAAACACCACCAAATGGGTCTTTAAAAAATAAAAAATGAGGCCAACAAAAGGTTTTGTACTATGTATCATGTATGTGTGGGTGTGCATATTTATTAGTGGTATTTATTTTGTATGTGTGTGTGGGTGGGCATATTTAGTGGTATTTATTTTATTTTTATCCACCACTCGACCAAGAAATTAATAAATATTAACAGCATTAGCGGCAGCCATCAATGTGATGCTTCCACTAATTTATTTCACATATACAAAAGTCAACGCCCACTAACTTTCTGCTCTCTTTTTTTTTGTCTTCTTCATTTGTGTTCATTGACCGCAGCTGCAGCGCAGCATAGGTTTGTGCTGATGCTATTGTGCGCGGGTCCTACCCTCCACGCATGAGTAGGGATCTAGTGTGGGCAACCTCACACTACTACAATGAACCCCCCATTCACATGTTATTAACTTTCACAATTGTGGTGGGAAATATTAAGATGCCGTAACAGTTTATTTTTTAAAATTATATATATTATCATTCATTTCTGTAAAACGAACAACCGGCCGACTGAGGGGTTAATGACCGCAGTATCAATTATTATTATTTTTTTCCTTTGATAATCTGTTGGGAAATTTACAAATTGAACGATTCGGATTGCTAATTTGCTATGATGAGATCTCGGTTTAGCGTACTGAGATACACTACTCCCCTAATGCATTAACACATTATAGAGACACCTTTATTCCCGAATCTCTGTCTAGTCAAAAAAGGAAATGAAAATAAAGTAAATTTACTCATTCATACATACTACTTGCAATTATTAGTGGTACCAAACCAAAAAAAAAAAAAATGTTTTCATGGAAAAAAAACAATAAGATGAATCGCTCTAGTTTCTTTACAAGCATGTATTTCTTTTTTACGTACTTTTTTCCTCTAAGAGTTAGTTAATTTGTCATTTGAACATAGTCTAGATGCTAGGTTAGAGCAACTCCAACCAGTGGTGGTTGCAGAATAATTTGTCAGCGAAGTTATTATATTCATGCAAGAATAAAACTAATGGTCACCGGCCAGTGATCTAATTTGCAAAATAATAATGATAAAAAAATGGTATATTCATCTAAGTAACTAAAATCACAAGTATGAGTAAATATTTGTGTTTTCAAATAAAGGGTATTCAAAATTTTGGTGGAATGATAAGAACAGGAGTCACGATGTGTTTGCTTTTTTGTTCTTTCCAACGTAGCAAATGATCTTTTAATTCATTGATATGCATGAACATGAGAAAAGTCAGAATTCTTAACTACATTTGACATTTCTAATTTGTCTTTATAATCATCCACTTAGCAGTCGTTGAAGAACTTTGCTTAGTAAACTATTAAAATGAAGTAATGTTTAGCTTTTAAAAAATCTACCGTAACAATAGAAAGAGACATCAAACAAATTAATAGCAAAATATGAGTTAATAAATCTTAAGTTTTGGAGCTCGAATATGTAATAAATCTTCAATAAGAAATTGACATTAGAAAACATACTAGTAGAAAAAGTTGTTCTTGTCAAAGGGAGGTATCACGGTAAGAGCGTGTGCTTGACCACTTCCAATTTTTCCCCTATCAACATTTTTAAAGTACGTAATATATAGAGTTAATCTAGTCATCTTGTGGCCGCATCATGAAATAGGTTACGGGGTGTATGATAAAGTTATAGCTGCCGATTATGATTTTTCAAATTCTACCGTATCCATTTCCAGTGAATTGAATAAAAAGTCGTCTAATATTGGCCTCCAAATAAACGGGACGAAACATGTACCCATTAGATTTTGGGAAACTGCCGTCCCTATTTTAATTAAAATGGGAAACTGCCGTCCCTATTTTAGGTCATTGTCTGTCTTGTTGAGTATGTAATCCTCGTAAAAATTCATGTTGATCGGAGATCGTTAGTTGTGTCTTCGGACGGTATTTCTCTCGAAGATGAAAAATCAAGGAAACTATCGTGGGTATTTTTTTTTACAAACAATAAGCTAAATTATCCGATCAAACAGTTACCAATTTCCGATCAACATAAATTTTTACATCGACAACATACTCGACGAAACGAACAAAATGAATGATTCAAATCAAACAACGGGACTAGAGGTGGACCCTAAATGAGCTGCACAGCATGCATGCTGTGCACGGCACATACCTCTGACCCAATTAAAATACTACCAAGTATTTGTCCATCTGGTGGAAGCACCATGGAAGGGAAACCCGGGGGTGCGTAGGATAAGGGGAAGCAATAAAGGCTGATATATCCCGAAAGTCTTCCCAAATATCCTCTCTCTGTCATCATCACCATTATTCTCTCGCTCAAAATTTGTACTCCTACATATATGGTGGAGTGGACTTTCTCTCTTTCAATTTCCCATTCTTCTGAAAGTCCCATTCTCTCTCTCTCTCTAAAAATGGAGGACTTGCCGTCCGGTTATCGTCCTAACGTCGGAGTCTGCCTCATCAATTCCGACAATCAGGTATGCTCTCTCCGCTCAATCTATACTTCTTTCCTATCACTCGTCTCTTCGCTTAATTTACACCGCTTATATAGTCTTAAAAAAATAAATAAATATATAATTGTATTTTTCTATGTTAGTGAAGTTCAAAATTTTCCCAATAAAATGTATTATTTGTAATTTCTCGTTTTGCGGACGGGACGTTTTTTTATGGGATGCAAGTAGTAGTTTTTGTTGACAGTTTTACGGTAAATCGTGCGTCTTGGCTGAAGAAATAAAAAATTATAAAAAAATTTAGGTCGAAGTTGAAAAAAAAAAAAACTAAGACCTGGTAACTATTTTATACTCAATATTTTTTTTTTTTGGGTCTATGATCATAGTTTAATACTTTTAAATTTTTTTTGTCATCAGACAAATGATAAATTTTTAAAATTTTAAAACCCAAGGAAAATACCAAAAAAAGAAAAAAAAAGGTCGAAAAGGTCGTTGACTAGTTGGTGAAAATTTAGGGAAACTCACATAGTGAAGTTATGTTGGTATTAGGTCCACGTACCCAGATATGGTGGGAAGGAGAGATTATTTAGTGCTCTAAGTCATCGACACGTGGTATCGAGACTCCTTTTCTACCGCACATACCACACATTGGAGCAGAGACTACACCCTTGTCTTGGCTCTGGCTGCTCCCCATCAAATGTGGGGCAAAAGGGGGTTTGGGGTGCCACGTGGTAGCGGCCGCGTCCCAGGGGCATTGAATAATTTTTCAGAAGAGCTTGGCCCAGTTTTCCAAAAGATTTTAGCACCCAGGTGTTAAAATCATGATATTTCAAATAAAAAAATAAAATAGTTCCGTGTATCGTTTTCCGATTTTTTTTGCACCAAATTAAAGTATTCGAGGAGTACTTTAATTTGGTGCAAAAAAAATCGAAAAACGATATACGGAACCACTTCATTTTGTGATTTGAAATATCATGATATTAGCACCTGGTGCTAAAATCTTTTAGAAAACTAGGCCTTAGTCACATAATAAAGTCCTGCTCTTAGTCGCATAGTACTTTAGTAGTGCCCTGCGCTCACGCTTTCAAACCTCGCTCTCATGAAATTTTAATATTTTGAGATCTCTTTAAAGACACTTTTGCACGAGCACGCACATTATGTGACTTGGGAAAGACTATCGACTAGTGGGAATATACTAGTCAATACAACCGGTTCAACTTTTAGTTTCAATACAGTTGGTGATATAATTTGAGGATGGGAGTCTATTCATTAAAAAGAAGAGAGTATTGAACAGATTATATGGATACTTTTTTTTGAACTAAATATGATATTTATGTTGGATACAAATTACTTTCTGAATGAACAAACTAATGTAACGGGTTTTACACGATGAACGGTTTGACTCTTCAATGTAAGTTGGGTTGGGTAGGCATGAAAAGGCAAGCCTTACCCTTTCCTTTTGTGATTGATTTAAAAACCTAGGGATTTGTTTCCAGAGTTTAGGCAAACTATGCTCTCTGTCCGTTATAGACTTGTTGGATGGTAAATAAAAGAAAAGAAAACAAAAATCGTTGTGGTTATGATTTGCGAGGTTAATGTGTAATTTGCATGTAATATCGAGAAAGTGTGCACTCTGTTGTTTATTTGCTGATTTAGTCATGATTCTGTTTCTATAATGGAGATTTATTAGTAATAGTTATGTTCACTCTGTTTGCTGAAGTTGTAGCTTGAGCTCTAAATTGTCTTACGAGGTTTAAATTAGTAGAAAGTTGGCCCAAAACCAGATCATGATTTGAATGTGTGAAAAATTAGTGGGAAAATGAACGGTATGGCCTAAGGCCTATGTTTGTCTTGTTCTATTGCTACTTTGCAAATTTTTATTTTATCTTTCTAAGCATTTCAGGCATCTGCCTAGTTGCATAATATTTCACTTAGAATTTTGGGCGGAATATTGTTTTTTTTTGGGTTAAATAAATGGAATATTTTTTACACAAACTGAAATAGAAATCATTATCAAATAACTCAAATTCAAAAACTGTGTCTTTGTTTCTTTGTTTTCCTTTGTCAACATGTGACTTTGTAGCAACAGGTATGCATATTCACCTCTAGAAGTGTTTCTAGATTGTGCTTGTGCAGAACTCAGAACTTTGTGCATATGCACAGCCATACCTCTCGTAAAAGATTATAGTTATCTGTCTCATAGGTGAATTTCTATGCATTAAAATGCATACATACAGGGTGGACTGTGGAGCTCCATGCAATTGTGCGGAGCACCTTGACAAAGAAAGCTGATAATGGGTTTTAAAATTGTTAGACTAACCTCACTAACATTTTATTGAAACCGGTGGAATATGGTCACTGTCCCTGTCTCAAAGTGGATTAATAAGTTTGTAAGACGTCAAAGAAAAATCTACTTTACCCCCAAAAATAAAGGTCCTGATCTATTTGTTGGTGCGGCACAATGTAGTCAAATTCTGGTGTGATGGCAAGCTCTATGAACTACATAGGACTTTGTGATAGGGAACCGGAAAGAGTAATCCATGGCCCCACAACGTATTTGTATATCATCCGGGAGGATATTGATTTATGTTATCATTGTCGATTTAGATGTTATGATTTTATGTAATTAGTTTTAGTTGTTATTCTAGGAGTTATCCTGTTTAGGATTTTATTCAATAGTTTTAGTTGTTATTTTAGGAGTTACCCAATTTAGGAATCTAGATCATGTCTATCCTTCTGTTATCTTTTCAAGAACCAATTTAAAGGACTCTAATCTTTTCTATGTAGGGATTTTTTTGAAATATATGAGTTTGATTATGGTTTTGATACATGGATATCATTACTTCCTTAGGCACAGGGATGTCTAGGGATCGTTAGGCAAAGGGATGCCTCGGGTTTTGTCTTCATTTATTTATTTTCGTTAGTTGTCCTGCATCACTTTGAGATCATTATTATGTTCTGTTTGTATGTTGGCCTCAATTGGAGTAGTGGGGAATTCTATGGCATAGTCATGGGAAATCAACACTACGTTTATCAACACTACATTTGTTTTGATACGTGTTCTCTTTGCAATTCTTTTTGTCAACATTTTCAGGCCTTTGGTTGCTTGTTAACGTCAGTACACAAGATTTTTGGGGACAATGAACAATAGGTTTAATTTAAACGCTCATTACGTAATGGTTTAATTTGGTTGTTTGGTAAATATTTTTGAGTTTTGTCGATAAAATATTGTGAGAAAAGGTTTGGCATCATCATATCTGCTGCGCTAGGAGTCGTCCACCAAATTCTCTTCCTATTTGCTTTCCGTGGTTAAAAGATTTAAAGTTTCAGCTAGGGCAACTGCTGGATTTTAGAACACTCAAAACTTTGCATCTCTGTGTCTTTAATTTCTGAATTTTTCTCCCCTTTTTCATCAAACATGTGGTAAGCATTTTCAATTTACTTATACGAGGGTTATGAGTGAACGACATTGAAGGGGAAGGGGTAGTAAAATGAATTATACTTGTTTGTTAAGTAAAACCTGCAGTTCTTCTTCTCTCTCCTTTTACAGGGGTATGTGGATGCATGTGAAGAAATGGTAACTGTCTTTGATTTACTTGCATTTATGACTTGCAGGTATTTGTGGCTTCAAGGTTGAATGTTCCAGGAGCATGGCAGATGCCTCAGGTAGACCTCTTGTAATGTCTTTTTTTCCTTCATCTTCCTGTGGTGAAAATGAAATTTTGGTTTGAATGAGTCGTGGTTCATATGGGTGAGGAAATTGCTTATAGCCCTAGCCAGCTTTGCATAGGGCTCTAATCAGGACATTCTAAAGTAGTTTTAATAGATAGAAAAACAGAGATTGATAACCTATTAATGCTTGGCCTTTCTTAAATGTGTGCAATAAGGATAGGACTAGGTTGTGATTTTACGTGTACGCTATATTGTTGTGAATTTATAGGGACTATTAACAATAGGGATTAGCTTTTCAATTTCCACCCTCTATGTACTTTTTAACTCAGTACCAAGGAACCAAATTTGAAAGGTCAATACATTTCTGTTTCTTAGGAGATGGAATGTAACATTGGTGGAACCCTGAAATTCTAATGTTTCCACTGACGTGTACCAAAACTTGCCAAAGTCTTAAGTACTATAATGATGTTGAATAGTTTCATTACCTATTAGAAATATCCAAGAATGACATTATCATACTTCTCCATTTTTATTTTTTTACATTTAGATCATACTCCGGCCACAATTTGGAAATGTTACCACAGATACGGATTGGGGAACTTCTTTCTTTCTTGCTTTAATCATATCCAAAGGTTTTCTTTCCCTAGCTAACCAAACAACATACCGAAAAAAGCAATTTTGATCCTTGTCTAGTAGCAGACCTCGGTACTCGGCTGAAGAACCCTTTATTGTTGAAAAATATCTCAAGGGCTTGCTTTTGTATGGTAACAACTAACAACCATCAGGCACCAGCTGTTTGAGTTTTCGATTTATGTCAAATGAAAATGGCTATTTTTTGGTTGCTTGTTTTACCAACTCCTATATTTCATTCATCAAAACGACTATCTCTGTAGAAGATATAGTGCCCTTAAAAACAAAGCTGTCTGCGCCATAGCAACGTACTTCCTCCTTCCGTCATATAGGTCATTTCCTGTGAATGTCTGCTGTGTGTCCATATAGTGGGCATGCCATATGATTTTCCTTCTTTGTACTTTTAGCTGTACATGCAGTCAACCTGCAGTTTCCTATATGCTTAGGCAATGTAACTGGTCTTCTCTAGAGTACTCCCTACCTTGCTTGAGTGATTTGACTTTTAGAGGTTCGTTTTAATAATATGGTTTCATTTTGTGGTGGTTTTTTGAATTTTGAACTACTATTTTGCCCTTGTGCCAGGGAGTGAGCTATCACAAATAATAATACCTTGCCCTACTTTTCCTCAGGGGATTCATCTGTAATATTATTAGTCTTCTTGGACTGTTACATGTTTTGGCTAACATTGTTGGTACTTTTTTCACTGTTAGGGGGGGATTGAAGAAGGTGAGGAGCCAACTGCAGCAGCAATTAGGGAGTTGCGAGAAGAAACTGGGATAGTGTCTGCTGAAATACTTGCTGAGGTTTGGCTTACAAAAAAATGTCATTGTACTCTTTCATTGTTATCTCGTTGGTATTACTTAAGCATGCTAAGCTGGTGGGACATGCAGTCTATGATAATGTTGTCTTGATGTCTTCTGTCTGTACGCATGTGTTAGGACTAAACATTGAGGTCTGACAATTGCTGGTTTGCCTCATAAGAATCTTTCAACTCCATGTCCTGAAATTCTAACTTGTATTTGTATCCATACATGTCTGGAGGGTTTTTGGGAAAAGGTGAGAAGCATACACAGGATGAATTTCTTT